>JARQOC010000003.1:365138399-366339089 GCA_033576535.1 Allobates femoralis
CATCAAAACATACACAGATGCACACACACACTGCAGTTAAGGACCTGAGGCTGCATTAATCACAAAGAATGAAGTATACTGATATACTCTCCTGTTTCTGCCTGTCTGATCCCTCTAGCTGGGTTTCACACCTATCTACCCCAACTCCCCATATACAAAAACAACCATACTCACACAGCCATATACACACACATACATACACACACCCCCATACACACACAGACACCCATATACACCCCTATATACAAAACCCCATATTAACACACACCCATACACCCCACATACACACACACCCCTATATATACACACACACACCCATATACACATACACACACCTCACATACACACAGACACCTATATACACCCCACATACACAAACCCCCATATATACACACAACCCCCATATACACATACACTCCCCCACACCCACATACACACTCATACACCCCACAAACACATACACCCATATGCACCTCACATGCACACACAGACACCCATATACACCTCACATACACACACAGACAACCATATACACCTCACATACACACCCCCATACATGCAAACATGCACACCCCTATATACACATATACCCCCATACATACTCCCATACACAAACATGCATTTAAGCAGCAGGGAGAGTTAACTTTGCTGTTACTCACATCTTCTGTATGAAGTTTCTCCCACATGATGTGTAGCAGCATCTCCTCAGCGGTGCTGCACAGTCTGCTCAGTGCTTCCTGCTCTTCCTTTAGTGATGCAGAGCACGGCACACTGTAGTTTACAGTGATGGCTTGCGCACCAATCAGAGAGCAGGTAACAGACATTGCAGGCTCTAGTGATTGTTTCCTGCTGTTTGATTGATAGATCAGCAATCACTAGAGCCTGCGATGAATCAAGCAGACAGTGCGGGATCCAGGGGACTGGTGAGTAGAGGGTGGACTCAATCCACAAAAATAATTTCGGGTGCTGATACTGGCCAGACAGAGAGAGCTCTGTGTGCGCTGCAGCAGCGTTGTTACTGAGGACGTGCCCGCACACAGGACTCTTTGGTGAAATTTTAAAGGGCTAGCGGCCCATTTTGCAGTTAAGTGTGGGTGGCCCAGAGGGAATTTTCCCGCCTTTCCCTATTACCAGTCCAGGCCTGATCTCAGTCCACTTGGTGCAACAACTCTCCAAGGAGTGATCACTCCTTTTTAGGTGCAGACTAACAAGCAGATCTAATTTGATGCAGGTGTTAGTTTTGGGAATGAAAATTTACAGGGTGATTCCATAATTTTTTCCTCAGAATTGAGTGATACCATCATTTTTTCCCTCTACTTGGTCTGAAAAATTGTACCCTTACTGACACATTTATCATCTTGATTTCTTTTAGTGTTTCTTAAAGCCATAAAGTTGCCATTTGAAATTACTTTAGTTTTGTGCCATGTCTGTGATCTACTTTTTTTCTACAACATTAAACAACTGAATGAACATTCTCCGAGCCAGGCGATTCCATAATTTTTGCCAGGTGTTGTAGTTGTACAGGAAAATAATTCTCACCTGTTTTTAAACTGGTTAAAGTGTAAGCAACATTTTCTTTCTTTCAATTGTCTTTTTATTGAAAATGAGATAAACATACAATCCAAAACATTGGACTAACATTAAATCGACTCTGAATCAATAAGTACATGTATATGTAATAAGGTGAACAATTCAGACTGCCGCATTGAGATGGACATAGAATTGGACTTTGTTTCCGCACTTGTCCACCAGGGGGCATTAGTGGACTGTACAATCACAGAGGGTGGAAATCCCCCACCTTCTCTTTTCTTTAACCAGGAAGAGAAAACAGAGAAACAGAGCAGTACAGAGACAGAGTTCAGCAAGGAGAGACCTGTGTGTGGTGTCTCCCGACATAGGGCTCTTTTGCAGCCGGATTCTTGGGAAGAAATACCCCGTGAAAATCGTTGCTGCAACCCCCGGTCTGCAGGACCTTGTCTTACTGAGGGTCCAACTCAAATTCAGGACATTGCCTCCGGAATTCAGGACATTGCCATCGGATTACATGTGCAGGGGCTGTGACCGACATAAGGGAGCCATCTGTGCTACTGTGATCTCCCTTCTCCTGATCTGTGTGCCCCGACACAGAGAGAGAGACTAACAAAAATCTGTTACCTGCGCATGAAGACCGAAGAGGAGGACTGAGGAGTTTCCCCCCTTCAGCGCTGCACCGGGACCCGTCATCGTGAGACCCCAGGCCTGCCACGTGGGAGCGACATCTTCTTCCGTGATAGACTGGTACGTGATTTGAGGGAAAGTTAGGGAAAGATATCTCCATTTTGTTTGTTTTTCTTCTTCTTCTTCTTGCTGCGGACCCGGATAAAGTGAAGATCCAGAGACTCCACCATATACATGTGTGCAGCTAGACCAGTTGACTGTGTTATAGATATGTTTTACAGTAAAGAAATGTTACTAACCGGTTAAATCTGAGTATGGAGATTCTGTTGAAGCCAGACATACACACACACCCGCGGCCTTACCCCCGGTCGCTACATCTGGCGTAGTCGGCAGGATGTGTAATCAACAGAATCTCCTCCCGGTAGTAACCGGACAGCCCCCCCGGCATCGATTGTCAATCAGGTGAGGAAGTTTAACGGACGGAACTATCCTGTAACTGAATGGACCGAACAACTTAAGATAGTGGGGGAGATGTATAGCATTGATCCTAAGACCTTAGCAGAA
This sequence comes from Allobates femoralis, assembly GCA_033576535.1. NCBI lineage: Eukaryota > Metazoa > Chordata > Amphibia > Anura > Aromobatidae > Allobates > Allobates femoralis. Next base: position 365,141,121 of record JARQOC010000003.1, read on the forward strand.
ATGGCCATGCTAACATTAGAGGGGGAAGCGTAGACGACAGTCAGGCTGGAGACGGTTAGGGGCCGGCGTACGTTGGATGACTTGGTGCGGGTGCTGGAGAACACCTATGGGCCGACCACATACGCGGGAACATTACGGTATATGTTCTTCCGGCGTACTCAACTCGAGTCGGAGGACATCCCTCAATATGCCAACGCCCTCCAAGTACTGCTTGAACAAGCCTGCAGAAAAGGAGAACAGATAGCTAGTACGGGCACCCGTGACCTGGTGTTGAGAGATCAATTCGTGACTGAATTAAGAGACCCGTACCTTAACCGCTCACTGCAAGATCTACTCCGGATAAATCCGGCCCTTACGTTCACTGAAGTTAAGCAAGAAGCGATAGAACGTTCGAGAGGACCTGTCATGGAGGCCCAGACTTATACCGCGGCTTGCAGGTCCATAACTGGTGTCAGAACCCCGAACAGTGACACGGAAGAACTGAAGCAGATGGTGGCAGAATTGCAGAAACAGGTGTTGCAGCTCACCCTGGACCAACAGGCGGACAGGCAAGCGAGACAACAACCCGGCCGGACGATGGGAAGATGCTGGACATGCGGTGATCCCCGCCATAGAGCAAACCGTTGCCCCCAGAACGTTCAAGTCCATCCACGGGCCGATATACCAGAACCAGCAAGTCATGCCCCACAACAGCGGCCACCTTTAAACTAGACGCCCCTGCCAAAGAGGCTCACTCAGCAGGGGAGGCCAAGGAGAGGGGTGTAGGAAAACAGAGCCAGCCACGGAACAAACTTGCATCAAATAGCCCTACCCTGGAAGTATTATTGGAAGGGACCGCCGTGCAAGGATTAATGGATACTGGGTCTCAGGTATCCACCATCTCCGAGCAGTTTTACGAAGAGTATCTGAAGCCGCGGGTTGCCTATGACCCTGATACTACTATCAAGATCAAAGCAGCCAATAATCTACCCATTCCGGTGACGGGAGTTGCCTGGATGAACACCGAAGTGTGTGGGCAAGATCTCGGGAAGAGAGGGATAATCGTGGTCAGGGAAGGCTGTGGATCAGAAACGCCCATGATTATTGGGATGAACATCTTGAAAGACCTGAATCTTGTGTTGGTTACCAAGAGGGGGCCCAAGTACTGGCAAGAAGTGACCACACATAGGGCCACCCGCCGAGCCTTCCAACAAGTGGTCCGGACCTGCAATCTCCAGCGAATGACAGAAGAACAACTGCCGCTGGCCACGATCACCGTACCCCGCCATACTAGGATAACTTTACCTGCTGAGAAGGAGACCGTTATCTCGCTACCCCTTAGCACCACAAGACAGCTCGAAGGCGTGGAGGTGCTGATTGAGCCGCGCACCCCGAAGGAAGGGAAGCTGAACCCCCTAGTTGCTCGAACGCTAGCCGTTGTGAGAAAGGGGAGGATTCCTGTCAGGCTGGGTAACACGGCTAATGTGAGCGTTGACCTAGAGGCTGGGACACAACTCGCCCGAGTTTACGCCCTAACCGAAGAGTTGAACCCTATGAACCCCCTCCAGTTTGCACCGTCTACAGAGGGAGGTTGGACAGGGACGGTCTCTGCCATGGCCGCTGTCGCGGATGACGTCAACGCGGGGCGAGAACTACGAGAAAAGTGCCAGTTGGACATATCCCAATACTCCAACCAAGAAGTGCCCCAGGTAGAAGAGTTACTTCAAGAGCACCAGGCGTCCTTTGCCCGGCATGACACTGACTTTGGATGCACCCCCAGTATCAAGCACGAAATCCCCACAGGTGATACCGCTCCTATCCGTGAAAGGTACCGCCAAATACCTCCCCAACAATACCAAGAAGTGAAAAATCTCCTGAATTCCATGTTACACGCTGGAGTGGTACGAGAAAGCCAGAGCCCCTGGGCTGCACCAGTGGTGATAGTCAAGAAGAAAGACGGGTCCCTGAGGTTCTGCGTGGACTACCGCCGTTTGAATGCTTGCACCATCCGGGACTCATACCCTTTACCAAGGATCGAAGAATCCCTGACAGCCCTGAAGAAAGCTAAATATTTTTTGTCATTGGACCTGGCCAGCGGCTATTGGCAGGTACCCATGCACGAGAAAGATAGAGAAAAGACTGCTTTCATCCTACCCATGGGCCTGTACGAGTTAGATCGGATGCCCTTTGGTCTGAACAACGCGCCAGGGACCTTCCAGCGACTGATGGAGCGCTGCCTAGGGGACTTTAACTTCGACTTCACCCTCATTTACCTGGACGACATCGTAGTCTATTCGGCCACATTTGAAGAACACCTGCAACAGCTGGGCCGTGTGTTTCGTAGGCTGAGAGAACATGGCCTGAAGTTGAAACCCAGCAAGTGCCATCTTCTGCAGCCCGAGATCAATTACCTGGGTCACCGGATCTCGGCCGAAGGTGTACAGCCGTCTTCGGAGAAAATAGCCGCCGTGCGGGACTGGCCACAGCCTACGAACGTCAGAGAGGTCAGGGCCTTCCTGGGGTTGGCCGTTACTACCGCCGGTTCGTAAGAAACTTCGCCCGGCTTGCTGCACCCTTGCACGAACTGCTTCGAGGGACCAACAACGGCCCCAGAGGACGACCCATCAGCTGGGGACCCAGCCAGGAAGAATCCTTCCAAGCCCTAAAGGGTGCCTTGACTTCACCTCCCATCCTTGCATATGCAGACTACAATATCCCTTTCCAACTACATACCGATGCCAGCCTACAAGGTCTAGGGCAGTACTTTCACAAGTACAAGAAGGCAAGGAGCGTGTCATAGCCTATTCCAGTCGATCCCTACACGAGGGCGAGAAGAACCCCACCAATTATAGCTCGTTCCAGCTGGAGCTGTTGGCCCTAACGTGGGCTATGGCGGAGAAATTTGCAGGATACCTCACAGGGACGGAAGTACTGGTCCTGACCGACAACAACCCGTTGGCCCACTTAGAAAATGCGAAGCTCGGAGTCATGGAGCAGCATTGGATGGCTCGACTCTCTAAGTTCAACTACAAGATCAAATACAGGGCTGGGGCTGAGAATCAAAATGCGGACAGCCTGTCTAGAGTGTCATACCCCTTACTCACCAGAGATCGGGATGAAGAACTAGAAGGAGACGAGACGCCCGACTTTGCAAGGCTTGCCCAACAGATGATGGATTACCTCCAGTTCGTTGTGGGCGAAGTTGGAACTCCAGTGGGGGTCACACCGTGTCCCCAAGAGTGGTGCAGGCTCCAGGACCAGAACCCTGAATGGGCCCTACTCAAGCAATGGGTGAAGCAACAGCAGAAGCCCTCCTCCGAAGCACGGTCACGACTGTCTACCGGAACCTTGACCCTGCTCAGCCAGTGGGACCGGCTGGTTCTGAGAGAAGAAGTACTATACCGGAAGGTTCTCTTGTCTCACATGCTGGAGGAATGCACACAAGTTGTAGTACCTGCTCAGTTAGCCCGTGAGATGGTGGCCGAAGCCCACAAAAGGAATGGACACTTCGGAGTAGATAAGACCTTTCGGTGGATTCAACAATCTATCTATTGTCCGGGGCTCCGCAAGCTGGTCGAAGACGTCTGCAGAACCTGTCGCACCTGTGAACTGCACAAGTCCACTGAACAGCGTGCACCTGTCCAGACGATTAAAACCTCCAGGCCTCTTGAGCTGTTGATGGTGATCTATCTGCTGATCGGGACGGCGAGCAGTGGCTATCAATACTGCCTAGTCATGGTGGACCACTTCACAAAATTCGCCGTCGTTGTTGCTACCAAGGACCAGACGGCCGAATCGGCTGCACAGGCCATCTGTCGACAGTTCATCCATGTCTATGGATGTCCGGAGAGGTTACACTCCGACCAGGGGGCTTGTTTCGAAGGCAGAGTCATCGAGGAGCTGCATCGGATGTATGGGATCCAGAAGTCGAGGACCACTCCTTACCATCCACAAGGGAACGGTGCATGTCAACGCTTTAACCGGACCCTACTCCAGCTGATCCGCACCTTGGCCGAAGATAAGAAAGATCGATGGCCCCAATTCCTTCCAGATCTAGTATGGGCCTACAACAACCAGGTCCACTCCGTGACTGGCTACACCCCACACACCCTTCTCTTTGGCCGCCCAGGAAAAGGGGTCCATGACCTGAACCTATTCCGCCCAGAAGAAGATGTCTGCCATAACTACCCCTCCTGGCTAAATGCTCACCGACAAAAGATGGAGACTGTACACCGGCTGGTGAGTCAACAAATCCGGGGCCAGATACATGCTGACCCACTCCCCATGCAAGAGAAACCCTTAAAGTTGGGACAGCTAGTCTTGCTCCGTATTAGGAAGCCTCAAGGGAAACTTTGAGCCAAGTGGGAGACTGAAGTCTACCGGGTAATCGAACGCCCTTACCCCAATGGACATGTATACCGAGTGCGGGGTGAAGACAGCCACAGCACCCGCACTGTGCACCGAAATATGTTGCGCCCCTGCCGCTCCCGGCCTGACTCCCCTCCCACAGTAACCGGAGGGGGTGACGCTGCTGACATGACTGACGTCACGGACATTTCTCAACATAGAGATCACATCGACTCTGAGACCGGTGACCCACCTACACAGACCAGTCCCTCTCCCGGAGTACTGACTGGAGTGGGGCGTAAAGACAGTGACGAGGAGGGGAACAACCGACCCTTGCGACGCACTGACCGCACCACTGCTGGGATCCCGCCCGGACGGTCTTACCGGGACCAGTATGTATGGCCCACCTCTCAAACAACCCCTGCGACATATACAGCCATCACTGCCTTGGAGCCAGCGGTTGTTGACAGGGACTGCCAACCTTTAAGTGGGGGGGTATGTAATGAGGTGAACAATTCAGACTGCCGCATTGAGATGGACATAGAATTGGACTTTGTTTCCGCACTTGTCCACCAGGGGGCATTAGTGGACTGTACAATCACAGAGGGTGGAAATCCCCCACCTTCTCTTTTCTTTAACCAGGAAGAGAAAACAGAGAAACAGAGCAGTACAGAGACAGAGTTCAGCAAGGAGAGACCTGTGTGTGGTGTCTCCCGACATAGGGCTCTTTTGCAGCCGGATTCTTGGGAAGAAATACCCCGTGAAAATCGTTGCTGCAACCCATGGTCTGCAGGACCTTGTCTTACTGAGGGTCCAACTCAAATTCAGGACATTGCCTCCGGAATTCAGGACATTGCCACCGGATTACATGTGCAGGGGCTGTGACCGACATAAGGGAGCCATCTGTGCTACTGTGATCTCCCTTCTCCTGATCTGTGTGCCCCGGGACAGAGAGAGAGACTAACAAAAATCTGTTACCTGCGGAAGAAGACCGAAGAGGAGGACTGAGGAGTTTCCCCCCTTCAGCGCTGCACCGGGACCCGTCATCGTGAGACCCAGGCCTGCCACGTGGGAGCGACATCTTCTTCCGTGATAGACTGGTACGTGATTTGAGGGAAAGTTAGGGAAAGATATCTCCATTTTGTTTGTTTTTCTTTTTCTTCTTCTTGCTGCGCACCCGGATAAAGTGAAGATCCAGAGAATCCACCATATACATGTGTGCAGCTAGACCAGTTGACTGTGTTATAGATATGTTTTACAGTAAAGAAATGTTACTACCGGTTAAATCTGAGTATGGAGATTCTGTTGAAGCCAGACATACACACACACCCGCGGCCTTACCCCCGGTCGCTACATATACAAAAGCACATTATTCAGGACATAACTTTGTGTAAGTTCAGCTTCAATAATTCAGCGTCCTGCTATTACCTCTTACAAGGTGTCCCTGTAGCTGTCGTCTAAAAATATTAGGCAGTCCATTCATCAGATTAATTTATAGCTGACAATATAATTAATTTATTGCAACAAACAAGTCAAAATAAAAGAATATCAGAGTAAAAAGTAAAAGAAGAAAAAGAGGGGGCAAGAGAAGAGAAAAAGAAAAAGGTGGTGGGGTAGAGGGGGAGGGGGGAAATGGAGCTCTGGGGACTAAATCATCAGGTAATTTTGTTTCATAGTTCCGCTGGGACCATATGAATTAATGTATCCTGTGAGTAGCCCTGAATTGTATCCACGGGTTCCACAACTCACTGAACACTTTTTGTTTGTTCTCTACTGTGGCTATAGTTTCTGCCACGCGATACAGAGAATCAAGTTTTCCGTGCAACTGTTCTATGGTAGGAATATCAGTAGATTTCCATAACGTCGGCATTAATAACTTTGCAGCTGCAATGAAATTTTGCGCTAATAAAGATGCACGTTTATTGTCGTGCCAGGGAGGGAAATTTAGTAATGCTATCTCTGGTGTCAGGTCGGGCACCTTTTTCAGCACTTGTTGAATGAATGTTTCCAGCTCACTCCCAATTCGCCAGTTATAGGTCTGTTTTGGAGTGATATACCATCGCGTTATAATCTTGAAAGAATTCTCCTGGGCCTTTACGCATTGCGTTGGGCCATGAGATTTTTTATAAATTTGTTGTAATTGGTCATGTGTGAACATGTATCCCAGATTGCTTCCTAGTGGGCAATATAGTCTCTTTAAGGGCAACACTCTGTTGTAGCAGATCTGCATTTGGAGATGAGGTTTTAACATTCCCTTTAGATACTGTATTGGATAAAGTTAAGTTTGGAGAGCCCTGGCAGTATTTGTAGGTCGGTAAGTGTAGGGAGTGTTCCATCGGTTAGCATTTGATCGATGGAGATATTTGACCATCTGTGTGTGGTTCCCGTCCTCTCCGAGGATTTACCTATAAAGAATGACAGGATATCCGAGAGTTTGAGCAAAGGGGATATAGGTGGGGTTAGGGTATGCATTAGGTTTGTCCATACTCTCAGAGTGGCTTTAGAATGAATGTTATGGAGCAGATCCATTTCCCTAGTCAGGATGCGAGTAAGAAAGACGGATTGGAGGGGTAGAGGGGACAAAGCTTCTTTCACCTCGGTTAGCTTGTTATCATTTCTCCTAATTAAGTCTATTGTTCTAGATATAATTGAGGCATGGTAATACTTTTTAATGACTGGAGCTCCCATCCCTCCCTTAGATTTAGGTAGTGTTAGGGTGCGGTATGATAAACGGGGCAGCAATTTAATTTGTATTTTTATAAGTCACCAGTGCACATGAAAATTAGGGCCACGTCTCACACAAGATATCTGTGCAGATATTGTTCACTGATCTCTGGTTGCAGTGAAATCATGGACACATCTTTCCATTTTGTGACTGTATACAAATGGATCAATGTGTCCATGATTTCACTTCAACCAGAGATCTGTGAACAATATCTGCACAGATATCTGTGTGTGTGACGTGGCCCTAAGTAATATTTCTTATCAGACATTTGCTTGTTTCTCTGCAAGAATTGATCAGTCATTATAACTGTCAATCCTGAGGTAATATCTTTATTCAGTGTACACTTTCCCATTACCGAGATAGGAGATGGCAGTTGTTACTGATGACAGTCTATATAGAAAGAAGAGGGAGGAGGGGCAGGGCTCTGTCTCTAGCTCCTCCCTCCCCTTGTCATCATAAATATAGATGAGAGGCATTGTGGAAGTTCAGGTTTTGCGATTTCAGCCAGACCTTTTTTTTTTTTAAATTTCTGGTCATGACCCAAACCCAGTGGCGTAACTAGAGTCTGATGGGCCCTGGTGCAAAAGTTAGACCAGGCCTTCTACCCCACGCGCACACGTTGGTCAGATGTATGAGCCCCATGTAACATTCTAAATCCCATAAAGACTTACAAATCTACCCCTCTTCCTTTAATTTAGTATTAATGTCCCTCATCCTCCTATATATGGTCCTCCTCCTGGAATATGGCCTTTATCCTGGTCTATATGTCCCCCATCCTGGTGTATATGGTTTTCCTCTTCCTGCCACTATAGTCCTCCAATTATTATAATGCATCCCCATATCCCTCCATATATTACAATGTACCCCCATAGTCCTCCACATAGTATAATACACCCCATAGCGTAAGTCTCCCCAACCATTGCAAGCCCTTCTCCCCTACCATCACCAGCTTCCACCAGCAGCCTTTCTCGCCCACCATCACCAGCCTCCACCAGCAACCTTTCTCCCCCACCATCACCAGCCTCCTTTCTACCCACCATCACCAGCCTCCACCAGCAGCCTCTCTCCCTCCTCCATCACCATCCTCCACCAGCAGCCTCTCTCCCTCATCCACCAGCAGCCCTCCTTCCTCCTCCATCACCAGCCTCCACCAACAGCCTCCCTTCCTCTTCCATCACCAGCTTCCACCCGCAGCCTCTCTCCCTCCATCACCAGCCTCCACCAACAGCCTCCCTTCCTCTTCCATCACCAGCTTCCACCCGCAGCCTCTCTCCCTCCATCACCAGCCTCCACCAGCAGCCTCTCTCCCTCCCCCATCACCAGCCTCCACCAGCAGCCTCTCTCCCTCCTCCATCACCAGCCTCCACCAACAGCTTCCCTCAACCCCCCCATATCATTAGCTCTATAAGCACTCCCCTGCTCTCCTCCTGGCTTCCATGTTCTTCTTCACTGCACTCTGTTCAGCCATCTGCTGAAGCGTGGGATGACCTCAAATACTGCATCTCAGAGCAGGGGGCTGATTGGCGCTCGTTGGAATGCCGGCTCAGGTACTTCTGGGGTCAGACAGCTCCTTGTGAATAGAGGTGCATGTGCGGCCCATCCTGAAACCCCCCTCCTCTGTAAAGACAGCAGATATCCTAGATTATCTAACAAAGGAGGAGGGGAGTTTAAAAAAATAATTAAAATAACATTTCTTTTCATCCAGGCCTCACCGGGCCCCTAAGCATTGGGGGCCCCATCGCATTTGCAACCGCGGTAGTTACGCCCTGCCCAGACCTCATTGGAAGTCACTGACTGGGCAGTTTTGCTCTCTGCCCACATACAACCAACCATAAACAAAGGATTTCTGGGGGAGGGAAGGCAGGGATTTGTTATTCATTTATTATTATAGTACACACTACATCTGATAACGCTGATTTTACCCCAGTGTGAGCCTTTCTTACACTGCAAGCAGCTCGCACTGGGCTGGGTACAAACTCCAAACTTTAAAGTCCGGTTCGCTCATCTCTAATCATATAATGTCATCAGTAACATCTGCCATCTCCTATCTCAGTAATGGGAAAGTCTTCACTGAATACAGATTTTATCTCAGAATTGAGAATTATGATAATGACTGATCAATTCTAGCAGAGAAAGAAGCAGATTTGTCTGATATGTTATCTTATCTAGAGTGTCTATCAGCCATATCTTCCTTCTTCTGCTCTCCTAAAACTCAATGTAGACAAAACTGAACTCATCATCTTTCCTCCATCTCACACATCTTCCTTACCAGACCTATCTATCACAATAAATGACATCACACTTTGCGCTGCACCTGAGGTCCGCTGCCTCGGAGTAACCCTTCACTCTGCCTTGTCATTCAAACCGCACATCCAAGCTCTTGCCACCTTCTGCCGCCTCCAACTCAAAAATATTTCCAGAATCTGTCCCTTCCTCAACCCTCAATCTACTAAACTATTAGTGCATGCCCTCATCATCTCCATCTCAACTACTGCAACCTCCTTCTCTGTGGCCTCCCTGCTAACACTCTTGCACCCCTTAATCTGTCCTTAACTCTGCTGCCCGACTAATCCACCTCTCTCCTCGCTATTACTCCACTTCTCCCCTCTGCAAATTCCTCCACTGGCTCCCGATTCCCCAGTGTATCCAATTCAAACTAACATTGACTTACAAAGCCATCCACAATCTGTCCCCACCATATATCTCTGAACTAATCTCCCGATATCATCCAACTCGTAATCTTCGATCTTCCCAAGACCTCCTTCTTTCCTCCACACTTGTACGTTCCTCATCTAACCGCCTGCAAGACTTCGCCCGAGCATCCCCCATTCTCTGGAATTCTGCACCCCAAACGTCTGACTGTCCTTCACACTCGGAACCTTCAAGCAGAACCAGAAAACCCATCTCTTCGGAACAGCCCACAACCTGCAATGACCACAATGCCACCTCACCACCAATGGACCTGGCGCTCCACCACCATCGGACCTGGGGCTCCACCACCACCAGAGCAGACCCAACCTATTGTCTCTCTCTCCCCATTGCCCTGTAGAATGTAAGCCCTCAAGAGCAGGGTCCTCTCTCCCCTCTGTATCGGTCTGATACTGTTAGTTTGTTCATTGTATTTTTAACTTGTTTGTATGTATCCCTTTCTCATGTACATCACCATGGAATCAACAGTGCTCTATAAATAAATAATAATAATCTTACTAAGGCCCCTTTCACATAGGCGTTTTTGCCCGGATCCGGACAAAAAAACGCACTTGCAGCACGCTTGCGGCAAGCCCCATGCATTGTCTATGGGGCTTGCGGTAAGGTGGGCAGGTGCGGTTGCGAAAAAAATTGGTCAGCAGCGTTTTCTTTCGCGGCCGCAACTGCTGCAACCGCACTTGCCGCACCTTACCGCAAGCCCCATAGACAATGCATGGGGCTTGTGGCAAGTGTGCCGCAAGTGCGGCCATTATGCGGCAGATGCGGTAAATTTGCTGCATCTGCCGCATTTTGGCGAACACACTAGTGTGAAAGGGGCCTAAGGGCCCTTTCACATCAGCGTTTTTTTAAATTTGCGGCAGATGCGGTGAAAAAAACGCATCTGCCGCAATTACCGCATACCGGCTGCACTTGCGGCACGGTTGCGGTAAACGCCATGCAAAGTATAGGCGTACTTGCGGCAGGTGCGGCAAGTGTGGTTTTGCACTTGCGGCAGGTGCAGCCGCGAAAAAAAACGCGGTCAGCCGCGGTTTTTTTCGCGGCCGCACCTGCCGCAAGTGCAAAACCGCACTTGCCGCACGTACGCCTATACTTTGCATGGCGTTTACCGCAACCGCGCCGCAAGTGCAGCCGGTATGCGGTAATTGCGGCAGATGCGTTTTTTTCACCGCATCTGCCGCAAATTTCAAAAACGCTAATGTGAAAGGGCCCTAAGGCCTTTCACATCAGCGTTTATTTGAAATCACGGCAGATGCGGTGAAAAAACCGCATCTGCCGCGATTGCCGCATAACCGCTGCACTTGCGGCGCGGTTGCGGTAATCCCCATAGAAAGTATAGTGGGACTTGCGGCAGGTGCGGTTTTGCACTTGCCGCAGGTGCGGCCGCGAAAAAAACCGCTGACCGCGGTTTTTTTCGCGGCCGCACCTGCCGCAAGTGCAAAACCGCACTTGCCGCACCTGCCGCAAGTCCCACTATACTTTCTATGGGGATTACCGCAACCGCGCCGCAAGTGCAGCGGTTATGCGGCAATCGCGGCAGATGCGGTTTTTTCACCTCATCTGCCGCGATTTCAAATAAACGCTGCTGTGAAAGGGCCCTAAGTTGTATATTTCAAGTGTACTATTGATTTATGAAATAAAAATTAAAATGACAGTTAAACTACTTTAAGCTCATGTCAGGGTTCTCTTAGAGAAAACCCCCTCCCAAGTTAAACCTGAACATCTTGATAAGGAAACAGCTTATTTTGCATATTTAAAATCGTAGTCTCTTCATGGACCAAAAAAGGAGAACCCCCTTAGTCATGATGCGCTACAGTAGCTTTTCTGCATTATGAAAACAGGTGAAATGTCAACATTTACTTATATTTAACACAGTACATTTCTCAAAGATAGGAGAAACATACTGGTGGCAACTGCAACTGGTAATTGTACCCAAAAAACTGACATGGTAGATTTGATTTTTTTTCAGATTTCTACTTTAAAGAAGATTTTTGCTATGTAAACTGAAGACCGTAAAATATAGGGGGTGAGACACAGATTTCAGGGATTTGTCACTTATTAGGCTGAATGCTTTTGTTTACATACAATGATTGCTTTAACACCAGGAGATTATCCCAGCCCAGACTACAGATAATGCGCCTGCTAGACTGCCATGTCACATCCATGGATAAACAGCTCAATCTCAATAAGAACATACACAGAAAGTTATGGTGTGGGTGTGGTTAGCTTTCTGAGCTCTGCTACATGCTACACTAAAAACTCTGTCACAACTGCTGCACCAAGTAAACTGATACAATGTTGGAATCAGGGTCTCGTTTCCTACACTATGCTGCTCTTAGAAGAGGTAGAAAAAACTTGGTGACAGATTCCATTTAAGTCATCTGTCATGTTTGCTGAACAGTGCATGAGTTGGAGCCCTGACTCTTAATTGTATACATTAAAGCCTTTCATGTACTTTGTGACCAGCTGTGTCTCTCTTTAAGGAGCCTAAAGCCCCCGTCACACATAGCGAGATCGCTGTTGCGTCACAGGTTTTGTGACGCAACAGCGACCTTACCAGCGATCTTGCCATGTTTGACACGTAGCAGCGATCAGGCCCTGCTGTGACATTGCCGATCATGTCGGAATGGCCTGGACCATCTTTTGATTGTCAGGTTCACGCTGGCCAGCATGCATTGGTGTGTTGACACCTTAACAACGACCTCGTTGGCGACTCAGAACTCAGCCACATAGATCTCAGCCGTCAGACTAGCTGCTGTGTGACAGGATCCCAACGACCGCCGAGATCGTTATACGGGTCGCTATATCTTTGCTGCGTCGTTCAGTAGATCTGACTGTTTGACATCTCACCAGCGACCACGTAACGACGTTCCTGCGATCCTTACCAGGTCATATCGTTGTCGGGATCGCTGGAACATCGCCAAATGTGATGGGACCCTAAAAGAGGCTGTTTCTGTGTATAAAAGCAGAAAATAGAATAAGAAAATGGTTTCCAGAAATAAGATTGTATAAAGCTATACATAAGAATGCGCTCATCGTGAAGAAACACAACACATGGTCCCCGATGCTCCATATGCGATTAGTAAACAATAAGGTTAAGCCCCGTCACACATAACGAGATTGTTAGCGAGATCATTGTAACGTCACAGTTATTGTGACGCAACAGTGATCTCTCTACGTGTGACACTTAGCAGCGATCAGACCCCTGCTGTGAGATCGCTGATCATTACAAAGTGCTCTGGGTCATTTTTAGGTCGTTCGTCTCCTGCTGGGAGCGCTGCATCGCTGTGTGTGAAAGGGACAACGTCCAACAATCTCAATACTACGCCCGAGAGTGACAATTCCCAACAACCTCTGTATCATTCCGGATCGTTGCTGAAGTCGCTGATGAGATCTGACTGTTTGACATCTCACCAGCGATCCCAAAGTGACATACCAGCGATCCCTACAGGTGCGTTGGTGTGTGTGACAGGAACTTTAGAGTCATTTTGGTAGTCCACTGTTCAAAGTTCTAAACACATGAGGCCCCATTCATTATGTACACACCAGTCTTAATGAAGGGACGTGGTGGAGCAAGATGCATCTAATTCATTAAAGGCACTCAGCATTTTAGCTTTTTCCTAGCTAACTCATGACTAATCTAATTTTTTCCTTTCCTGACCAGGCACATTTGTGGGTTTTATCGTACACAAGCTTTTATTTGCAAAAACATGTTTACATTTAGAAATTTTAATATTTTTTTTTTTCCGTGATATGTAAGATTTAGTTATATATTATTTTTCTGACTAGTGGGTGAAAATGTAGAATAGGAAATACGTGACAATTTTTCTTATTTTTTCATGACTGTAAATATTCACAAACATTTTTAAGTGAGTTTCCCTTTATTTAGAAATTATTTTTATTTTTTGGACATATTTTTTGACAGAAAGGCTATAAACAGCAATTCAGACTGAAGGTGACCTTTGTTTAACACACTGCCCACCATAAGGTCTTAAAAGACCACTGTGAGGGCATTTCAACAATGATACATTCTTTTTTATTGAAGATGTCTCCTATAACTGGGGTTGGTATAGTAGCCCCAGTTACAGGGGAATTTAAAGCCTTCTGTCTGTATAGCAGTCCTTGAATATGCAAATGGAGTCCGAGAAGCCTCGTTTAAGAATGTCAAACATCACAAAGCTCTCACTGATCTCAAGGAGACCAGTCGAGGAAAACACTGCGGGCAGCTGGCTAAAGCGCTCAAACACAGTGAAATCCATGGTGCATTGCCCCCTGGGAATTTGAATATGCAAATGGAGTCAGTGGAGCTTCGTTTAAGAGTCTCAAACATGGGACTTGCCAGATATCCCTCCAGGGAACAACTGATCAGTGAGGGCTTTGTGATGTTGGTCCACCAGGCATTGCTCCCACCTAGCCAGAATCCTACTCCACACTGATGAGGGGCAATACCCCAAAAAAGCTGTCTGTGAATGGATACCTGGCTTTGGTAATTCCCTTGTCATATCCTTAAGCTCATAACTGAGCGGGATAGTGACTGAAATGGCCACTTAATATGGTGGTTTTGGTGGTCTCCGCAAGGAGTCCACCCCAGGGCTAGGTCCTTCCTTGGAGGGCTATCTAGCTAGTCCGGTGTTTGAGACTTATAAACGAGGCTCCACGGACTTCATTTGCATATTCAAATTTCCAGGGGGCAATGCACCATGGATTTCACTGTGTTGAGTGCTTTAGCCGGCTGCCAGCAGCGTTTTCCTCGACTGGTCTCCTTGAGATCAGTGAGAGCTTTGTGATGTATAGCAGCCTTGACAGGGTTCCAGCATCTGCTCCCTCCCTACACGAAGCAATCATATCACCACTGAGTCCATAGGAGGAAGCACTGTCAGTGCTACTGTGGAGCACAAAAAGCTGGGGTACCCAGCAGGGTTCACAGTGTCTGCACCCAGTGCTGGAACCCCGAATCACATTGGAAAGGGAAAAACAAAAATGGAGTAAAATAAATAAAAAAAAAATAATAGTTTGTGACGCCAATTGGAGTTTCCAGCTGGTAGGTAGCTGGCATTGTATGTTTATCCTCAGGAGCTGGTGTTATAGCAGTGAGATCTTTAACCCTCTCCAACAAGGGCTGGCTCCTGAGGGATGAGGATGACCTGGGTGATAGTAGGTGTTGTAGTAGGAGTGTGTGTGCAGGAGGAAGGAAGGCACAGGAGACAGTCTTTTTGCTCTATACCTTTACTATAGCTGTTGCACAAATCCAGGGTGTAAACACCACAGGTTTGTGGTTCAGCCAGCCTGGGAAGAACTGAAGTCCACTCTGCTGGAGTAAGGTATAGTGGCCTTCCTGATGACTTTGCTGTGTAGGTTTCTAGATGACTTAGAGCTCTCCTGTACTCTCTCTCTCTCTCTCAGTGTAGTGGACAAGATCCAGGAAGGCAGGCAATGCAGACCCTGTGAGCAGCTGCGTTGCCTAACATCTCTCTGGCCCTATTTTACTGTGCCTTGGAAAGTCCCACGAAGCGTATCTACTGTACATAAAAGTCCAGCAACCTCCAGATTCTGTTACTAGGTTCTGGAAATCTGGCAACCTAGGGCCTGGTGCCCGACTCCAGCAAGTCCTTCAAGCGGCTTCCAGGCCCTCTTCTGACTGACTTCTTGCCTACTTCTACCATCCCTATCCTAACTCATCCCTCCAACCAGAGGCTGGGTTCTGCCCAAATAGGGTCTCTTCCACCCTCAACTTCCTAGATGAAGTTCAGAAAGTGTTGAATGCTTTGGGTTTCCAGCACAGGGTGCATCAATTCTGCCCAAACATATCACAATGATGTACATGAAATATCGATAAGGGGTTAGGGTAGGGAAGTGCTGCTCACCAGCATTTCTTGAGGATCTGTTGGGAATCCCGATAGTAGCAGCTGGCTTCTGCTTGGCAACAGCAAGGAAAGGAAGAAGGAAGGTATTCCCCGATTTTCTTAAAATTTCAGCGTCAAAGGCATGCCTTTGAGAAAGGATGTTGTTCAGTCCAAAACATGTTAGGCTGGGGGACATTGGTTCACCCAGGATAATCATGTTATTTTAATGGAATCTCAATAAAGACACTGAAAGTTTAAGGAAATCGGGGAATATCTTCCTTCTTCCTTTACATGAAATATCATCTGGACAGCCAGACGGCATGAATGCCACATTATATTTTTATTGCTTTAAGATTAGGTAAACAGGGTAATAAACTATGTTTACCTTCTCTGTTGGGAGTGTGTCTGTGTCTGAAAGTTATATCAGCGCCCCACCCACACAGCTGTATGATCTCTTGTAAGCTGCTTACATTGCATTGATATTTTAAAATGTCAGTGCAGAGTAGAGCTTGGACTGCCTGAACATTTATGGTCTATGGTCTGTTCAGAAGTAGATGATGAATTATTTGCATCTTACAAGTGTTGATCGACTTAGTCAAGGATGGGAGTACATTTCTAGCTAGATTTCACATTTTACCCATTGCGATCTAGCTCTGCCTTGTTTGGTTAAGCTGGTCGTCGCAGGTGTAAAACTGTTAAAACTAACTTCTCAACTGTGATTTTTTTTAAAGATATTTTATGTCACAATTCTGTCAAATGCCTTAGGGTGCCTTCACATTTGCATTTTGAACGCAGCGCACCAAACGCAGCAATACGCTTGTGCACATGCGTTCCTATGTTTAACATGGGAACGCATGTGCCCGCGTATGGCTGCGTTTGGCCGCATTTGCGCTCGGATGTGCATAATTTATGCGCCCTCCGACTGCACTCCAAACGCATCATGTTGCATTTTTTGTGCATTCGCGGATGCTTGTTTTATCTGCAAGCACACAAACAATGCATTGAAGTCAATGGATCCGCAGTGTCATCCGCATGACAGCGCAGGAGAACGCTGCGGATCTCATTGAAATCTCTCCCGGCGGCCACCGGGAGATGAGCTAGAGCCGCCACTGATCTCCCGCCGACGCGGGAGATTTGATGATACAGCTGATCTGACAGCTGTTTAAATCTCCCGCACCGACACCAAATAGGTGAGGTCGGTGCGGGAGATTTGAAACAGCGATCAACTGTTTCTTATCTCCTGCACCGATATCACCTATTTGGTGTCGGCGTGGGAGATTTAAACAGCTGTCAGATCAGCTGCATCTTCAAATCTCCCGCGCCAACAGCGGCGGGAGAACAGCTGTGGCCGGGAGGAGGAAATCTCTGCTGCTGATCTCCTCCTCCCGGCCGCCCCCGAGACAGCTGATTGACTGGCCGGGGTGCATAGTAATGTGAACGCATGCGGAGATTCTCTGCTGCGTTCACATTAATATGGCTGCGTTTGTACTGCGTATGCGTCTGTATGCCATAAGCATGCAGTCACATATGCAAGTGTGAAGACAGCCTTAATGATTTGGGCTCAAGGTCTCTTTTGAAAGGCTTCCTTTACCAGTATTTCCCTTTGTGTGATATGGAAAACAAAAGTATACATCTATTAAGCTAGATTTTTACCATTTATATTTCATTATGTGGTTTTGCATTGTGACTTGTTTATTTTTGGGGATATTTATAACCTTTGTTAGTGTTTCCTGGTATTTTCCTTACTAGGGCTTGTTCTCTGTATAATGTGGTTACCTCATGGATCACCTACCTCAGGACCTTGAGTTTTGCACCTTTTGGATTTCATAATAGCTTTGAATGTAGTATGTTTTTGTATAGAGATTTTGTAACAATCTATTAAAATGTTGTCTCTTAAGAAAAATAAGCCAGGCATCACTACAGACGTAAAGGACCCTCTTATATGCACCGATAGGTCTGGCACTATGCGAGTGCACTGGGTGTGCTCACTTCAGAAGTTTATTATAACAAATCCATCAGAGAAGGAAAAATAAGGTCACTCAGCCATAAATTGTGCAAACAGTCACCTTTATTCCAAATCCATTATACAGGTGGCAGGGAGGGGATTGGAGAACGGTGGACAACGGCCCGTTTTGTGCCTTTCTGGCCCTTCAACTGATTAGTTGAAGAGCCAGACAGGCACGAAATGGGCTTTTGTCCACCGTTCTCCACTCCCCTCCCTGCCACCTGTATAATGGATCTGGAATAAAGGTGACTGTTTGCACAATTTATGGCTGAGTGACCTTATTTTTCCTTCTTTAATGGATTAAAATGTTGTGACAATCTTGTGTTATTTCTATGAGGGATATATATTCACTTACCGTATTTTTCGCTTTATAAGACACACTTTTGTTCCCCCAAATTTTGGGGGAAAGTGGGAGGTGCGTCTTATAAGTGAAACTAATAGCTGTGCTGAATTGGAGGTGGAGGGTGGGGGGGAGCTGTGGTGTCTGGGGGCTTTCAGGAGGTTACAGCAGCGGCCCCGTGGTCACGTGGGACCGCTCATTATCTCCTGTAATATGCACTGCATCCCGCTGTCAATCACCAGCGGGAGCAGCCCATATTACAGGAGTGTATGGAGCGGACCCACAGCTCAGCGGCTGCAGCCACATGTGAACTCCCCATTAGCAGCCCCAGTGCGTTATCTGCCCCAGCCATTGTGCCCTGCTGGCCGCCATAGCCACCACGGTAAGCATGCTTTCTCTTTGTCACCGCCGCAGCCGGCCGTGTGTCCCCGGGGCCGTTTGTAAGATGACAGGTGAGGGAGTGGGTGAGGGGACCGACTAACGTGGTTAAGGTTGTGTCGCCTCCTCAGTAAAAACACGTTGCCGGGGCCTCCTGGTGCTTGTACCCTGCTGGACGCAGCTCCTGCCGACTTCCACATTCAGCCCGGTCACATGGGCTCACCGTCATGTGATCCGGGGTCTGACATCATCAAAGGTCCTCAAATTTCACAGGCCATTCAGTGTGGGAATTAAACTAGCGAATCCCACAGCTCCTGGGACCTTTGGTGAGCCGTGAGTATTGTTGCCTCTGCCCATAACAAACAGGTGGTGAATGAGGAGCTGAGAGGAGATTAAGTCATTAAGTCACACTGTCATTAAGTGTACCTTGTGCCTGAGTTGGTGCTGCTGCTGCCACACAAAGGAGAAGGATGGTGGAGGTGCCCTCTCCCTGCACTGCACTATGTGACTGGATACTGTAAGTCACAGCTCATCCTCTCTACATAAAACTAGTGGGAATGAGTGATTTACACCATCTCAGTCCCACCCTCTCCAGACACAGCTAAGGTGGCACCATGCCATAGAACACTGAGATGACATTCTACACAGAGGTGCCATATAGACCACAGTGGGGTGTTGTGCTGCACAGAGGTGTCATATATACCACACTGAGAAGACATAGTACAGTGAGATGCTATAATAGTACACTGAGGTGTTGTACTACAATGAGATGCAATAATACTACTAGACAGAGGTGCCACACCGCACTGAGGTGCCATAGTACTACAGTGTGGTGTCCTACTACAATAAGGTGCCATTACATTACTACAGTGAGGTGTCCTACTACAGTGAGGTGCCATAGTACAGAGGTCCCCAACTCCAGTCCTCATATACGGTATATGATTTGTAAGACGGACATTGGCATTATAAGACAGACCCCATTTAACATTAAAAATTATTTTTCTCTCTTATCCTTCACCATATTTGGGGGTGCATCTTATAATCAGGTGCATCTTATAAAGCGAAAAATACAGTATGTCTTTTTGCTGATTAATATATTTAAATTGAACATAAGCATATTCTATAGAGCAAACGTAACATCACACAGCATAAATATCATTTATTACCCAACAAAAAAAAAAAATGTTTTTCTTTAAATTATTAGAAATACAAACAGCAGATACTTCAAACTGTAATCCCATTGAAAGCAACAGTTTATTTGTTATGGAATAAGACATATAGTAATTACAAATTATTATAATTGCAGTGAGTGTCTCTTACACATATACACATCCATTCATTCACAGCAGCTTAGCTATACACAGCAGGGCATTACGGTATTTGTTCATAGGACACACATAAACATAAACGAGTAGCATTACATTAACATTTCCAGAAAATATAATGCACATATATATATATATATATATATATATATATATATATTATATAATATTATTTTCACATCATTTCCTTCCAGACCAGATAATTTTTTATTTCAAACATTTTAAACAAAGATTCACTTTTCAGCACCTACAGTGCTCTGCTTTTTCCATCATGGTCCCAGTGATTATAATATAAATGAAAGGGCCAAAGAATACATATCAGGGATTGAGAAACAAGACTTGAAATTAAAAAATATATTACGCCCTGTTATACTTTGCTTAACCGAGCTGAGTAACAGATGATACGTTCTATATCTTTTCTTTATACACTACAAATTGTCTTTATAAAGTAGCACCTAAAGAAAAACAATTTAAA
This sequence comes from Allobates femoralis, assembly GCA_033576535.1. Lineage (NCBI taxonomy): Eukaryota > Metazoa > Chordata > Amphibia > Anura > Aromobatidae > Allobates > Allobates femoralis. Next base: position 365,161,244 of record JARQOC010000003.1, read on the forward strand.
AAATAAAGAGACAAAAAGTTCATTTATTGTGTGGTTTATTTATTTAATGAAGACGATTTCTTCAGATACTCATTACAATTACCCAGCTGTAGTTAACCTAAAGCTACTCCAATATCATGACCATTAATCTAGATCACATTCCAATGTAATGTTTTCATGAAGCAGTTTTCTAAGCCAAATTCTAAAATCCAAATTACAATAACGTAAACTCGTAAACTGCCATTGTTGACTAAGCAAACCAATGTCTGGGTAATATGCAAGATTATATATACTGTCCTTACCACTAAGAAGAAAAAAAATCATGGAATTATGGATGTCACGAGATCGCCAGACATGTTAATGATATGCAAATAATGAAAAATAGAAAGAAAACTTTTCAAACTATCGTGGCTTATTATATGTATCTAATATATATAATTATTAAGCTGCCCATGCACTTACATGCCATGGCACACAATCATTGAGGTTATTAAAGGTTGCGAGAGGAATATTCCGCCATATTGAATGCACTTAAGACACGCAAATCAAGATTCTTTGCTGAGGAGCTCTTTTGTCAACCAAGAAGAACTGGAATGGGAGACAGATTCATAGATAATCCAGGCAAAGGCAGCACGGTTATTCCACCTACACTGCCCACAGTAGTATGAACAACATGTGGGCCCAACTTATTTTGTTGAAGAAAAAAAAAAAAAAAAAAACAGCTTCTGAACACTAACATTCTCACATGAAGGCCATGTTGTTGCCCATGTAGTCTCCAAACCAATATCTGGCTGTTAAAATGTACAAGACAAAAGTGGGACTTATCCCTGAAGACGATAGACCTCAATTGCGGACTTGCTCTACAGAATGACAGCCTTTGAGAGTGGTGACATGAGGTGAAAGGAACACCTATAGCTGGTTTTTCAGTTGGTAGCCCAATGCTGTCTATAAACGCCTTCTGATTGTTTGTGTATACAGTGTTAGATGCATTAGGCTTGGTTTGTGACATCTAACATCACTTAAATAACAATAGATTAATATGTGTCTTTCTTTGAATCAACAAAACCATTTGGGTAACATCATGAAGAAGCTTCACAAGAAAATGTCACTTTGGTCCTACTCCTGGGATTATGGTGTAGGGTAACAATGTGCAGAAGCCAGACAATTCTAGTCTTTACTCCAGATACACTAACAGCTCAGGGTTACATTGATTTGGTGGCTTAACCAGGATAACAGCCATTTTACTGAAATGTCCTATAAGCCATTTTTTAACATAACACCAAGACCTATCTGGCCTAAATAGTCTGCAGCAGCTGTAGACTTGTCTCCCGTGTAACACATCTTGGATGTCATTGGTTGGCATTTGCAAAGGGAAATGCCAGTAGCGGACCTTGTGGATTTGCATGCCCATGTGGATTAAGAGTGGCTAACAATCCTCACACAACCATTAATAACTTCACTGATGCCAAGCTGTGTAATTATATATTTCTGTGCTTAGTGCTCTTACTTGATACTCAATACATCTAGATTGTTTTCCAATTTTGTCATAATTTGGAAATCATAAACAGGTCTATCAATTGTGCCAAGTCTTTTCCTTCTCGGTGTTGCAATTTTAATACTACTATCAAGTGTAATATATATTATAATATACATACAACATACATCGTATATACGCAAGTACAAGTCGAGTTTTTCAGCACAAGTTTTATGCTAAAAAAGGCCCCCTCAGCTTATACTCAAATCAGTGTCCTGTAGGGGGATGGCTTTGGAGCCGTGACCAGAGGCTGGAGCAGGATGCAGTAACAGCAGGTGGTCACGTGGGCCTGCTCACTAGGTTATGTAATGGACTGATAGACTGAAGTCGGTGTGGGGAGGTGGGCAGGATGATGGTTGAGGGAGCAGCACATATTACATTAGACCAATGAGCAGCCCACATGATTAGCGGCTTCATTTGCAACCCCATGCGTTCATGTGTGGATATTCACTGCTTTTCATGCATCATCTTTGGCACAGGAAGCAGTGAAAATCCCGGCAATGGACAACTTAACTCACCTCCCCATCGCTGCCAGAACTGCGGTGTCCTCCTGTCTTCTGCTGGCAGCTGATCATGTGAGCGGCGCAGGACAGTGACATAATCACTGCGCGTGCCACTCATGATCAGATGCCCGTGACAAGAAGACCAGAGAACGACGCTGTGCTGCAGGGGGAGAAAAGGGGAAGTGAGATAAATTGTTCATTTTTTGTGTGCGCCATCATGGGGAGTTCCTAATACCAGGATGGGAGGGATATATACCACGATGGAGGCTATGTACCTAGTTGGGAGACTATATACCCAGATGGGGGCCATATACCATGATGGGGGGGACATCTGCCTAAAATGGGGGATGATATACCAGGATGGGGGGCTATGTAGCAGTATGGAGGGGGATATACCATGATGGGGGGGCCCATGTACCAGAAAGGGGGATGATGTACCAGGATGGGAGCTATGTACCATGTTGGGGGGCCACGTACCAGGATGAGGGGGCTATGTACAAAATGGGGGCTATGTAACAGAATGAGGGGGGTGATATAGCAGGCTGGGGGAGCATATACCCGGATGGGGGGATGCTGCATTTCCAACCATAGGCTTACAATAGAGTCAATAAGTTTTCCCAGTTTTTGGTAATAAAAAATTAGGGGCCTCAGCTTATATTCGGGTTGGTTTATACTCTAGTATATACGGTATAGATATGTATATTTACATGAATAGATGGATGTATAGATATGCCTATACAGTTTTGCCCGTTTGTGGCACTTTTGAAATTGTTCCATAAAATTAAGTATTTCTCCCAGAAAATGATTGCAATTACACATGTTTTGTATTGTGTGCATAGGAAAAAAACATGGAGAAAAAAAAAAAACAAATTTGACATAATTTCACAGAAAAGCCCCAAAATGGGCCAGGCAAACTTGTAGTTACTTTGAACTTAATATTTTGTGGCACGTCCTTTAGAATAAATAACTGCAATCAGTCGCCTCCTATAAACATCAACAAGTTTCTCTCACCTTTCAAGTGGAATTTTGGACCACTCTTCTTTTTCAAACTGCTCAAAGTGGCTCATTTTTGAAGGGCGACTTCTCCCAAAAGCAATTTTAAGATCTCTGCCCAGGTGTTCAATAGTATTTAGATCCAGATCCATTGCTGTCCACTTCAGAACTCTCCAGCACTTTCTTTCAATCCATTTCTGTGTGCTTCTTGAAGTATGTTTGAGGTCATTGTCCTGCTTGAAGACCCATGACCTAGAACACAAACTCAACTTTTTGACACTGGGCACTACATTGTGACCAAAATTCTTTGGTAATCTTCTGATTTCATGATGCCTTGCAGATAGTTAAGATGCCAAGTGTCAGAGGCAGCAAAACAACCTGAAAAAAATCTTTGAGCATCCAGCATATTTGACTGTAGGTACTATGTTGTATTCTTTGTTAGCCTCATTCGGTAAACAGTAGAATGATGTGCTACCATAAAGCTCTATTATCTTGGTCTCATCTGTCCACAAGATGCTTTCCCTGAAGGATTTTGGTTTACTTATGTACATTTTGGCAAACTGCAGTCTAGCTTTAGTCTTTGTGGTGGCAGTGGGGTTCTCCAAAGTCTTCCATAGTGCTTATTTTATTCAAATTGAAACTTGATTAAGGCTGCTTATCCACTCATCGAACCACATTTGTAATCTTTCATCAATTTTTCTATACTGTTCACGTCCAGCTACAGTGCCAAGGTTTGTGAACTTTTTGATTATGTTGTGCACCATGGACAAAGAAACATCAAGGTCTATGGAGACAGACTTGCTACCTGGAAATTGTTGATATTTTTGAACAATTTTGGTTCTCAACTCCTCAGTTAATTTTATTCTCCTTTTTCTGTTCTCCATGCTTAGTGTGCCACACAGACACAATGAAAAAATTGAGATAACTTCTCTACTTTTAAATCTTGTTTAAGATATGATTTTCATATTGCCCACGTTACTTGCTGCAGGTGAATTTAATCAAGCATCACATGCTTAAAACAAAGTTGTTTACTCACAATTTTGGAAAGATGCCAACAATTTTGGCCAGACCATTTTTGGGGTTGGGTATGAAATTGTGCCTAATTTGCCCTTTTTCTGTTTTTTTGTGTGTTGATCCAATACAATCAGAAGAAATAAACATGTATATAACAAAACAAGTGTAATTGGAATAATTTTCTGGGAGACATCTTCATTTTCTAGAGCAATTTCAAGGGTGCCAACCCTTTTGATCACAACTGTATTTAGATGTCCATCTCTCTCACTTTATATCAAGAGCATTTTAAAATATCCAACTGGACCTAGTCAAATCATGTGATCATACTAACTTCACTAACTTTGATTACAATCACTTTATTAGCGCAGAGCTGCGATTTTAGACATGACCTCCATGGACGGCTTCTTGAAAAAGACAAAAAAACAGGCAACACCTAGAATACTGGGAAATTGAACTCTACACAAGAGTGGATTCACATGAGTATATCACGGTTCGCATACAAACACAAATGCACAGTCTGGAAGCGGGTCTCCTGACCTGAACCTACATCCTGATGGGTGTCTATGAGGCTGTTGTTGTTTGTATAAGGTACCCGAAATACACACGTGAACCCAGCTTAGGGGCCTTTCACACTTGCGTTTTTTTCCTGATTTGAAAGATCAGGAAAACACCTGATTCTTACAGGATTCATTTTTTTTGCCCATTCTCTTTAACCCCTTAACGACATAGGACGTTGTGCAACGTCCTGTTTTCTGCCCGTTCCCACACAGGACGTTGCACAACGTCCTGGCAGATTTGAGCTGCTGCAGCTCCTGTGAGTGGGGTCGCTCAGGTGTCACAGATGCTGCTGCTCTGTGACAACCTGGAGATGACCCCACAGGGGGTGGATTAACCCCCCCGTGCCCAGGACCCCTCCGATCGGCAGTTTAAAAGTGAAACTGCCGATCAGAGGGAATCATAGGGATTCACCCCTCCAGATCTGATTGGAGCTGTCCAATCAGATCTGGAGGGGCGGATCGGCAAGTGCCCACCCCTCCACAGCCCCCTCCAGCACCAGGATCTACAGGGGCCCCCCCAGAACCGTCCACCCCCCTCTATTGTCATGTAAATGCCGGCGGGCTGCAGCCGCGGCTGCGCCCGCCGACCACAGTCTCTGGTCCGCTCCTACAGCCCCCCTTAGGCAGCCCCCCTCCAGGCTGCCCCCTCCAGGCAGCCCCACCCTCACCTCCTGCGGCGGGCTGCACACATCGGTGCACCCGCCGCTGCGTCCGGCTGTGCAGCTCCTCTGCCGGCCGGTCGGTGGCCCCGCCTCCTCTCCCGGCCTCCTCCTGCTGATCGGTCTATCGAGAGGTAAGTATGTATGTATGTATGTATGTATGCATGTATCTATGTATGTATGTATGAATGAATTGATGGATGGATGGATGATGGATGGGTGAATGGATAGATGGATGGGGGGTGCATGCGTGCGTGGACGTGAGCGTACATGAGCATGCGTGGACGTGTGCGTGCACAGACGTGTGCGTGCACAGATGTGTGCGTGCATAGATGTGTGCATAGATGGATGTGTGCAGGGATGTCAGCATGCGTGCGTGGATGTCAGCATGCGTGATTGTCAGCATTCGTGCGTGGATGTGTGCATGCATGGATGTCAGCGTGCGTGCGTGGATGTCAGCGTGCATGCGTGGATGTCAGCGTGCATGCGTGGATGTCAGCGTGCATGCGTGGATGTCAGCGTGCATGCGTGGATGTCAGCGTGCATGAGTGGATGTGTGTGTGGATGTGGATGTGCGTGCGTGGATGTCCGCGTGCGTGCGTGGATGTGGATGTGCGTGCGTGCGTGGATGGATGGGTGCAAGAAGGGATCAAGTGTCCTCTTGTTGTAGTCTCTGGGATCATAGTCATGGTGCACTGTATGACAGATCATTGTCATACAGTGGACCATAACTCTGACCCCAGAGACTGTAGGAAGAGGACACTTTATCCCTTGCTGCAGTCTCTGGATTGACCAGAGGCGATCGAGCGTCGTGGGACCTTCGTTGTGGACTACGTCGGAGGCGATCGAGCGTCGTGGGACCTTCGTTGTGGACTACGTCGGATCTTTATAATAAAGATGGAGTCCGAATTTTGTTTGTGTTTTTTTTCAAATAAAAAGATTTTTCTCTGTGTGTATTTTCTGACTATTTACCAGAGATTCCTAATGGAGGGTCTAACATTGGCCCTATATTATGAATCTCGGGCTTAGTGCCAGCTGCCAATAAAAAGCTGGCATTAACCCCTTTATTACCCAGTTTGCCACCGGCACCAGGGCAACTGGAAGAGTCTGGGTACAGCGCCAGAAAAAGGCGCTTCAATGAATGCGCCATTTTCTGAAGCGGCTGCGGGCTGCAATTCGCAGCCTGGGGGGCCCAGAATGCTTGGGCCTCTCCATGCTGCGGATTCCAGCCCCCAGCTGCCTAGTTGTACCTGGCTGGGCCAAAAATATGGCGGAGCCCCACGTAATTTTTTTTTTCTAGAATTAGTTCTAGAAAAGAAAAAAAAAAGGGCTTTGCTGTATTTTTGGAAGCCAGCCAGGTACAACGAGGCAGCTGGGGGTTGGTGGCAATCCGTAGCTGCCAAGTTGTACCTGGCTGGACCAAAAATGTGGCGGAGCCCCACGCCATTTTTTTTTCTAGAATTTAGTCCTAGAAAAAAAATAAAAATGGGCTTCGCTGTATTTTTGGTTGCCAGCCAGGTACAATGAGGCAGCTGGGGGTTGCTGGCAGTCCGTAGCTGCCAAGTTGTACCTGGCTGGACCAAAAATATGGCGGAGCCTCACGCCATTTTTTTTCTAGAATTAGTCCTAGAAAAAAAATAAAAATGGGCTTCGCTATATTTAGATGCATAGTGAACACTTTGAACCCCAGGTGCTTCACAAATTGATCCGAAAAAATAAAATTTGTGTGAAAAAAAAGTACTTTTTCCTTATTACGGATCAATTTGTGAAGCACCTGGGGGTTCAAAGTGCTCACTATGCATCTAGATGCATTCCTTGGGGGGTCTAGTTTCCAAAATGAGGTCACTTGTGGGGGAGCTCCAATGTTTAGGCACACATGGGCTCTCCATATGCGACATGGTGTCCGCTAATAATTCCAATTGTTAGCGGACACTATGTCGCGTATGGAGAGCCCCTGTGTGCCTAAACATTGGAGCTCCCCCACAAGTGACCCCATTTTGGAAACTAGACCCCCCAAGGAACATATCTAGATGCATAGTGAGCACTTTGAACCCCCAGGTGCTTCACAAATTGATCCGTAAAAATTAAAAAAGAAAATTTGTGTGAAAAGAAAAAGTACTTTTTCCTTCTTACGGATCAATTTGTGAAGCCCATGGGGGTTCAAAGTGCTCACTATGCATCTAGATGCATTCCTTGGGGGGTCTAGTTTCCAAAATGAGGTCACTTGTGGGGGAGCTCCAATGTTTAGGCACACATGGGCTCTCCATATGCGACATGGTGTCCGCTAATAATTCCAATTGTTAGCGGACACTATGTCGCGTATGGAGAGCCCCTGTGTGCCTAAACATTGGAGCTCCCCCACAAGTGACCCCATTTTGGAAACTAGACCCCCAAGGAACATATCTAGATGCATAGTGAGCACTTTTGAACCCCCAGGTGCTTCACAAATTGATCCGTAAAAATTAAAAAAGAAAATTTGTGTGAAAAGAAAAAGTACTTTTTCCTTTCTTACAGATCAATTTGTGAAGCCATGGGGTTCAAAGTGCTCACTATGCATCTAGATGCATTCCTTGGGGGTCGAGTTTCCAAAATGAGGTCACTTGTGGGGGAGCTCCAATGTTTAGGCACACATGGGCTCTCCATATGCGACATGGTGTCCGCTAATAATTCCAATTGTTAGCGGACACCATGTTGGGTATGGAGAGCCCCTGTGTGCCTAAACATTGGAGCTCCCCCACAAGTGACCCCATTTTGGAAATTAGAGCCCCCAGGGAACATATCTAGATGGGTTGTGAACATTTTGAACCCCCAGGTGCTTCACAAATTCATCTGTAAAATTGAATAAGTACTTTTTTTTCCACAAAAAATTTCTATTTTCATTTCTACAGATTATTTTGTGAAACACCAGGGTGTTCAAAATGCTCACCACCCATCTAGATAAGTTCCCTGGGGGTCTAGTTTCCAAAATGGGTCACTTGTGGGGGAGCTCCAATGTTTAGGCACACAGGAGCTCTCCATACCCAACATGGTGTCCGCTAACAATTGGAGCAAATTTTTCAGTCAAATTGTTAGCGGACACCATGTTGCGTTTGGAGAGCCCCTGTGTGCCTACACATTGGAGCTCCCCCACAAGTGACCCCATTTTGGAAACTAGACCCCCCAGGGAACATATCTAGATGGGTAATGAGCATTTTGAACCCCAAGGTGCTTCACAAATTCATCCGTAAAAATGAAAAAGTACTTTTTTTTCCATAAAATATTTTCTTTTTTCATTTTTACAGATTAATTTGTGAAGCACTGGGGTGTTCAAAATGCTCACAACCAATCTAGATAAGTTCCCTGGGGGGTCTAGTTTCCAAAATGGGGTCACTTGTGGGGAAGCTCCAATGTTTAGGCACACAGGGGCTCTCCAAACGCAACATGGTGTCTGCTAACAATTTGACTGAAAAATCAGCTCAAATTGTTAGCGGACACCATGTCGCGTTTGGAGAGCCCCTGTGTGCCTATACATTGGAGCTCCCCCACAAGTGACCCCATTTTGGAAACTAGACCCCCCAGAGAACATATCTAGATGGGTGGTGAGCATTTTGAACCCCCAGGTGCTTCACAAAGTCATCCGTAAAAATGAAAAAGTACTTTTTTTTTTCCACACAAATTGTCTTTTAGCCTAAATTTTTTCATTTTCACATGAGCAACAGGATAAAATGGATCCTAAAATTTGTTGGGCAATTTCTCCTGAGGACAGCAATACCTCTCATGTGGTCATAAACCACTGTTTGGGCGCACGGCAGGGCTCAGAAGGGAAGGAGCGCCATTTGACTTTTTGAATGGAAAATTAGCTCCAAAAGTCAAATTGCGCTCCTTCCCTTCTGAGCCCTGCCGTGTGCCCAAACAGTGGGTTATGACCACATATGAGATATCGATTTACTCAGGAGAAATTGCCCATTCAATTTTTAAGATCCATTTTATCCTGTTGCCCATGTGAAAATGAAAGAATTGAGGCTAAAAGAACATTTTTGTTGGAAGAATTAAAATGACCATTTTTTCCTTCCACTTTGCTTTAGTTCCCGTGAAGCACCTGAAGGGTTAATAATCTTCTTGAATGTAGTTTTGAGTAGCTTGAGGGGTGCAGTTTTTGGAATGGTGTCACTTTTGGGTTTTTTCTGTCATGTACACCCCTCAAAGGGACTTCAAATGTGATGTGGTCACAAAAAAAAATGGTTTTGTGAATTTTGCTGGAAAAATGACAAATTGCTGATGAACTTTGAACCCTTATAACGTCCGAACAAAAATTTTTTTTTTTTCCAAAATTGTGCTGATGTAAAGTAGACATGTGGGAAATGTTATATATTAACTGTTTTGTGTCACATACCTCTCTGGTTTAGCAGAATAAAAATTAATAGTTTGAAAATTGCAAAATTTTCAAAATTTTTGCCATATTTTTGATTTTTTCACAAATAATCGCAAAAATTATCGACCTAAATTTAATACTAACATGAAGCCCAATATGTCACGAAAAAACAATCTCAGAATCGCTAGGATCCGTTGAAGCGTTCCCGAGTTATAACCTCATAAAGGGACACTGGTCAGAATTGACAAAAATGGCCTGGTCATTAGGGTCAAAATAGGCCCGGGGGTGAAGGGGTTAATGATTTCAGGAGAAAACATGAAGCAACAAGATTCTACCTGACAAAATTAAAGTAAATGGGCAAAATACTGTAAGAATCGGGTTTTTGCCTGATCTTCCAAATCAGGAAAAACCGTAAGTGTGAAAGGCCCCTTAGATCTTAATGATGCGTTTCTTTTCTTAATAGATTGTAAGAGCTCATTCAGATATCCATGATTTCGCTCTTGTGTTAAAAAACATGGACAATTGTTCATCAAGGTTTTGGGTTGGATATTCATCAATACTTGGTGAATGTGTCAGTTTTTACTATCAGGTTTTTATCAGTGAATTTTCGATGGCCAGAAATAGTTAGGAAAAAAAAAAAAAGTAAAATCTGTCAGTCAACTAATGCTAGCCAAACTATGGCACAATGAATCAGAGCCTGGCTAAATGACTGCAGCCAAATATACCATGCTGTGAAACGCCCTACCATTTCAAAGAAAATACACGGTAATTGAAAAAAAAAAAATAGTCTAAAGACCATAGTCGGAGACCAGATAGTCTGGCTTTGTTCGTAACGTTGCTGCAGATGATTAATATGTATACATAAGAGAGACCTAAGGGTGAAACCTGGAAATCACTTGCACTAGAACTGTGAGGAGCCGGCCGCTGGCAAAACAGGACTCCACCAACATCTCCACCTGAATTCTCCTAAAAATTCCTGACTGTAACAGTGCAGCCAGGCTACAAGTCAAGCTGCCCAAGGTTTGAACTGCATGAATTACACCACAAGTTTCTTTTAAGCATGGACAGCACATAGATGCCATACACTTGTATGGGTAACTTTGATCTATGACTTGGATCAAAATTGGACATCTCTGAAATTATTTGTGGATCCACACAAAACAAACAAAACACAAAACATGTAATATTTTACATGTCCATCAATCAAAACCAATGATACAACACATACATGAACAATGGAAGCTTGACTGAGGCCTAAAACATATAAATATATAGAGGCAGGACTAAATATAGGAAAGAACTGTTGTGGACATGAATGAGTGCTCATTCTTTCTACAAGCCTTTTAAACACTAGATAAAGACTCATGAATGGAACAAGTTGCACTGTATTTTTGAAGCTACATGTGCTAAAAGTGCAGGACGTGAACAATAGAGCCTAAAAAGTGCACTACATTCCATTTATTTATGGGCACTAAAACAGATACAGTATGGAGTTCCAGCCTCTCAGATAGGAAGTGAAAAGATTTTGAAGATTTTTTTACAACCTGGTCCATGTCTACATTCAAACAGGTATCAGTCAATATGTGTTAAGGACATTACACAATTATCTTAACCATATGCGCTTTATAACATGTATTAATGCAATAACGTTTTCAATGAGAGATACTATATGGTAAAAACAGAATATGAAAATGAGGGTGACAAGAAATGTGAAAAAATGCTCCTGAGAATATGTTGTCAAATTTTATGAATATTTTCCCTTTAAAATAAAGAAAGAAATTGGTATAAAGAGTAATAAAACAGGATGAAACATCAAACAACATTAAATACACTAATCCTATATGTTCACATATTACTCATTTTTTAAGGATTTATTTGCTTGAGGTCATATAAAAATACAATGGCCTACTGATTTTGACATCAATACAATCTGTGCTAGGTAATTCTTAAAAGTGCTAGTAGACCAGTAACGTAAAAATTATACCTATTTAAGGAACACTGATTATAAAAAGTAATGGCACTAATCTTATTACACAGAGTTCAGATTACAGAGAATATAGCACTGAACTAACAATCAGGAGATAAGTGGCAGTGGTATGCTATTGCCTGCCATGCGAAAATGAATGATGGAAATCTGGACATTTACACACACTGATTGGGCTTAACGTGGTATTATCCCACACATCACTGACATTTTCTCTTTTCTCCAGTGGCAAATGGTGTCCTAAGGGTACATTCAAACAACCATATAAATCAGTCCGAGACCAGACTGTAATGCTTGGACTGGCCAAGGCTCACCCAACCTGCGGTTGTCTGAATGCACCAAAAACTAATATTGTCACTTAGTCTGCTTCAGCATTCTTTAGGTTCTTACAAATAGAAACAACTTCTGGTCATTGGAATTAAAAAAAAAATAATTATAGAAATCATCTCAAGAAGCATTTAATAAATAAGGGTAAACATGAGAGATTATTTAATGGCCAAGCATGTTTTCCCCACTGTGGATGGTGATCAGTGATGCCCATTGTGGCCTTTAGAAATATGTTTAAAAGTGAACATAAAAACAGGCAACCATTTCTTAGCCAATTGTTCAGCAGTCCTGTCCAGCAGGTGATGCTTCTCTAGAACACTTAAATGAAGACAGCTGGATCATTACTATATAACATCGCTCTGACAAAAATACATACACCGTTTAGAATCGGTAAGATATGGTCAGTAGTCCACAAGCTAAAATAAGGTAATATTGCATCGTGCATTTCAACTGGTGAATGCACTTCCATTAATCTTTGGACTGCCACAAACGTCACCATTGTAAAACTGCTTGAAATTTTCAAGTCTATGTCAATCCACCTTGCAAGGCCTTAGCGGTACAGGCATATATCCAAAAAGGTTATTTAGTCCAGTGTCAAATGTACTGCAGCAAAACTTGAATGCTTTCATTAGAAAGCTAGAAAAATATAACATCTTCCTTATTTGTGTCTTCATCAGCAGGAGGTTCCGGTGGAGGCATGGGGGAAGGTGGTAGGAGGGAACCACTGCTTTGTCGGTAAAGGCTTGTAGGATAGGCTTGAATATCACTGCTAAAATCTTGTCCGGAAGAATCTAAGTAAAATGAGCAGATCATGAACAAACACAAAAACATCTACAACCAATTAAAGCTGTACACTAACTATATCTTTGTATGATGATAACCAATAGATATAAATATATTAACATTTGAGAGTCCTCAGTGGATGATACTGGATGAAAACATACAAGATAAAGATTCTCAGCTTACATCAGGACTACAAGATCCCATGTACTTTCAGCTGCAGGAGAACTAATGGGGTGTACTTAATTATATGTACCAAATATCCAACTTGGGGTCTGTATGTAGGGGAGACAGGACAAAAGCTTAGAACAAGAATGAATCATCATTGCCACACAAGTAAAGAAAAAAGAATAGATCTACCTGTGGCGAAACATTTGTGTAGCCCTGATCATACATCATGGACATGCCTGGTATTGAAAGGCAACATAAAATCTCAGAGAGAAAGAAGAGTCTGGGAATACAAACTAAAGGCCCCGTTACACAGCACGACATCATTAATGATGTCACTGATATGTCACAGGTTTCGAGTCGTTCCAGCGAAATCGTTAGGACGTCGTTGCGTGTGACTCTGCAAAGTTGTAACGATAAATTGTTGGATCGCTGATCGCAGGTTTGAGAACATGTTCTCAAACCACACTATCAATGATCAGCCAACCTGGTATATCGTTGTGTTTGACACCGCGATAACGATGTCGTTTAAGACTTTGCCCATTCACAGCAATGAGCAGGGATTGTTCGCTGGGTTGTGCGAACGATATCTGCTCACTAAATCATTGGTGAGTCGTCCACGATGTCTAGACTTGTGACATCTTACTAACGATGTCAAAACGATGTCGGAAAGACCACGTGGCCACAAGACCGTTGTTGACATCATTCCAACGTCATGCCGTATAACGGTACCTTTGTGTTGACTTTTGATGCACTCAAATCAGAACTGTTTCTCCTCTTCCCATACTGATAGTTCTGCTTCACATCACTTATACTATTTACTGCACTATTCTATGTCCTGTCGTGTATAAATACGTGAATCTTCAGATTTTGTCTTATTATGAGCCTGATGAAATCTGAGTAGTCTCAAAAGATGCTATTTATTACCATCTTTTCAGTTGGCTATTAAAATGACATCAACCACTGACAGCTCTCAAATCTATACACGGACATTGAAACATCCTACAACCTTGCTGTTTGCACTCTGATCATATGGTCTGCATGAACTTAGGTCCCCATTTTCCCTACTAATTAATGTCTTGTCAAGGTGTGACATGGATGGCGAGGAGTGAAGACACATATTCCGGAGCTCCTGCTCTCACCCCGGATTCCCGACGCCATCGCAGCACAAACAGACTGACTCAGCCACACATGGGCTCCAGGAGGCGCAGGGGCCAGAGTGCTGCCAGTTCCACAGCGCCTGAGGCTGCAGTGCAGGACATCTCCCACTTGTTCCTGGGTGCCGGAGGAGAAGAAGGAGCGGGAGCCATGGAGAGAGGGCCAGAGGGCAGCAGACACCCAGCTGGCATCGGAGGCCGGCATGCAGGCACCGCCAGACAAGACCCTGTCGTCAGGTGAGGCCGGAGAAGATCCGGGTGATTCGCAACCCATGGAACGGGCACAACAGAGGGAGGCTCTGATAGCGGTGAGATATATCCAAGATGGTGCCCATGACTCACCAGCGGAGCACATGGAGCCCGCAAACCGTGCCAAGAGGTCGGTGCAGGGCGTGTAGAGGGGAGGTTTGGGGGTGTTATGGGGAAGGGGATCACAGAGTAGTGGAGGAAATGAGTGCTCCTGTGGGAGATTATGCTACTGGGAGTGTTGATGTAGCGGCCTGCGATGGGATGTATTCCCCCTTGCAGCTACATCCCCTGCAGTGATGGCCATGATATAGGGAGGAGAAAGAGAAAGGGCTCAGGAGCAGGTCCCTACAGTGACATGGGATTGATATCCCGCCAGCAGCTTCACCCAACATCCACCCGCGGTCCAACACCCTCCCTATGCCAGGGAAAATCAGTTGAGCCCTCAGAACGCAATGAGCCTCGACCTGCACCTGCTGTATGCCAAGATTAGGGATATACCCACTAAGCATGACATGGAGCAATGTATAACATGCTTAGAGTCCTCTTACAAAGCAGAGCTGTCCATGTTAAGAGAGGACAATCAACAATGTGGAGAAAAAATTATCGCGCATGACCAAGCCATAGCCTCCCTGACCAGTAGGCTGGAAGCACAAGAGGCCGCTATGGAGGCACAGACACACCAGATGAAGATATTGGTAAGAGATGCTGTACGACTCATAAGATAGGGGGAGGATGAATAACATCAGGATCAAGGGGCTGCCTGAAAGGATGTCATCCCAAGAGCTAGATGAGAAATTAAGGGGTATATTTAACTCAGTCCTTGACAGACCTTGTGACTCCATTCTGGAACTGGATTGGGTCCATAGAGCCCTAAGCCTGCGCCACCAGGAACCGGCACCCTCGAGAGATGTAATCTGCTGAGTCCACAAGTATCAACTAAAGGATACAGTGATGACAGTGGCTAGGAAAGCTAGAACCATCAGTCATCACGAGGCGAAGCTACAACTATTGCCAGATCTATCCAGGTGGACCTTGCAAAGACAAAGAGCCCTCAGGCCATTGCTTGAATTCCTGCATCCGTTCGATCTACCCTACAGATGAGGATTCCCATTCCGCCTGCAAGTGCAAAAGAATGGCAGGGTGCAACTTCTGAGTCATCCCAGTGGTACTCAAACATTTTTGGCAGCTCTTGATATCCCCGCTGTAGACATTCTTGATTGACTGCCCCTACCAACATCATACAGGGCCAACATCCCCCAAGGCAGAAATCTTCCTCAGGGATAGACGAGACCCGATGGTCTTCCTGATGTGCTCTGCTGGGTCATCTAAGACAGGTCCATGATGGCGGGGGCTCAGAGGGGTCGGTATACCTGTTTGTTTAGAAGGGTGACAGGGTTCGGGCTCCTTTAGTTGAGGCCCTGCTATTGGCGTATTCAGTTGGTTCTGTCCGACTGCGGGCTCAGACCCTGGAAAGTCCTCTATTACGGAGAAGACCCCACCGCTTCTGTCCTTCTATGAGACCCCTATCCATGTGCCCTCCCCCGGGATACTACCTGCCTTATACTGCAGGCTGCGCATGTTCAGTCTGCCAGAAGGAACCTATCGGCTTCTCGTTGGAAGGGCGGGTCGATGCTTGTTTGGGGGGGGTTACGAGTAATGACATCCGGGGCGGAGGTTGGAAGTTGGCTAACAAACCGCTCACGCCTTAGAAGCCTGACTCAAGGAGACATCAATAGACTCCTACGCCCAGGCATTTTCTCAACACTGCAGTGGCACCCGTTTAGAGTGGCATTGACAAAGTCGGCCACACGTTAATTGATTGTGGTTACCTTGTTACTTTGTTTATAAAGTTGTCATGTTTTATATTTCTTTAGACAAGTATGGTATATACATAGATAGCAAGAAATTTGTCATCTTGCTATGATATGTGCGGGAGCCAGGGAGAGGGACTCCCCTCCCAGACAAGCTCACAACCCTAAAAGAGGCATTGTGCCACACAGGCTGATCCACAGCTGCTGATAACCTCCTCCAATAGGTCCCACGTTATAACCGTGGGAGTACGGTAATCCGTACTTAAACCTTGCCTGACTTGGTTGGACGCTACACTCTAATAATTGTCTTCTTTCCTGTTTCCTTTCTATTTTAACTTCCCTTTGCATTGAACTACCGCCCCACCCACCCCAAAATTACTCTTTTTTTCTCTTTCTCCATCCTTCCCCTTTCTCTTGTCTGATTCCCCTCGCCCTCATCCTGTGATGTCTCTACTGAAGTCCGGTGTATTTTTAGATTCTCGGGTCATTGTCCACCCACCTCAGCCATTGATGTGCAGAAGGAGTACAATACCTGGGGTGCCAGATAAACAAAAGGTTAAATTGAGCTCACTGAACATAAGGGGATTTAATGCTCCCCAAAAGAGACCACATATACTTTATGGTATGCATAAAAAAAGGATGAATGTCTTGATTTTACAATAGACCCACTTTAAAGAAGGTCACGTGCCAGACATTGGGGACAGGTAATACAACGAAGGGTTCCACAGCGCCAACTCAGAGTCTCGCTCGAGGGGGGTATCCATAGCTATACATCCATATCAATTCAGAGGGTGGATTCGTCCTTTTGAAATGTACAATATTTGCCAAAACTTATGCCATTGCGGGCTAGTATGCACCTAATCAAAATCAAGTAGGGGCCTGCAGGGTATTCCCAAGGAAAGTGGCAGATTTCGCAGAGAGGGTGGTGATAATAGGGGGTGACATCAACCTGACACTCAATCCGACAGTAGACTCTACATCAGACAGGACTAAACTCCCTTTTAAACATTTGTGCCCTTTGAAAAAGACCTCCATGACTTGAAATTGACAGATGTGTAGAAACCCAATGGCAGAGATTACACTTTCTTCACCAACCCACACAACTCATACGGCAGAATTGACTTTTTTCTCTTCAGTCATTATGCCCGGTCTTGGGACTCGCGGCTTTCAATTGGGAACTTCCTATGGTCTGATCAAGCCCCAGTCTTTTTGGACATCTGCCCTCCTACTCGGTGGAACGCCTATGGTCTTGGAGGTTGAACGTTAACCTCTTGAATGACCCAATATGTACAGCAGACATAAAGACAACCATTGACTTGTTTTTGAAAGACTATACCCACGACACTACCCCTATGTCAACAAAATGGGAGGCTTTCAAGTGTGTCCTTCAAAAGGTTCTAATTAAGCATGGCTCCCATCTCAAAAAAGAGAAGAGCTGCAGAGTGATTGAGCTCCTCGACAGGATACACACAAGTTTGGTCTGTCCACAGAGGTGCTGGCTGAGCTACTACAGCGCAGGGACGAATTGATATCCCTTTTGAATGAAAATCCCTCAGATATAGGAGTCACTTTAAAAAGCACTTTATACAATGAAGCAAATAAATGTGGACGACTCTTGGCTCGCTTGCTACACCCACGGGCCAAGGCTACCTATAAACCTTCTTTGCAGAATCAGATCGGCTGTTTGACCTCTAACCCAAAAGATATATTGGAAACAACGAGACGGTATTATCAAGCATTATACAATATCAAAGGGGACCCTCCAGCAGGTGCCCCGCTCAGTACCCAGTCTCTCATTGAAAGATATATTGACAACACAGCCCTTCCGACACTAGATACAGATTCAAAAACTCAAAACTAGAGGAGGACATAAAGGACTCTGAGGTAGACAGAGTGATCCAAAACGCCCTCGCGGGTAAAAGCCCTGGCCCGGACGGCTTCTCCCCTATTTTTACAAAATGTTCAGTTCCAGATACGGCCACTCCTCTCTAAGGTCTACATCTCTATAATGGGAGATACCCCTTTTGTCTCTCAGTCGCTGAAGGCATTTATTACAGTTTTGCAAAAAGCGGGTAAGGACCTGTCCATAGCCACAAACTACAGACCGATATCGCTCATCAACATGGATGTTAAGTTGTTTGCAACATTTTTTGCCAACAGATAGGCACCCCTTCTGCCCTGTTATTCATACTGACCAAGTGGGATTTGTACAGGGGAGGGAGGCAAGAGATGGTATAAGAAAAAGATTACTGCTAAAACTTTCAACAAGCCATTGGGGTTGGTGTTGAGTGATGCAGAGAAGGCCTTTGATCGTGTACATTGGGGGTTTCATGTTTTTGGCACTTAAGCAGGTGGGCTTGGGTGAGAGCTTTATTCATAAGATTGCAGCATTGTACTCTAGCCCCTCCGCACAAGTCAGAATTAATGGTGCAGTGTCATACCCTATCAAAATAGTGAACGGCACGAGACAGGGCTGTCCATTGTCGCCACTTGTGTATACGGTGGTAATGGAGAATTTGGCTGTTGCGATCAGGAAGAACCCCAGTATGCAGTGTCTAGAGCAGGAGTCAGGAACTTTTTTTGGCTAAGAGAACCATTATTGCCATATATTTTAAAATTTAATTCTGTGAGCCATACAATAACTTTAGAACTAAATACAAGTAAATGTGTGCATTTTACGCAAGACCAACACTTTTAAAGTACAATAAGTCATTGAATTCTTTTAATAACGTTATGATGTTGCTACCAATGACGAATCCCCTTGCAGCCCCCAATATGGTACCCTCATTATCCCTTTGCAGCCCCCAATGTGGTCTCCCCATGATCCCCTTGCAACCCCCAATATGGTCTCCCCATAATCCCCTTGCAACCCCCAATATGGTCTTCCCATCATCCCTTTTGCAGCCCCCAATGAGGTACCCCCATCATCTGCATGCAGTATCCCCATCATCCTCTTGCAGTACCCCCATCATCTCCTTGCAGTATCTCCATCATCCCCATGTAGTATCCCCAACATCCCCTTGCAGTACCCCCAATCATCCCCTTTGTAGCCCTTTACAGCCCCACCATGGTGCCGGTACCAGTAAACACACGCACAGACACACACACTCACCGATCCTCCGTGGTCTGCCGCTGTGCAGTCTTACGGGTGCTGCTCTGTCCCTGCTGCCGTACCCACACGGGTTAAGCCAATCAGAGGCCAGCAGCTGCGGGCCAATCAGTGGTGCATGACGTCACATGCTGGAATCTGATTGGGCCGCACCTGCTGCCTCTGATTGGCTTAACCCGTGTGGGTACAGCAGCAGGGGTACAGCGGCACCCAGAAGACCGCACAGCGGTGGGCACCCGGTTTGGCGCAAGCCAGATGCGGCCAACAAAAGAGCCACATCTGGCTCGCGAGCAATAGGTTCCCGACTCCTGGTCTAGAGGTAGGCTACTCCAGCTACAAAACCTGTCTTTATGCTGATGATATCCTGTTGAACTTCTCCCAAGCACATATCACTCTCCCATCTTTGATGACCAAATTTGTTGAATTCAGTAAGGCCAGTAACTTCGAAATTAACTACCATAAAATCGAAGTTCTTAACATATCCTTGGATGGAAGAGGGGGGGGGGGGGGGACGTAAAGAGAGCTAAACATAATTTTTCTTTCTGCTGGAAATCCAAGCTCAATTATCTCCCCCTTCTAGAAAAGACTTTGAAATATTTAAAAGAATATCTCTTTGTTCGGGCGTTTGAAGCTTTTCAAGATGGACATATTACCGAGGTTCCTCTATGTGTTCCAGGCTGTCCCAGTTACTGCGCCAAGGAGTCTATTCGATCGGCTCTAATTAAATTTATCTGAAAGCAGTCTAGACCCAGATTGAAATACCAGACCCACATCAGTTCTAAATCTGTGGGCGGGGCAGGCATCCTGACTTACAGACCTATCACCAAGCCTCCATGCTATTTCGCATGTTCGACTGGCAGTTCCGGACCAAACAGTGGCTACAGGTAGAACAGGAGGGGTACGAAATTCCATTGCAGTACGTCCTATGAGTCAGAGATACGAGCGGTGATACTAGAAGGGATGGAGGTCCCACAGGGTTCATAGCTAGAGAGGTCTTAAAAATATGGGATGGTCTGAAACGAAAGAAGGGGCTTATTTGCCCCCTCAACCCCCAGGCGCCAATGTTAGCTCCGAAGTGCAACTGGGACAGAGTGGGCTGGAACGAGGACTCCCCCCCACCCGATGTTTTGCAGTGAAAGTTCCCTTCCAGGGTACTACACTGGATGGAGTACGAGTAATTGAAGTCTTTTATATGGGAGGAGTTAAACAGGCATGTCCCTAATCTCCCCACAACCCTCTCGAGAAAATGTTTCACAGCAAGAGCCTCCATCGCAGTAAATCTCCCTCCTTTATAGGGAATTTACTGTGACCCCTCAGTGTATGGTCCCCGGGTACATACGTACATAAGAAAGCGAGATGTGTTACAAATTTTTAAAGACAATCTCAAAAGCTTTCCTCTACACCCATAAACTTTCTCTGGCAGTGAGAGTCCAAGAAATTTTTTTTTTAAAGATTTTAACCAGATAGTACCAGTACAATGTCAGATTGAGGGTCATATTCCCTTTGGCAGACGACGGGTGTTGGTGATGTGGAACAGAGAAAGGCACTCTGGTCGCAAAGCCATAGAATGCGGAAGTTCTGGGAGAGGGTCTTTTCGGCTTACGAGAAAATTTCAGGAGACCGGGTACCTCCTTCCCCACAAATAGCCATTTTTTCAATCCTCCCTGGGCCTATTGCTGCCCAGAAGCGCAGCCTCCTTCGATTCTGCATCACGGCAGCGAGAATGAGTCACCGACAATGGCGGAACGGGTTGCAGAGCTTTCTAATATTTATCGCATGGAGGACTTTGTGACCGAGGCTGGGGGCAACAATTTCCTCCTGCTTTGCACATAGCAACCTTGGATCTTGTTTAAGGAAACACATGATTTACAGAAGATCATTGAGGAAGACTTTTGACAGTTCAGCCCTGAACTCTGGTTCTGGGGACAGGGGGGAGGGATTGGGGGAAGACAGCCATACCTTTACCCTCCCCTGTGGTCACCCCTACTTGTTCTCGTATCCCTTTCTTCTTTTCTCGTCTTTCTTACCAATTCTCCACTCTTTAAGATTTCCCCTTTTTCGACTCCACTCTTCATATTTGATGATCTTTCTCTAATCCCTTCTAGTGCTGACGGGGATTGAAACCCAGAATTTACTACCACTCCCACACATGCCTTTCTCTCGGCAGGTTGGAGTGACTTTACAATAGACGTAAGAGGGCAACGCATTCTAGCGTCCCACAGACTCAATAAATATAAGACCTAACGAACAGCAAAGAAATGAGGATTTCAAATGCTTTTATATTAGTATAAAAAAGGACTTAACATACAGAAAGACATCAAGGTACAAATGTTGCACAGTCCCAATCCAAAAGAATAAACCACCACTATGTGAGAAAACTATTTATAAACCGGGTTCCCATACATAGCATTAACGTAAAAAACCCTTTTACAGTGCCTACAAGTAGTATTCAACCCCCTGCAGATTTAGTGGTTGACACATGCGGAATTAACTTGGCATTGTGACACTTGGACTGTAGATCAGCCTGGAAGTGGGAAATGCACTACAGCCTAAAAGATTTTTTTATTTATTTTTTTTTAAGCGTTAAAAGTTAATTCAGAGGGTCATTTATTATTCAACCCCTCAAACCACCAGAATTCTGTTTGGTCCCCCTAAAGTATTAAGAAGTAGTTCAGGCACAAAGGACAATGAGCTTCACATGTGTGGATTAATTATCTCTTTTCTGACTATTTAAGACCCTCCCCAAACTTGTGAACAGCACTCATACATGGTCAACATGGGAAAGACAAAGGAGCATTCCAAGGCCATCAGAGACAAGATCGTGGAGGGTCACAAGGCTGGCAAGGGGTACAAAACCCTTTCCAAGGAGTTGGGCCTACCTGTCTCCACTGTTGGGAGCATCATCCGGAAGTGGAAGGCTTATGGAACTACTGTTAGCCTTCCACGGCCAGGACAGCCTTTGAAAGTTTCCTCCCGTGCCGAGGCCAGGCTTGTCCGAAGAGTCAAGGCTAACCCAAGGACAACAAGGAAGGAGCTCCGGGAAGATCTCATGGCAGTGGGCACATTGGTTTCAGTCAATACCATAAGTAATGTACTCCACCGCAATGGTCTCCGTTCCAGACGAGCCCGTAAGGTACCTTTACTTTCAAAGCGTCATGTCAAGGCTCGTCTACAGTTTGCTCATGATCACTTGGAGGACTCTGAGATACACTGGTTCAAGGTTCTATGGTCTGATGAGACCAAGATCGAGATCTTTGGTGCCAACCACACACGTGACGTTTGGAGACTGGATGGCTCTGCATACGACCCCCAGAATACCATCCCTACAGTCAAGCATGGTGGTGGCAGCATCATGTTGTGGGGATATTTCTCAGCCAAGGGCCCTGGCCATCTGGTCCGCATCCATGGGAAGATGGATAGCACGGCCTACCTGGAGATTTTGGCCAAGAACCTCCGCTCCTCCATCAAGGATCTTAAGATGGGTCGTAATTTCATCTTTCAACAAGACAACGACCCAAAGCACACAGCCAAGAAAACCAAGGCCTGGTTCAAGAGGGAAAAAATCAAGGTGATGGAGTGGCCTAGTCAGTCTCCTGACCTTAACCCAATTGAAAACTTGTGGAAGGAGCTCAAGATTAAAGTCCACATGAGACACCCAAAGAACCTAGATAACTTGGAGAAGATCTGCATGGAGGAGTGGGCCAAGATAACTCCAGAGACCTGTGCCGGCCTGATCAGGTCTTATAAAAGACGATTATTAGCTGTAATTGCAAACAAGGGTTATTCAACAAAATATTAAACCTAAGGGTTGAATAATAATTGACCCACACTTTTATGTTTAAAATTTATTAAAATTCAACTGAGCAACATAACTTTTTGGTTTGTAAGATTTATGCTTCTGTTAATAAATCCTACTCTCGTTTGCAGTTTGAAGGCTCTAACTTATTTGCATCTTATCAAACCACCTAAATCTGCGGGGGTTGAATACTACTTGTAGGCACTGTATATCAATACCATAAGTTAGGCTACCAATTAGAAAAACTGCTTTAGTATCAGAGGAACCTCCTCATATCAATAAAACATGGTTGTCCCAAACCTAGGTTAGATAAATGCAGGGTTGGTAGTGAATTGCACTGAAGGTCCCCGAAAAAGGTCCCAAGGTTACCCAAGGTGTTGCCTGGCCGGTGGCTGCCGTGGAAAGAGCACTACGATCATTTCGCAGGCGGTAGTGCCCGCTTCGTCATGGGGATACCGTTACTACCAAAGAGTGGGCCTTTTTGTGTGCCCCGCTGCCTGTCACATGATCGCCGAACCGGATGTAGGCGGGGCGTAACCCGGGAGACCAGAAGATGCTTCTAGCATCACCTCAGCGACCGGATATTGCATCAGTTGGCCGAGAGGGAGTGGGGTGTCGCTATAGTCACTGAGAAAGCCCACTCGCTGGGCGTTAGTAATACCGCTGCATGGGACACGTCACCATGGCAGCTGTAAGCACCCACATCCCGGAAATGGCGATCACTAGTGACATATTGTATCAGGGCATAACAGTTAACAATTAGGGAAAAAGCCTAATTTAATCAAGGGGAACAGTAAACAAAATAGCCATCCCACATCCATACCAGGTTAATCCCTATGCAAAACATGTGCATACATATAGCTCATTATGGCAAACAAAAACACAATTCTTTTTAAAAACAGGTAGAGGCGGTCCACAAGATCCAAATGGGCAGAAAATGTTCAATCCAGGAGGTTGGAAAAAGGTGCAGACAAAATCTAGTGCCGAAAAGAATTATGCTAACACATAATTTTTTGTTTTCAAAGATCGATATTGCCTCCAGATACGCGGCACTGCCATGGGGGAGGCCTGTGCGCCTTCGTATGCAAATATTTTCCTCTTATTCTGGGAGAGGAGGATTTTTGGCGGCGAGGGCGTGCATGCCTATGACCATGTGCAGTGCTGGTTGAGGTATATCGATGATTTACTTTTCTTTTGGCATGGCACAGTGGAGCAGCTTGAGACATTTATGGGGGAGTTGAATAAGAACAACATCAATGTAAAACTCACTTAAGCTTACAGCCGTACTGTGGTTGAATTCCTGGATATCAGACGGAGTGTGAGCAACACTGGTGCCCTTCTGTCTGATATATACAGGAAAACCATGACTGTCAGCTCTCTCCTACACACCTCATCTTCGCATAATCGATTGACCATAAATGCAATACCTGTTAGCCAGTTCCTCAGGACGAGGTGGATTTGTTCCACATAAGCCTCCTTTGAGATGTTAGCAGAGGATTTGAGGTCTAGATTCGAAGAAAGGGGGTATAGTAAGCGGTCAATAAAAAACGGGTATAACCGCGCCAAAAGTGTCTCCCAATTTCAAGTGCTCAATCAAGATAGGGGAGTGAGGGGTGGAGACAAAAAGACAGAAAGGAATGAAGATATGGTAATTTTCCACTTAACCCGCTAGAAAACCCAACTCTTGAAACCTGGGTGGTGAATTGATCATGTTGAGAACATCCACTACGCCCTATGCCAATCGTCTAGGAACTGAGGGCAATGAAAGGTCCTTCGCTTCCTTTGCGTGATATCTGTGGATCTTGTGCGCCAAATAGGTTGCTTTCTGGGTACACTTGGGTAATGAGTTAACTTTAAGTCGATAGCAAGAAGACTTGTGATGTACTACGCCAAATGCAGTTGCCCCCGCAGTTATGTTGGCCTCACCTCACGTGCATTCCGCGTGAGGGTCCGTGAACATTGCTGTAATATTTGTGCCGCGGCAGAGGTAAAAGATATAACCACCCTCATGACCCTACCAAGACAATTTAGAGAGCATCACTGTTGTGACCCATGGTTCCTTAGCTTTCTGGGAATAGATGTCATACACGGGGGAGTAAGGGGTGGGGATTTGAAGAGACTAATTAGCCCAGTGGAAGACAAAATGGATTGTCACCTTGGGGACACTCATCCCAGACGGCCTTAATGAGACAATCAGCTATGCCGCCTTCCTCTAAAAAACTGTGTTCCTTAAGTTGGATTTGAATGTTAACTAACTTTTTTTTTTAATTCTTTTAATTTTGTCTACACCCTTTTCCAACCTCCTGGATTGACGTTTTCTGACCATTTGGACCTTGTGGGCCGCCTCTACCTTGTTTTAAAATAATTATATTTTTGTTTGCATAATGAGCTATATGTATGCATATGTTTTGCATAGGGATAAACCTGGTATGGTTGGCGGCTATTTGTTTATGTTCCCCGATATTGTGGCTTTTCCTAGTTGTTAACTGTTATGCCCTGATAAATTTCCTATGATCGCCATTCTGGATGTGGGTGCGAAGTGCATGGTGAAGCATCATGCAGCGGTATTAAACTCCCAGCGAGGGGTTTTTCGTGACCATACAACGCCCTCCCTTTCGCCGACTGATACAATATCGCTGCTGAGGTGATGCGGAAGGTCTTCTGGTCTTCGAGTTATGGCCCGCCTACTTCTGATACTGGTGATCATTGACCAGGCAGCAGGCCACAAAAAAGGTCCCTGTTTTGAGAGTAACATAATCCCCATGAGTTGGCACTTGCCTCGATACAATTGTCGGGCTGTTACGGTGACCGGCCAGGAATCATCTTGGGTACATTGATCTATTTTCGGTGATTCATGATTCATCAACCACAACTGATTAATCTAACTAGTTTTGGGAACAATGTTCTTATGACATGAGGGAGCACTCCTCTGGAACATTTAGAGCTTTTCTGCGATGCTAGCCTAACTATATGTATTGTAACAAGGAGTTTTTGTGACTATATTATAGTGAACCCGGTTTATAACTAGGTTTTCGACACATTACTTGTGGTTTATTCTTTCTGGATTGAAGCATTTGCAATTTGTACCTGATTCTTCATGTATGATTAAAGGGTCCTTTTTGTATATAAAAGCATTTAAAATCTTCATATTCTTTGCTGTTCATAATTTAATTGAGGATTGCTTTGTTCCCTTGATGTCTTTCTGTATGTTAAGTCCTTTATTGTACTGATAAAAGCATTTGAAATCCTCATTTCTTTGCTGTTCCATAATTTAATTGAGGATTGCTTTGGTTCCCCTTGTGTGCGCATTATGGATGTAAATAATATTTGATGACTGAAGGATTGGGCTATATTAAATATAAGACCTAGCAGAGACTCATGGTCCTGTACTACTGAGGATACTCGTAGACCCTGCGTGGAGGCAATGCAACATGTCTGATCCCCTTGTTATTCTTATTCTTGATCTTGAATGGTCATTTTTTTTGATGCAGGCTGCTTGTATAATGTGTCTTTGCATGAGTACCAGACAGAGCTAATGTGACCTTGAACCATTTCTACCTCCAGTTGTAGTAAGTACTGTAGCTATACTATGCAAACTTTTCATAAATAAGGCAATTAAAGAAAAAAAACACTTATACTAACACCATCTGCTTACCTTGCTGGAAGAACATTATCTGATTGCTCACTAGGCCTGGACTGGCAGCCCTTCGGATCTTCATGATAGCGTCCTCCTTCTCAGAAAGCTTGGACGGAAAAAATGGCCTGGGACCTATGGATGCTAGCACAGACAATACCATTTACATGAAATTGTGTGTGATAACAAGATAAGAAATGTTTTTAACCAAAACACAAACCTAATAATGTGTAAGAAACATGCTTACTTTACACCACATTTTTACTGTAAAACCAGTGAATCAGGTAGTTCACCAATGTGTGACCATGACAATACTATACACATCCAGATAGGCTGATTGTACTCCATTAGGACTGTGACTCTAAAGACTGTATGGTGCGAGTCTAAGGAGGCTGCACTGAGGACCAGACTGTGCCTATCCATACTGATCTTACTGGACAGAGATACTGAGTGGGCTAAAGTTTCTTCTGTTGTCAGACTAAGGGCCTTTTCACATCAGCGTTTTTTTAAATTTGCGGCAGATGCGGTGAAAAAAACCGCATCTGCCGCAATTACCGCATACCGGCTGCACTTGTGGCGCGGTTGCGGTAAACGCCATGCAAAGTATAGGCGTACTTGCGGCAGGTGCGGCAAGTGCGGTTTTGCACTTGCGGCAGGTGCGGCCGCGAAAAAAACTGCGGCTGACCGCATTTGTTTTTGCGGCCGCACCTGCCGCAAGTGCAAAACCGCACTTGCCGCACCTGCCGCAAGTACGCCTATACTTTGCATGGCGTTTACCGCAACCACGCCGCAAGTGCAGCCGGTATGCGGTAATTGCGGCAGATGCGGTTTTTTCACCGCATCTGCCGCAAATTTCAAAAATCGCTGATGTGAAAGGGCCCTAAAAAGAACCCAATTCACCTCCACATACTGCTTCTGCCAAAAAGTAAACTACACCAAGATGTAACCAGTGGCAACTGGATTGAAGCACTGGTCATATTTGGGGTAAAACTTCACTGATCATTCTGAAGAACATATGTTCTTAATTTCTCATTTCTAAACCATGTTCCAAATTAATTGTTTTTTTTTTTTTACATAACATTTTACTGTTTTCCAAAAAGACATAGATAGTCAAATCAAAGTACATTTTCAGTTGCCTGTAGAACTTCTCCTTTGACAACAAATACCCCACCTCCCAAACCAGCCCCTTGTCCTCCCCCCCCCAGGATCTCTACTTTCAATACTATTTTCTTTTTCCTACCTGACATTTTTACCTAATTACCTACAGATAAAATAGTTTATATACATTAACTTCATTGCTCACCTCCTCCAGTCATAACTGTGGTGCGTCAATCTCCCCCGAGTAGTTTATCACAACTAAAGAGGACCCAATGTACCCTGCAAATCCTCCAGACTGTACCAAGTCGTGTTTCGGAAAGGAAGAACCAGCTGGGGTATCTCCTCTCCGTCTAATTGTGATATAATAAAAGTCTTCCATTTAACAAAAAATTTTGAAGTTTTGCTGTCCTTATCTCCCTCTGCATCAGTTTTCTCTAAAGTCATAGATGATTTTAACTCTGTGCTTAGTTGGGCAAGAGTGGGAGTCCTCCCGTCCAAACACATTCTCAGGATAAGTCTTGTATAAGTAATTGCTGCTGTGTGGAGTAATGTAACCTGCGTTTTGGCCAGTCTCGTGTCCGTCGTCTTGTGGAATATCCACAAATTTCTATCTCATAAGAAATGAGTGCCCAGCATGTTATTCGTCCAACCCCTCACCCTCTCCCATCCGTCTCGTACTGACTCGCACTTATCTTGGTTAAGTCGTGTCTTGGGCAGGTTGGAGCCCCATATTGCTCTATGTATCAGCCTGAAGTGTGCATCTCTTCACTTTTCATTGTGGATATATTTGCGCATCTCGTTCCACCCCGAAAGAATCACATCATTTATCCCTTCATCCTGTAGCCTAGTCTCCCATCCCTTGAACAGTTGCGATGGGCTCGATGGTAGTAGGATATGTCTCAGTGTCAAGTATATGTTTGAAATATTTATATCAGAGATATGTCTCGTGAGGAGAGTGTCAAATTGCAAAGGGTAGCATTTTTTTTTTTTTTTTTTTGTAAATATATTTTTATTAAAGTTTTTTTTTTTTTTTTTTTTTGAACCATCATTTTTATTGATATATTTTCTATACAGCCAAAAGATTAACAATAATTTTTGATGAAATAACAGAAGTTATCATTTAGGCTGCTTGCCAATAACATATGAGTAAAGTCAAACCATTGTCATCGATTTTTCATAGTCCATAGAAATAACAGACAAATCAAATGTCAAACTTGGAAGAAGTAACAAAGTTCCTTCATATGAAGCAAGTAACTATAGCTAAAATATAATATCGTAAACTCTTATCTCAAGCCTTTAAACATTTCCCAATTTCTATAGCCGCCATTGCCTTGCCTAATTCCCATAGTATATTTAACTGCTGCATCATTCAAATTGTCATATCCTAATCCGCAAGTTTCAGTTTGCCTAGAGTCCCTCCCGGGTCTTCTTGGGCATACCATATTGTAGATCTGAAAGGATACATAAAAGAACGAATTTCTAGTTCTGAGAATTCCCTCTCTACATAACGACGCCATTTAGAGAAGAACTTCTGAGAAAGAGCACTCGGGTTACGTAATGTTTCTAAAGTCTCCAAAGAGAGTGTTTTTCTTAGAGTTATGTGTATTTCTCCTGGACTCGGGATGGAGCCAGCCAGTGTCGAAGTAGAAGTCTTTTAGCTATCATGGCTATGTAGTGGAATAATAAGTGGGGGGGCCGGGGCATCGTCCCTCCTCCATGACAGTGGAACAGCCATAGCATAGGGTTCAATCTATCCTCGTTTGCGTAGTAGCCCGCGGCCAGTCTCCCAACCCCCTCCCAGAACCTCTGAGAGACGGGACACGACCAGAGACCATGTTCTAGATCCGTCATGGGGGTTTTGCATTTTGGGCAATGCGTCAATCTTGATTGATTGGCTTGAGAAGGCGATCTATTGAAACCCCGTATAGCTCTGTGAAGAATTCTATATTGCGTATCCCTCCATCTTTCATTAGTGACAGCTTTCTTCAAACAAGACCAGCCCTCAAAGTTTCAGGGTAATGTCTGGATCTTTAAAATGCTTTTTCCAACCCACAAAGGGTTTACCTTTCCCCCCTAAACTAAGGACTGGTTGCAGCTTTTTGTATAATATTGAGATTGATGTGTCTTCTCCCCGTAAAGCTATCAAATCTTTCCAGATGTTATTATCTAATTCTCCCGAAATGTCCCCAGTTTGGACAGGAGGTGATGATAAATCTGTTGGTATGGAAGTATATGGATTCTCGGGAGATTGAATTTAGCCAAAACTTCCTCCCCAGTCAGTCATCTCCTCTCTCCAACATGAATGAGATCTGTCAAAGACTTGATCCCCCTAACTCTCCACAATTTAAACAATGCATTGTCTCTGCCCAGTGGGAAGGACGGACAGGTCCATGGGACTAGATGTTTTGATATCTTCCATGACAGCTGTAATTTTTTACGGACCGACTTCCAGGTCATTATGGTATCTTTATAAATGGTTGTGTTTTTGATATAACTCGGTATTTGGGGGAGCGGCTGTGTAAAAGAGAGGCTAGGTCCCAAGGTTTTGCTATTTCCCTTCTAGTCCCACATCCGAGAATTTCTCTGTGCCCTTAAGCCAATCTAGTACATTTCGCATGATGCAAGCGAGGTTATAGCTTCGTACGTCAGGCAGCCGAAGTCCCCCTGCATCCTTGGGTTGTAGTAATGTATGGATGGCTATTCTAGATCTCTTGCCCCTCCATAGGAAGTTCGAGAATGCGGAATTTTGTCTCCCAACATCCGTATGTGTGAGTAATCGTGGGATCGTTTGAAGTGGGTAGAGCAGTCTCGGGAAGCTAATCATTTTGATGAGATGGCAGCGGCCCAACAAAGACAGGGGCAAACTGTTCCATCTAGATAGTTCCTGTATGATTTTATTTATAATAGGGGTGAAATTGAGTTTGTAAATATGTGCTGGGGTCCTGGCTAAGTATATGCCCAGATATTTAATGCAATCCCGTACTATTCTAATGCCTTGAAGATAGGGCTGGGCGATTAATCGAATTAATTTGATTAATTCGCCCCCTGATGTGGCCACGATTCTGATTTTTTCAAAATCGTGTAATTCGATTTAAAATGGCGCCCCCCCATGGGTATACAGGGCGGCGGCGGCGGGATAAGTATAATGACAGTGCGCCTCCACACTTCCGCCTTGTAGATGCCGCAAACAATGTGGCTTTGACGGGAGGCGGGGGACTTGTGGCGCTGCAGCCGGGAGCCGTGTGACCTGCGGCAGACATGGGGAGCGTCTCCCTGGATCGGGGGCTCGCAGGGCAGCAGCCGTAATCCGGTGCACGGCCGGCGATGGGACTGCAATGTTGGTGTTTCCACATGAGCATGGCTGCTCAGTCCAGAGATGGGGGAGACCGGAGCAGCCTGCAGCACTGTGCGGGAGTGATCGGCACCATCCCCGGCTCCAGGTCAGTGTGTGCACCGCTGAGGCTCCATAGACAGTGCAGGGAGCAATCACTGCAGTCTGGGGCTGGTGCACTCACCAGTGTCCTCCATACACCACTGGGGCTGCTACTGTGTACACCACTGGGGCTGCTACTGTGTACACCACTGGGGCTGCTACTGTGTACACCACTGGGGCTGCTGCTGTATACTACCACTGGGGCTGCTACTGTGTACACCACTGGGGCTGCTGCTGTATACTACCACTGGCTGCTACTGTGTACACCACTGGGCTGCTACTGTGTACACCACTGGGGCTGCTACTGTGTACACCACTGGGGCTGCTACTGTGTACACCACTGGGGCTGCTGCTGTATACTACCACTGGGGCTGCTGCTGTATACACCACTTGGGCTGCTGCTGTATACTACCACTGGGGCTGCTACTGTGTACACCACTGGGGCTGCTGCTAATACACCACTGGGGCTGTGCTATATACACCACTGGGGCTGCTGCTATATACACCACTGGGGCTGCTGCTATATACACCACTGGGGCTGCTGCTATATACACCACTGGGGCTGCTACTGTGTACACCACTGGGGCTGCTGCTATATACACCACTGGGGCTGCTGCTATATACACCACTGGGGCTGCTGCTATATACACCACTGGGGCTGCTGCTATATACACCACTGGGGCTGCTACTGTGTACACCACTGGGGCTGCTGCTATATACACCACTGGGGCTACTGCTATATACACCACTGGGGCTGCTGCTATATACACCACTGGGGCTGCTGCTATATACACCACTGGGGCTGCTGCTATATACACCACTGGGGCTGCTGCTATATACACCACTGGGCTGCTGCTGTATACTACCACTGGGGCTGCTGCTGTATACACCACTGGGGCTGCTACTGTATACACCGCTGGGGCTGCTGCTCTATACACCGCTGGGGCTGCTTCTGTAACACTGCTGGGGCCTATATACCACACTGCTGGGGGCTGTATACCTGTGCTGGGGTCCACCCTCGGCTTATACACGAGTCAATAGGTTTTCCCAGGTTTTGGGGGCAAAAGTAGGGGGGTCGGCTTATACACGGGTCGGCTTATACAAGAGTATATACGGTACCTCTTAGTTTTTCTCTTTATTCATCAAAGAAAAGCAAAAAAATCAAAGAAAAAAAAAAAAAATCGAGATTTAAATCGAAAATCGTCCATAGGTTTAAATAAAATCGAGATTTTGATTTTTTTCAAAATCGCCCAGCCCTACTTGAAGAGCGTCACCTCTCCCCACCTCACTCTCTTTTTGAATGAACAGAATCTCACATTTATTCCTGTTTAGACGTAGACCCGAATTTAGTCCCAATTTTTCAATTGTATTCAACACCCCCGCTAGCTCTTTCACCGGGTTTTGCATGTAAAGGATTACATCATCGGCAAATAGAGACAGTTTCACCTCCCTGTTGCCCACTTTCAGTCCTTCATATATATTTTGTGTATCCAGGTACAGGGCTAAAGGCTCTATAGCTAGATTGAAGAGGAGAGGGGAAAGCGGGCAACCCTGTCTCGTCCCTTTCTCGAATGTAAAGAGGTCGGACAGAAAGCCTGGAGTACTTACACATGCTCTGGGGTTGCTATACAAAGAGCCTAAAAACTGACGGAAGGGTCCTCTAAGTCCAAAGGTGTTCAGGACCTTTTCCAGCCACGGCCACCTCACATTGTCAAATGCCTTTTCAGTGTCCAAGGTGACCACAGCTGGATCCGCCCCCCCAACTAGCCGCTGTCTACCAACCACATCAATGAGAAGCATCGCCTTTCTAATGTTGTTGGACGTCGAGCGCCCCTTCACAAAACCCGCTTGATGTGGGTGAATTAGTCTGGGAAGAATGTCAGCCAGTCTATCGGCCATGATCTTCGAGAGAAGTTTCAGGTCCTGATTAATCAGTGATATTGGTCTATAGTTTGCGGGGTCCATCGACGGTTTACCTGTCTTGGGTATCAATTTAATGTGGGCAACATTCATCCTATCTGGGATTGGTGATCCCTGTAAGAAGCTATTAAACAGCTCTGACAGGACAGGAGAAATCCTCTCTCGAAGAGCTTTAAAGAAGGCCCCATTGAATCCATCAGGACCAGGAGCCTTGCTTGGGTTTAAATGTCTAATCGCCTGATCAATTTCACCCAGAGATATTGGAGCATTCAAACACTGCCTATCCTCCTCTGATAATGTCGGGACGTTGATACTGTGTAGCCATGAATCCCCACCCGCTTCTCCTTCTCTATTATCCTTATAAAGGGATGCATAATATTTTCCCAAAACTCTGATTATATCTTTTGGATCTGACCAAGTGTTCCCATGTTTGTTATTTATAGCTGTTATAGGTGTGGATGTCAATCTGCCCTTTGCCAATCTAGCTAGCAGTCTCCCCGCCTTATCCCCATACCTATGCAGATCTAGTTCCAGCCTATTTTTGTACAGGTCTTCTCGTCTGCCCGCCCATAAATCGAACTCCCTTCTTGGTTGCCAGCCAGGTATCTTTATTCTCTCCATCATTGTTCGCTTATACAGGGAGAACGTGTCTCTAACTTTCTGACTGAGCGTCAGGTATTGTTCTTTTACCCTCTTTTTTAGTTTTGCACTGAATGCCATGATATGCCCCCGCATAACTACCTTGGCTGTCTCCCAAAAGAGAGCAGGACTAGAGCGGTGTTGTTCGTTGTTCGAGGAATAGTCTGACCACCACTCATTAAGCTCTGTTACAAAATTCTCCTCCCGAGTTAAGGTGTAAGGGAATCTCCAGAGGAAGTCAGACCCCTTCTGATGATTGTCTCTCGTATCCATGACTATTGGACTGTGATCAGAGATAACCATAGTTTCTACCGTGACGTCGACTACTTTCGGAAGACTAGGTGCGAGGCCAAGAACATATCTAGCCTTGACCAAGAACTGTGGGGATGAGAGAAATGAGAAAACTCCCTCTCCAGTGGGTGCATCGCACGCCACACGTCAATTACATTGCAGTTGCTAAGTACCGTATATACTCGTGTATAAGCCGACCCGTGTATAAGCCGACCCCCCTACTTTTGCCCCAAAAATCTGGAAAAACCTATTGACTCGTGTATAAGCCGAGGGTGGACCTCAGCAGAGGTATACAGCCCCCAGCAGTGTGGTATACAGGCCCCCCCCAGTGGTATACAGGCCTCCCCAGTGGTAGTATACAGCAGCCCCAGTGGTCGTATACAGCAGCAGCCCCAGTGCTGTATACAGCAGCAGCCCCAGTAGTATATACAGCCCCAGTGGTAGTATACAGGCAGCCCCAGTAGTATATACAGCCCCAGTGGTAGTATACAGGCAGCCCCAGTAGTATATACAGCAACCCCAGTGGTATACAGCAGCCTCCTCAGTGGTATAGACAGACCCCACCAGTATATACAGCAGCCCCAGTGGTATATACAGAAGCCCCAGTGGTATATACAGCAGCCCCAGTGGTATATACAGCAGCCCCAGTGGTATATACAGCAGCCCCAGTGGATATACAGGCCTCAGCTGGGTTATACAGCGCCTCCAGGGGTTATACAGCACCCCCAGGGGTTATACAGCACCCCCCAGGGGTTATACAGCGGCCCCCAGGGGGTACCCAGCGGCCCCCAGGGGGTACCAACAGCCCCCTGGGGGTACCAACAGCCCCCAGGGGGTACCCAGCAGCCCCCTGGGGGTACCAACAGCCCCCTAGGGGTACCACAGCCCCCAGGGGATACCCAGCAGCCCCCTTGGGGTACCAAGCAGCCCCCAGGGGTACCCAGCAGCCCCCTGGGGGTACCAACAGCCCCCTGGGGGTACCAAGCAGCCCCTGGGGGTACCCAGCAGCCCCCTGGGGTACCCAGCAGCCCCCTGGGAGTACCAACAGCCCCCAGGGGGTACCCAGCAGCCCCCTGGGGGTACCAACAGCCCCCTTGGGGTACCAAGCAGCCCCCAGGGGGTACCCAGCAGCCCCCTGGGGGTACCAACAGCCCCCAAATGCTGGCACTCGGCCCCCTTGTAAGGCTTCCCCCCCGCTGCTTATACATTACCATTCCGGTGTTCTGATCCGCGCCGCTCCTCGCTGCTTCTTCATGCTCCGTCCTCGCTGACTGCATCCGGGATCTCCATTCTCCGGCCGTCGTGCGATGACGTCATATCGCTGCGACAGCCGGAGATCCCCGGATGCAGCCAGCGAGGACGGAGCATGAAGAAGCACCGAGGAGCGGCGCGGATCAGAACACCGGAATGGTAATGTATAAGCAGCGATGGGGGGGCCTTACAAGGGGGGGTGAGTGCCAGCTTTTGGGGGGAATATATGAACTGCTCCCCCTGCCGCTGATTGACAGGGGGAAGCAGTGCATATATAATGAGCGGCCCCACGTGATGGGGCCGCTCATACAGCAGCCTCCCCCCGCCTCCTCCAGCCTCCACAGCCCCGGCCCCACAGCCCCCACCACAGCACAATACCGTAGTGACTCATGTATAAGCCGAGGGGGAGACTTTTCAGCCCAAATTTTGGGCTGAAAAACTCGGCTTATACACGAGTATATACGGTAAGTCCTCCAGGAAGCCATCGCCAGGGGGAGGAACCACATCCCCTCCGTTGAGAGGTTTAGATCTAGAGTGTTTTCTGTCTTCTCTTTCATTAACCACCATGTTAAAATCTCCTCCCACAATCCGATGATAATTGAGGTCCATCAAAAGTTTGTTTTGTATTTTCTGAAAAAAAGGTTTCGGAGCTACATTTGGGGCATATATATTATATAAGCTAAAGGTATCGTTTTGTTTTGAATAATTAGATGTATCAATCTACCCTCATTATCCATTTCTGAAGATATGACCGTATGCGCCAAGGTTTTACGAATCAAAATCAGGACACCGGCTTCTTGTTACCGCACCACTACATAGATCTCCCCAACCCATAGCTTTTTAAGTCTGTTGAAGTCATCTGTGGTCAGGTGAGTCTCCTGGAGTAACGCCACATCCACATGTAATCGATTGAGGTGACGGAGAACCATCATGCGTTTTGCTGGGGATCGCAAACCCTTCACATTCCAGGAAACCCACCTAACCATGACGATCCATTACATTAGGTGAACAGCTGAAGTTAAGATTCAATACTATAGGGCTCTCAAGGCACACAAGTGAAAGTCTAGTTATCAGTAAATCAATGTATGAACTATTAGTGCATGAGTGAGCAGCAATAGAGCAAAAGACAGGCAATGGCAACTCTAAATCCCTTAACAAACCCTTTCCCCGCCCCCCCCTCCCAACTCACAACTTAATACATTTGTAACTTCTCTTTTTTCCTTCATGGCTTGAACCACACTGGGGTCCGCCCGCCGCCAATCCAGTTATCATTTAAAAGGATATAGTCTCAGAGATATAGCCCCATGGGTGCCCAAGTTCAGATCTCGACTCAAT
The DNA here is from genome assembly GCA_033576535.1 of Allobates femoralis. Classification (NCBI taxonomy): domain Eukaryota; kingdom Metazoa; phylum Chordata; class Amphibia; order Anura; family Aromobatidae; genus Allobates; species Allobates femoralis. The sequence continues at coordinate 365,197,816 of JARQOC010000003.1, forward strand.
TTTGATTGAGCCACACGCAACCCAGGCAGACCTCTGACTCGATGTAATCTTTAAGACTCTCCACTGCTGTCACTATCAACCGCTGATGCCCGTCTCTGTAACTGAGAGGTAGAGAGAGAGGAGAAGTAGAAGAACCCCAAGGGGGTTGGGGGTGTGTGGAGGGGATAATGGATCCATGAATCTCTCTCCTCTTCCATCTGGGTGAGTCTGGTACATAAGTTGGATAGCGCCAGTTTGTTTCGTTTAGATCTCTTCTTATGCCAGGGTAGCGAGCAGAGTGTGGAACAGAGAAATCGCGTGAGGGTATGAGTCCTCCAGAAGGCAAACAAGTTCTCTTATCTTTTTTTGTTCCACTTAGTTGTCGTTGGCCTCTAGGTGTCGAGCTTCTTAAAGGGCCAATGTCTCCCATAGTGCTTGACCGAAGACTGTAGTGTTTAGCGGAGTTTATATCCTGGTCGGGGGCAGGTGTGTGCTCAAGATCTACTACAGGTCTTGATACCGGAACCCCAGGGTTGTTAGGAGGGGAGGCACCTGCAGGAGGAGATCCAGCACCCTTTTTTATGGACGCCATCGCCTCTTTGGGATCCGAAAAAGTAAGCGTAGCTCCGTCACGCGAGCGAAATCTTAGAATGGCAGGGTACGCTAATTGGAACCGAATATTGCGTTTATATAAAGTGGAGCACACCTCGTTAAATGCTCTTCTACGGTTATTTACTTCAATGGAGTAGTTGGCAAATATCAATACCCTGTGGCCCAGGATCAGGAGAGGCTGGCGTCTGGCTTTATATGTGCGGAGTATCTCCTCCTTGTCTCTATGGCTGAGATACTTTGCTATAGCATGACGCGGATTGTTGAGAACTCTGTTTCCTGAGGAACCTGCAGACCTGTTGGTATGTGTGGGGTCTCTGGGGGGGCCTATTCTATGCGTGCGTTCAGTCTTGCATCTGTGCGTCAAGCCCAATGATTTTGGCAGTTCCACCTCAAAGACCTCTATCAACTGTGCCGGGGTGACAGACTCTGGGAGACCCACTATTTTCAAGTTATTTCTGCGTGCTCTATTTTCTATGTCGTCCAGTTTATTGAGCACATAGGAAGAACTTTTCTGTAACTCCTGCAGTTGATGTTCCAGTTCCTCCACCCTGTCCTCCATCACTGCCACCCTGCTCTCTGCCTCCTGCAGCCGCTGATCTTGTTTCCCCAGCTTAGACTGCATCTCCTGGGTGGCAGCAGTGACCAGCTCAGCTACAGCCTCTCTGAAATCAGTGGCCAGGTGGATCGCCAGTTCTTTGGCCAATAGCTTGTAATCTATCTGATGTGCCGTCATACATTTCGTTCCACCACTGCTCTGTTTCACAGCCTCCCCCCTCTGCATCTGCTGCTGTTGTTCTGTTTTTCTCCCCTCCGCTGCGGCTGATAAATCCTCGCCTGGGCGAGAGTGCGCTCCCTCCCCCAGTGAGCTCTCTCCCTCTCGTGTACTTAGTGGGGAAGGAGCTGCGGGTGGAGCGGCTAAGTCCGACACAGCCTGTGAAGCCGCCAGCGCTATTTTGGTGGCCGTGCTCCCGCTCCCGCCATCATGTGCCTCCACGGCAATCAGGGCATCGCTGGCCCTGATAACATACCGATCCATGGTCGCCGCCATCCTGGACCTGTTTTCTGGTGTGAGGGGAGTATTGGGGGCCCGGGGGATGAGGATGCAGGCGGATTGCAGCGACGGGCTCCAGAGCTGCCTCAGGTGCGTCCTCTCATCAAGGCGCCGGAACCGGAAGCTCTTTATTAAAGTTTTTAATGTAAACATACATATAATGTATTAAGCAAAAGTTATTAAGCTCAAAGTATAACATATCAATATTACATCATAATGTAGTTCAAATCAGGCTGAAGCCTCCTGGTGCAGTTGAAAAGAACGATGTCACCATGGCTACTACAAACTTCACATCAAAGTAATAGGTGGGACCCCTCCCTGTTCCAAAGGGAACAGAACGGGGAGGTCCCTAGATCTCAACAGGAGATCAGAATGAAATAATACTATGGTCTAATTACAGTAAATTAGACGAAACGGCTCCTGGATATGGGGGTGGTGGAAAAAAGTTGATCCAAAAAATAAGATCTAGAGAAGAGAAAAGGCTTGAAAGTGAGAAAAGGGAATTTAGAGAAGTATAGAAGTGAGAAGGAAGAGCAGAGAAGACGAGAACTGTACGTCTGGGGAGTCGCAGGTTAGGAGAGTGAAACTAGCATATTTCAGGTAGAGCACAGGCGATTCACTCACAAGAGAACATATGTCTAAAATTAGGAGCATCTCTGAAGAGGATCCATTCCGTCCAAGTAGTTACATAGACAGATTAAGTTTGGGAGGACTCAGCTGAAAGCTCCTCAAATCTACGAAGGGTCTCCATTTCTGAGTACCACTCCAAAATCGTGGGGGGTGCCTGCTCCCTCCAATGATGAGGGATCACATTTCTCGCAGCACTGAGGCAGAAACCGAAGGATATCCTTCTTTTGGGTCAGTGAAAGTAAGGTCATTTCAGGAGACCCCTCCAAACTCCTACCCGTTACCATGTTATAGTTCCCTCTACAGGGTGCTTGGGTGGCAGCAAAGATCGCCTCTAGGGGAGACAGGGCGACATCGGGGCCTCTCCGGAGTGTCAGAGAGTTAATGTAAGACCTTAACTGAAGGTACTCCCACCACTTCAGTTTTACCTCCGGTGAAGAGACTTGCAGGTCATTAAAAGAGGGGAGCTCCCCCGCCCATAGGAGCTGACCGATTCGGGTATGTTCATCAGCCCGCCATAACAATAGCTTTTGTTGGGTCACCCCCGGGGGAAAGGCCGGATTGCAAAACAATGGAGTCAGATAACTGGTGGTATGTGTCTTAGCCAGCTTCCCCCACGCCACAAGCCAAGCCTTCAGTGCCTCGGTGGTCAGAATAGTTAGGTGGCCCGACGTAGTCAATGCCTCAGAGGGGATCCATTGTAGATAACGTAGGGGTATCTGCATGTCCGCTGCTCTATCTGTACCCATTGCTTGGTAGCCGCTCTGAAATTCCAGTCAAGCAATCGGACCAATACAGCGGACAGGCAATACCTCCGCAATTCCGGCAAACCCATTCCTCCCAACTTCGTCTGTGCAGTCAAGACCTTGACGCTCACTCTCGGCCTTGTACCATTCCAGACAAACCTGGAGATAAGAGTACGGATAGTATGGAAGTATGCGCCCCGTGGCCATACCGGTGCGGCTTGGAAAATGTACAAAAAACGTGGCAAGATGTCCATCGATACAGCGTGGATTCTCCCCAGCCAAGACAACTTTAGAGATTTATAGGACTCCAACAAGACCCCCACTTTGTCTAAAATAATTTTATGGTTTAGCTGGAAGACCCTGGACAAATCAGCGGGCAGATTAATTCCCAGATATATGTATCCCGGCCTCCAGCGAAGGAACCCTGGATAAGGAGAACGCCTCAGCGGAAGGCAGGGAGACATTCATCGCCTCGGACTTTGAGTAGTTCACTTTAAAGTTACTAAGGACTCCAAACAATTCGAACTCTCGCAGCAGAGCGGGGAAGGTCACCGACGGGCGGAGTCACGTACATAAGAACGTCATCCGCAAATAATGCTGTCTTATGATGGGTATTCCCCACCAGGATCCCGTGTATTTCGCCATTGTCCCTTATAGCTTTAGCTAAATGCTCCATGACAATAACATAGAGCAGGGGAGATAGAGGGCACCCCTGTCTGGTCCCATTTCCAATCAGGAACGAGCCAGACAAGCCGCCGTTGACACGCACCTTTGCGGATGGGTTAGAATACAGTGAGGAAACCCCGTTCATGAATTTACTGCCTAGGCCAATGTGTCTCAGTGCCCCCAGAGGAAACCCCAGTGGACCCTGTCAAAGGCCTTTTCTGCATCGACAGAAAGCAGACAAAGAGGGGACTTCCACATCTTAGCCTTCTCAATAAGAAGAAAGGATCTAATGATGTTGTCCCGTGCCTCTCGGCCCCTAACAAAGCCCACTTGGTCAAGGTGAATGATGGAGGGAAGTCTCGTTGAGAGCCTATCAGCCAATATCTTGGCAAACAGCTTAACATTCACATTAATCAAAGAAATGGGGCGGTAACTCGCTGCCTCTAGGAGATTCTTGTTCGGCTTGGGAATCACACAAATGTGCGCCTCCAATGCCTGTGGGGGAAAAGCAGCTCCTCCCAGAAGCGCCTTAAATGAAGAGAGCATGTGAGGCAGCAAGTCACCGAGCATGGTCTTATAAAACATGGGTGTGTAGCCGTCAGGTCCCGAACTTTTCGCCGTCGGGGACATCTTAACCGCATTAGTCAGTTCCTCCACCGTGATGTCTTCCTCTAGGGAAGCCACGTCTTCCTCAGACAAAGAAGGTATATTTACCCTCTCAATATACGACCCAATTTTAGATCGCAAGGCCTCAGGGTCCATGTCAAAAAATGTACCCCTCAGGCCGTATAGATCGGCATAGAACGTCTGAAACACCTTCGATATTTCCTCGGTGCTATGGACTACTCGACCCGAGGGAGTCTTAATAGAGGGGATGTAAGTGGGACTCCTCGAGGGTGCAACTATCTAGCCAAGGGTCGCCCACAGTAATTGGCCTTCTTATAAAAAAAAACCCTAGAACGTTCCTTGTGCCTTTCGTATTTGCTGTCCAAAGATTTCTCAGCTCCACTCTTTTCGAAGTTAGGTCTATCAAAACCTCGTGATTACGGGTAGACTTATGTGTCCTCTCCAAACTATTGATCTAGGATACCAGTGTGTTCAACTGTTCGGACCGACGTATCTTTAGTCTCGCCCCATGTTTGATTAACGTACCCCGGAGGATACACTTAAGGGCCTCCCATTTGATGGTCGGGGAGGTCTGATCTGATATGTGTGTCTGAGAGAATGTGTTAATGTCCGACTTCAGTTCAGCCAGACAGGACGCATCAGTTAAGAGGTGGCTATTCAATCTCCAAGACCCTTCTTTTTTAGTCAGACCTGGCAACTCCATAGACAGGAAAATGGGACTATGCTCTGACAAGACAATGTTACCAATAGATGTTTTAGGTGTCCAAGATAGGATCTTCTGGCTGACAAGAAATAAATCTATACAGCTATACGAGCCGTGAACTCCAGAAAAGAAAGTGTAGTCCTTAACTGAAGGGTTAAGGATCCTCCAGATGTCAACCAACTGGAGTTTGTGTAAAATTTTCCGGAGAGCCATTATACGTTTGGTGGAGCCTTCCTCCTACCAGATGAAGAATCCAGGAGTGGATCTAGAACAAAATTAAAGTCACCTCCAATGACAACCTGGCCTTCAGCAAAATCCGCCAATTTTGTCAGACCCTCGTCTGCTCCCTGTTGGGGAGATACCAATTGACCAGAGTCAATGGGGTTCCCGCCATCAATACCTTGAGAAAAATGTATCTTCCCCCTTTGTCGATCACCGAGTCCAGAAGTTTATAAGGCAAGTTTTTGTGTAGGGCTATTGAGACTCTTAGTTCTGGACTTGGGGTTCGTACAATGGATCCATTCCGAGTAGTGTCCCCCTCTAAAAGAGGGGACGTGGCCCTCCTTAAAATGTGTTTCCTGGAGGAAAATCACCTGCACACCTTTCCTTTGCATGTCAGAGATGACATGTTGCCTTTTCTGGGGGGTGTTAAAACCCCGAACGTTTAGGGATCCTAACTTCAAGGATCCTCCAGTCATTTCGCACCCAGGACCAGGAGGCTATTCCCTGATGGGCCTCGCAGAGGTTACCACCTGCGACTCTTCTGAGGAAAAGAAGAAAGAGTAGGAAAGAAGGAGAGAGGGGAAATCCAGTGGACCGTCTAGCCCGATTAACACTCAAATTGGGGTAAGTTCTTTACAGAAGCACTACACTCAAAAGGAGAGTGCAGCGTCCCCCTGAGAGGTATCCTTTCTCAATGGAAGGGAAACAGTTATAAATTCAAACTATAGGGTGTATTAACCCTAGTCAAAATAAACACAAGAACAATAAATTTCACTAGACTCGAGGGAAATGTCCCCCGGCCATCAACCTAAAAATAAAAATAAGCCACATCAACTATATATGAACAACCTGGCTATTGTAGGCTCCCTGTAGTAGGGCATAATTAACACAAATATAAAACGTACAGGAAAGCCCTATTGTATGATGGAGAGAGTGCCCCTCGTTATTACATAGCATAACTTCAGAGGTAACATTATTTGAAGGAAGGGTTTAGGAGGGGGGTTCAGGAGGGAAAGCAGGAATAAAGGGGTAGGAAAGGATAGGCAAGGGAGGGGAATGGGAATAGAAGGGAAGGGAGGGTATGAAATAGAGAAAGGGATATATGAAGGGGAAGAGACAGAAACAAAAAGAAAAACAAAACAAAAAACAAAACAAAAAAAAAAGGGGGGGGGAGAGGATAGGGGACTCAAATTAAAAGCCTCACAGGAATTGTAGCAGAAGGGGCGATCTTCCCTGCAGGGGAGCGCTATAAGACATATCAAAGAGGAAATGGAAGAAAATTCATGTGTGGATCACAAAGTCAGCCCTCTTCACTCCAGCTTTCCTCACTGAGTCTGCGTCTCCGTTGGTTCCTGTTCCTCCCATTCCTCTTCCTTCTCGGATTCCTTGCATTTCGCGGTGCCGATTGAAATAAGCTATCAAATGAGGAAGTCGGCCAGTCCGGGAAGTGGAGACCCGGGTCAGGGATGTCAAGAGCCTGGAGAAACCCCTGCAGTTCCCTCGGATGAGTGAGGGAGGTCAGCAGACCCTCCCGTCGAACTTGTAGGCGAAAGGGGTAACCCCAGGAGTATGCAAGGTGATTTTGTCGCAACAGCTCCAAAAGGGGTCGCAATGCTCTCTGCTTCTGGAGGGTCCTCCTGGAAAGATCAGCAAGTAATTGCAGCCGGCATCCCTGAAAACAGATCTCCTCGCAACTTCTCGCCTTACTGAGGACCTCCTCCTTAATCTGGTACTTATGGAATCTGCAAATGATGTCTCGGGGTAAAGCCCCTTCTGGAGAAAGGGGGTCTAGGGACCGATGGGCTCTGTCAAAGTCGATGATGGAGTCAGTCGGAGCATTTCTTATGGAATTGAACAGGCTCTGCATGGTGGCACCCAACTCAGACGGGGATACCGTTTCCGGAACACCGCGGACCCGGATGTTTTGTCGCCGCTCGCGATTTTCAAGGTCCTCCATTGAATCTAGGAAGGCTTCCTGTTGGGATTGTTGAAGTGACACCGTATCCTCGAGTGCTTTAACCCGTCTAGTTAAATCTTCGACGGTGGTGTCTGTCTGGGAGACCCTACCAGAGATCACCTGGACTTCACTGCGTATCGCAGCCGTTTCAGACTTAAGGGAGGTTTCTACCTTAGAAATAAAAAAGAGAATTTTGTTTACGTACCGTAAATTCTTTTTTCTTTAATCATCAATGGGAGACCCAGACAATGGGGTTTAGGGCACTGCCCTCCGGAGGTCACACTAGGTACTACAAGTTTGTAGACACCGCCCCCTCCGCTTATAAACCCCTACCGCAGGGAACATCCTCAGTTTGGTCCATAAGCTGCGAGGAGACAAATAAACCACACACCGAAACATCGGGAAAGAAACCGTGCACAGACGGTCCAACAACCCGGAAGAACACTGTCCCAACAGGGAACAGATCAAATGCAAAACATGCAACGGAACAACTGGGTGGGTGCTGGGTCTCCCATTGATGATTAAAGAAAAAAGAATTTACGGTACGTAAACAAAATTCTCTTTTTTCTGGTCATCATAATGGGAGACCCAGACAATGGGGATGTCCTAAAGCAATACCCCAGGGCGGGAAGAGTTCCTCAAAGACGGATAACACATGGTCCCCCTCAAAGGTGGGCAACCGCCGCCTGGAGGACCCGCCTGCCCAAACTTGCATCCGCAGAGGCATGGGCATGCACCATATAGTGCTTAGAGAAAGTGTGCAGGCTAGACCATGTGGCTGCCTGACACACCTGTAGAGCAGAAGCTCGATGTCGCAAAGCCCAGGAGGCACCGACAGCTCTGGTAGAGTAAGCTTTCAATCCCACCGGGAGAGGCAAACCAGAAGACCGGTAGGCCTCCTGAATGGGAGCCTTGATCCATCTGGCCAAAGTTGACTTCGATGCCGCGGACCCCTTACAGCGACCTGTCGTCAGGACAAATAAGGAATCCGAATTCCGGAAGGAGGCAGTCCTGGACACATAAATGCATACAGCCCTCACGAGATCCAGAGTATGGAGATCGCGCTCAACCTGATGAACGGGAGCGGGGCAAAATGACGGGAGAACAATCTCCTGGTTCAGGTGAAAAGTGGAAACCACCTTTGGCAAGAATTCTGGCCGCGGGCGTAATACCACCTTGTCTTGGTGAACCACCAGGAAGGGTGACTTGCACGATAGTGCAGCCAATTCTGAGACCCTTCTCAGAGACGTAATCGCCACCAGAAAGACCACCTTCTGGGACAGACGATACAGGGAAATGTCTCTCAGTGGCTCAAACGGCGGTTTCTGCAGTGCCGCCAGGACCATGTTAAGGTCCCAAGGGTCCAGTGGTCGCCTGTAGGGCGGGACCACCCGAGAGACTCCCTGGAGAAACTGACGGACCTTGGGAAGGAGTGCCAAGCGCTTGTCAAACAGCACTGAAAGAGCTGACACTTGACCCTTCAAAGAGCCTAGGGACAATCCCAATTCCAGTCCCGACTGAAGGAAAGCCAACAATGTCGGAATGGACAAGGGCCACGGGGAGCGACCACCCGAGGCACACCAGGTGAAGAAAATCTTCCACGTTCTGTGGTACATCTTCCTGGAAACAGGCTTCCTAGCCCGAGTCATGGTGGCAACAACCGAAGGAGAGAAGCCCCTGGACGTCAGCAGCCAGGCCTCAAGAGCCATGCAGTCAATCTGAGGGCCCTGGAATTGAGGTGGAAGAATGGGCCTTGCGCGAGCAGATCTGCACGTTCTGGAAGAGCCCACCGGAGTCCGCCTGACAGTTGCCACAGGTCCGGATACCAGGACCTCCTGGGCCAATCTGGAGCCACTAGAATGGCTACCCTGCACTCCGACCTGATCTTCCACAGGACCCTGGGAATCAGAGCTAGAGGCGGGAACACATACGGAAGATGGAATCTGGACCAACTCAGGATCAGGGCATCTGCCCCCAGAGACTGAGGATCCCATGATCTCGCCATGTATTGCGGCACCTGATGATTCAGCCGCGAGGCCATCAGATCCACGTCCGGAGTGCCCCATCTGCTGCAGATGTCCAGGAAGACGTCTGGATGAAGAGACCACTCTCCGGCGTCCATCCCCTGCCGGCTCAGGTAGTCGGCCTCCCAGTTCTCGACCCCTGGGATGTGAACTGCGGAGATCAGGCAGTCGTTGTCCTCCACCCAAGATAGAATGCGGTGGACTTCGGCGAGGGCCTGAGCACTTCTGGTCCCTCCCTGATGATTTATATAGGCGACGGCCGTCGCATTGTCGTACTGAACCCGAATGGGCTGTCCTGACAGGAAGTTCTGAAACGCCAGGAGCGCCAGATAGACCGCCTTGATCTCCAGCACGTTGATCTGCAACGCCGACTCCGACGGAGTCCAGAGGCCTTGAGCCCTGTGGTGTAAGAACACCGCACCCCAGCCCATCAGACTGGCGTCGGTGGTCACCACTAACCATGACGGTTTGAGGAAGGACCGGCCCCGTGACAAATGGCGTGGCTGGAGCCACCACTGCAGGGAATCCCTGGTCGGTTGGGAAATTGTCACCAGCCGATTCAGAGAGATCGTCCTCTTGTCCCATCTGCGAAGAATCTCCAGCTGGAGAGGACGGAGGCGAAACTGCGCAAAAGGAACTGCCTCTATTGCAGCTACCATGCGCCCCACCAACTTCATCAAGACCCGTAGGGATGATTGTGGTGACAGGAGGACTGCTTGCACTCCTGATTGGATCGCCATCTGTTTGACTCGTGGCAGAGACACTAGGGCCGAGTCCGTGTGGAAGTCCATGCCCAGATATGTCAGTGACTGGGTCGGAACCAGGGTCGACTTCTGGATATTGATAAGCCACCCGAACTGTTCCAGGGACTTCATGGTTACCTCCAGGCTTTGCCGACAAAGGTGTTCTGATGGCGCCCTGACCAGTAGGTCGTCCAGATAGGGTATTACGGCGTGCCCCTGCACGTGCAGGAGAGCCATCATGGAGGCCATCACTTTTGTGAACACCCGCGGTGCCGAGGCCAACCCGAACGGCAGCGCCACAAATTGGAAGTGTTCTTCCCCCACTGCAAACCTCAACCAGCGCTGATGAGCCGGTGCAATGGGCACGTGAAGATAAGCGTCCCGAATATCTATGGACGCTAGGAAGTCCCCCTGTGACACAGCTGCGATCACGGATCGCAGTGATTCCATACGGAACTTCCGAACCAACACGTGACGGTTGAACAACTTTAGGTCCAGAACCGGGCGGAAGGATCCGTCCTTCTTTGGGACAATGAAGAGGTTGGAGTAAAAACCCCGAAACCTCTCCCCGGAAGGCACCGGGACCACCACTCCGTCCCTGCGGAGACCCTCCAACACCAGGTGAAAGGCCTGAGCCTTTTCTGGGGATGGGACCGACCGATGGAATCGGGGTATCGGCTTTGACGTCAGCTCTATCCTGTAACCTCGCGAGACCACGTCTCGAACCCACTGATCTTGAACGTGAAGTAGCCACCTGTCCTGAAAACGAGACAGGCGACCCCCCACCTGTGGGGAGGCAGGAAGGGAGAGCGAGTCATGTAGAGGCGGGTTTGGGGGCGGCAGCCGCTGCCCCCGCCGGCTTCTTTGGACGACTCTTAGAGCGCCACTGAGAAGCGGGCTTGCCCCCTCGGTCCGTGCGAGCGGACGGTGCTGATGACTGTGAGCTGGAGCGAAAGGACCACTGCTTTGGGTTCCTCTTAACGGAATACCGCGGCTTAGGCTTATTCTGCGGGATCTTAGACTCAGCAGAATCCTTTATCAGCTTGTCCAGTTCGGTACCAAAAAGCCTGTCACCAGAGAACGGAAGATTCTGCAGAATCTTCTTAGATGTGGCATCTGAGTCCCAAAGACGCAGCCACAACAACCTGCGAATCGCAATAGCGTTGGCCGAAGCCACAGCTGAGCGAGTGGCAGTTTCCAAAATCGCCGTCCTGGCGTAGTCCGCATAGGCCCTTGCCCTTTCGGTAAGCGCCAGGACCTCTGGACTGGACCTTGCCAAGTCAGTGATACCATCCAAGCAGGTAGTAATCGCTTGTAAGGTCCAGACCGTGGCAAAATTAGGGGTAAATGAAGACCCCACAGCCTCATAGGAAGACTTGGCGAGTTGCTCGACCTGTCTATCAGTTGCATCCTTCAGCGAGGAGCTATCAGAGGCAGAGAAAAGGGAGCGTGCAGCAATCCTGGTCATGGAAGCGTCCACCTTCGGGGACTGCGACCACTCCTGAAGCACCTCCTGGGGAAAGGGGAAGCGATTGTCCTTGGGTTTACGGACATAACGCCGCCCAGGATGTAACCTGGGAGCTCTAATCACCCTTCCAAAGTTAGTGTGGTCCATGAAGGAGCCACTTGGTCTAGCCTCCGGCCGCAGCCATTGATAGACCTCCTTCGGGTGTACAGTCACCTCCTCAGGGGGTGTCACGAGACGTAAGGTCTCGTTAATAGAGGACACCAGATCCTCCACCCCGTCTGGTGGTTCAGACACAGACACAGACCCGAAAGTTGAACCCCCATCATCCTCCTCACCATCAGAGGAACGCTCCTCCTCAGAGAGAGCCTGGAGCTCGGGTGAATCCTCACGACGAGCCCGCTTAAGGGGTCTCACAGCAGAAGAGGGAGACACCCGGGGGTAACTGGAAGGAGTAGCTGGGCTCTCCAGCCTCCTATTGAGTGCCTCCAGGGACTGCGACATGGAGGACAGTTGGGACAACAGAGATTCATTGATCTTATTCTGAGTTTCCCATGGCCCTGGGATCACCTGCACCTCAGGGTACAGCACCGGAGCTGCCGTCTCAGCAGTGTCAGTCCGGGCCTCTTGGGCGTCCGCAGTTATTGCAGGACCCCTCCACCAGAGTCCCATTGCATGTAGCACAGGTAATGGTGGCCTCTGCCGCCTTAGCAGCACGCTTCCTAACTGAGGACATCGCCACAGTAGGGGAAAATAAGCCAAATTGTGTAGACAAAACCGGGAATCCCGGTGGCTTACCGACCGCAGCGAAGCGGTAGGAGGAAGCGGTGTGTGTGTGTGACCTCCGCGAGAGTTTCCGGTCTCCTCTGGAGTGCAGACGCACGCTGCATATAGTTCCCAGCCGGGAAGTGAGGTAAAGATGGCCGCCGACAGTGAAACCGTGGGCGGCGCCGAAAACACGCGGGAAGCACACACACACGCCCATCGATGATGTCACCGCACGGGCTGCTTCCTATCCTCCAAGCAGCCTCAGTATTAAGGCGCCAGAGCCCGCAGCGCGGGAAGTAATGTAAAATACATCACACAGACTGCATGCACCAACACACATAAGCAGCCCATAGCCTCAGCCCCTGCAACACACAGGGCGGTCAGCCAGGGTGACCCCAGCACGGGGGAAAACCTCCAGATCCGCGGACTCGAGAGTAACGCGCGGTCTGAGTGTCATGACACATAAAGTGTCAGACACTACCCCCAGGCACACAGGAGACACAGAGTGCCTCAGTGCCGGTCCGGTCTGTAAGCACCATTTAGGGAGGCCTCGGACGGGGGTTCAGCACCAGTCCGGAGTGTAAGCACCATTTAGGGAGGCCTCGGACTGGGCTGGCTCCAGTCCGGTCTGTAAGCACCATTTAGGGAGGCCTCGGACGGAGCGGAGCTGTGCAAGGCTCCCATCTCTCACTCTCCAGAGCCCCCCAGAGAGGGATGGAGAGGAGCGCAACAGCGTACCGGGAGAACACGAAGTGTCCAGGCTCTAGGCCCTCCGGTACCTCCACCAGCGTGTTCCACAAGGGTGAGCGGGGAGGCTGTCGCAGGTCCCGACCGGAACCATTTTACCTTGTCTTCAGACGCCATCACGTAAGTTGTGAGAATGCAGTGAAGTGCAAGCAAAGCGTGATCCTCCGAGCACACTAAGTTTAAAACTGAGGATGTTCCCTGCGGTAGGGGTTTATAAGCGGAGGGGGCGGTGTCTACAAACTTGTAGTACCTAGTGTGACCTCCGGAGGGCAGTGCCCTAAACCCCATTGTCTGGGTCTCCCATTATGATGACCAGAAAATCTGACATTTCCTCTTTGGTGGGAATATTCATAATGCGTAGTATAAGGGAAGGGAAAGGGGGTATTTTGCTCACCACGGCTTCCAGAGGCTGTTAGTGCTTGAAGTAATGGCTGTTTCCCATTCACTTGAACAAATATTGAAGGAACTCCGGCACCAGACTTGTTGCAGTTAAAATTCCAGATCTTTATTCAGACATCATTAAAAGCATTAGTGGGGTACGCAGCCCCCTACCTCCATGCCTGACGCGTTTCGGATACAAAATCCTTAGTCTTAGGCCTAAGACTAAGGATTTTGCATCCGAAACGCGTCAGGCGTGGAGGTAGGGGGCTGCGTACCCCACTAATGCTTTTAATGATGTCTGAATAAAGATCTGGAATTTTAACTGCAACAAGTCTGGTGCCGGAGTTCCTTCAATATGTATTCATAATGCGTGCCTTAACTCCTTCACCCCCGGGCCTATTTTGACCCTAATGACCAGGCCATTTTTGTCAATTCTGACCAGTGTCCCTTTATGAGGTAATATCTCTGGAATGCTTCATTGGATCCGAGCGATTCTGAGAATGTTTTTTCGTGACATATGGGGCTTCATGTTAGTATTAAATTTAGGTCGATAATTTTTGCGATTATTTGTGAAAAAATCAAAAATTTGGCAAAGACTTTGAAAATTTAGCAATTTTCAAATTATGAATTTTTATTCTGCTAAACCAGAGAGGTATGTGACACAAAATAGTTAATAAATAACATTTCCCACATCTCTACTTTACATCAGCACAATTTTGGAAAACATTTTTTTTTTGTTCGGAAGTTATAAGGGTTCAAAGTTCATTAGCAATTTTTCATTTTTCCAGCAAAATTTACAAAGCCATTTTTTTTAGTGACCACATCACATTTGAAGTCGTTTTGAGGCATGTACATGACAGAAAACACCCCAAGAGTGACACCATTCCAAAAACTGCACCCCTCAAGCTAATCAAAACTACATTCAAGAAGATTATTAACCCTTCAAGTGCTTCACGGGAACTAAAGCAAAGTGGAAGGAAAAAATGGTCATTTTAATTTTTCCAAGAAAAATGTTCTTTTAGCCTCAATTCTTTCATTTTCACATGGGCAACAGGATAAAATGGATCCTAAAAACTGTTGGGCAATTTCTCCTGAGTACATCGATATCTCATATGTGGTCATAAACCACTGTTTGGGCGCACGGCAGGGCTCAGAAGGGAAGGAGCGCAAATTGACTTTTGGAGCTAATTTTCCATTCAAAAAGTCAAATGGCGTCCATCACTTCTGAGCCCTGCTGTGTGCCCAAACAGTGGTTTATGACCACATATGAGGTATTGGTGTACTCAGGAGAAATTGCCCAACAATTTTTAGGATCCATTTTATCCTGTTCCCCGTGTGAAAATGAAAAAATTTAGGCTAAAAGAAAATTTTTGTGGAAAAAAAGTACTTTTTCATTTTTACAGATGAATTTGTGAAGCACCTGGGGGTTCAAAATGCTCACCACCCATCTAGATAAGTTCCCTGGGGGCTCTAGTTTCCAAAATGGGGTCACTTGTGGGGGAGCTCCAATGTGTAGGCACACAGGGGCTCTCCAAATGCGACATGGTGTCGCTAAAAATTTGAGCTGATTTTTCAGTCAAATTGTTAGCGGACACCATGTTGAATTTGGAGAGCCCCTGTGTGCCTAAACATTGGAGCTCCCCCACATGTGACCCCATTTTGGAAACTAGACCCCCCAGGGAACTTATCTAGATGGGTAGTGAGTATTTTGAACGCCCCAGTGCTTCACAAATTAATCTGTAAAAATGAAAAAAGAAAATTTTTATGGAACAAAAAGTACTTTTTCATATTTACGGATGAATTTGTGAAGCACCTGGGGGTTCAAAATGCTAACAATTCATCGAGAAGTTCCCTGGGAGGTCTAGTTTCCAAAATGGGGTCACTTGTGGGGGAGCTCCAATGTTTAGGCACACAGGGGCTCTCCATACGCGACATGGTGTCCGCTAACTATTGGAATTGTTAGCGGACACCATGTCGCGTGTGGAGAGCCCATGTGTGCCTAAACATTGGATTCCCCCACAAGTGACCCCATTTTGGAAACTAGACCCCCCAAGGAATGCATCTAGATGCATAGTGAGCACTTTGAACCCCCAGGTGCTTCACAAATTGATCCGTAATAAGGAAAAAGTACTTTTTTTTTCACACAAATTTTCTTTTTTCATTTTTACGGATCAATTTGTGAAGCACCTGGGGGTTCAAAGTGTTCACTATGCATCTAAATACAGCGAAGCCCTTTTTTATTTTTTTCTAGGACTAATTCTAGAAAAAAAATGGCGTGGGGCTCCGCCATATTTTTGGTCCAGCCAGGTACAACTTGGCAGCTACGGACTGCCAGCAACCCCCAGCTGCCTCATTGTACCTGGCTGGCAACCAAAAATACAGCAAAGCCCTTTTTTTTTCTTCTAGGACTAATTCTAGAAAAAAAAAGACGTGGGGCTCCGCCATATTTTTGGTCCAGCCAGGTACAACTAGGCAGCTGGGGGCTGGAATCCGCAGCATGGAGAGGCCCAAGCATTCTGGGCCCCCCATGCTGCGAATTGCAGCCCGCAGCCGCCCCAGAAAATGGCGCATTCATTGAAGCGCCATTTTCTGGTGCTGTACCCAGACTGTTCCAGTTGCCCTGGTGGCGGTGGCAAACTGGGTAATAAAGGGGTTAATGCAGCTTTTTATTGGCAGCTGGCACTAAGCCCGAGATTCATAATATAGGGTCAATGTTAGACCCGCCATTAGGAATCTCTGGTAAATAGTCAGAAAATACACACAGAGAAAAATCTTTTTATTTGAAAATAAAAAACACAAACAAAATTCGGACTCCATCTTTATTATAAAGATCCAACGTAGTCCACAACGAAGGTCCCACGACGCTCGATCGCCTCCGACGTAGTCCACAACGAAGGTCCCACGACGCTTGATCGCCTCTGCTCAATCCAGAGACTGCAGCAAGGGATCAAGTGTCCTCTTCCTACAGCCTCTGGGGTCAGAGTTATGGTGCACTGTATGACAATGATCTGTCATACAGTGCACCATGACTATGATCTCAGAGACTACAACAAGAGGACACCTGATCCCTTGTTGCACCCATCCATCCACCTATGCACCCATCATCCACGCACGCACATCCACGCACACACATCCATGCACACACGCTGACATCCACGCACGCTGACATCCACGCATGCACATCCACATCCACGCACATTCACACACATCCACGCACGCTAACATTCATGCACGCTGACATACACGCATGCACATATCCACGCACGCAAGCTGACATCCACGCACACATCCACGCACACTGACATCCACGTACGCTGACATCCACGCACGCTGACATCCACGCACGCTGACATCCACGCACGCACATATCCACGCACGCAGTGACATCCACGCACATCCACACATGCTGACATCCACGCACGCTGACATCCACGCACGCAGACATCCACGCACGCAGACATCCACGCACGCAGACATCCACACACGCAGACATCCACGCACGCAGACATCTCGCACACCACACATGTGACATCCACAGCACGCAGACATCCACACGCAGACATCCACAGCACGCAGACATCCACGCACGCAGACATCCACGCACGCAGACATCCACGCACGCAGACATCCACGCACGCAGACATCCACGCACGCAGACATCCACGCACGCAGACATCCACGCACGCAGACATCCACGCACGCAGACATCCACGCACGCTGACATCCACGCACGCTGACATCCACGCACGCTGACATCCACGCACGCTGACATCCACGCACGCACGCAAACATCCACGCAACATCCACACATGCTGACATCCACACATGCTGACATCCACGCACACTGACATCCACGCACGCTGACATCCACGCACGCTGACATCCACGCACACTGACATCCAGCACCACCCCGACATCCATGCATGAAACATCCAACACGCACATACATCCACGCACACATCCATCTATGCACCACATCCACGCACGCACATCTATGCACGCACACCTATGCACGCAACTCTATGCACGCACAGTCTATGCACGCACAGTCACGCATGCAACATCTACGCTCACTCACGCACGCACACTATTACGCTCATGTTCACGCACGCACACTCCACGCATGCACCCCCCATCCATCCATCCATCATCAATTCATTAATTAATTCATTCATACATACAAACAAACATACATACATACTTACCCTCTGGATCCCCGATGAGCAGGAGGCCGAAAGAGGAGGCGGGGAGAGGATGCGGGGCCACTGACCGGCCGGCAGAGCAGAGGAGCCGCACAGCCGGAGGCAGGGCCCGAGCGGCTGCAGCAGCGGGTGCACCGAGGTGTGCAGCCCGCCGCAGGAGGTGAGGGGGGGGCAGCACACAGGGCAGAGGTGGGGGCAGCCTGGGGGGGCACCGGAGCAGGGGACCGGACAGTGTTGTGGCATATACATAATATTAGAGGGGGGCGGGCGGTTTGGGGGACGGGGGGGGGGGGGCCCAGTGAGTCATGGAGCGGGAGGGGGGTGAGGAGGGGTAGACACATGCCGATCCGCCCCTCCAGATCTGATTGGAGAGCTCCAATCAGATCTGGAGGGGTGAATCCCTGTGATTCCCTCCGATCGGCAGTTTCACTTTTAAACTGCCGATCGGAGGGGTCCTGGGCATGGTGGGGTTAATCCACCCCCTGTGGGGTCATCTACAGGTTGTCACAGAGCAGCAGCATCTGTGACACCTGAGCGACCCCACTCACAGGAGCTGCAGCAGCTCAAATCTGCCAGGACGTTGTGCAACGTCCTGTGTCGGGAACGGGCAGAAACACAGGACGTTGCACAACGTCCTATGTCGGGAAGGGATTAAAGGACTCCCACATGTCTGCTTTTGGGATCGGGGACTCGTGGGCTGCAGTGTCAGAAGTCAGGCAGAGGCTTGAGCAGGCAGAGATTGAGTCCTCTCTCTTATCACCGGCACTGGATGTCGCAGATAGGGACAATTTACATAGGGGCACCCCAGTGATATTAGTATTATATGACTGTGTAAAGGATAGCGCCCCCACCATGGGTGGTGGTCTCTGGTACTGTGTCCTGCCAGGCTGCAGGGGGGTACAGGGTGCACTGTCCGCTACAGGGCATGCAGGGGGCTCAGATTGCATTATATTGCACCAAGTTTGAGGTAGTACTCCACCAGCAGCACTTGTACTGTGTTCTCTCATGTCCCCCGTCCCAGCTGCTCCATTACACAGAGTGTCTGCTGCCAGCATGTGTTTGCTGGCCACCTCCTCTCCCTCCATAATGTCCCCGTCTGCATACCTCACTTGTGGCTGCACTCTGTTAGGTGCCTCAGTGTGCAGGTCTCCCCATTCAGTGGCCAGGGTCCTGCAGTCCAGTCCAGCTCCCTCCGGTGAGTGCAGGGCTGTGCACATAGATCCCATCTCCCCAGGCTCAGCATGTGGAGCCTGTGCTGCAGGTGCAGCCATCTTAGTACAATCAGCAGCACCCGGGGGTCTGCTTGAGCTTCTGAGAAACCTAGTAATACCCCTGGATTTCAGGGCTGGCGGGTCCAGGGGTGCTCCAGGGCATCCACTCTTTCTTTTGGGTGGCATAAGGGGCACAGCAAGGGTAGCATTCTTTATGTATGTCACACAAATGAGTAAGGACGTGTTGGTGCAACTGGGCATATTGGAAGATATGGGATGGGTTCAACCCCCATTTTGAGAGTACTTCGTCAGCGGTTAGCCACCTCCGCTCCCCAATGTGCATAAGGTCTCCCAAACATCTGATCCCTTTCTCTCTCCAGACTTTAAATAACGCGTTATCCCTGCCTTCATGGAAATCAGGATGACGCCACGGAATTAAATATTTCGAGACCTTCCACGACATCCCCATCTTACAGTGCATAGCCTTCCACGCACTTCTAGTGTCTGGAAATACAATCGAGTGTCTTACCTTCGGGTCTAGTGTAGCATGTGTTGAATGTAGGGTCGCAACTAAATCCCATGGTTTACACCACTCCGCCTCTAATGCGTAGTCCGAGTGTTTACTGGTGCCTCTAATCCAGTCGACGACGTGGCGTACAATGCAAGATATGTTATATCCCCGAATGTCAGGTAATGCTAATCCACCCTCTTCCCTAGCGTGCATCAGTGCTCGTCAGCTAATCCTGCTCTTTCTTCCCCTCCAGAGAAACCCCAAAAAGGCTTTATTAAGTCTAGTTACATCCACGTGTCTTAAAAGTAGGGGCAGAGTCTTTAAGGGATATAGGAGACACGGAAATCTGATAATTTTGACTAGATAATTTCTCCCTATCAATCTTAACGGTAAATCTTTCCACCTTTTCAGTTTTTGCATTATTTTAGAGACAATGGGGGTATAGTTTAACTTATACATATCTCTTGAGTCTTTTCCCATGTATATACCCAAATACTTTATTGCCTTACCGGCTATTGGTAGTCCATGTAAAGCGCTATGTGGACCCCCTGACTCACCTGTACCCACTGTTCCCTGACCCAAAGGCAAGACTTCACACTTAGCTTTGTTGAGTTTAAATACAGATATCTTTTCAAAGTGGTCTAGTTTTTCTAGCAACCCGGCAGGTCCCTATTCGGATCCGCCATGTATAACGCGATGTCATCGGCAAAAAAAAAAGATCGTATTTCTTTGTCGCCCACCTTAATGCCCTGGAAACTACATCCCTCATTTATATATCTGGATAGCGGTTCTATAGCTATATTAAATAAGAGTGGCGACAAAGGGCATCCCTGTCGAGTTCCCCGTCTCAGTATTATCGGGTCGGACAGAAAGCCCACCGTGTGCACTCTGGCTCTAGAATTACTATATACTGATTTAATAAAAGTCCTGAGTCCTCCATGCAGGCCAATCTTATCTAACACCTGCACAAACCATGGCCAGCCGACGCTATCAAAAGCTTTTTCTGTGTCCAGCAGGACCATGGCTGGAGCCCCTCCCGTGTTTCCTCCCCCCATCCTCACTGCCTCCAATACCATCATGGCTTTGTGTATATTACAAACAGCCGACTTTCCCCTCACAACGCCTGCCTGCTCCGGTCCCAGCAATTTGGATAGGACTCTCGCCAGCCTATCCACCAAGATCTTCGCCAGGATCTTCAGATCCTGATTTATCAGGTTGATAGGACGAAAGTTGGCAGGGTCATCTGTTGGCTTATTTCCCTTGGGCAGTATCTTTATATAGGCCATGTTCATCTGGTCAGAGATGGGTTTTCCCGCCATGAAATCATTATATAGGTGTTTCAGGTGAGGGACTATCTGATCTTTTAGGATTTTATAGAGGCTGGCACCAAACCCATCCGGGCCTGGGGCATTGTGTATGTTTAAGTCTCTAATAACCAATTTGATCTCTTCCTCTGATATTTCCTCATTTAAAGTCATTAGATCAGATTCGGAAATCCCTGGGAGGCGTATCCCCTCCAGCCAGCTTCGTCCTAGTTGTGTGTCAGAGTCTCTATAACCGTAAAGAGAAGCATAGAATTTACCCAAAATAGGGTTAATCTCCCGTGGGTTAGTTGTTAAAGGGTTGTCTCTCTGTTTGAGAGCAGTTGTGTGAGCTGTAGCTCGTCTACCCTTAGCCAAATTAGCTAACTTTCGACCAGCCTTGTCCACATATTTGAAAAATTCTGCATCCCGCAATGATTTCCTAAACAGTTGCCGTTTTCGCGCCCACGAGTCATATGCCAACTTCGCCTCCAACCATGCAGTTTTATTCAAGACCGTTGGCCGATCCAGGAACGCAGTGTATGTCTGTCTAACTTGCTGACTCGCTTTTACATATTGTGCGGCTGTTTTCTTCTTTTGTGCCGAAGAGTACGCCATAATTTTCTCCCCTTAAAACAGCTTTTGCCGCCTCCCAAAACAAAGTGTGGTCGGAAGTTTGACCATTCCACCATTCCCCCATCAACTTAGCGAAGTCTTTGTCATTTATTAAGAAGCAGGGGAATCTCCAAATAATGTCTGTACCCCTCGGATAAGTATCATGTAATGTCAGGGTGACTGAACTGTGATCAGAAATTACCAGATTTTCTATGTCAGAGTCTTCCACTTTTGAGACCAAATCTTCGCCCACCAGCAACAAGTCAATGTGGGACCATGTGTTGTGCAGATGGGAGTAATGAGTATACTGTCGTTCCATCGGATGTTGCATCCGCCATATGTCTCGAACCGCCAAGTCTGAGGTAAACTCTCTTAGCAGTGTCGTCTCTCCTCCCCGGTCATGTCCTCTCCCTGTCCTATCCTCTAACCCTGACATAACCTCATTCATGTCACCTCCGATTAATAGGCCCTGCGTCCCATCTGCCATTAAATGGGCACCCAGTGACTGAAAAAATATTCCCTAGCGGAATTAGGTGCATAAATGTTGTGGACATTCAGAACTCCACTGGGGGTCTCTAGGATGACGTTCACATGTCTCCGTTGGTCATCATGGTAACAAGAAATCACTTTGTGTTGTAGCGACTTGTTGATTAGAATGATAACTCCAGCCCTTCGTCCCAGCGCCCTTGAGCCAACAAGCCATACACTCCCCCACCCAAAGCTTGTTCATTAACAAAGTTAATCACAGTTCTTAACTCACGGTTTATTGATCTTCGTCTGGTTACAGTCACCAAAACAATAGATCCGGAGCGCAGCAGGCACAATCCACACCGCCCGGTATATCTCCTGGCCGCTGGTAGGCCTGGTCAGCCTTACCGGAGACAATTCCCTCCCGGAAAGGGCAGTGTTAGCACGGTCGCTCAGTTTCTCTCCC
Organism: Allobates femoralis; assembly: GCA_033576535.1. Taxonomy (NCBI): domain Eukaryota; kingdom Metazoa; phylum Chordata; class Amphibia; order Anura; family Aromobatidae; genus Allobates; species Allobates femoralis. The sequence goes on from JARQOC010000003.1 coordinate 365,219,908, forward strand.
TTCCAGGGACGCTGTTTGGCTAATCCTCCAGACTTACTCTCAGGCTCTGTACTGGAGTGAATCTCACTCCCACTGAAGGAACCACACCCAGGGTTCCTACGTCCTCTTAACCCCTTCTGCTCTGAGAAGAGGAATCCCAGCTAATACCTGGGATGGAGTACGTCCTGCGGAACTGGAGGACGCACCCAGGGAGGCACATACCGGTCGCAGCATACAAACCCGGCCGGTGCCTCACATATCCCACCCCATGTTCAAGCGTACGGGTTTGAACACAAGGCCATAACCCTGGGCCCTGTAAGGGGACCACGTCGCGGCGCGGAGCACCGGCGGAGTCAAGCAGGGGCACCCGGGGGTACCAGACCCCACGAGCAACCAACCCGTTCGGGCCCTGTCTATCCTTCATCCAAGGGGCCATATACCCGTTCCACAATACCCGGAACAAGGGCATATCCCTCCCCAGCACAACATCATAAGGGAGATCCCTTACCACTCCAACCACATGTTGAACCCGCCTGGCTGGGGTAGCAAACGTGACACGCTTCATCGGATACCTGCGATGATCCCCATGGACACTCATCACCCGGACTGTACGGCCGGTGGATTTGGTCCTGGAGACCAAGGAGGCACACACGAGGGTCACGTTGCTCCCTGAGTCCAGTAGGGCCGTCACCTCATGACCGTTAAGCCGTACGCGGACAGTACATTCTCAGTATCCCGGGGGGCCGAGCCCCGTTTTCCGACGAGGTGGGCGAACATGGACCGCCTTCAGGAATAGTCACAGTCCATTGGTTCCCCATTGAGGGGACACTGCGCCATCACATGTCCCACCTCCCGGCATCTTCTACATCGGGGTGGTTCCCCGCTATACAAGGGGCCGAACAGCGGCTGTCCGGATCGCCGCTTTGCTGCAGGGGGAGGCCCGTTTTCGGCTTGAACCGGGCGCTGGCCCGGGGGCCAGGTTGGGGGGGTCTCTACTGTCTGGTGTGGTGGGCGTGGCCTTGCGGGTAGCTCGCATTGTCCCAGTGTCCGGATCAGGTCCTGTGTGGCCACATGGGCTCCACCACGTTCACCAACTGGTCTAGGGAACCCGGGTCACTGTGTCCCACCCACTTTTGTATGGGGACGGGCAGCGTACGCACGAAGCGATCCACCACCACCCGCTCTACCATCTGGGCCGGACTCAAGAGCTTCAGGCTGTAGCCATTTTTTAACCAGGTGCAACAAGTCATAGGCCTGAGAGCACATGGGTTTGCCTTCCTCGTAGGCCCATTGGCTCACCCGTTGTGCCCTCACATATGTATTAACCCCGGTACGGGCCAATATCTCCCCCTTCAGGGCTCCATAGTCCAGGGCATCCTCAGTACACAGGTCTATGTATGCCTTTTGGGGATCACCAGTCAAATAGGGCGCCAGCACCTCGGCCCACTGGGCGATCGGCAGTCTCTCCCGTTCAGCCACCCACTCAAACACTGCCAGGAAAGCCTCCACATCATCCCCCGGGGTCATCTTTTGCAGCGCTAGTCTTACCGCTTTCCGGACGCTGCAGTCATCACCTGGTCCTCGAGGCGGATTACCCGGTATGACCCGCACAGCCTCGGTCAACAGGGCCATCTGCTCCTGGTGCCTCCTCTCCTGCTGCTGCAGAGCTTACTGGTGCCTTTGATCCTGCTGGGAGTGCTGTTGCTGCTGCTGGGCCTGCACCAGGTGCTTGAGCAACTCCTCCATGCTGGCAGCGGGTGTAGGTTGCAGCGTAGCCGGCCGGATCCAGGACATGCGCTACCGGGCACCCCGCAAGAGACTGGCCGCAAGGAATGACTGCTGCTCCTCTTACTTAGCAGCCGCTCATTGGCCTCATGAAAAGTCACTTCCCCACCGGAACAGAGGGCAACAGTAGCGCCGGCTACACCTCACCGGGCCGGCAATGCCCGCATTCTCCACCATATGTGAGGTGTAGCGGTGTCGGGGGAAGCAGGGATCCACACACGGACAGTTCTTAACTCACGGTTTATTGATCTTCGTCTGGTTACAGTCACCAAAACAATAGATCCGGAGCGCAGCAGGCACAATCCACACCGCCCGGTATATCTCCTGGCCGCTGGTAGGCCTGGTCAGCTTTACCGGAGACAATTCCCTCCCGGGAAGGGCGGTGTTAGCACGGTCGCTCAGTTTCTCTCCCTTCCAGGGACGCTGTTTGGCTAATCCTCCAGAGCTACTCTCAGGCTCTGTACTGGAGTGAATCTCACTCCCACTGAAGGAACCACACCCAGGGTTCCTACATCCTCTTAACCCCTTCTGCTCTGAGAAGAGGAATCCCATCTAATACCTGGGATGGAGTACGTCCTGCGGAACTGGAGGACGCCACCCAGGGAGGCACATACCGGTCGCAGCATACCGACCCGGCCGGTGCCTCACAGCATCTTGAATGGTGGATCTGATCTATCTAGCAAGCGTAGCTTTTGAAACTGGCAAGCCCTTGCAGCTGCCTTCTGGAAGAAGGAAGAGAGAGTCCGATTTCCAAAAGGGTGCCGTTTTACATACATAGATACGCAATGACCGTACAAGGTCCAGCGTATGCAGAGCCTTCTCAGACCTAAGAACCGGTGCCAGACAAAAGGTTGGCAAGGAAACTTCCTCATTGATGTGGAAGGTGGAAACCACCTTCGAAAGGAAAGGGGACCGTACGGAGAACGACCTTGTCCTGGAGAAAAACTAGGAATGGCGGCCTGCAGGAGAGCGCTGTGAGTTCAGACACTCTGCGAAGAGAGGTGATTGCCACCAGAAAAACCACCTTCTGGAATAAAAGGCGGAGTGAGACTTCCTTAAGGGGCTCAAAGGGTGGCTTTTGTAATGCTGTCAACACCAAGTTGAGATCCCACGCCTCCAGCGGTTGCCTGTAGGGGGAACCAAGCGGGAAACCCCATGAAGAAACATCTTGACTTGCGGTTTTCATGCAAGTCTCCGCTGAAAAAGGACTGAGAGGGCCGAGACTTGGCTCTTAAGAGAGCCAAGGGACAGTCTGGCTTACAGACCTGATTGTAGGAAAACAAGTATCCTAGGTAGTGAATAGGGTAACTGAGCCTGACCCCGAGATGTGCACCAGGCAAAAAAGGATTTCCAGGTGCGGTAATAAAAATTCTAGCAGAGGCTGGTTTTCTCACACTGATCATGGTGCGGATGACGTCCTGTGAGAGCCCTACTTGTGTTCGAATCCAGGTCTCAAGGGCCACGCCATCAAATTCAGGGCTTCTGAATTCTGGTGGTAGAACGGGCCCTGAGACAGAAGGTCTGGCCGATCTGGAAGGCGCCTTGGGGCGTCTGCCGTGAGTTGGACAATGTCGGCATACCACGCGCGTCTGGGCCAGTCTGGGGTGATAAGGATCCCTTCCTGTCTGATTTTCCACACTACTCTGGGGATTAGAGGCAGGGGTGGGAAGATATATAGGAGTTGGAATTGAGTTCCGTCCTGAACTAGGCATCTGCTCCAATGGACAGGGGGGTCGCGTGATCTGGCCATGAAGTTGGGAACCTTGGCATTGAGGTGTGATGTCATTAGATCCACATCCGGAGTCCCCCAGCGATGACAAATTTGCTGAAAGACTTCGGGATGCATGGCCCACTCTCTTGAGTCTATACCCTGGCGACTGAGAAAGTCTGCTTCCCAGTTGTCTACTCCTGGACAGGGTCGATCCTGTTGTTTCCGCCCAGTGAAGGATGTGCGTTACCTCTCGCACTGCCTGAGCACTGCGGGTTCCCTTTGATGATTGACATATGCCACGGCCGTGGCATTGTCTGATTGTATCCGGACGTGAGAAGCCGCTAGGAAGCGCTGGAAGGCCCGCAATGCCAGAAAGATGGCTCGAATCTCCAGGACGTTGATGGGCATGGTAGATTCCGATGGAAACCATTTCCCCTGTGCTCTGTGATGCCGTACACCGCACCCCATCCCGTTAGACTGGCATCGGTGGTCAGAATCTTCCAGTGACCCGTTAGACAAGATCTCCCCTTGGAGAGAGAGATTGGTTTGAGCCACCAGTGTAGAGATTGCTTGACCGTCGAGGACATTCGAAACATCCTGTCCAGGGAAAAAGGACTCTTGTCCCAGGACTTGAGTATGGCCAGTTGGAGAGGCCGGAGGTGAAGCTGGGCGAGTGGAACTGCTTCTATTGCAGCGACCATCCTGCCAAGAACTCTCATAGCAAATCGAAAGGATCGAGGTGATGGCTGAAGAAGAGCGCGAACTCTAGGGAAGAGCATGTGCCTTCTCCTTGGGAAGGAGCACTAGACCCTTGGAAGTGTGGAATTGCATGCCCAGAAAAATTAAAGACTGACTTGGGATTGGGGATGACTTTTTTTTAGGTTGACCAACCAGCCCAGGGGACTCAGTGTCTCTATCGTGATGGTGGCACTGAGTTTGCAATCCTTGAAGGTGGGAGCCTTCATAAGTAGATCGTCCAGGTATGGGATGACTACTACGCCTCTGAAGTGTAGTATAGTCATGGCGGCCGCCATGACCTTGGTAAACAGTCTGGGAGTCGTGGCGAGTCAGAACGGGAGAGCCACAAACTGGTAATGGGTCTGGCCTATTGCAAATCGGAGGAACTTTTCGTGGGCAGGGGCGATCGGGATATGCAGGTAAGCATCTATGGAGGCGAGAAATTCTCCTTCTTCCATGGATGATATGATGGATCGGAGAGACTCCATGCAAAATTGTCGTACTTTTACATACTTGTTTAGTTGTTTGAGATCTAGGATAGGTCTTACACTGCCTCCCTTTTTGGTAACCACGAATAGGTTGGAATAGAACCCGTGGAAGCGTTTGGCCAGAGGGACCAGGACAATTATTCCAGATTGAAGAAGTGACCTGACCGCCTTGGAGAAGGCGCGAGCCTTGGATGGCGGTCTTGGAGGTACGGAAAGAAAGAATCGATTTGGTGGGAGGGAAAATAACTATTTTGTAACCGGATGACACCAGTTCCCTGATCCACCTGTCTTTTAAAATAGGCAGCCAGACTTGATGAAAGTGGAAAAGTCGGCCGCCCACTGGCGGGGTGTCGTCCGGGAATAAGGAGTCATGAGGAGGAGAATTTTTGGATCCCTTAGATTTGGACTGGACATATTTTGACTGCCAGTTTTTGTTTGATCTTTGCGAAGATCTCGAACCCTCCCTGCGTGGCGGACGACTACGGGTCTGCGCTGGGCGGGAGACGGACCAGCCAGACGAATTCCGAAAGGAAGAGAATCGCGCTTGGCTATGGCAGTTATAGGTGCGTTTCGGCTTTTGTTGAGGTAGGAAAGTACTCTTCCCTCCTGTAGCATTAGATATTAATTTATCCAACTCTTCACCAAAAAGACGTCCGCTGAGATATGAAAAGTGAGTAAGCGACTTTTTAGAGACTGCATCAGCCTTCCATTCCCGTAGCAGAGGGCACGCCTGATAATGATGGCGTTTGACGCAGCCACTGCCTCACAATTTGCGGAAACGATAGCTGCGTGTAGAACATAGTCAGCTACGACGGAGGCTTGAATCGCCTGGTCTGCTAGCTCGGAGTCAATTGAACGGAGGCCAGCATGTAAGTTGGTCGTCCAGGCCACAACAGCCTTGGCTGCCCAGACTGTAGCGAATGCCGGTCCTAGGGAGGACCCTGTGGCCTCGAAAATTGATCGGGCCATGTGTTCCACCTGACGGTTCTCGCGTCCTTTATGGAGGAACTATCTGGCAGGGAGAGAAGCGTCTGTACCACGAGTCTAGATACCGGGGGGGTCCACTACGGGCATATCTGCCCAGGTCTGTTTTACCTCTTGCAAGAAGGGGTAATGCCTCTCCAGTGCCTTACGATTGCCGAATCTTTTCTTCAGGTGTGAGCGATGATTTTTAAGCATCGCTCTGAACTCGGGGTGATCAGAGAAATATTTAGGCAGCTTCTTAGCCCTTTGAAAAGCAATCGGGTGCTCTGGGGCATCTGGAGGTGGGTCAGATATACTCAACACCTGGTTGATGGATGTGATTACGTCCTCAAACAATGCATCGGCGTCTGGTTACTTTAGGTCTAAGGACCTGTCTGGATCCAGATCGGAGCTGAAGTCACAGAGGCCTTCGGACTCCTGCGTATTGCTGTGGTCTTCTTTAGTAGGGGATGACCTGGACCTCATGTGACTTTCCCTGGCAGGGGACGACTCTGGCGACCTGGAGGCACGGCGACTCTCCCTGGGGGGTGACTGTGAAGTATGAGAAGGCACTGGGGATCGTGACGTATGGGGTCGCTTACGTCCTGACCTAGAAGTGGATGGGTCTGTGTCAGTACGGTCCCGATCCACGCATCCGCCTTGCTAAGCAGTGGCCAGGGAAAGAGGGTGACTCTGCAGAGCTTGGAGCAATGTAAAGGACAGCTTCTCTATAGATTGTGCCATAGATTGGGACATGGATTGGGACATGATTATGGCCCATTCCGGCATGGCAGGGGACGCATCAGTAACGGCCGGGATCACTGGGGGCTGAGGCACAGTAGTCCAGGTGCAGTCCTGGCAGTGCGGGGACGTATAGCCGCTGGGCAGAGGGTTCTTACAGGCTGTGCATAAAGCATAGTAAGATGTGTGAGCCCTGGTCCTCTTGCTCTTTGAGCCCAGCATAGTGGGAGAGGTGCCTGTGCCTGTGTAGGGGTGCCCTGTAGAGAAGGAGCCCCAGCAGAGGAGACAGAAAATCTCTGCTGGAAACTTACCACCACCTGTGTGTGCCACCAGTGTCCAGCGTCCCTTGTCCTGTGCCCCCTGGAGACTGTCAGCTGAATCAGCGCTGCCGTTTGCTTGGCGCTGCCTCCCCTCCACGAAGCTTGTAATGGCCACAGGAGATGGGAGAGAGGAGGAAGGAGGGGGGCGGAGCAGTGGAAAAGAGCGCGATATGCTCAGAGAGCGCGCTCTCAGTGATGCGGCCCGCCCCCTGCCTGTGTCCCTGCTAATGCTAGCTGCCCCATTGCTAGTCCCCTGGCCCCATCAGGAGTACACAGCAAAGCTGTGTGCCCTGGAAGTTCTGCGGCAAGCACGCTGACGCTGAAGGGTAAGGAGTTGTCAGCAGGGCTGAGGACTCCTGGGTGCTGAGCTGCTGCACCAGAGGCTCTACCTGTGGCTTCTCAACCTAAATTAACCCCAAAGGGGTATTTAGGGAGGGAAGCTGCTCCACCATCAGGGGCCTTGTCCATCACCTCGACCTCAACCCAGTAACCTTAGCAGTTGGGAAATGAGGAGGGAGGATCGTCGTCTCAACCTTAACCCAGCGCCCCCAACAGTGGGGGGGTGAGGAGGGACCATGACGGGAGTCTCGTCAGAGACCCACTTTTCTTCTTGAAGAAAAAATTCAAAAGGGAAATAAAAAGGAATTTTTTTTAGGAGCACTAAAAAAAATCCATGTGTGCCTCCTAGGACACTAAGCAAAAACTGGTCAGGACAGTGCCTGTCCAGGGGTGTATACTGCAGAGGAGGAGCTAATCTTTTGCAGATTCTGCCTAGTGTTGCCTCCTAGTGGACAGCAGCATACCACCCATGGTTCTGTGTCCCCCAATGAGGCGAAGGAGAAATAGGTCTCCCTGGGGTAGATGTGTCTCTTGTAGCAAAACAATATCACCCCTCAGTTTTTTAAGGTGTTGAGTATCATCATCCTCTTTTCTGGGGTTTTAAGACCTTTAACATTCCATGAGATTATCTTAACCATGGGCGGCGGGGAGCAGGCCCTACATGTCACGGGTATGTCTGGGTACAAAGCATCACCCAGAGCAACCAACAATCAATTTCAGCAAAACTGTGTAATGACCCTAGAGTCGGCAGGATGGCATAGTGTAGAGAGATAGACAAGAAAAAAAACAAACAAAAATGAGCTATTCTTCCCAACATGAATAGCTCTCCAAACATCCCCACCCTCAAAAAATCCTTTCCCCTCCCTCTTCCCCCCCCCCCCCAACACACGTGCAATTATCACTTCCATTTTTTCCAGCATGGGTGCCTACTATTTTCACCGGATCACCAGTCAAAGTCCAAATTGGTAGCCAGTGCTGACGTACTGGCAGAAGCCTCCCAATTAGGAAGAGGATGTCCGTATATATTATCTACATTAATGTCGGGCAGCCTGGTACGAGCAACGCAATTGTTCGTCTTGTACAATTCCGTATCACTCAGCTCGGACCATATAACAACCTGATAAAGAAAAGAAAACATTTTTCAGTGTCTGTATCCATCATCAGAACGTTTTAAGGCTCTGTGGTCGTCCTAATGTTGGATCTTTTTCTACAAGTCTACATATCTTCTCGCTATTTCGTTCATGTCTGTTGATGACTGAATTGGGCGGGACTCGCCCCCTGTTCTCTTTCAGCGTCACACAATCCCTGAGGAGATTTAGCCGAAGGGGTCGTAAAAGCCCTCAGAGCTTCCCAGAGTCCATCCAGAGCCTGAAGGAGCCATCTGTATTCCTCATCTTCAGAGTGGCCGGGTATAGAAGTTGAAATCGGACACCTTTTCTAAACAGGAGACCGCAAACTTCGCTAAAGGCCTGTCTTCTCGTGACCTCAGCGGAAAAATCCTCAAAAAGCACCACTCTGTAGCCCTGAATCAGTAGTGGTTGTCTTCTGGCCCTGAATGATCGCATTAGCCTCTCCTTATCCTTGAAACCTAAGTATTTTGCTATAGCTTGCCGGGGTTTAGATGGACGTTTGTTGTCCTGTTTGGCACTATTAGCATTCTGGCCTCTTGGGGGCAATGCCCCCGCGGTCCCACCCTATGCGCTCTCTCCACTTCTGCATTTATCCCGAACCCCCAAAGCCTTAGGCAAGTCCAGTTCAAAGATGTCATTCAACTGTTGGATAGTGATGGTTTTGGGCAGCCCCACCAATCGGAGAACAGGTCACGGAGAAACAATCTCCGAGTCATCCATCTTTTCTTTCATCCAGATAGACTGTTGTTGGGATGCCTCCAGCTTTCGCTCAAAACCGACCACCCTGTCTTCCAGATTAGAAACTCTTTGTTCCACACTCTCTAGCATGCTTGCACGCTGATATTTCATTTATCTCCTCCAGGGTGTCCCTGACTGCTCCTCTCACAGCCTCTCTTATGTCCACCGCGAGGTAAGCAGCCACCTCTCTCGCTAGCTGCCTGCGGTCACTAGTCAGACCCGTCTCCTCTCCAGGATCTCCTTCTACTATGGTGCTTTTATGCTGGCCAGTATTAGTGTGCCCTGTTCCCCCCTGCACCGACCTGCGTTGTTTCTGAGCCTCCAGCTGTTCAATCTCCCTCTTCTTCATTGTCTGTGCTGACTGCGCCGTCGCCATTTTCCCGCTCCTCGCGGCTTCTCTTTGATCTGCCACGGTCGCAGCAGGTCTGCCGCTTGCACTGCTCAGCCAGCGGTCCACGGTGTCTCGGAGGGCAGCACCACTTGCGGGCACGAACTATACCGCTCGTGTGCACCGTCGGTCTGTATTAGTGGGTCTGTGGCAATTCGGCGAGCGGAGCTCCTTCACCCCGCTGCAGCCACGCTGGCGCCGAAACTGGAAGTAAATTAATTGGTTTTAGGTGTCATAGGGTTTTATTGTTTCAATGAAATCCATTGAGAAACTCTCCAGAAACTCACAAGTTCAATGGATGAAAGAATTGTGAAGGTGATATCAAAGAAGGGTTCCTATGTTAACATGTAACCTGGCCTGTTAGGATGCTTTGGAGTTAAATAGCTTTTTATTTCAGTGAATATGACCTCCTAATGCTGCAAATTTAACAAATGAGCATTTTCAGTTCTTTCAAACATATCAAATGTTTAGAAACTCTACTGTGCCTAATAATTTGGAACAGTGCATTTAGAGTTTTTTTTAATTTTTGAAGATTATACTGTTATCATTGGGAGGTTTCTTCATTAAAATTCGATGTATACGGATGATGGCTTTTATTACACTGACTGCCAACTGCACCAACATTTAGGAAAATCAGAGAAAAAGAACATTTGCACAATAATTTGGAACATAGTGTAATACCAATTTAAATAAAGCCAGAGTCATGTTGAAGTTTACAACATAGTGTGTGGGCAGGGTCGGCGTCACCACCCGGGCAAATGCTGGGGCCCAGGACAGATGGGAGGGCCCACTCGCTGTCAGGCAGGGGGTGTCCTGCTGCCAGTCATAGCAGATCTCTCACAGCAGCTATAGGAGCTGGAGAGCTGGTGCTGGTATTTTCACCCTCAAACTGGAGCAGTCTATGTGTGGATTATCGTGCAGCCAATGGGAGCTGCAGGGGCAGGACTTTATTATCCCGTCCATGCTTAGCCTGCAGCAGATCAGTGAGCAGTGCTGGGGTGAGTGTGTGCTGATAAATGTCCCTCCAGACCAGGAGCAGCGGCATCCTCAGTCAGCTGGGGAGCCGTGACCCGAGCTCACTGAGGATTATGGCCGCTCCTAATACTGACTCTTCTCTTGTCAGCAGTAAATCTTGCTAAACTCCGCTGCAGATTGCTGGTGTTTGTACTGGTGGCCTCCTCCTCCACCTACTGCTGTGAAGAGCCTTAACAGGACAATGCAACTCCAGTCTCAAGATTCCCAGAGTCTTCATTTACTCCAAACTGCTCTGGAAAACCTGAGTATGGAGCCGGGGTGGCCTGTCAGGGGTCAGATTGGGCACAAATATCCCCATGCTCAGCACTAGGTGGGGGAGAGGTCATCAGCACACAGTGCACTACACTTATAAGGATTAATAGCAGACAGATACTTTCACTTTCTACAGATGTCATTAAACACACAAACAGTGTATGTATCCAACTCTATATATATAAATGTATTAGTTACCCATCCATCAATCATCTATCTGTCTATCTATCTTTCTGCATATAACTATAGTACCACAAGCATTGCACAGTATGATATATGCAGAAGCCACCATTTCCATCTAACCTTGCTAGTATTATGCATGTAGAAAAAAAGGTAAAAAATGTAAAATGGCATGTTGACATCTTCCTCAGCGTCAGTGCATGCCGTCTTCATCATCCTCCTCAGCGTCAGTGCATGCCGTCTTCATCCTCCTCCTCAGCGTCAGTGCATGCCGTCTTCATCCTCCTCCTCAGCGTCAGTGCATGCCGTCTTCATCCTCCTCCTCAGCGTCAGTGCATGCCGTCTTCATCCTCCTCCTCAGCGTCAGTGCATGCCGTCTACATCCTCCTCCTCAGCGTCAGTGCATGCCGTCTTCATCCTCCTCCTCAGCGTCAGTGCATGCCGTCTTCATCCTCCTCCTCAGAGTCAGTGCATGCCGTCTTCATCCTCCTCCTCAGCGTCAGTGCATGCCGTCTTCATCCCCCTCCTCAGCGTCAGTGCAATGCCGTCTTCATCCTCCTCCTCATGCAATGCCGCTTCTCATTCAAGTTATAAAAATAATCGAGGCAGGTCTCCAGCATGAGATGGGTTCATTTGACAAGAGGTGCCAGGGGGGGTGAAATGAATGATCTTACACTTTTTCACTCGGACTTTGCAGCGCTGCCTCAATTCTCTCTTATTATATATACCATAATTGGTCCTTATATTGTAAAATACTCTGGAATATGTGTCCTTCCCCTTATGCTCTCTGAACAGAGCATCATTATATGTACATATTCAAGTACATACAACTTCACCAACCGTTGATTGGACACCGGCTCCTCACTAACGCCAGGTCACATATAATAATCCATAGGAAAAGAAGATGGCGGCACTCATGTTTCCTGGTCACATATAATAATAATAATTTTTATTTCTATAGCACCAAACATAATCCACAGCACTTTTCAATTCAGAGGAAACAGGTACAGACAATATGAGACAATACAGAGTAGGTATGTGCCCACAGGACGTTTTTCCTGCTTTCATGCGTTTTTGGTATGGTTTTATGCAAAAGTATGCTAATATGTTCCAGTGTTATGGCTTTCCAGCAAAACCAATGTGTTTCACAGAACTACTGACTCCACACATTGGTTTTGGAAGTTGCTGAAAGTATCAAATACCCCAGTTTTTGCTGTGATTGGGAAAGAATGAGCATGTCCAAAAACGCAAGAAAAACGTGCAAAAAAACGCAGGTCGAGAACTCAGCAAATCTCCTGTCAAGGACTCTAGAGATACTTGAAACCACTACAGGTTTTGCTGCATTCTGGACCGCAGCAAAAATATCCTGTGAGCACATAGCCTAACAAGAGATTCACCAGATACATAAGGAGTGAGGTCCCTGCTCACAAGCTACAATCTATGAGGAAATAGAGGAGGTGAAAAGGTGAATGGTAAAAAGTGCCGTCATATATGGTCCAGCCATCAATATAATATATAGGGGATTCACATAACACTGTAGGAACCGGTCACCAGCCAGGATCTGTACAAGGACAGATAAAGTGCTATTAAGTGCATGGGGGTGTAGAAAGATGGCACAAGAGGCCAGATCTGGAAAAAGGCAAAATGGAAATAGTTAAATTGGTGAGGTGATAGGCTAATCTAAAGAGATGCATGTTTAGGGCTCACATAAAAGTGTGGATATTGGGAATTAATCAAATTGTTCTGGGAAATACATTCCAGAGAATTGGTGCAGCTCGTGAGAACTCTTGGAGACCAGAGTGTTCGGTTCAGTTTATAGATAATGTCAGTCTTAGGTCATTAGCAGAACAGAGGTCGTGTGTAGTAGTTCAATAGACAGAGATGAGGGAGGAGATGTAGGGCAGCATTGTGGAGAGGATGGGTAGGTGATAAAAATAAGGAGGAGATATTGGACAGTGTAGTACTATGGAGAGGATGGGTAGGTTGGTAGACAGAAGAGGAGGAGATGTAGGGCAGCATTGTGGAGAGGATGGGTAGGTGATAAAAATAAGGAGGAGATATTGGACAGTGTAGTACTATGGAGAGGATGGGTAGGTTGGTAGACAGAGATGAAGAGAAGATGTGCAGGAACTGTTAAGGGCTTTGTGGTTCAGAGTGATAACATTATATTGCTCTCTGTAGGGAATGGTATGTGTTAAAGGGGCCCACTGTGACTCTTTCGCCCAGGGCCCACGAAAACCTGGAGCCGGCCCTGTGTGTGGGTGTGTGTGTGTGTGCGCGCGTGTGTGTACCCAAGGGATTAGACCAAGTACACCAAAGAGAGGATCGACTCTTGAAATTTGAATTCGCTAGCTTCAACTTATTTGTTCAATATGATTTCTATTGAAGCCATACCCCACGCTATGTGAGCTCATGTCTGCTTAGCAGCGATCTACTCTAGTCTATTGTGCAATCGGTGGAATCAAGTGCTAGAATCACTACCAATCTGTAGGCTATTCAGGTGTATGAAAGATCAGGAAGAAAGTTTAGTTACTAGTTAAACAAATAATGACATGATGTACAGTAGTGTTCAAAATAATAGCAGTGCACTTGTTTTCATTCGATCTCATATGTACTATTCTCTCCTGGAAAAATAATGTTTTATACCTTATTGTTATACATTGATTTCCTCTAATTGAAAAAAATTTCAATAACGATATATTTAAAAAAAAAAAAAAATATAATAGCAGTGCAATATGACTAACCAGATTATTCACAGTTTTGGTATAATGATATTACCACATATCAAATAATTTACCGGTTGGTGCAGTAGATTCTTAGAAAACTAACAGACTCAGGATTCAGGATCTGCATGTTTTTGAGACTGTGTATTTGAATAGTTAGCTGAAAGGGAGGGTGTTCAAAATAACAGCAGTGTGGAGTTCAATTAGTGAGGTCAATCATTTTGTGAAGAAACAGGTATCAATCAGGTGGCCCTTATTTAAGGGAGAATCCAGCACATGTTGTACATGCATTTCCCCTTTTGAAAGCCTGAGAAATATGGCTCGTTCGAGACACTGCTCAGAAAAACAGCATACTTTGATTAAAAAGTTGAAAAGGGTAAAACCTATAAAATAGTGTAGTCAATGATAGGCTGTTCAACTAAAATGATCTCCAATGCTTTAAAATGGAAAGCAAGAGAGACGTGGAAGAAAACGGAAGCATACCACTCTAATGGATCCAAGGATAGCCAGAATGGCAGATTCAGCCAATATATGAAGAAAACCCTGTTTTGGGGGGAAAAACAGACAAATTGTAGCGCCCTAAGTGCGTAAACACAATATTAAAGTCTTTGGTGAGTGCACAATTTTATGAAGAAGACGAATATGGCCTTGGATTGTGTATCCTCAGAAATCCCTCTGGAATACTTTTTAATGGACAGGGCTTGCAGCTTGCCTCGGGTGGATCCAAGTGAAAGAACCGGACATATGCTCTCACAGGAGAAATATATCAAGAACAGTGAATCCAAACGATGAATAACAGCGCTTCCCAGGACTCACATCTAAAGATCATATTTTGAATTTTTTATTTGGTAGATTAAAATAGGAGAATGATATATACTGTATCCAAAATGCATTGTATCATAAACACACAGTCATGTATCCTACTAATATAAAATTTAGCCACACTTAAATGTAGCAGCAACCCTATTAACCCAACCCCAGAAGCTTAATTTGGGGTGTGGACCAGGTTCACGAACACAGCTACTAAATGGATGCTAAATCAAAAAAAAAAAAAGTTACTGTTGAGTTTCTGAAGGCAAATGCAGACAACAGCCATTTTTTGACCAGCCCAATGTTCATTTCATGTTACTTTCTGTACAGTGGTTAAAAATTATATACATTTCTCTTGTTTTGATTTTGAAAACAGTTTGCAATGTTCGAAATGCATGGAAACAAAAGCCATTATAAAGATTTTGGGCAATTTATGTTTTTGAACACATTGCTATTAGTTTGAACAACCGTAAGTGGTCACATATTATCGTTTATTGGTATTAAAACCTTCTAATGACCAGAAGTTTTTTTGTTATGATATCCTGATAAGAAAAACCATAACATTTGAGGAGGGTGTAATATCTGCTCTCTCAGCTCCTGATCCACACTGATCTATGTGATTGGTGCAGAGCAGGAGAGGAAGGTGCTGGTACCTGCACGGAGGCTGCATGTCCTGAGCAGCTCAAGGATCTTCCACCTAATGAAAACCAGGAGCCTACAGGTCAAGTGATCAATTACATGCCTACAAGATGTGTCAATGTATAGTGTGTGCATGTAGCAAAGCTGTATATGTGTATGTGCATGTAGCAGAGCTGTAAGTGTCTATATGTGCACATGTAGAAGTGCTGGGTATACTATACATATGTTGCAGAAGCTGTGTGAGTCTACATGTGCATATGTAACAGAGCTGCGTGTCTATATGAATCTGTAGCAACACTTGAAAATTACTGTTCTCAGACATTCTCCATCCAACTTTACTGAGCAAGAGATATTTTGCAAGGAAGAATGGGCAAAAATGTCAGCCTCTAGATGAGCAAAGCTGGTAGAGACATACCCTAAATGGCTTACAGCAGTGATTGCAGTGAAAGGTGGTCCTACAAAGTATTGGCTGAATACAAATTAACGTGACAATTTTCTGATTTATATATATAGTTTTTAAATATTAAAAAAAACAAACAAACATGCATCATTTCCTTTATACTTCACAAATATGGCTGCCAAGTGTTGGTATATCTGATAAAATCGAAATAAAATTAATTTAAGTTTGTGGGTGCAACATGAAAAACTATGGAAAAGTTCACGGGGTATGAATACGTTTTGAAGGCACTGTACATATTCCCATGTAAACTTTCTTAAACGTGACAGCCTATTTTCCACTGACCTGAGCTCTCAGTCCGATGAGATGCTTTTCCTCTAATAGCCTTATCCCTCCCACTTTTTGTCAATGTGGCCAGTTTGGTAGGTATCTGCTGCTTTGTGAGTAACGTAGGCTTTTGGATCTGGTTAGTGGCACTTAACAAATGAATAGGCACATCATTTTTCAATGCTGGTCTAGCTTCCATGGAGGTACTGTTCCGACGAGTGACTTCAGGCCTCTCCAGGTAGTCAGCAGCTGAGACAGACACAGTAGTTTTGGTTGTAGGTTTTATACTGGCTCCTTCTAAGTTCTGCATTCCTTCTCCATTAAAACTTGCAGAATGTGTTAAACCCTGAAAAACAAAACACTGCTAATGTCATTTTGAATAGCATCTTTTGTCTCAATTCATTTTAGGCATATCATAGCCATCATGTAAAAATAATGCAGCCAGCCTAAACTACATACATTGTAAGGGTATGTGCACACGTTGAGTACTTGGTGAGAAATGTTCTGCACCAAATCTGCATTTCCTGGTAGAAAAACACAAGAAAACCACAATGCAATTTTGACACATTTTTGCCTATGTCTTTCATAATAAAGTCAATAGGTAGCAGGCAAAAACCTACAAGAATTGACATGCTGCACATTATTTTCTGCACCAAATTTGCAAGGAAAAAGTAAGCAACATGTGCACAACACTTCAGAACTCTCAGACTTTGCTGACATTAGGATAGGTTACAAATTGCCACATCATAGGTAAAATTTCACAAGCCACTGGGTGTATACTTAAATAATGGGTGCCTCATGTATGTGGGACATATCGGACTAATATTAGGATAGGCATGCAGATTTGTGACAAACCTGCAACAAAAACACATAAAAAACACACTGTGTGCACATGGCCTAATGCTGCACTGGTATAAGGGTACTGATACTATCCAAAGCTCCAGTATGTATTAACTAAGGCTGGTTTCACACTTGAGTTCAGCTCCGCTGCGTATGTGAGCAGCTGAACGCATGCTGCGATGCATCCATCGTGCATCCCTATGTTTAACATGGGGACACACTGTGTATGCGGTCGCCCGCGTTCACATCCGCATGCACTCATTCTCCGCAATTCTCAGCGCACAGAAACACGATATGTTGCATTTTCTGTGCATCGGAGAATGTATGATTTGCACGCACGGCTCTCATTGGGGTGAATGAGAATGCAGTGACACAATAAATCATTCGTCTGGTTTGCAGACGGGAATGCAGTGCCAAACGCAAATGTGAAAGTAGCCTTAGCATACTCCAAGGAAAAAGGAATTTTTCATTTACCTATCCAAGCAGGAATACAGTGCCTAAATATATGCCATTATGAATACACCACCTTAAAATATTAACATTTTATTCAACATCTCCCTGAATATAATAATATCCAAAACTCTTGACAAGACAGTGTCATGGAATATTTTTTATCTCATAACCTGAAAGTAAGGTTAAGAATAAAAGTTTTAAAAACTTCAGTTTTACTCAAATTAGTTGATGCAAAAATGAATGTACCTCATATCAAAAACTACAATCGAGTATTTTGTATGACCTCCATGATTTTTCATGACAGCACCAAGACTTCTAGGCATGGAATGAACAAGTTGGCAACATACTGCAACATCTCTTTTTTTCATTTTTCAAGTACGCCTTCTTGAACTCAACTAAAGGTTTTCTGACAAAATCTGTAAGGGTATATTCAGTTATGCTGAGCACTGTATGCCCACAGGACCAAACAGGTTTAGGAGTAGTGTGAGAAGCATGAGCTGGAGAAAAGATACCATGGCATTAATTTGATGTTTTCTCTGCATCTGGGTGCAGGGAAACTGCCTGAAAAGCAGAATGTTAGTATTGCTGTGTGGTTGGAGGCACACTACCTTATGACTCATGCGAGGATCTCACACTGCGTGGACCAGCTGGTGGCTCTTCCGACCTGAGCATAACAGCTTTGTGTATCTCTATGCAGCGGACATGCTCGGGTCAGGAGAGCTGCTGGCTTCAGTGTGACTCTAGCCTTATAATAAGAACAGATGCCCAATTGAGATTATACAAACCATTGTAACCTGCACCAGTTCTGGAGTAAACGATCCAACTGGTTTCTTTATCTTTTTCAGCTGCTCCAGTCTCTCTCTGTCCTTCTCCACTGCCTTTTGAGCTTCACGCAGCCTTTCCAAATCATGCTGATAGGCTTCTCTCTGTGCCTCTAGCTCTATCCGTTCCTGTTTCATCTTTTCCTTTTCAATTCGTGAAGCCTCCTCTCTTTGCTGGATCATCATCTCAGTAGCATCCATGTCCTTTTGTTGCCTATTCCTTTCACGTTCCCACCGATGTCTTTCTTGTTTGAGTTGCTCTTGCAGTTTCTGCACATTAGCAAACTCTTCCCTCTGTTTCTCAAAGTTCCGCTGCTTCTCCTGCTCTAGCAACCAATTTCCCCTGGATGACTGCTGTCGCGTTTGTTTCTCACGTTCTCTCTGTACCTCTATGTAGCTGTCCTGCTGTACTATCAAGGCCTAAAAATGAAAACAAGGTTACAAGTTCAGATGAGCTTAAGCTAAGGTTCAGTTCAGATGAGCTTATTACCTGTCCGTGTGCACAGCAGAAAACACCATATAGATGGAAAGTCAGATATCAATGAGAAAAAAACAAACATACTTGGGTGAGGAGTGAAGTCCGGGCACTACAACAATACAGGCGTACAGTCAAACTTCACCAGCTGTAGTCATTGCAGTCCATCAGGGCTACGGAGGCTTGCTCAGCCCAAAGGGGAAAGTATGTTTCCAATAAACAATGAAAGTATAGGCGGCACTCACCAACATTCAAATGCTGTGCAGTGTTTTTTTATTACAAATT
This sequence comes from Allobates femoralis, assembly GCA_033576535.1. Classification (NCBI taxonomy): domain Eukaryota; kingdom Metazoa; phylum Chordata; class Amphibia; order Anura; family Aromobatidae; genus Allobates; species Allobates femoralis. The sequence continues at coordinate 365,238,465 of JARQOC010000003.1, forward strand.
CCAGGAACAAGGGGTTACATTAGCGCAGGAAGAGAAGGTTTGCAGGGCGGACTACAGTTGCATCGTTTCGTGTGTTACTGCTTCAATGGGTCTTGTAATGACTTACGGGACTCGCTGAAGCTGTAACCCACAAAATGGTGCAACTGTAGTCCGCCCTGCAAACCTTCCCTTCCTGCGCTAATGTAACCCCTTGTTCCTGGAATTTGGAATAAAAAACCACTGCACAGCATTTGAAAACCGGTGAGTGCCGCCTATACTTTCATTGTTTATGAATGAGAAAAATCTTCATGGCAGAGGGAAGAAATAAGTAACGGTGATAAAGTTATCAAAGAGGTTGTCCGGTCTAAAACTGATAATTCTGCAGTCTTATCAATCCTCCCAGCGCACGCACTGTGTGATGCTAGGATTTGTGTTTTGTAAGCTGGGAACGGACCACAATTCTGCGGTATGCATGTTCCCGGCAACAACACAACTAGTGGGCGCGTCCGACTAGTGGGAGCACCCTCGCTCCATACATTTGTATAGAACGAGGCTGCACCCACTAGTTGAGGGGTCTGGCCGAGAACATGTTTAGAGACCGTGAATCCTTGCAGAGCACTGGGAGGATTGAGAAGTCTGCAGTCACATCGAGTGACTGCAGAATTATCATTTTAGAACAGCCAACCCCTTTAACTCCTTTATGCCATGGTTAATTTCCATTTTCTTTTTCTTCTCTGCTTTCAATTACCATAACTTTTTAATTTTTCTGACGATACAGCCATGTGAAGGCTTGGTTTTAAAGGGAACCTATCACCCAAAATAACCTTCCTAACCTGTTAATACCTGTCCCTGCAGCCTTACAATACTTTCTAAGCAATCCCTATCTGACCTATGTTAGTAATCTATGAGTACAATAAAGTAGTTCGCAAACTTACAAAATCCATGACAGCGGGGTGTTTCTCGCTGCGTTTGTGACGGGTAGGCGAGTCCCCTGTGCTGCGCTACCCCGCCTCACCGCTCTATTACGCCCTAATGTGCATCATTACACACTGCAGAGTTCGGGCACGATTTAAATCTTGCACCTGCAACATCACCACTGAGACATGGTCACGTGACGCCGTGATCACGTCACTTCCGGTCGCCGCTGGTCTCACACAGGCCGACTTCAGCATGCAATCAGCGCATGCACTTAATCGGCCTGTGAGACTTGCGGCGACCGGAAGTGACGCGATCCCGGCGTCACGTGACCACGTCTCAGTGGTGATGTTGCAGGAGCGAGATTTAAATCGTGCCCAAGCTCTGCAGGCTGTAATGACACCCATTAGGGCGTAATAGAGGGGCGAGGCGGGGGTAGCGCGGCACAGGGGACCCGCCTACCCGTCACAAACGCAGCGAGGAATGCCCCGCTGTCATGGATTTTGTAAGTTTGCTAACTACTTTATTGTACTCATAGATTTCTAACATAGGTCAGATAGAGATGGCTTAGAAAGTATTGTAAGGCTGCAGGGACAGATATTAACAGGTTAGGAAGGTGATTTTGGGTGACAGGTTCCCTTTAAGGGACAAGTTGTACTTTTAAAGAACACCATTCATATTACCACATATTGCACTGAAAAGGGTGGTGAAATTGTGGGAAAGAAAAAAAAAACCCAGAATTTTGACATTTTTTTGGCATGTGTGTTTATGGTGTACACTGTATGGTAAAAATGACCTGGCGTTATGATTCTCCTCATATGATTACAACAATACTAAACTTGTAGAGTTGTTTTTTTATTTTGTGAAAAAATAAATCACTGTTCTTGTGTTGCCATTTTCCAAGATATTATTATTATTTATTTATTTATAAAGCGCCATTCATTCCACGGTGCTGTACATGAGAAAGAGTTACATACAAACAAGTGAAAAATACAACGAACAAACTAACAGTGACAGACTGATACAGAGGGGAGAGGACCCTGCCCTTGCGGGCCTGCATTCTACAGGGCAATTGTTTCCCAACTCCAGTCCTCAAGGCACACCAACAGGTCATGTTTTCAGGATTTCCTTATCATTAGACAGATGATGGAATTATCCCCTGTGCAAGTGATTCAACTAACACCTGTGCAATCCTAAGGAAATCCTGAAAACATGACCTGTTGGTGTGCCTTGAGGACTGGAGTTGGGAAACACTGCTACAGGGCAATGGGGTGGGAGACAGCAGGTTGGGTCTGTGTTGGTGGAGCGCCGGTCCAGTGGTGGTGAGGTGGCACCATGATCATTGCAGGCTGTAAGTAGTTCTGAAGAGGTGGGTTTGCAGGTTCTGCTTGAAGGTTCTGAATGTAGGGGACAATCGGATGTTTTGAGGTGCAGAGTTCCAGAGGATGGGGGATGCTCGGGTGAAGTCTAGCAGGCGGTTAGATGAGGAACGTACAAATGTGGAGGAAAGAAGAAGGTCTTGGGAGGATCGAAGTTTCCGAGTTGGATGATATCGGGAGATTAGTTCAGAGATATATGGGGGGGACAGATTGTGGACGGCTTTGTAAGTCAATGTTAGGAGTTTAAATTGGATACGCTGGGGAATTGGGAGCCAGTGGAGGGATTTGCAGAGGGGAGAAGTGGAGGAGCAGCGATGAAAGCGGTGGATTAGTCTGCCAGCAGAGATAAGGACGGATTGGAGAGGTGCAAGAGTGTTAGCTGGGAGGCCATGAAGGAGTAGGTTGCAGTAGTCGAGACGGGAGATTATGATGGCATGCACTAGTAGTTTAGTATATTGAGGGTTGACGAAGGGACGGATTCTGGAAATATTTTTGAGTTGGAGGCGGCAGGATGTAGCGGAAGCTTGGATGTGTGGTTTGAAGGCTAAGGCAGAGTCAAGGGTTACTCAGAGGCAGCGGACTTCACGTTCAGGGCGAAGTGTGATGTTATTTATTGTGATAGATCAGGTAAGGGAGGTGCGCAAGCAGGGGGTAAGATAAAGAGTTCAGTTTTATCTACGTTTAGTTTAAGGAAGCAAGAGGAGAACGATGATATTTCTGATAGACACTCTGGGATTCTGGACAGCAGAGAGGCAACGCCTGGGCCAGAGAGGTAGATCTGAGCGTCGTCAGCATACAGGTGGTACCGGAATCCATAGGACTTTATGACTTTTTCCTAGGCCAAGGGTATAGATTGAAAAAAGAAGGGGTCCCAGGACCGAGTCTTGAGGGACCCCAACAAAGAGGGGATGGGGTGTGGAGGTCCTGTGGGACTGAGAGACGCTAAATGTGTGGTTGTAAAGGTAGGAGGAGATCCAGGAGAAGGCAAGGTCAGTGACAGCAATGGATGAGAGGATCTGTAATAGGAGGCAGTGGTTGACTGCGTCAAATGTAAGGACAGGTCAAGAAGGAGGAGGATGGAAAAGTGTCTGTTAGCTTTGGCGGTAAAACGGTCGTTAGTAATTTTGGTTAAGGCAGATTCAGCGGAGTAGTGGGGGAGGAAGCCAGATTGAAGGTTGTCAAAGAGAGTTAGATGAGAGGTGGGAGGAAAGTACAGTGTGGACATGCTTTTCAAGAGGTTTGGAGGCAAATGGGAGCAGCGATATGGGGCGGTAGCTGGATATGGAGGTCGGGTCAAGGGATGGCTTCTTTAAGATATTGCCATTATCTATTATATTTTTTTCAGGCGATACAGCTGTGGGTTCATTTTTTTTGAGGCGAGATAATGTTTTTATTGATAGCATTTTGGGATAGATATGACATTTTTATAAGGTATTGCGGCGAGTGGTGATTTGAACTAGTTTTTTTTCTTGACTTTTTACAGCCTTTATTACTTCTTTTAGGGGACTAGAACCTATGATCATCCATCACTTCTACTTCATATAACAAAAATCATGGTCCCTACTAAAGCCTGGCAACAGGCTGGGTTCAGAGGATCTCCATGATGACAGACATGGAGGTTCTCAATAGACCATTGTCATTGCAATGCTTTGGTGCCCAGCGATCATGTCCTTTAAGTGCTGATGGGCGCACAGAATGACGGGTCTCTGAGGCAGCAGTCTGTTAATACTACTGTCAAAGATTGACAGTGGCATTTAACCAGTCAATAGCCACGGGTTGAGCTGTACCTGTTAGTGACAGGTTTGGGCTGTATCACCCAGCCATTATCCCGTTAGCTCTCTTTATAAAACTGCTACTGACTTACACCATACATGTACAGTGAGTGTCAGTAAGGGCAAAAGGCTATGTCATCCCAAAAATGCATTTTAAATGAGATATGCAGTTATGTAAAGAATTTAGACCCTATGAAAATTATACTAGTACTATAACTTTTTCAGTGCTTCAGAGAATAATTTAAATTCTTATGTAAATGAAGGTTGGCACCTTACTCCATTCCTAATTGACAGCATTTAATTCCCAGAGCAAGTGATGCCTAAGGTCAGCCAACGTATAGCTGCCCTTACACGGCTGGTGCCTGGCTGTGCATGTTTTTCTACACTGATACACTAGGAAAAGTGATGAGTGGCATCAGCAGAGAGTAGCCACGGATGAGAATGCACCATCCACCGAAACTCCAACATCAAAAAGCAAGCGCTATTGGAAGCAATGTTATCAGGCAGAGGCAGGGGAAGTCGCAAACATGCAAAATGAAGGTGGTAAAGGATTACTGAGCTCTGGTCACACAAGGGGGGACCCAAAGCCCCCTCATTTGCATACAAATTTAAAATTCTCAAGTACTGTACCAGCAGCAAATTCAGTGCCAGTATGATTATTAAAGGCCTATTTCGCAATATAGCTAGTGTAAAATATATTTGGGGTGACCGACTCCCTTTAAAAAACAAATTATTGTTGGAGCTCAACCAAAATGTGCACATACACATTTTGCCCAAGAAACGTGTTATCTGTCTCTTATCTTCCTTTACCTAAATAGATACAGCAGGGAGTCATTCAGAAATGGTATTAGACAATTGCTGCAAAGTCACTCTAAAAATGGGAGCAAAAATGCAAACATGAAACAAATAACCTGTTTAACATTATAACTTTTTTAATTTTTTAACTTTAATGTAACCTCACCTGTAGGCCATATAGCATTTGTATCAGTGTATGCACCTTCAAAATTATCTGAAAAAAACAACCAAATAAAATAATGGTAACGATTGATTAAAAAAAGGCCACTCTTAGAAGAGTGTTATACTGCTTGATAGCTGTATGAAGACTGCTATACAGCTATCTTCTAATCATACTTGGTGGATTACTATACAGCTTTATGCTAAAAACATTGGACTCAAGGGCACTTTAAAAGCTGTAGGCAAAAATAGGAAATATACATGCATGCTTGGCTCAAAGGAGCTTATGTGTTTTCGATGGAGAGGGGAGTGCCAGACTGCTGTGAAAGGAGCTCATCTCAGAAAAGCATTTGTCCATCACTAGTAATAGTAAGAATATAATTTAGGTAATCAATAGCTGACATACTGTACAAAAATAAATTTAACCCAAAATTTGCATTGCGACACTTAATGGGGTTGTGCCCTAATACACCGCATTTTTCAGATACGTATATGATGCACCCAAGCTTTAGAGGAGGAAAATAGGAGAAACAAAATTTAAAGGGAACCTGTCAGCTAGTTTATGCCTCCCCAGCTATCATTGTCTGTACCTGCAGCATCATAATAGTATTCTAATCATCCCTGTCTGAGCTCATAGTGTAATGTGAAAGGTGAAAGAAAAGCATTTATACACTTACATTTCCTCATGTAATGAGGCAGTCAGCAGCGCTGCTGCATCTGACATCACAGAGGGGAGGAAGAATCCTGCTTCCTCCTCCCCTCTGTGACCGCCCTTGATTTTGCAATGTATTAATATATACACTGCAAAAAGAAGAATTTTGCGTACTCACCGTAAATTCCTTTTCTCTTAGCCTCTAATTGGGGGACACAGGACGATGGGTTATGTTATTCTGCCACTAGGAGGTGACACTAAGCAAATGAAAAAGAAGCATAGTGGCTCCACCCAGCAGTATATAACTCCTGACTGGCACAGTTCAGCTAGTTTTGTGCTAAAGCAGTAGGAAGGAAAAATAATATATAAGCCGATCAGGCAAAAAAACAAGAGAACACCAACACAACAAGGCCAACCGGCCACAGGGAGGGTTCTGTGTCCCCCAATTAGAGGCTAAGAGAAAAGGAATTTACGGTGAGTACACAAAATTCTTTTTCTCTGTCGCCTCATTGGGGGACACAGGACGATGGAACATCCTAAAGCAGTCCCTGGGTGGGAATAAACATGCACAACTGAAAAACGCAGTCTACAGACTAGCAGCCGCTGCCTGCAGGATGCGCCTACCCAGACTCGCATCTGCCGAGGCCTGAGTATGAACACAATAGTGTTTTGCAAAAAGTGTGTAGGCTAGACCAGGAAGCAGCTTTGCACACCTGCTCAGCCAAATCCTGGTGCCGAATGGCCCAGGAGGCACCCACAGCGTGAGTGGAGTGAGCCCGCAACCCCGATGGAACGGGCAGATTGCGGAAAGAATAAGCTTCTTGAATAGTAAGCTTAATCCACCGGGCAAGAGTGGCCTTGGAATCGGCCATCCCTTTCCAGTGACCCTCTGGAAGGACGAAGAGAGAATCTGTCTTCCTGAAAGGCGCTGTTCTAGACGCACAAAGTCGCAGAGCCCGGACCATATCCAGGGTGTGCAGCGCCCTTTCAATGCGGTGCATCGGAGACGGACAGAAAGATGGCAGGACAATTTCCTCATTCAAATGGAAAGAGGAAACCACCTTGGGAAGAAAAGGTGGCACCGGCCGCAGCAGCACCTTATCCTGATGAAATGTAAGGAAAGGTGTCTTACAGGAATGTGCTGCCAATTCAGAAACCCTCCGAAAGGAGGTGATTGCCACAAGAAAAAACACCTTCTGAGAGAGAAGACGCAACGAGACTTCCCGGAGAGGCTCAAATGGTGGCTTCTGAAGCACGTCCAGGACCAGATTTAAGTCCCAGGCTTCCAAAGGCCTCCTATACCGTGGAACCAACGTGAAACACCCTGCAAAAACGTACGAACCTGGGGCTTTTTGGCCAATCTGCGTTGAAAAAGCACAGATAGGGCCGAAACCTGACCCTTAAGAGAACCAAAGGAAAACCCCTTGGCCAGTCCAGCCTGAAGGAAACCCAGAACTGCAGGAAGGGAAAAATACAAGGGCGGGAGATATCCCGAATCGCACCAGGCGAAGAAAGCTTTCCAAGTCCGGTGGTAAACACGAGCAGAAACGGGTTTTCTCGCGCAAGCCATAGTGCGCGCAACCTCCTCCGAAAACCCGCCTGAGTCAAAAGTCGGGTCTCAAGGGCCAGACCATCAAACGAAGAGCCCCTGAGTTCTGGTGATGAAATGGGTCCTGGGAGAGAAGATCCGGACGTTCTGGCAGCCACCACGGCTTACCACGATCTCCTGGGCCAGTCCGGGGCCACCAGAAGCACCGGAACGCGTTCCGTTCTGATTTTCTGCACCACCCTGGGAATGAGGGCCAGAGGTGGAAAGACGTATGGAAGACGAAACTCCGTCCAGTCCTGGACCAGAGCAGCTGACCCCAGAGCACGCAAAGAAGGCGGGCACCTGCGCGTTCTTCCGTGACGCTATGAGATCCACATTCGGGATCCCGAAACGATCGCAGATCTGATCGAATACATCCGTATGGAGAGCCCATTCTCCTGACGCAAGTCCCTGACGACTGATAAAGTCCGCCGCCCAATTCTCGATCCCCGGAATGTGAACCGCCGACAGAAACGCCCCCGACGATTCGGCCCAACGAAGAATCGGCTCCATTTCCTGCATTTCTGACTTGCTGTGCCTTCCGCCCTGATGGTTGACATAAGCCACAGCCGTGGCATTGTTCAACTGAATGCGAATATGGCGGCCCTTCAGGAGATGATGAGAACTTTTCCGCGCCAAGTAAATGGCTCAATCTCCAGGAGATTTATGGGTAGAGAGGACTCCTCCGGGGTCCACCGACCCTGGGTCGTGTAACGACAAAACACCGCTCCCCAGCCGAGGAGACTGGCATCGGTGGTCAGCATGTTCCACCGGACTGGCAGAAAGGATCTCCCCCAAGAGAGAGATGACTGAATCAGCCACCAGCGGAGAGAAAGCCTCGTCGCCGCCGATGGCTGGAAAATCCAATGAAGAGTGAATGGACTGCGATTCCAGGCCACCAGGAGAGCCAACTGCAATGGACGGAGATGCCACTGAGCCAAGGGCACTGCCTCCATTGTCACCACCATCTTCCCCAAGACCCACATCTCGAACCGAAGGGAATGTGGGACAGGACGCAGGAGCATCCGAATCGCACAGCGCAGAGGCTGAGCCTTGTACTGAGGAAGAAGCACAAGTCCCCAAGACTTGTCCTGGATCATTCCCAGGAATGAGGATCCTGCGGCTCGGGACCAGAGAAGACTTTGGTAGACTGAGAATCCACCCTAGATGCGAAAGAGTGTCCATCGTGACACGGACACTGTCCTCGCAGTCCCTGAAAGACCGACCCTTGATCAACAAGTTGTCCAGGTACGGGAAAACCGACATCCCCAGATTGTGCAGCACGGTCATGACCGCCGCCATGACCTTAGTGAACACTCGCGGGGCAGTTGCCAAACCGAAAGGAAGTGCAATGAATTGGTAATGATCCTTATCCACAGCGAAGCGCAAGAACCTTTGGTGAGACTTGACTATCGGAATATGCAAGTAGGCGTCCTTGATATCGATGGAAGCAAGGAACTCCCCCTGCTGCAGAGAAGCGATGATGGATCGCAGGGATTCCATCCGAAAATGTCGGACTCGGACAAACCTGTTCAGATGTTTCAAATCCAAAACAGGACGGGAAGATCCGTCTTTCTTTGGCACGATAAACAGAATTTAGTGGAACCGCTCGCCCTGAGGAACCGGAACAACGACTCCCGCCCGCTAAGGGAGCCGATGGCCCGAAAGAACGCGTCTTTCTTGTCCGGCGTGCCCGGAGGACGAGAAAGAAGGAACCTCCTGTGAGGAAGAGTGTGAAACTCAATGCTGTAACCAAAAGACACCAAGTTCTGGACCCACTGATCGTCTTAACAGAGAGCCAGGCATGCCGAAAGTGGGAAAGTCGGCCGCCCACTCGGGAAGTGTCTTCCGGAGGATCCGAGTCAGGAAGAGGAAAACCTCTGCGAACCGGACTCCTTTGACTTAGACTGCCTGTTTTGTGGCTGCCAGCCGGAACCCGACTTACTGGGAGCCTGGGAACCTCTGTCTGCAAGCGGCACACAGGTCAACTGTACCGGGCGGGAAACGGACCACCCAGACGAGTTCCGAAAGGACCGGAACCACGCCTGTTGACCCCTGGTGAATTTACGCTTGGGCTTCTGCTGAGGAAGTGAGGTACTGTTACCTCCCGTAGCATCAGAGATCAGCTTATCAAGCTTTTCTCCAAACAGACGCCCACCTAAATAAGGCATGCTGGTGAGAGACTTCTTCGAAGCCGAATCCCCATTCCACTCCCGAAGCCAGAGAACTCGGCGAATCGCGATGGCATTTGATGCCGCCGCCGCAGTGCAATTAGCCGCATCAATAGAAGCGTGCACCAAGAATTCCCCAGCGACAGACATCTGAGCAGCCAGATCCAACAGCTCTGGATCCGCACCCCTGTGACGTAACGTGGAATGTAAATCACCCGCCCAGGTCACAATGGCTTTAGCCACCCACATGGAGGCGAAGGAGGGAGACAGAAATGACCCTGAAGCCTCAAACACTGATCTGGACAATTGTTCCAGGTGACGGTTAGTGGAGTCCTTGATAGACGCACTATCAGGAAGAGAAAGAAGTGTCCTAGACGCTAGACGGGACACTGGAGGATCCACCTGCAGGGAATCCGACCAAGCTTGTGCCACCGCTAGCAAAAACAGATAACGAGTCTCAATCGCCTTACGATTACCAAACCGTTTATCCGGCTGGGACCAATGTTTCTACAGAACTTCCTGAATCTCAGGATGATCAGAGAACATCTTCTGAGGTCTCTTGGGCCTCTTGAAAGATATCACGTGGTCCGATCAGGCGACTGGAGCCGGGTCAGACACTGACAAGGCTTGATTAATGCCGAAACCAGGTCGTCCACCATGGCAAGGGTATCAGAGGAAGCAGATTCGAGCGAATCACCCAGATCCGCCTCCACATCCGAATCACGGAGCTAGCCAGATGAACGTGATTCATGGGACCTACTCCGCGCAGGAGAAGTCTGAGAACTCTGAGACGTGGCCGTGGGAGACCCCCTAAGGAGTCTCTTCCTACCACACGTATGGAAGGAAGGAGTACAACAAGAGCGCGTCTCCTCCTGATCGGAATAGTCGTCCGGAGAACCTGGCTGGTCCGACGTGCTAGACGAAGGACGGGCCTGCACAACTCGGATCAGCGTCTAAGAGAGCTGCTGTATGGATTGGCTTACAGACTGCGACAATGCAACCGCCCATTCCGGCGGAGCGGGGACGCTAGCGGGCACCACCTCACCAGCGGGGCCTGCTTAGAGACAGGGGCACAGGGCTGAGAGGAATTAGAGGCACAGGCCTGGCAGAGCGGAGTAGAACAACCGCAGGGCAGCACAGCCTTGCACGCAGTGCAAAAGGCATCATACACATTAAAAGCCTTTGGTGCTCTCTTGCCCTTTTTGTCCGACATCCTCCCTGCTATACACAGAGGAATATACTGCTGAGTGCCAGCAGACAGACAAAGCTGCAGCAGAATGACACTAATCAATGCTGAGGTACAATAAACAGCCTAGGGCTACAGCAGGATATAAACCACTGCTGAGCTCTGTCACCTGGAAGCAGAGTGCTGTCCCGAATCCTGTGTCCCCCCGCAGAGCTCCGACCGCGCTGCAGTGAAGTCCCACACTGAAGATGGTGCCAGAGACTGCCTGGGAGCAGGAAACATAAGGCCACGCCCCCCCCCCAGTGATGCCCAGAGCGGACCCGCGCGATTGGTTGATGGGCCAGCCGGGGGTGTTCCCGGCCGCGCCGCATCATCACTATGGGCGGGGGTACACCTACAGGCCCGAAGCCAGGGCCTAAATTAATATACCGGGCCGCCACACGAGGGGGGGCTGGCGCGGAGCGCAGCGCTGGAGACGGAGCGCGGACAAGAGCACCCAGGGGGACACCGGAGGACAGCGCAGCTCCTACCTGATGACGGCTCCCCACCCTGAAGCCCACAAGGGACAGGGGCACAGACCTCCATCCCAGCGTAGCTCCATCTTCTGTGCTGCTGCGGCCAGAGGGCCAGGGGACACCACCTGCAACCCAGAGTCCCAAGTGGGGTCTGGGGAGGGATGCTGTAGGAGCCGGCCATCACCTACTACTCAGAGCCCCAACTGTGGGGACTGAGGAGGGACGGTGCAGCTGTCTGAAGGAACTCAAAGATGAGAAAATAACAAACAGTGTCTTGCCTCCTAAGACACTAAGCAAAAAACTGGCTGAACTGTGCCAGTCAGGGGGTTATATACTGCTGGGAGGAGCCACTGTGCTTCTTTTTCATTTGTCTAGTGTTGCCTCCTAGTGGCAGAATAGCATAACCCATCATCCTGTGTCCCCCAATGAGGCGAAAGAGAAATCAAAGTTAAGTAAAGACGCATGTATGAAAAATAATGAGAATTAAATACTTACCTCTCCGATGGGTGTTCCGATATCCGGGAGGCAGGAGTCGCCGCTGGAATTGCCCTGCTAGGACCTGTGGTGATATCAGAGGGCGTTCCGGTCATGTGATATGTACCGAAAATCGCGGCAGAAAGCTCGAACAAAAAAAACGCAACAAAATACGCAAATGTGCGAATGTAGCATTAAAGTCATAAAGTTGCCAATTGAAATGACTTTAGTTTTGTGCCATGTCTGTGATCTGCTTTTTTTCTACAACATTAAACAACTGAGTAAACATCCTCTGAGCCAGGTGATTCTATAATTTTTGCCAGGGGTTGTATATATGTATCACATGACCGCGAGCGGCCAATCAGCGCCCGTGACGTCACTCTGATATCAAGGCAGGCCCTGGCAGGACAGTACATTGCCTGCCTCTGCACTGGAGACTGGAGAAAAGGCGTTGGAGAAGTATTTGATTCTTTATTATTTTTCATACATTTGACTTGATTTAGATTTCGCAGTGTATATTAATACACTGCGAAATTTAATGGGGCTGTTACACAGGGGAGGAGGAAGCAGGATTCTTCCTCCCCTCTGTGACATCACCTGTGCTTTATGGGGTAAAGAAAGTGCGGTGTGTGAAAGCCCCGGAGTATTTTGCTGCGCTTTTTTGCGCGGCCGAAAATCGCGGCAAAAAGCTTGAACAAAAACAAAATACACAAATGTGCGAATGTAGCCTTAAAGTCAAAGTTGCCAATTGAAATGACTTTAGTTTTGTGCCATGTCTGTGATCTGCTTTTTTTCTACAACATTAAACAACTGATTAAACATCCTCTGAGCCAGGTGATTCTATAATTTTTGCCAGGGGTTGTATATATGTCTTCATGCTGGTCTCCTCCCTGGTATACATGTCCTTATTCTGATACGTATGTCTTTATCCTGGGTCTGTTCCTGGAGTACAAGATCTTATCCTGGTTAACATGTTCCCCTTCCTGATAAACAAGTCCTTAGCCTAGGCTCCTTCCTGGTACATATGCCCTTATCTTGGTATATATGTGCTCAGCCTGGGCTCCTTCCTGGCATGTATGTCCTTATCCTGATATATACGTTCCCCTTCCTAGTATATACGTCCTTATCCTGGTTAACATGTTCCCCTTTCTGGTATACATGTCCTTTTTCTGGTATATTTGTTCTCATCCATTGCTCCTCTTCTTTGTATATAGGTCCTCATCCTGGGCTCCTCTTCCTGGTACATATGTCCTTATCCTGGTATATGTCCTCATCCTGGGATCCTTCCAGGTAAATAATGTTCCCCTTCCTGGTATACCGTATTTTTCGGACCATAAGACGCACTTTTTTCCTCCAAATTTGGGAGGAAAGTGTGGGGTGCGTCTTATGGTCCGAAAGTAACTTTGAGGAGTCGGCAGCGGCAGGGGGGAAGGGGTAGAGTCGCAGGAGACAGGAAGAGGTTCCCCCTGCAAGAATCTGGCGCTAGGGAAACCACATGGTTCTGATGCTTAAAATGAATGAATATTTATTAGCCATTTCCCCACCCACTTGTCAGCGCTGAGCAGTGAGCAGCAAATGAATATTCCTTCACTTAAACATTGGAACACATGCTTTCCCCGATGCCGGATTTCTGCAGCGGCTATGGAGATCGTGTGTCTGGTGGGGAAGGAGGCAGCAGGAGCCGGGAAATCGCGCAGTTGTCACTGGCCCGGAGGGACTGCAAATCACTGCAGTCAAAGGGCCAGGCACAGCATACCTGACATGCTGAATGACGAGTGTTCCCCCGTCATTGTAGGGCCTGTGGTGAGGTAAGGAAGAGGGCGAGCTGGAGCATCACATGACCGGACAGAGCCCTCCCTCTTTACTATGTCACTACAGGTCTTGCAGACACTGCACTACAAACTATGCAGCTTCTTCTTACAGGACCTGTGGTAAGGTAATAAGAGGGAGGGCTCTGTGCAGTCATGTGATGATCCAGCCCTTCATTACCTCACAACAGGTCCTGTTAGCTGTAGAGAGCGTGGCTGTAGCTTCCAACATAGTAACATACTATATTATACAGAATATCACCACATATAATTGTATGTTATTTACCGTATTTTTCGGACTATAAGGCGCACCGGATTATAAGGCGCACCCTCAAAAAATGACTTTTAAGCCGTCTTGGTCCATATATAAGGCGCACCGGATTATAAGGCGCACCATATTACCATAAAAAAAAAAAAAGATCAGACTGTAAGTCAAACTTTATTCAACTTTTTAACGATAACTCTCAACTTGCCAATACCAGTACATTTTACTTTTCAGTTCATTCGTCCAGCAAAATCCCATCACCCTCCAGTATCCCTATGTAGCCTCCCACCACCCTCCAGCATCCCTCTGTAGCCTCCCATCACCCTCCAGCATCCCTCTGTAGCCTCCCATCACCCTCCAGCATCCCTCTGTAGCCTCCCATCACCCTCCAGTATCCCTATGTAGCCTCCCACCACCCTTCAGCATCCCTCTGTAGCCTCCCACCACCCTCCAGCATCCCTCTGTAGCCTCCCATCACCCTCCAGCATCCCTCTGTAGCCTCCCATCACCCTCCAGTATCCCTATGTAGCCTCCCACCACCCTCCAGCATCCCTCTGTAGCCTCCCATCACCCTCCAGTATCCCTATGTAGCCTCCCACCACCCTCCAGCATCCCTCTGTAGCCTCCCATCACCCTCCAGTATCCCTATGTAGCCTCCCACCACCCTCCAGCATCCCTCTGTAGCCTCCCATCACCCTCCAGTATCCCTATGTAGCCTCCCACCACCCTCCAGCATCCCTCTGTAGCCTCCCATCACCCTCCAGCATCCCACACAGTCAGACACACACACACACACACACACACACACACACACACTCAGACACACACACATACACACACATACACACTCAGACACACACACACACACACACACAAAAACTGATTTTTACTTTTTATACCGGTACTTTTGCTTACTGTACTGTGTGGCAAGGCACTCTCAGCGCTGGAGCCCTCAGCAAATCACAGCGCTGGAGCCCACAGCCAATCACAGCGCTGGAGCCCACAGCCAATCACAGCGCTGGAGCCCACAGCCAATCACAGCGCTGGAGCACATAGCCAATCACAGAGCTGGAGCCCTCAGCCAATCAGAGGCTATGGGCTGACGTCAGCTGGCCTCGGATTGGCTCAAGGCTCCTGGGCGGAGCTGTGATTGGCTGATGGGCTCCTGGGCTGTGAGCGCGCGTGATACAGCGGCGGCACCGGATACCAGACAGCGGGGACGGCGGCTGGTGATCGCGTCCCCGCACAGTGAGGCATCGGCACCAGCATGGATGGCGGGGACGGCGGCTGGTGATCGCGTCCCCGCACAGTGATACGAGGCAGGCACCGGCACCAGCATGGATGGCGGGGACAGCGGCTGGTGATCGTGCCCCTGCACAGCGATGCCAGGCAGGCACCGGACAAAGGGGGATGGCGGAAACGAAGGATATTGCGGCACAAAGGTATGCCTTATTTTCTGGGGGGTGCCAAATATTTGCATGCAAATGGCACCCCTTAGCACTCTTTATATACCTACATTTTCCTGGGAAAAATCCGTATATAAGGCGCACTGCTCTATAAGGCGCACCTATGAATTCTGGGAAAATCTTAGTCTTTTAGGTGCGCCTTATAGTCCGAAAAATACGGTATGTTATTAAATATTGTAACAGATTTTTTGCTTCAAATCTTTTTTTTCCTTATTTTCCACCTCTAAAATCTGGGTGCATCTTATAGTCTGAAAAATATGGTATGTCCTTATCCTAGGCCACTTCTTGGGGTATATGTCCACATCCTGGTTAACATGTTTCACTTCCTGGTATACATTTCCTCATCCTAGGCCCCTTCCCGGGATATATAGTCCCCATTCTGATATAATGTCTTAAGTATACTATATATATATATATATATATATATATATGTACGTATGTGTGTATGTATGTATGTATGTATGATGTATATATATATATATATATATGTATGTATATACACATACACACACATACATATATATACACATACACACACGCACATACATATATATATATATATGTGTGTTTTTTTAAGTGAATTAATGAGCACAAACATAACTTTTAGAAGAATAAAAAGGATTCCTGTGAAGCTTGAATATAGTAAGGGACTATTTGACTACCACAGCGGGGAGGGTGCATATAAAGGCAGTGATGCAATGAGGGAGAGGCACCTGCTGTCACATGGATCTTTTTTAATCACTCCCACAACTCACTATGATAAGAGGCCACAAGCTAATCAGAAAACATATACAATAGTATTTTCTATCCAAGTTATTCACAGTAACATTTCCTGCGAACATTTATATCTGTTTAGGAGCCTTTAACAGCGAAGTTTAGGTCATGGTACAACCCCTTTAATTCTCCTTTTCCCACTATGATCAGTTCACAGTGTTTCAAGTCAGTTATTATAGTAACTACTATAATACATCTATTGTAGATATGACAAGGACAAAATGTTACCTCTGATTCTGTAGAAGTGTCATTTTCTAGAGTGGACACATCAGGCTATGAAACACAAGAAATATAAAAAATACTGTCTGATAAGCTTTGATCATAAAATTTACGAACCAAAACCAAACAATGAGATTTTAAATATATAGTTACTAGTTTACAAAAAATAATGCACACGCATCCTATTTGTATGCCACAAAACAAAAAAACAAATGATTACATGTTTATACAAAAGGTTAGGTCTTTTTACCTCATTGCCCAAAAGGTCTTGAATTTGAGTCTCTGAGCTGGTAGATGTGGTGCGTCGGTCCCTGACTCTCTGCTTAAAACTGCCAGCTGTAAACCAAAATACAGAAAGGTTCTAGTTTAGATAGCATTACACCTGAGTCATGGGAAAACAAGCGCATTTCCTCCATTAAAAAAATATGTGTCATCAGAACATTAGAAGAAAAAGGTTTGGTACCATGTTAGCCAGTTGAGAAAATGTTGAATGCTCTCAGTGTGAGAAACAAGATACAAATCTTGTAGTTGTGATACCTTTTAATGGCTAACAAAAATAAAATAAATGATGTTACAAGGCGAGCTTTCGAGACGACTCAGGTCTCTTCATCAGGCATGGTATTTAGCTGAGCGGACAGGGAAACACTGCTAGCAGCGTTTCCCTGTCCGCTCTGGGAAAGCGGACACTAGGCAGCCTTGTCTGTGAACTGGTTAACACAATCAACATCGGGTAACCAGGAAGCAGCAGTGCAAACGCATCTCCGCTTCACTGGAAAAAGCTAAGTACCGTATATACTCGTGTATAAGCCGACCCATGTATAAGCCGACCCCCCTACTTTTGCCCCCAAAATCTGGGAAAACCTATTGACTCGTGTATAAGCCGAGGGTGGACCCCAGCACAGGTATACAGCCCCCAGCAGTGTGGTATACAGCAGCCTCCCCAGTGGTATATACAGGCCCCAGCAGTGTTACAGCAGCCTCCCCAGTGGTATATACAGCAGCAGCCCCAGTGGTAGTATACAGCAGCCCCAGTGGTAGTATACAGGTATATACAGCAGCCCCAGAGGTATATACAGCAGCCCCAGTGGTAGTATACAGCAGCCCCAGTGGTAGTATACAGCAGCCCTGGAGGTATATACAGCAGCCCCAGTGGTAGTATACAGCAGCCCCAGTGGTAGTATACAGCAGCCCCAGTGGTAGTATACAGCAGCCCCAGTGGTAGTATACAGCAGCCCCAGTGGTAGTATACAGCAGCCCCAGAGGTATATACAGCAGCCCCAGAGGTAGTATACAGCAGCCCCAGTGGTAGTATACAGCAGCCCCAGTGGTAGTATACAGCAGCCCCAGTGGTGTATACAGGGCCCCAGTGGTGTATGCAGGGCGGGCCCCAGTGGTGTATGCAGGGCGGGCCCCAGTGGTGTATGCAGGGCGGGCCCCAGTGGTGTATGCAGGGCGGGCCCCAGTGGTGTATGCAGGGTGGGCCCCAGTGGTGTATGCAGGGCGGGCCCCAGTGGTGTATGCAGGGCGGGCCCCAGTGGTGTATGCAGGGCGGGCCCCAGTGGTGTATGCAGGGCGGGCCCCAGTGGTGTATGCAGGGCGGGCCCCAGTGGTGTATGCAGGGCGGGCCCCAGTGGTGTATGCAGGGCGGGCCCCAGTGGTGTATGCAGGGCGGGCCCCAGTGGTGTATGCAGGGCGGGCCCCAGTGGTGTATGCAGGGCGGGCCCCAGTGGTGTATGCAGGGCGGGCCCCAGTGGTGTATACAGGGCGGACCCCAGTGGTGTATACAGGGCGGGCTCCAGTGGTGTATACAGGGCGGGCCCCCCTTCCCCCTTGCTGTCAGCCACCTGTAAAGAAATAGATCATTATACTTATCCCTGTCCTGTCGCCGCCGCCGCCGCTCCCTGACACCGCGCACTCCTCCGTCTTCATCCGGCTTCTTCCTGCTGTGACCGGCGCACAGACAATGACGTCATTGCCTGCGCCCGCCGGTCACAGCAGGAAGAAGCCGGATGGAGACGGAGGAGCGTGCGGTGTCGGAGAGCGGCAGCGACAGGACAGGGATAAGTAAAGAGAATTTTGTTTACTTACCGTAAATTCTTTTTTCTTTAATCATCAATGGGAGACCCAGACAATGGGGTTAAGGGCACTGCCCTCCGGAGGCCACACTAGGTACTACAAGTTTGTAGACACCGCCCCCTCCGCTTATAAACCCCTACCGCAGGGAATATCCTCAGTTTGGTCCATAAGCTGCGAGGAGACACAAAAGAACCACACCCGAAACCTCGGGAGAAAAAACCGTGAACAAACGGTCCAACAACCCGGAATAAATTGTTCCAACTGGGAACAAGTCAAATGTGACAACAACCAACGGAACACTGGGTGGGTGCTGGGTCTCCCATTGATGATTAAAGAAAAAAGAATTTACGGTAAGTAAACAAAATTCTCTTTTTTCTGGTCATCATAATGGGAGACCCAGACAATGGGGATGTCCTAAAGCAATACCCCAGGGCGGGAAGAGTTCCTCAGAAGACGGATAACACATGGTCCCCCTCTTCAAAGGTGGGCAACCGCCGCCTGGAGGACCCGCCTGCCCAGACTTGCATCCGCAGAGGCATGGGCATGCACCATATAGTGCTTAGAAAAAGTATGCAGGCTTGACCATGTGGCTGCCTGACACACCTGAAGAGCAGAAGCTCGATGTCGCAAAGCCCAGGAGGCACCGACAGCTCTAGTCGAGTGCGCCTTCAATCCCACCGGGAGAGGCAGACCGGAAGAACGGTAGGCCTCCTGAATGGGCACCTTGATCCATCTGGCCAAGGTAGATTTTGATGCCGTGGACCCCTTACAGCGACCCGCCGTAAGGACAAACAAAGAGTCAGAACTCCGGAAGGAGGCAGTTCTGGACACATAAATGCGCACAGCCCTCACGAGATCCAGAGTGTGAAGGTCGCGCTCAACCTGGTGAACGGGAGCGGGACAAAATGATGGAAGCACAATCTCTTGGTTCAGGTGAAAAGTGGACACCACCTTAGGCAAGAATTCTGGCCGTGGGCGTAAGACCACCTTGTCTTGGTGAACCACCAGGAAGGGTGACTTGCACGACAGTGCAGCCAATTCTGAGACCCTTCTCAGAGACGTAATCGCCACCAAAAAGACCACTTTCTGGGATAGACGAGAGAGAGGAACTTCTCTCAGCGGTTCAAACGGCGGCTTCTGAAGTGCCGCCAGGACTATGTTGAGGTCCCAAGGGTCCAGTGGCCGTCTATATGGCGGAACCACTCGAGACACCCCCTGTAGGAATTGACGGACCTTCGGTAGAAGCGCCAAACATCTGTCAAAAAGCACAGACAGCGCCGACACCTGACCCTTCAGAGAGCTAAGGGATAAGCCCAGCTCCAAACCCGACTGAAGGAAAGCCAACAGCGTCGGAACCGACAAAGGCCAAGGTGACCGTCTACCAGAAGTACACCAGGCGAAAAAGATTTTCCACGTCCTGTGGTATATCTTCCGCGAAACAGGTTTCCTAGCCCGATTCATAGTGTCAACCACTGTAGAGGAGAAACCCCTGGATGTCAGCAGCCAGGCCTCAAGAGCCATGCAGTCAACCTGAGGGCCCTGGAATTGAGGTGGAAAAATGGGCCTTGCGCGAGAAGATCTGCGCGTTCTGGAAGAGCCCACCTGTGTCCGCCTGACAGCTGCCACAGGTCTGGATACCAGGACCTCCTGGGCCAATCCGGAGCCACAAGAATGGCCACCTTGCACTCCGTCCTGATCTTCCACAAAACCTTGGGAATCAGAGCTAGAGGCGGGAACACATATGGCAAAAGAAATCTGGACCAACTCAGGATCAGAGCGTCCGCTCCCAGAGACTGAGGATCCCACGACCTCGCCATGTATTGCGGCACCTGATGATTCAGCCGTGAGGCCATCAGGTCCACATCCGGAGTGCCCCATCTGCTGCAGACGTCTCGGAAGACGTCCGGATGAAGAGACCACTCTCCGGCGTCCATCCCCTGCCGGCTCAGATAGTCGGCCTCCCAGTTTTCGACTCCTGGGATGTGAACTGCGGAAATCAGGCAGTTGTTGTCCTCCGTCCAGGATAGGATGCGGTGGACTTCGGCCAGAGCCTGTGCACTCCTGGTTCCTCCCTGATGATTTATATATGCGACGGCCGTCGCATTGTCGGACTGAACCCGAATGGGTTGTCCTGAGAGGAATTTCTGAAACGCCAGGAGCGCCAGATAGATCGCCCTGATCTCCAGTACGTTGATCTGCAACGCCGACTCCGACTGAGTTCAGAGGCCTTGGGCCCTGTGGTGTAAGAACACCGCCCCCCAGCCCGTCAGACTGGCGTCGGTGGTCACCACTACCCAAGATGGTTTGATGAAAGACCGGCCCCGAGACAAGTGATGTGGCAGTAGCCACCACTGCAGGGAATCTCTGGTCGGTTGAGAAAGAGTCACCAGCCGATTCAGAGAAATCGTCCTCTTGTCCCATCTGCGGAGAATCTCCAGTTGGAGAGGACGGAGGCGAAATTGTGCGAAAGGCACCGCCTCTATTGATGCCACCATACGTCCCACCAACTTCATCAACACCCGAATGGATGACTGTGGTGCCAGGAGGACCTGCTGTACTCCGGAATGGATGGCCAACTGTTTGGTTCGTGGCAGAGACACCAGAGCTGAGTCTGTGTGGAAGTCCATGCCCAGATATGTCAGTGACTGGGTCGGAACCAGGGTCGACTTCTGAACATTGAGAAGCCACCCAAAATGTTCCAGAGACTTCATGGTCGCCTCCAGGCTCACCCGACACAGGTGTTCCGATGGCGCCCTGACCAGAAGGTCGTCTAGATATGGGATGACGGCATGTCCCTGCACATGCAGGAGAGCCATCATAGAGGCCATCACTTTTGTGAACACCCGCGGAGCCGAGGCCAGACCGAAAGGGAGAGCTACGAACTGGTAGTGTTCGTCCCCCACTGCGAATCTTAACCAGCGTTGATGAGCTGGTGCAATGGGCACGTGAAGGTAAGCGTCCCGGATATCTATAGACGCTAGGAAGTCCCCCTGTGACACAGCCGCGATCACGGAGCGCAGGGATTCCATGCGGAACTTCCGAACCAACACGTGACGGTTTGAACAACTTGAGGTCCAGAACCGGGCGAAAAGAGCCGTCCTTCTTTGGGACGATAAAGAGGTTGGAGTAGAAACCCCGGAACCTCTCCCCGGAAGGCACTGGGACCACTACTCCGTCTCTGCGGAGACCCTCCAACACCAGATGAAAAGCCTGAGCTTTTTCTGGAGACTGGACCGATCGATGGAATCGGTGTGTCGGCTGAGACGTCAGCTCTATCCTGTAGCCTCTGGAGACTATATCTCGTACCCACTGATCTTGGACCTGGAGTAGCCATCTGTCCCGAAAAAGAGACAGGCGGCCCCCCACCTGTGGGGAGGCAGGATGAGAGAGCGAGTCATGCGGAAGTGGGTTTGGGGTGGCAGCCGCTGCCCCCGCCGGTTTCTTCTGGCGACCCTTGGGACGCCACTGAGTAGAGGGCTTGTTCCCTCTGTCCGCACGGGCAGACTATGCTGATGGCTGTGAACTGGACCGAAAGGACCACTGTTTTGGGTTCCTCTTCACGGTATACCGTGGCTTAGGTTTATTCTGTGGAATCTTTGACTCCGCAGAATCCTTTATCAGCTTGTCCAGTTCGGTACCAAAAAGCCTGTCGCCAGAGAACGGAAGATTTTGCAAAATCTTCTTAGACGTGGCATCTGAGTCCCAAAGACGCAGCCACAATAACCTGCGGATCGCTATAGCGTTGGCCGAAGCCACAGCAGAGCGAGTTGCAGTTTCCAGCACTGCCGTCCTGGCGTAATCCGCATAGGCCCTTGCTCTGTCAGTAAGCGCCAGGACTTCTGAACTGGACCCTGCCAGGTCCGCGATACCATCCAAGCAGGAGGTGATCGCCTGCAGAGTCCAGACCGCGGCAAAATTAGGGGCAAATGAAGACCCCACAGCCTCATAAGAAGACTTGGCGAGTTGCTCGACCTGTCTATCAGTCGCATCCTTCAATGAGGAGCTATCAGAGGCAGAAAATAGGGAGCGTGCAGCAATCCTGGTCATGGAAGCGTCCACCTTAGGGGACTGCGACCACTCCTGAAGCACCTCCTCAGGGAAGGGGAAGCGATTGTCCTTGGATTTACGGACATAACGCCGTCCAGGATGAATCCTGGGCGCTCTAACCACCCTTCCAAAGTTAGTGTGGTCCATAAAGGAACCACTTGGTCTAGCCTCCGGCCGCAGCCATTGGTAGACCTCCTTCGGGTGAACGTTCACCTCCTCCGGGGGTGTCACGAGACGCAGAGTCTCGTTGATGGAGGACACCAGATCCTCCACCCCCTCTGGTGGTTCTGACACGGACCCGAGTAATGAACCCCCATCATCCTCATCCCCCTCAGAGAGACCCTCCTCTTCAGAGTGTGTCTGGAGCTCGGGTGAATCCTCACGTCGAGTCCGCTTAAGGGGTCTCATAGTTGAGGCAGGAGACACTCTGGAGTAATGTGAAGGAGCAGCTGGATTGTCCAGTCTCCTGGTCAGTACCTCCAGGGATTGCGACATGGAGGACAGCTGGGATAACATAGATTCATTTATCTTGTTCTGTGTCTCCCATGGCCCTGGGCCCACATGGACCACAGGGTACAGCACCGAGGCTGTTGTCTCAGCAGTATCAGCCCGGGCCTCTGGGCGTCCGCAGTTATTGCAGGACCCCTCCACCAGTGTCCCTTTGCATGTAGCACAGGTAGTGGTGTTACTGGCCGCCTTAGCAGCGTTCTTCCCAGCTGAGGACATTCCCACAGCAGGGGGATAAGCCAATCTTTAAAGAGACAAACCGGTACAACCGGCGGCTTACCGACCGCAGTAATGCGGCGGAGGAAGCGGTGTGTGCGTGTGTGGCCTCCGCGAGTCTTCCGGTCTCCCCTGTAATGAGTGCAGCCGTGCACTCCAAGCAGATCCCAGCCGGGAAGTGAGGGGAAGATGGCCGCCGACAATACAATTGTGGGCGGAGCCGAAGACACGCGGGAAGCCACACGCACGCCCCTTAATGACGTCACCGCCGGGGCTGCTTCCATCTCCTCAGGCAGCCCCAGTAATGAAGGCGCCGAGGCCCGCAGCGCGGGAAAGTATCGTGACACACACAAAACACAATACCAAGGCTGCAGACAAAGTCTGGAGCCGACAGCCGCAGCCCCTGTGAGACACAGGGCGGTCAGCCAGAGTGGCCCCAGCACGGGGTCCACCGCCAGAACCGCGGACCCGAGGGTTGCGCGCGGTCTGAGTGTCCCAACACATATAGTGCCGACACTACCCCCAGGCACACAGGAGACACACAAGGTGCCTCAGTGCCGGTCCGGTCTGTAAGCACCTTTAGGGAGGCCTCGGACGGGGGTGCAGCACCAGTCCGGTCTGTAAGCACCATTTAGGGAGGCCTCGGACTGGGCTGGCTCCAGTCCGGTCTGTAAGTCCGGTACCTCGACCTGCGTGTTCCCAAGGGTGAGCAGGGAGACTGCCGAAGGTCCCCGACCGGGACCATATTACCTTGTCTTCAGACGCCATCACGTAAGTAGTGAGAATGCAGTGAAGTGCAAGCAAAGCGTGTGATACCTCCGAGCACACTAAGTTAAAAACTGAGGATATTCCCTGCGGTAGGGGTTTATAAGCGGAGGGGGCGGTGTCTACAAACTTGTAGTACCTAGTGTGGCCTCCGGAGGGCAGTGCCCTTAACCCCATTGTCTGGGTCTCCCATTATGATGACCAGAAAATAATGATCTATTTCTTTACAGGTGGCTGACAGCAAGGGGGAAGGGGGGCCCCTGTATACACCACTGATGGTATATGACTCGTGTATAAGCCGAGGGGGGGGACTTTTCAGCACATTTTTTGTGCTGAAAAACTCGGCTTATACACGAGTATATACGGTATTTAACGCAGACACGCTAAATACTAGCTGAGATGATGTGTGAACATGGCCAGAGAGTCATCACCGGTCACATCAAAAACAAGGGAGCAGAGGCAGAGCACCAATTAACACATCTGTGTAAAATACAGTCATGGCTTGTTCTGTGCTGCCAGCATGTTCCTTCTCAGCTTGTGTGCCATCATGACTCTTTCACTCCCCTCCATTCTTTTTCACAGCTTGAAAGCTACAATTCATGGTTTCCTTACACACTTCCTTTGTGGCTTCCCGTGATAAATCAGTGTGGAGGTACTTAAGACTTTAGAATTTGGAGGATTAGAAGGCTCAAACCACGGCATGCTGATCAGTGTCTCAATAGAAGGGTCTTAATGGCATTAAAAGCCAAAATCAAGCTTTCCCCTCATCACCTGAAATGTAGCATCTAAGAATGTAGGGGGCATTCATAAGCTGCATTTTTCCATCACATTTGAGTAGTTCTGAATACAACATACTACTATGGATGTGAGAACATTTACAGTGGTTATGGAAAGTATTCAGACCCCTTCAAATTTTTTACTCTTTGTTTCATTGCAGCCATTTTGTAAATTCCAAAAAGTTCTTTTCAGAAAAACTGAAATATCACATGGTCATAAGTATTCAGACCCTTTGCTCAGACACTCATATTTAAGTCCATTTCACTGAGATCTTCATTGAGATGGTTCAAATCCTTCATTGGAGTCCAGCTGTGTTTAATTAAACTGATAGGACTTATATAGACAGGTATATGCCTTTCCAAATTAAGACATCACAGTTCACAGTGCATGTCAGACCAAATAAGAATGAGGTCAAAGGAACTGCCCAAGGAGCTCAGAGACAGAATTGTGGCAAGGCACAGATCAGGCCAAGGTTACAAAAGAATTTCTACAGTACTCACGGTACCTAAGAGCACAGTGGCTTCCATAATACTTAAATGGCAGAAGTTTGGGACCACCAGAAGTCTTTCTAGACCTGGCCGTCCAGCCAAAATGAGCAATCGTGGGAGAAGAGCCTTTGTGACAGAGGTAAAGAGGAACCCCAAGATCACTGTGGCTAATCTCCAGAGATGCAGTAGAGAGATGAGAGAAAGTTCCACTAAGTCAACCATCACTGCAGCCTTGAACCAGTCGGACCTTTATGGCAGAAAGGCCTGACAGAAGCCTCTCCTCAGTGCAAGACATATGAAAGACTGCATAAAGTTTGCTAAAAAAACAAAAGAAGGACTCCCAGACTATGAGAAATAAGATTCTCTGGTCTGATGACACGAAGATAGAACTTTTTGGTGATAATTCTAAGCGGTATGTGTAGAGAAAACCAGGCAGTGCTCATCACCAGAAATCCCATCACCTGCAATCTCATCATCATACAATCCCAACAGTGAAACATGGTGGTGGCAGCATCATGATATGGGGGTGTTTTTCAGCTGCAGGGACAGGACGACTGGTTGCAATTCAAGGAAACATGAATGTGGCCAAGTACAGAGATAACCTGGATGAAAGCCTCTTCCAGAGTGCTCTGGACCTCAGACTTGGCCGAAAGGTTCATCTTCCAACAAGACAATGACCCCAAGCACACAGCTAAAATAACAAAGGAGTGGCTTCAGAACAACTCTGTGACCATTCTGGACTGGCCCAGCCACAACAATGACCTAAACCCACTTGAGCATCTCTGGAGAGACCTGAAAATGGCTGTCCACCATCATTTACCATCCTACCTGACGGAACTGGAGATGATCTGCAAGGAAAAATGGCAGAGGATCCCCAAATCCAGGTGTGAAAAACTTGTTGCATCATTCCCAAGAAGATTCATGACTGTAGTAGCTCTAAAGGGTGCTGCTACTCAATACTGAGCAAAGGGTCTGAATACTTATGAACATGTGATATTTCTGTTATTGTTTTTTTTATAAATTTGTACTAATATCTACATTTGGGGGCGTGTCCTGGCCATGGAAGGAAGAGGAGGCTAACAGCTCGTCTCCTGCTCCACATGCTGTAAAAAGGCCAGACAGAAACGGCTTACTATTCCACAAACAGCCCCATATGCCGACCAAGAAAAGGAGCACTCAGCCCCAACAACCGAAGGGCTGCACGGCGACCACCGCCGTGAGTATCACTCGTTTTCTGAGGAGCACGGGAAGGCGCCAATCTATATCTAAGATGGCGGAGGCGGCGGGCGGGAGCGGCGCCCAGTGTACAACGGCCGCACAGAGAAATACAATGGAGAGAACGAATCCTCCTCTCAGAGATGATGCAACACAACATGGAGAGGGAGCGAGCTGTGCTCCGTGCTCTGCTGTGGAGGAGGTACGGGTGGTAGAGGTCCCGGAGATACAGCGTTCTTCTGAGACAGAGGAGGGAGGTGAGGAGACTGGAGGGGAGGGAGCGCACGGAGGAGATACAAGAGAAATGGAGGCAGAAGCAGAGGGGGATGGTGTGCTGGCCTCTGTGTGGGGAGAGGCAGGGGACAATTCCAACATTTTACCCCTAATATCAGATAACCTGTACCCCATGGACCACAGATATGGAGGTCCCCCTGGATCCACATGGGCTACTCAGCAATTCTCCCCAATACAGACAGATGACAGGCATAAGACAATGAACTGTGCTGCAAAACAGGGACCAGCAGCAGAAGGGAACATTAAGAATCTTCAACAATTAGCAAACTCTGCACAGAGCTCAGCCTCAGTTATTATGCCAGCAGTAACTCCTATTCCTACAACAAGACACATTGGCCCTGCTCTCCCTCCTGCAGACCTCACACCCCACGACCAATGGTCTCCTGACAATGCAGTTTGGTCGGACTTCAAAGCTCGTATAGCAGCCATACCGACCAGAGAGGAGATAGAAGGTTTTGTACACAGATTGGAAGCATCGTATAAAGCAGAAACATCAGCTTTGAGAGGAGAGGTTCAACAACTTACAACTAGAGTATCCTCCACAGAATCTACCTCTGACACTTTACATAAGAGATTGGGCGCACTGGAACAGCAGGTCTCGTATCAAACATCCCGTATTGAGTACATGCTTGATGCTATGGAGGACTTAGAGAATCGTGAACGAAGGAATAATGTTAGAGTGCGAGGGATACCAGAGACTGTGTTACCCCGAGACCTTGATACCACAATTCAGAGATTCTTAAACTCAGTTCGTCGTATGCCAGAAGACTCTCCTCTGGAGTTTGATAGGATACATAGATCTTTGGGACCCCCACCAGAAGAAGGAGCTCGCCCGAGAGACATTGTCTGTAGAATTCATAACTTCAGATCAAAAGAAAGAGTGCTAGCAGGTGCACGCGAACTTGAGTCCTTATCTTTTCAAGGTTCACCGGTCCAGATTCTAGCAGACCTATCCCGGCGCACTCTACAGAAGAGAAGAGCCCTTCGCCCCCTCCTGAATGTACTACGTGACCACGATATCCTATACTCATGGGGATACCCCTTCCGTCTACAAGTTAGGCGGGAGGGTCACTTTATTTACGTGTCACACCCGGACGGTATTCCAGAGTTTCTGGCTGAACTCGGGATTTCGGCTCCTGATCTAGAAATAACGGAATGGCCATACCTACCAGACTTTTATTTCCAGAGGCCACCTCCAAGGGAGCAACGTTCCAGACGCCGCAGACGAAGAGGGGGCAGGGATGGAAGAGTTGACAGACGGAAGACACCTGATCCGTCTGGCCACACCTGATTATATGTTAATGCTGCAATTTGTTTTTCCTCCCTTTATCTAGGTTGTTAACTTAGATCTAACCATAGTATATATAGTGCCTTACTTTGATATACCAGAGATCTGAGATGCACTAAAATATTCATGGTAGTTTACGTAACTCTTACGTTATGATAGGATGTTACTTATTTTGACCTTCCTGGTCGGTTATTGGATACGTTTGGTAATATTAAGATTATGATTACTGCCGTTTCATTTTTTGTACTACTTTGAAAAAATTTTTTTTCAAAGGTCTTAGTGTGGGGGCATATAGACCATTAGTGGAAAGGATACGTCCTACCCCAGGGATCTACACCCTGTAGACAGGTGTAGAAGGTAAACATCTATCCCTAGTATATGGTGGACCAAGTTTTGGTCATTATTCACTTCTGTTTTGTCTTTGTCCGAGTTCGCTCTCTCTTAGACCTTTAGTTTAGCTCCTCTCTTTTCTTTTTTTCTTGTCTTTACTCTCTCTTTTTCTTCTTCTTTTACTCTATCACAGACGCTCTCTGCCTCTCCCCGCCCATCCTACCACTTGCTACCTAATCGGCTTAACGCCCTTTTTTATATATAATTTAGTGGATACAGCCCAACTAACTACTTCTTCCTCCTTTGTTCTTGGGAGGGAGAGGAAGGAGAGTGGGAGAGAGACAGGGAATCAAGCAGTGAAAGAACCCGGTGCTTGATTGTTGCGATTTTGGCATCTTGGGAATGTCTTCCTTAAATATTTACACATTTAACGTCAGAGGGTTCAATGTACCCCAAAAACGTTCACAAATTTTATATGACCTTCATAAAAAGAAAGCACAAGTGATACTGCTCCAGGAAACCCACTTTAAGACGGGTTCAATACCAAATGTCAGAAACCGTTACTATTCAACCTGGTTGCATAGCTCCAACCCAAACGCAAGGTCCAAAGGGGTTTCTATTGGAATACACCGCTCATTCCCACATGTGATATTAAGCTCTGAGGTAGATGAGGGAGGCAGATATATTTTTCTTAAAATACAGGTTGCCGCCTCTATTTTAACCATTGTAAATTGGTATCTCCCCAACAGGAATCAAACACTGGTGTGCCGAACCCTCCTGAATAAGCTGGTCGATTTTGCAGAAGGCTCCATACTAATAGGTGGCGACTTCAATTTTACCATGGACCCTGGCGTGGACACTTCATCCGGTAGAGGTACAATACCATCTAAACGTCTGCGGGCTCTAAAAAACCTCCTTCACTCTCTCCAGCTTATTGACGTATGGCGGATATTTCATCCAAGAGATAGGGACTTCACATATTACTCCAACATCCATGACTCTTATAGTCGTTTGGATTATTTTTTGGTTAGCCATAGTTTGCTTTCGTGGGAGCCCCACACTGACATCGGAGATATTTTGTTATCTGACCACGCTCCGGTACACCTAAGGTTGACAATACCTGACACGACTCGTAGACCATGGACGTGGAAACTTAACGACGATCTCCTTAAAGATTCTATATGTATGGGCGAACTTAAAGATAACATCGAGATGTTTTCCCAGGTACACGCGACGGACCCCACACCACAGACATACAAATGGGAGGCCCTCAAATGTATGATACGGGGAACTTTGATTAAACATGGATCTCGCATTAAGAAAGCCAGAGCGGAGGAGATTTCTAATAAGATCAAACAGATACACGCATTGGAGGTTACCCACAAACACACATTATCCCGATCTGTCCTGACCGAGTTAACCCTTCGCAGACAGGACCTCAAAGACTTATTGGCCAAGAAATTTAAAACATTCATGGACAGAACGAGAAATTATTACTATAGGACAGCTGATAAATGTGCAAGACCACTTGCTAGATTGCTCCACCCTAGAGCAAATCAATCATTTATACCTAAAATTAGAGGTAAGGAAGGGGTGGAGGTGCATGGGTCGGCCGAAATCCTGGAAACCTTTAGAGAATACTACAAGGAGCTCTACACCATTAAGGGCAAATATGCAGATTTAGCCCCAGAGGAGCTTACCAAAAAACTTAGAGATTATATCTCCTCCAACCAGCTTCCGTCTTTAAATGACGACGCAATAGCGTCTTTGGAGGCTCCAATCACGGGTACGGAGTTATTAGAAGCTATTAAGACCACACCTCCTTCTAAATGCCCAGGCCCAGACGGTTTTACCCCAACTTTTTATAAAACCCTTCAGACCTTGTTGATGCCTCATATGCTGGACACTTTTAATTCCATTTCTGATGTAATTGGCTTTGCTCCGCAATCCCTAGAGGCACATATTTGTGTCATACCTAAACCGGGGAGGGATCCGACCGTGGCATCCAATTATAGACCAATCTCTCTTCTAAACGTGGATGTCAAGATCTACTCCAAGATCTTGGCACAACGCCTAGCCCCGTTGCTCCCCTCAGTGATTAACATGGATCAGGTGGGCTTTGTCAAGGGCCGTGAAGCAAGAGACAACACAATAAGGACTATACTATTAATTCAAAAAGCAAAACAACGTAACATTCCATTCAGTCTCTTGTCAGTGGATGCGGAAAAGGCCTTTGACAGAGTCCACTGGGGTTTTATGAGGGAGGCATTGATCCATATGGGATTAGGTCCTCGTTGCCTGGGTCGGATTCTCTCTTTATATACGGTTCCTTCGGCCAAAATTAGAGTCAATGGTAATCTATCGTCCCCTATAGCCATCCAAAACGGGACAAGACAAGGTTGCCCTTTATCACCACTACTATATGTGATTATTATGGAGCATTTGGCTAATGCCATCAGACATAACCCTGACATTTCTGGTATACATGTGGGGGATACGCATCATAAAACAGCACTCTTTGCAGATGATCTCCTGTTATATGTGACAAACCCCCACATATCCCTTCCATGCATAATGAAAGAGTTTGATGTTTTCAGTTCCCTGAGCAACTTCAAGGTCAATTACTCTAAGTCTGAGGCACTAAATGTATCCTTGCCCGAGGCGGAGATCTCTTTACTTAAGACCAATTTTCCATTTAAATGGCGGTCTGATAATGTTAAATACTTGGGAGTTCGTATTCCGTCTGACCCATCTAACCTCTTTTCCTGTAATTACCAGACTCTTCTAACTAATATAGAGTCGCAATTATCTACCTATAACAATTTAAAGCTGTCCTGGTGGGGACGTATCAACGTGATACGTATGGATATACTTCCTCGCTTCTTATATATTTTTCAAACTGTTCCGACTATGCCTCCATGCAGTTTCTTTACCAGACTTCGCTCTAGTGTGACACGTTTCCTGTGGAGTGGGCGTAGAGCTAGAATTAGCTACAAGATTTTAACAGCCCCGACGATGAGAGGCGGAACGGGTTTACCGAACTTCAAGGCCTACTTTCAAGCAGCCTCCCTGGTTAGAACTCTAGACTGGTGTTTCAGGACTGACACAAAGAGATGGATAGCCATAGAGCAGGATGGGGTCCAGGTACCGTTGCACTACCTCCAGTGGGTATCCTCGATACCGGACTCAGTGATGTCCAACCTCACTGATATTTCTAAAACTACCTTACAGGTATGGTCTAAGATGTTTGGTGCCCTGATTAGGGAGAAAATGTTGAGCCCCTTAACTCCGCTGTTCTCCAACCCAAACTTTCCACCGGGAATTGATAGGGGGACTTTTATGTGCTGGAAGAGAGTGGAGGATGTTCGAGTCGGGCAGATATTACATAATGGAGATGTACCTTCTGTGGAGATTCTACGCCAGAGGACACGACCAGCAGATGTACAATGGTTGGAATATGCCCAACTCTGTTCCTTCCTTTCTTCGGGACCCTATCCCTGCAGAGTTCGTCTACACTTATATCCTATCGAGACCTTGTTTAACCAGGACTCTCCCCCAGCTCATCCTATATCAGAGCTTTATCGCATGATTATGGAAGGAATGGCAGGGGATATAAAACATAAGTTTCAAACGAGATGGGAAAGAGACTTGGGAAGAGAATTATCAGACGAGGAATGGAAAAAGAGTTTCCTATGCACGCGCTTATTGGCGTTGCCATGTGTATCGCAGGAAAGAAATTATAAAGTCCTTTCTCGTTGGTACTTATGCCCAGACAGACTACATAGAATCTCACCTAGTGTTTCTGACTTGTGTTGGAGATGTGGAACTGCTGTTGGAGACGCGATCCACATTTGGTGGTCCTGTCAGAAGGTGCAGCCTTTTTGGAAAAAGGTCTTCAGAAACTATAGTATGATTACAGGGAAACAAATTGAGGGCACTCCAGAGATGGCCCTACTGTCAATTTTGCCGGGGTCTACTAAACTTATTAAAAAAGATATCCTTAGATTTTGTGTATCAGCAGCAAGGGCTGTTATCCCACGATTGTGGAGGACTCCTGCACCTCCTTCCATTCTGGATTGGTACTCAGAAATGAGGGGCATATACAGAATGGAGGAACTTGCAGCGGGACACAATGATGGAATGCCCCAGTTCAATGTGACGTGGTCGGAATGGATTATGTTCCATGACTCCCCAGACGCTCAAAAGATGCTGAGCTGAGGGAATATGGACTGGAAGGGGTGGGGTGAGAGGAGAGGGGATGTAGTAAGATAGAGGCTCTTTTCTTCTCTTCTCTTTTCTTCCTTTCTTACTACTGCTGATTTTTCTTTTCTTTCCTCATGTTACCTCTTATTTCATTTTCCATCCTTTTTATTTCTACCTTTACTTTTTTAAATTACAAAATATGAATATGAGAAATTTCTAGAGTTGAAGATAATAGCTAAATAGCTAAATATATAAATATATAAAAGTTAAAAGCTAAATTGAGTTTTAATGGATAGGATATCAACTAGGTCCGTATAAAGAGAATATATGAGACTGATGGTTGAGCTCATGAGATGGCGCTTTACCATTTTACTGGACATTAGAAAATACAGGCTGGGAGGAAATTTTGTTTTTTTTCCAATACAGTGTCCGAGCGAACCGCCATATGAGCCTACTTTTGAAGTTATAAATGGCGAGACAATACGAGAGGATGTTTTCTCTTTGGTTTTCTTCTCTCTTTTTATGTCTGTATGTCTTTATGTTTATACATGTTTCATGGTATTGTAAATTTCTTGAATATGTTATTCACTTTCAATTTAAAATCATAATAAAAATAGATTTAAAACTAAACTAATATCTACATTTGTGTTTTTTTCAGTCAAGATGGGGTGCAGAGTGTACATTAATGAGAAAAAAAGTGAACTTTTTTGAA
Organism: Allobates femoralis; assembly: GCA_033576535.1. NCBI lineage: Eukaryota > Metazoa > Chordata > Amphibia > Anura > Aromobatidae > Allobates > Allobates femoralis. Next base: position 365,271,500 of record JARQOC010000003.1, read on the forward strand.
TTTACCAAATGGCTGTAATGAAACAAAGAGTGAAAAATGTAAAGCAGTCTGAATACTTTCCGTACCCACTGTATAGTTTTTGAAATTATTTTAATGTGAATAATTTTTTGTTTAAATTTCCCTTGAGTACCCTTTTAGGACAGAAAAAAGGAGATTTTTGTGTACTCACCGTAAAATCCTTTTCTCTTAGCCTCTAATTGGGGGACACAGACCGTGGGTGTTATGCTGCTGTCCACTAGGAGGCGACACTAAGCAGAATCTGCAAAAGAGTTACAATGGCTCCTCCTCTGCAGCATACACCCCTGGGGCAGACACTGCCTCACCAGTTTGTGCTAAAGCAGTAGGAGAGTTAGCAGAGTAATAACAGTATAACAAGACCTGTATAAAAACAGGCAAACATGTGTATATGCTTGTCAACGAACAGGCACACATGTAAACAATGAAGAGGTAACCGAGTAATAATATTATGAGAAGGCCTGTCACAAACAGGCACATTTGTAGTTAACTTCACAGGTAAATATGTGTAAACCGTTAACCTGTACAGTTACCCATGTAACAGCTGAGAAGCAACCTGAGAACAGTAGTAAAGACCCAAAAAAAAAAAGGCAACAGGGTGGGTGCTGTGTCCCCCAATTAGAGGCTAAGAGAAAAGGATTTTACGGTGAGTACACAAAAATCTCCTTTTCTCCTTCGCCTCATTGGGGGACACAGACCGTGGGACGTCCCAAAGCAGTCCCTGGGTGGGTAAATAGAAAAAAACACAGAACATTGCAAGGCATACAACATAGATACGAAGTATGAACACTTGCAAGAGACGCCCACATAGACACACCTCAGTCGAGGGTGACTCGCAACCAAGTGTGGGCTACACTGGGCAGTTGCGTTGGCAAACGTGCCCGGCGAAGACTAGTGTGAAAAAATATCTAGGATGCTTCCGACTGCCGTACCATAACCGGGATGGGCATGAACATTCAGCAATATGCCCCCGGGAAGACTGACGGAACGTATGTGGCAGTGGATTTGGCTGCCGCTATCCTCTTCTGGCGACATACCGAGATAATAAAAAGAGAATCCCACTTTCGGGAGCGGTCGTCCCCAGCTTGATCAAAGAGCCTAAAGTAGATCCAGTGTGTGCAGAAAGTTGTGCACATTGTGTAGGAATGCCGGGCTAAATGAAGGGAAAGCGAATTCCTCGTGCAGGTAGAAGATGATAATACCTTTGCGAGGAAGCAACAGTGGCCAGAGCATGATTTTATCCCGATGGGACTTCGGGAAAAAAGTGCTTTGCAAGAACGGGAGCGAGCTCAGGGACACGGCGGAGATTGCCGAGGAAGCCAACATTCAGGAACAGGCTTTGCCAAGAGAGGGAGTGAACTCAGAGACACGACGGATATCGCAGCGGTAAAGGCAGCTATTAGAATACGTTTTGAAAGGAACGGGAGTGAGCTGAGAGATACTACGGGTATCGCTGTTGTAAAGAGAAAGAAGAACCAAAGGGGAAATCCCATGACAACTCGATGGGAGACCTTGGAGGGACATGCGACCAGATCCCGACTCCTCATTTCCAGCTAAATACTAGTAAGAGAGAGCCGGGGATAGGCCGACACCCAGTTCTGGCTGTGCGAACTGAGACGTGCCCTAGCAGGTGACATTATTTTGAATACCACAGATGGGGAACCAGCCTGGGTTAGAAAAACCAGGCGCCCGCAGTTGAGTTGACCACTACAGCGCTATCGATGTTGGTGGCATACAGGGCGCTGAAACAACTGCTGGTGGAGACCACACTGGGCAGGCGGATCCGGTGTATGTGGACCATCTGGATTATAAGAATGACAGCCACGGCTGCTGGCTTGAGCTCATTCACTGCTCTGTTTCTAGAGACAGCGGAAGGAAGGTATAGGGCAGGCAGATGGGACCTGAGCTGGACATTGAGTCTTGTTCCAGAGACCTGGGACCGAGATACGAATGTGGATCTCTAGGCGTGATTAGAGAACCGTATCCTAGATGCCTGTGTGGGTACAATAAAACCAGCGCTTAACTGAACATGACGGACAGGATCACCGTGAAGAGCAAAGAGTGGGTCAATTTGGACCCGCGGAAGTGGATTGCCATGTGAAACTCGTTCGTGGACCTCCACGGGATTGACATTTGGCGATCTGCCCGAAATTGGTGATAATGCGTGAAAGTCAACCTGAAAGGGAGATAGGTAGGGAGGAATCCCAGGAGAATTATTGACTCTGCACAATACGATATCCGGTTAGTGCCCTACCAACATATCAGACTGGCATTGGGAGATCGTCCAGCCTGACAAGTTGGAAAGAAAACCTGTTCTGCACGGGGGAGGCTGGTCGCAGGAACCGGGAAGGACCTGGGGAGTATGAGCGATAGCCAAAGGATCCTGTCTGAGACCAACGGGATCCTGTCCGTGTGGAAAAACCGGGCAAACAACAGGGTCCTGAATCGCAAAAGGAATTGCCTTGAACGTCCAACCAGCTTGCTCAGGACACAGATTCATGAGCAACGGAGTGAGGTGAGGACAGAACGCAGAATCGGACTGTATGACGCAGCGCACAGGCCTTAAGTGAGGGAGAACCAACCAGCGGGTGGTAACAAATGCATCCCCAGGAAGGTACCTGTCCCAGTCGGGGCTGAGGACTCTGACCACCGGATGAGTGTTCCAGACTGGAAGGAGTGTTGTTTCAGTCAATCAGGCAGGTCAGGACAACCCCCGTCGAGAATGGGGAATTGGGATGGCTACGCCCTTACCTGATTGACAAACTGAGGAGCATTGCGCACCCAGGGGCAGTGTGACGAGCTGAAAAAGAAGGATTGTCGTAAATGGTAAGGTGCAGAGAATATTGATGCTCCGAGGAACTGGGAGATGTTGATACGCATCTCGACTAGTGAGTTCCCGACCTCCAGAGATATAAGGATGAAACGGGGAGACTCCATGCGTAAGAAAAAAGCCAACCCATATGGGCAGGTGCTGTGATGCAAAGTATACTTGAAAAGGTTGATGGGGGAACTCGAGCGTTTTCCTTACAGAACTAGGATGCTGACTACTACTGGTAGTAGAGAAAAGCAAAGGAGTTGATGATCGGGAAATGACGACCCAGATGTGAAGATATAGAGAGGGTCGGCCTTCCGGTCCTGAGAGAACCTATGGAGTCCACATCTATTTGGTCTGGCCTGGATGGATCAGACCAACAGGCTAAGTTAGCCTGTTACGGACCGGAAGCTCCTGGAGAGAGCCCTATGTCGTGACTGGCTCTGTTGACGTCGCAGGAAAGACAGGCGTCTTATTTAGCATTGGGAAAAAGGGAATAGCCTGTTATTCAGTTGCATCTGAGATCACGATATCTATAAAGAAGACTAGCCAGCTCCTATTTAGCATTGGGAAAAAAAGGAGTAGCCCTTTATCCACTTGCATCTCAGATCACGATATTTGTAGAGAAAACTAGTCAGCTATCTGTTCGAAGCAGATTTTTCACTGTAGTCTCTGAACCAGGCCGTGGTTCGAGTTTCGCCTGAAAAGAGACTGCCATCTCGTAGCAAGGAAAGGGATACCCTTCTAGGTCCTGATCTCTATAGTAGCCTATACTTTATTTGGCAGAGAAGTATGGCCCTTGATACCAGGTGGAAAACCAGGGAGGAGGAAGTTAGCTCCGTCCTGGCATAGTAATAAAGGTAATGGGCATTGTTGGGTTCCAAAAACCTTTATCTGGACGGTTCTGATATGACAGTGACCTTCCTGAGAATCTGTAGGGTCTCTTGAGAGCCAGTAAAGTCCACAGAAAACTGAGGATTGCCACAGAAGAGTGCCATCTGCTACAACTCAGGCAACCGACTGTGGGAGCTGAGGAGAATGGTTTCCGGGTCTGCGTGCCAAGCAGTCCCATACTGGAGATCGGAACGCTTAGGAACCGTCGCCATAGATGATGCTCTCTCGTGGCAGGAGGGGATACGTGGAGGTAACACCCGCGTTCCGCCTGTTGTAGGTTGTGGGAAATCGGTACGCTGAGGTACCGTCGCCCCAAATACTGTTGAAGTTTCATGATCAATACTGGTGAGCATCATGTAGCTGGTCTTTATGTCACATATTGTCATGTAGCAGGGAGCCCACTTCTTGTGACCCTAAAGGGTTAGAGGTGCCAGTTTGTGGCAGGCTGGACCCGGTTGGTTAGTCTAAGAGCTCTGACAACGCCTTGCCAGTGGAGAACTACTGAACGATATTGTGACACAAGTGTGATATGTAGCCTATAAGACACTTGGTTATTTGTTTGGAATGAGTGGCACACGGATTATGCGACAGAGAATACAGTGTTGGAGACACTGGCTCATGTAGTATGCTGACACATGAAATATGCGACAGAGAATATAGTGTTGGAGACACTGGCGCATGTAGTATTCGGCAGAGAATACGTGTTGGTGACACTGGCACGTGGTATGTGACAGATACAGTGTTGATTACACTGGCACATGTAGTATGCCGACACATGGAATATGCGGCAGAGAATACAGCGTTGATTACACTGGCACATGTAGTATGCCGACTCATCGAATATGCGGCAGAGAATACAGCGTTGATTACACTGGCACATGTAGTATGCCGACTCATCGAATATGCGGCAGAGAATACAGCGTTGATTACCCTGGCACATGTGGTATGTGACAGGGAATACAGAGTTGGTGGCACTGGCATATGGAGTAAAGTGTTGGTGACACTGTGGGGTATGGTATGTAGAGAAAAAACCTGAGCTGCAGCAGACTAGAGACTGCTGAGCTCCTTACCCCAGTCTAGGTCCAGAGATGACGAAGTTGTTGTCTGATCCGGTGTCCCCCAGTGTTCAGGAGGTTCCTGTGCACTGCGGAGGAGCAGTGCTGTGAGCCAGTGTGCTGTGATCCAGTGTGCTTCTGTGCCAAGCTGTTAGCCATGTGCTCTTACAGATCAACTTCCTTTCTAACAGAGCTGTGGCTAGATCCAGCGATTCTGTTTACACTGGGAAGCAGCAGTGCTATGGGCTTCGGTTTCTCAGTGTAGAAATAGCAGTTGCGGTGAGCGCAGAGTCCAGCGTCCTGGGGCAGAAATAGAAGGTGCACAGTTAAAGGAAGTGGGCGGACCGGACATGAGGGCAGGAAGCGGGCGGTCTTAGACAAAAAAGGCGGCCACGAGAATCTCGCAGCGAGCGAGAGGCGCCAGAATGCGGCCAAACCGCTCCCAACAGGGAGGCGGTCAGGGGGCGGTCCAGAGAGGTGATGTCACGCCAGAGCAGGCGGAGGGCGGGAGGAGGCGGGGTCGATCGGGAGAAGGCCCTAAGCCGGGGACTAAAGTGAATTTCGGCTCCGAAAACCGTGCAGAACTGGCGCGGAGACCTGAACCGCCGCCATTCCCGCCAGTAATGGGGAAGCCCCTTGCAATGAGGATCGCACTATGCCGCTCTGCCCCGGCGCGGAGGCCCGAACTGCCGCATTCCCGCCAAAATTGGGAAGGAAAAGAGGGATCTCTGGGCACTGCGGTGTTCACATAATGAGCCCGGACCTGCACCGAATGAGCACAGATGTGCTCTGTGAATGAGGCACTGTCTGTAAGCTGAGCAGCGTGCAATGCAACCCCGTTTCCATGGGTGCCCGGAGGCCCTACCTGGAGCTGGCTCCTGCAATCCGTGTTCCCTTGTAAGGGGACATGAGGAGGCAGCGTGTAAGGTGTAGGCTGCGACTTCTACAGTCCAGTATCCCTTGCTAGCACATTCCGATATCCCGGCTGTGGGATCTGGGTAGAGCTGAAGAGCGTCTCTCAGTGGGGTCTGGGGAGGGTAGAAAGGCTTGTGCCTGCTACTGCAGCTCAGTGTCCCAGTTGTGGGATCTGTGAAAGACTTGAAAATCTGGAGCCGTCTGATGGGAGAGCCATGTCCAAAAAGTTAAAAATATAATCCCACGTTGCAGGAGGGGGTACCTGGAGGTAACACTCCATGTTCCCGCCTGTTGTTGGTTTGGGGAGAGCGGTACGCAAAGGCACCGTCGCCCGTCTATCATTATCCGAGGGAAAAAATGCAAAAAATTAAAATAATAAAGATAATGACGAGGGTCATTAGATGCATCTACCTCCTAATGACACTAAGCTAAAACTGGTGAGGCAGTGTCTGCCCCAGGGGTGTATGCTGCAGAGGAGGAGCCATTGTAACTCTTTTGCAGATTCTGCTTAGTGTCGCCTCCTAGTGGACAGCAGCATAACACCCACGGTCTGTGTCCCCCAATGAGGCGAAGGAGAAATAGCCATAATGGTCAGATAATTGATTACAGAGGTGCTCTTCGAGTGCAGATGGCAGTGAATATACATGTCTGCTGCACATTGAAAGGAGCTCAGCAAATATCCAAACTGGTCCCTTCTCCCAACCCAGTACAACTACAATTAAGTGGCTTCACAAAATTTCTCATGTTGACCCTGACACAATGTTATCGTAGTTTCTAAATGGGATTTTTTTTTTTTTTATTATTTTGTCATGCCAATGTGGAAGCATTATCAAGCAAAGTATTTGGCACCTAGTGAGTTAACTTTAGTTTTTTATGGAGGCATGTGACCCCTCTATATGAACTGCTATATGATAAAAGTCACTTAACAAAAGCTAACTCATTTGGTGCCAAAAACTTTGATTGCTAATATCTCTGAAACCGAAAGGCAAAACAAACATTTTATTCTGCTCTCCATCCATTATTAAATCTACTGTCCAGCTCAACATTATAAATTTGGTTAATAGTATAAGCCCTTCATGCCTAATCCAGGACTCCACATATTGTATGTTAAGCCTTTTATGACCTTTGACATACATGTATGTCAAAGGTCATGTCTCTGCCTTTGATGCAATATATGAAAAAATATATCAAAAACCTGACTGGGACACCTTTGATGTATCTCTGCCTTTGATGCAAGCGCAATCGGAACCCTCTTCTTTCATGGTAGATGATGGCTGATTTGATCAGCCATTATGTGCCTTTAAAGGGGAACTCCGGGGAGAGAAAGCTTTTTAGTACAGACCCTGCTCTCCTACATGATGAAGCAGAGCCGTACACTGCAGTTCTAGGATCTATAGATCACTTATAATTAAATAAAATCATACCTGCTCCTTTGATTTCCCCCTCTCTCATGGGACAGAGAATTTCAGCTTGAGAGCTTCATGCAGGAGCAGAGAACAGGAGGTGTGGCAGGGGTGTGGATGCTGGGGGATGCAGGATTTACCTACATTCCAGTGAGGAGTGATGATGATGATACATTGAAAGTTGGAGGGATAGGAAAGTATCATGTTCCTATGGGGAAGGGGACACCATGCAGAGCTGAATTGATCAATGTAATGATTTGCCTCTGCTCCTAGCCTCACAATAACAGTACACATTATTCATCATCATACAACAGATGATCACAGCATATATTTGTATCTGCTTGGTGACATGATTGCTATTTCAAGCCTGGACCCCCCTGTCACATAGGATGGTATATCAGGGACAGGATTGTAGTGTAAGCACAGGGCCGGCAACCACACCCCCACCACGCCCCCTCCCTATACAGAAGTGTAAGGGGGTTGGAATATAGGATGATCATGCAGCTCCCAGTATCCACGCCCGACCAATCTCCTGCTCTCTGCCCCTACATGAAGCCGGCATGCTGAAATTCTCTGTCTCATGGGGGGGAGAGGGGTGTGATGAGGAGCTGGTATGATTTTATTGATTTATAACAGATCTATAGATCCTAGAACTGCAGTGTACAGCTCTGCTTCATCATGTAGCAGGGCATGAACTGTACTAAAATGTTTTCTCTATCAGGAGTTCGCCTTTAACAGTTAACATGTTTTATGGCGCTGTCAGTCAGTTGTATTTAACATGGGCCAGCCGGTGGTACGTCATTCCACATGTCCATTGGCACACTCGTGATGTGATCATGGGGTGCCGATGGGTTGCCATGACAGCCAGAGGTCTGCTGAAGATCCCTGTGCCTGTCATTACAATACTACTGTGAAAGCCATCATTTAGCTGGCGTTTATAGGAGATTGTGATTTTCACTAAATATAGAAGTGCTAAAGCACACATATGCATAGCAAAAAAGATCAGACAATAGCAGGTTCAAGTCTATTAAAGGTAAAAAAAAATTAGTATAAAAAAAAAACAAGTTAAATTATGAAAAAGAAAATTATAGAAAAAAACAAAAAACAAGTTCACATATTACACATATTTGGTATCGCGGTGTTTGTAATAGTCTGATATACGAAAATATAAAATTAATTGAGCCAAATGGCAAACAGTGAAATGAGAAAAAAAAATAAACTGCAAAAAGTATGTTTAGCGGCAGCACCACTATAATAACATGCAAAGAAAGGTGATCAAAACAAAATGGTACTAGTAAAAAAATGTCAGCTAAAGGTGCAAGGAATAAGCCCTAACAGTCCTATAATAAAATACGGTAATTTAAAGGGTCTTGGAGAATGGCGACAAGTAATTTTTTTTTTTTTTTACATAAATTTTCAATATTGCTTTCACCAATGAAATAAGCAAAAGCTACACATTTGGTATATGTACATCCACACTGACCTGGAGAATCATAAAACAAGGAAATTTTTACCATATAGTGAACTAAAAATTAAAGAAAAAAAAACTATAGTGAAATTGCACTTTGACAATTTCCACACACTTGGCATTTTTTGTACCGCTTTTCAGTGCATCGTGTAATAAAGTAAATGTCGTAATACAAAAGTACAGATGAAGAACTAAAAAAGTTTTAGCTCTTGAAAGAAGAGGAGGAAAAAAGGAAAGTTGGAAAATTGCCCAGATGTGAAGGGGTTAATGGAAAAATATGCTAATATTGTACATAATCTTTATTGTAAGTTTGCCAATTTACAAAATAAAAACTAGAACCTTATGAAGCAACACTGATTGTGAATCAATTTCTCCTGCTGTTGTGAGAATAGGACCCCCTAAAAAGTAGTGGTTCTGCATGTGGTGATGACAGACTATTTCTCTGTTGTCATCCTTTTCTGGCTGTTTTGGTCACTTTTGCTTTTTATCATTGCTCTCACCCCTAGAGTAGTATGAGGTGGTGTCTACGGGATGGGACATTTATATGGATGCACCTAAATAAAATGGGAATGGTTGGTGATATCAACTTTCTGTTTGTGGCACATTAGTGTATGGGAGGGGGAAGACTTTTCCAGATGGGTGGTGACCATGGCGGCCATTTTGAAGTTGGCCATTTTTGAATCCAACTTTATTTTTTTCAATGGGAAAAGGGTCATGTGACACATCAAACTTATTGAGAATTTCATAAGAAAAACAATGGTGTGCTTGGTTTTAACGTAACATTGTGTCAATGAAATTCTTTTCTGCCACTCTTGACACACTGATAGCAACACCAAAGAAGAAATGCTAGCACAGGCTTCCAGGATCCGTTGTTTCAGATGCTGCACATCTCGTATCTTCACAGCATAGACAATTGCCTTCAGATGAGTGATGAGGGAAACTTTTTTGAGAATGGTAAAGTTGACAAACAAAACCACCCTATTGGTCTGACACTAACCCACAGTGGATAGATCCCTCCAAGACTGTTGGAACACAAAAATTGATGGCATAGTGTGGTATATGGGGTACAAAGATAGTGGGGCCATTCCTCATCAATTGAAACCTCAATATCACTGGATATCTGAACCATGTAGCAATTTCAGATATTCAGTGGCATTGAGTTATGTTAAAACCAAGCACACCATTGTTTGTCTTATGAAAATAAGTTTGATGTGTCACATGACCCTCTTCCTATTGAATAAAATAAAGTTGGATCCAAAATGGCCAACTTCAAAATGGCCACCATGGTCACCACCAATCTGGAAAAGTCTTCCCCCTCCCATACACTAATGTGCCACAAACAGGAAGTTGATATCACCAACCATTCCCATTTTATTTAGGTGCGTCCATATAAATGGCCCACCCTGTACAACTCACAGAAGTTGCCCAGCCAGTGCAGCTCATCCAAGATGGCACATCAATGCGAGCTGTGACAAGACAGTTAGCGGTGTCTGTCAGCACAGTGTCCAGAGCATGGCACAGATGCTTGGAGATAGGCAAATACACCAGGAGATGTGGAGGGGGCAGTAGGAGGGTAACAACACAGCAGGACCGCTACCTCCTCCACTGTGCAAGCAGTAACAAGAGGAGAAGTTTCAATGCCCATCAAAATGACACCAAGCAGATCATCCAATGTCAAAGTGTCTGCTCAAACTGTTACAAACAAACTCCATGAGGGTGTCATGAGGGCCCAACTTCCACAAATGAGTGTTGTGCTCACAGCCCAACTCAGTGCAGGGCAATTGGCTTTTGCCAGAAAACACAAATATTGTCAGATTTGATACTGGCGGCCTGTAGTCTTCACGGATGAAAGCAAGGTAACACTGAGCATGTGACAGATGCAACAAAGTCTGGAGACCATGTGGAGAACAATCTGCTGCCTGCTACATCCTCCAGCATGACCAGTTTGGCAGTGGGTCAGTAATGGTGTGGGGACGTATTTCACCACGTGCTAGCCAGAGTTACCCTGAGCGCCGTTAGGGAGGAGATCCTCAGTCCTATTGTGAGAACATATGTAGGTGCAGTGGGCCCTAGGTTCCTTCTGATGCATGACAATGCTGGACTTCATATGGCCGAAGTGTATCAGGAATTCCTGCATGATGAAGGCATTGATGCTCGACTGGCCTGATCCCCAGACCTGAATCCAATAGAGCACATGTGGAACATCATGTCTCGTTCCAGCCACCAATGCCACGTTGCACCACAGACTGTCCAGGAGTTGACTGATGCTTTACTCAAGGTCTGGGAGGAGATCCCTCAGGAGAACATCCGTCACCTATCAGGAGCATGTCCAGGCATTGTAAGGAGGTCATAGAAGCATGTGGTGGAAGCCACATACAGTGCTGTGTCTCATTTCCTTGTCTGGAGGCATTTCCACTGAAGTTGCATCAGCCTGTAATTTGATTTCACTTTGATTTTGAGTATCATTCCATATCCAGACCTTCATCCGATATTATTCTTGATTTTCATTGATCAGTTTTAGGTTTTATTGTCCTCAATGCATTGCACAATGTAATGAACAAAGATATGCATCTGGAATGTTTCATTCATTGAGATCTAGTTGTTCCCTTTGCTTTTTTGAGCAGTATCTGTGTTTAAGTAAGACAGTGGCACTCACCAGATGGATCTTCAAATTTTATTACATTGTCCAAGGGAACATTCCAAGGGAGCGGGTCGTTGGGGAGGGAGGTGCGGGAGCGTGGACGACGGTAACCGTTTCGCGGCTCCGTTATATATTTTTGCACTTACGCCAAGTGAGCACCACCAGTGTTTGGAGACCCTCGGTCAGCAAGGATCTCTGTATCCATAACCGGTTATTACACACGGGTAGTGCCCAGTGTTCCTACTCTATATTGTGAATATATATATATATATATATATTACTTTTTAATGCATTTCCAATAATATTAACCAAAAAAAACATTTCTATCTAAAGGTGTAAAAATCATCCTTGTGCAAAAAATAGTGCACATTGTTTTTTTACTAAGCAAAAACTGGAGATTCACTTCCTGCTCCAGGGTGTATATGCTGCAGAGGAGGAGTTTCTAAATCTTTTGCAGATTCTGCCTAGTGTCGCCTCCTAGTGGACAGCAGCATAACACCCACGGTCTGTGTCCCCCAATGAGGCGAAGGAGAAATACTACATACAAAACTGATTACCTGTAGACCATGATACAAGGATCCTTTATTGTATATGCTAAAGGAAATATGTTGCCAAGTTTTTGTCTGAGAACTCCATAATATCGGGGTAGAGACCCTGATTCCAGCAATGTGTAACTTGCTGTGTTGCTTGCTACAGTGTTGATAAAATCACTCTTTTCCCGCTGCAGATCTACCAGTTCTCTGACTGCTGAGCTCTGTATAACTGTTTGTCAGCATTCTGTGTACACTGTGCATAGCCAGAAAGCTGCTAATGAGTGGTGGAGGTGGGGATAAGAGCAGGAGGACTCCATGGCACAAGACAAGTAATCCTCTTTTGATAATCTCCCGGTGTTGACCACTGAATGATTTTATTGAAACTACGACAAGCAGACCAGTAAGTGACACATAACTGGAATTAGGGTCTCAGCCCTTACATTATACTGCTTGTAGATTAAACAGCAACAACCTGCTGAAATATTCTTTTTCTATACCATATGATTACATGCTAACAGTGAATATGTCCTTCTCCTAGAAAACTGAAAAAAAAATCCATTGCATTACAGCTACCGTAAATTAAGCCAAACAATCTTGATATCAAGCTAAACTTTTTCCATCTTTATTGGTTATGAAGAATATTCTTACTTTTGTTTGTGTGTCCAGAGTTACTGTCATAACCCCCAAAAGTCTCAGATCTTCTAGGCAGAGTGGTGACCCCAGAGCTGGGATCGTCACATGGGCTGGACACCTGGGATAGCAGCATTATTTCAATTTTTTCAGCTGCAAAAAAATAAACAAAAAGTGAAGAAGCAGAAGTATCTTGTTACAGGAGGTTTGTCAAGGCAACAGTGGACTAGTAAAGACTTTTTAGCTTGTCCTGTTTTATTTTTTTTTCTATCTTCGTTCCTAAAATTATGAAAACGTTTCAGCGGACATGGCCATTTTTGTATTAGATAACATTTTGGGGTACATATGACATTATTATACATTATTATTCTAATTGATGGGGAAGGCCAGAGACTGAAAAATAGCAATCCTGGCATTTGGATTTTCCAGATTCTTTTGCACAAAATATATTTCTCTATTACATTTTCATTTTTTTTATTTCATAAGGAAAAAAAAAGTGGGAGATTTAATCTTTTACAAACTTTGGGTTTTTAAAGAAATACAATGTTTGAATTTTTTTTTCTTTTATAGCGGGCAATTTTAGCATTTTTGCCAGATCAGCATTTCCCCCCCCCAACAAAAAAAATTGTCCAGGGCTTATATACTCAAACTGTTGGTTGCATCCTCAATTCCAGAGGATCCTACCATCATTAGTCCAATGTGTCAGAGAAAGAGGGGGCTTAATTTTTTTAAGATCTGATTGGTTTTGACAGATCAGTAGATTATATACAGAGGTGTGTTAGGGTGGGTTTACACGCAAGGATATCGTTCAGGATATCGTTCAAAAGTCACGTGATTGAAATCTTTTGAACGATATAGTTTGTACATCCTTGCGTGTAAACATAAGATCTAGGATGAAAAGATCGTTAGATCGTTCATCCTAGATTTGAGATTCTGACCTTAAATCATCATTTGTCGTCCAATTAAGCACTGAACGATGTGCCACATCGTTCAGTGTGAAACCTTTTGAACGATATCGTTCCAAAGATTTCTATGCCTGCCAAAGTCAGTGAAGTATAAAACTTTTATTAAAACATTTGTCTGTAGTGATTAACATGTAAAAGCCGCTCCTGCAGCTGTGTGGTACATGTCGGCACACAGCAATCAGGAGTGGCTATGCATGCGGTGTGTAAGGGGTTAATGTTATTGAGGTACATGGTCCCAGAGAGTGCCCACACTCCCCTAGAGCCATGTACCACATAACATTGGCAGCTCAGGGGTTAAGCAAGCAAGTGTACAGAAGCCGCACTATGTCGGCTCTGCTTTATTTATTGTTAAAAAGCCGGCGGGTAGTGTCATTTATCAGTGTTGCGTGAACATTTACTAGTGTTTTGTGAATAGTGTAGCTGTCCTCTGCTCTGGTGCTGAAGCCGGCTTCAGCATAAGCAATCATCACCACAGCACAGGAAATCCCGTGTTATACTGTAATGAGGAGAGGCGCAATTTGCGTACATTGATTGCTGTGTGCCAACATGTACCACACAGCTGCAGGAGTGGCTTTTACATGTTAAATCACACACACATTTAATACATTTTAGTTTTTAAAACAATGTTACATATAATAATGTGCCAGTGCTGCTGTCACAGCGCTAGCACATTATTATAATGGCATTGCTCAGCATCGGATGGATAAATCTTCCTCTGATACTGGCACGCTGCCAAAATGGATATCATTAACAATATCCTTGTGCGTCACAACGCACGAATGATATATACTGTACATATCGTTTGTACAATGTCTGTCACGTGACTTTTGTAAGGATATCGTTAACGATATCCTTGCGTGTAAACCCACCATTACATTTTTACTATTTTCCACTTTACCTTCAGCTATGGCAGACAGGAGCAGGTGTTCCCCTTTTGCATTCTCTCCATTGTCAGATCCAACAAGGACTCGGACCCTGGATCCTTGTGATGATTCATCAAAACCATACATCTCAGCCATTTCCAAACAAATCTGCAGTTTTTCGCTGAGAGTTTGTATGATTGATGTGTCCTTCAAGATCAGGCGATCTGCAAGCAAAGCAAGGTTTCATTTTTATTTTCTTTTATCTGGTAAAACAAACTAATCAATAATCAATAATTAATTATATCACCTTGAAGATCCCTTATCCTAGCAGCACGCTCAGAAACCTGTTTTCGCTCTTCATCAGCTTCATTGAGAAACTCTGTCCCTTCATCCGGGCAGCTGTATGGAACATAATAGGTTATGTAGTCTCACAAAGTTTATGTAAAGATCCATCATCTATTTAATTTTACCCTCTTTGAGAAACCATAGAAATACATTTCCTTTAAAGGATCAACCTGTCCGTAGCATCAACCCCTCCTAAACCATCTATAGGGACATGTAGGTCGTAGGAATCTGCAATAAAACATTGGATCGCAGATATCAAGGTATCATTTTATTCAGAGATTTCCAAGTTTGTCTTAATATGTAAATGGAATAAAACGATGTTTGGGTGAGCGCTGGGATATGAAGACAGCTACACTTCAACAAGTATTTTACCTGTAAGTTTATTGTTCAAATCACACTAGGTCCTCTCCCACAACATGTTTCGACGCTCAGGGCATCTTCCTCAAGTGGAGACGCCCTGAGCGTCGAAACATGTTGTGGGGAGAGGACCTAGTGTGATTTGAACAATAAACTTACAGGTAAAATACTTGTTGAAGTGTAGCTGTCTTCATATCCCAGCGCTCACCCAAACATCGTTTTATTCCATTGCCTGCATATCCATCTCCCTATGGGGAGAGCGGTGGAGCAGCTCCGGAGGAGAAGACAAACCTAACAGAGGAGAGGAAAACACGTGAGGGATCACGTGCAATTACACAGGCGGACACCGAGGAAAAAGGGAAAGAATTCCACACCGCATAGAGAGAGACCCCGTGCACTCACTACGTGAGCCCCCCTGTTGTGCGGACAGCACAACAGGAAAAGGTGAGTGTAACGGTGACTTAACAGAGGGTGGATATAAAACATAAGCAGCGTGGCGCAACCAATTTCTATATCTCATTAATATGTAAATGAGCTGTTAAAATCTATGGAACAGACATAGATGTCTTTGATAAAGGGGGCATTACCAGCATGAAACATGTAATGATGAAGTCTGCTCTCCTGAACTACATGTCTCACACTGGTAATCACACTTTCATACAATCATAGACGTTGTCACAGGGAATGGACATCTGTGATTGGCTGTTGGAGGCAGAGTGCAGTTAATAATCAGGAAGTTAATGAGAGGCCCCAAGTACAAGCACACGGTCCTTGGTATATAGAATAATGCTGCTGTTTTAATCTCCATTTTGCTTATTTTTACACTCCCCAGCCACCATGTTATAACTTTAACCCCTTCACGACTAGGGGTGTAATCGTACGCCCTTGGTCATGTCCCCCCCTCTGATGAGAGCCGATCTAATCAGCTGACATGTAAAGCTATCAGCACCAATCGGATCAGCAATCCAATCGGTGCTGTTAACCCTTTGGATCGCGCTGTCAACCACTGACGTGACTTTCCCCGACAGCATCAGAGGTCCTGTGATGTGATCAGGACCACCAATGGACACCCTGACAGCCCGTGGTCCAGCAATGACCCAGTATCTTTATGAAATCCCTTCCTGTGGATGCCTGGCAAGCTGCACATGACGACTTGATCAGATCAGCTGACATGTGCAGGGAATGATGCGAGATCAGTGCACAAGCTTGCTTTAAAGGGAGGCAGGCTACCAACAACATACAGATAATGTTCTAGGTTGATAGTCGGTGAACAGAAAAATTTAGAGACTACTCAAGAATCGCAGATATCAAGGTATTATTTTATTCAACTCTCTATCACCTACATGCCCACACAGACTGTTCAGAATAGTTGATCTGTCAGACAAATGTCCTACGAAAGGAAACGGTTAGTTGATTTATGCTACCCAAACAGTGGGCAGCATGAATCACAGACTGGCTGCATGATTACAGCTAAAAGCATTTAAGAGAAAAGGGTTTGCTGCCAGCATGTACTGTAATTACACATTGGGAAGAGGAGTAGAGCAAAGCTGGATACCATTACAAACACCTCTTGCAGCTTTCATTTCAAGATGCTGTCAGTGTAGACAGGAGTAGAGAAGAACGGACACTGCTCAGAGATAAAAAGCTGCAACAGTTGCTTGTGATGACACATAGCTCTACTTTATTCCACTCCCACACTTGCAATCACAGCAGATGCCAGCAGTGAAATCAGCGAAGAGAGCAGAGCTTTGTATCATTACAAACACCTTTTAATTTTCATCTCGCTGGACTTTCAGCTATGGCTTACTTCTTTCCCCCATCTCCCCCACACACACACTGACAGCTGTTGGATTAGTGCTGCAGGTGGTTGCAATGACACATATCCAGGCATATTTTTTATTCCGATAATGTCCACGTTTCCAAAATTGGCATTTAAAATTTATAAGCCAATATGTCCACAACGTAAGAGAAAATAAAAAAACAAAAATATGCTTTATTCAGCTCTGCAGCCAATATTCCATGAAGTGGCCAGTTTGATAGGTTCTCTTTAAATAAAAGCTTAATTAAAGGGGTTGTCCCATGAACAAAGTACATTTTAATCAATAGATATGGAAATAATAATTTCTACAACTGGATATATTAAATAAAAAATATTCCCGTGCTAAGGTAATAAGACAAAATAGCTCCATGGTGAAGTCCTGGTGATCAAATAAAGGAAAGAGTAGATGGAATCTGGTCACCTAGTGGAGTTGAGCAGGTTAGGCACAATTCTGATGAGAGAAGGAGAGAAGAGCTGTTCCTTGCATAGAATGCTTCTCCACTTGTTAAAGCCAACACAGTGAAAATTCTAAATTCTTTATTCACCAAGTTCCTAAAGCAATATGGATGAGATTCAGGTGGGGATTTGTTCTATTATTTTCAATCTTAAAGGAGTTGGTTGGTCTAACATGACAATTCTGCAGTTACTGTGCGTGACTGCAAAATCATCAATCCTCCCAGCACATGCATTGTGTGATGCGAAGATTCGCTGTTTCTACACCAGGAACTGTACTGCAGTTATGCGGTATGCATGTTCCAGGCCACTGCCGTCTAAGCCGCCGATTAGTGCGCGCAGCCTCGCTCAATACAAGTCTATGGAGCAAGGCCACGCCCACTAGACAGCCGTGCCCGCTCCATAGAATGAGCGAGGCTGTGCCCACGTTGTTCTTACCAAGAACATGCATACCGCACAATTGCGGCTTGTTCCTGGTGTACAAAACGGCAAATCCTCGCAGAGCACAAGGCATGTGCTGGGAGGATTGACAAGTCTGCAGTCCCACAGACTGTGATATGTCATGGACTTCTGTAACCCAACCCTGAACACTTCCCTATCCCCCGACTAAGAGCCTGATATGCCATGGACTTATATACCCTACCCTGGACATGTCCCCACCCTCTGAAAGGATCCGATATATCATGAATCTCTATATGCCTACCCACTCCCCACTCCCTACCCCCGTCCCACTATTTTTACCATTTGCTTTGGCAATGCTGATATGTACTTAAGTCCTGCCAAAAAAGCTCATTTGAATTGAATTGTATTGCCTATTATAGTTACATTGCAACAAATATAAAAACTGCTGCAATGTAAAAATGGATTCAAAAGTTTCACCAGCCACTGGAGAATCAAAGCTATTGCTCTTATGTGCTAACATGGCTAACGCAAACACTATAAACTGCTGCAATTGCTGCACTTAAAACAAGGAATTGGAAAAATTATCAGAAGAAAAAAAAAAAAAAAAAAAAAGGTAAAACTACATTTACCCTTAAATAATAATATATTTGTTTTCATGGTAATTAACTTCATTAAAATTATTATAACCACAAGTAATGGACCAATGCTTACATGAAGAATGCTAAAACTACTGAAAACATGGATCAATTTCAATGTTGTCTCATTATCACATTTAACCTCCTAAGGTACCGTTACATGTCGCAACATTGCATGCAATTTCACTTGCAACTTGCTGGTTGCAGCGAAATCATGGACACATTGTTCTATTTTGTGGCCGTGTACAAATGTAACTATGTGTCCATGATTTCACTGCAACCAGCAAATTGCCAGTGACATTGCCTAGCAATATTGCTGTGTGTGACGGTACCTTTAGTGATCGAGCTAATTTTGACTAATGACCAGGTCAAATTTTGGAAATCTGATCAATGTCACTTTACATGGTGATAACTACGGAATGCATCAACGGATCCAGGTTATTTCGTGACATATTGTACTTTGTTAGTGGTAAATTTAGATCAACATTTGTTAGATTTATTTGTGAAAATATATGAAGCTTGGCAAAATGTTAGAAAATTTTGCAATTTGCAAACTTTCAATTTTTATATCCTTAAAGGGATCCTGTCACCTCCAAAGCGCCTCCTAAGCTACAAAACATATCCCTGCAGCATCCATTCACTAATCTCACACCCTTTTGGCTCAGAAAAGCATCCTGTGAAAGTGCATAAAAACGTTTTAATACTTACTCATTAGCGATGTTAATTAGCTGTGCCTATATTCTTTAGCCCCTAGGGGGCCTTCGTCGTCATAAGATCACGCCCTAATAGGTGTGAGCTTCTATTCATATTCTATTCAGCACCTCCCTGCTCTCCTTAGCTGTAATGGGGCTGTAATGACGTGATTCGCATCATTTCCGGCATCAGGTGACGTCAGTACACCCACGCCGCTTGCGCAATGCGGTGCTTGAAGCCTACAGAGCGGCGCAGGTGTACTGACGTCATCCGATGCCGGAAATTATGCGAATCGCATCATTAAAGCCCCATTACAGCCAAGGCAGCGCCGTGGAGAGCAGGGAGGCGCTGAATACAATATGAATAGAAGATCACGCCTATTAGGGCGTGATCTTATGACGAAGATGGCCCACCCTAAGGGCTAAAGAATATAGCCACAGCTAATTAACATCGCTAATGAGCAAGATATAAAACGTTTTTCTCCACTTTCACAGGATGCTTTTCTGAGCCAAAAGGAGTGTAGGATTAGTGATGGGATGCTGCAGGGACATGTTTTGATAGCTTAGGAGGCGTTTTGGAAGTGACAGGATCCCTTTAAAGCAGTTAGTCATGCTGTAGAAAAAAAAATAAAGAAAGAACATTTCCCATATATCTTCTTCACATGTGCATTAGAACTGCAGTCAGGTAATTGTTTATCTCTTTAGGTACTGCACAGGAATTAATGCAAAGTGAAATACATTTTTTTTTTTTTTTGCCAATTTTAAAAGGGACAGCACAACAAAATGGGCACCACAATTTGATGCCCAGTGTCTTCTGAGCCCCCCCAATATCCCACATGTGGTTGGAAACTTGTGTTTTAACAAACTGAAGAGCTCAGAAGGGAAGGAGCAATATTTGAATTTTGGAACACAAATTTGTCTGAAATAGATGATGGGTACCTAAACAGCAGAAACCTCCCACAAATCACCCCATTTTGGAAACTACACTGGTCAAGGTGGTCAACTATCCAGGAGTATAGTGAGAATTTTAAACCTATAGGTCAGTGATGGCGAACCTATGGCACGCGTGCCAGGGGTGGCACGCAGAGCCGCCTCCACTAGCACGCGGCCTCGCCACTACACTGCCGCTTTGATCTGCCGGCGCGCGCCGCGGTGCCGGCAGATCAAAGCTGTGTCGGAGCAGAGGAGACATTTCTCCTCTCTCAGACACTCTTCCTAGCCCCGCCCTCCCGGCCAGCGTCATGTGACAGCGGTCATGTGACGCGCCCGGCGTCACGTGACCGCATTCAGCGCGGGTCGGGAGGAG
Organism: Allobates femoralis; assembly: GCA_033576535.1. Taxonomy (NCBI): domain Eukaryota; kingdom Metazoa; phylum Chordata; class Amphibia; order Anura; family Aromobatidae; genus Allobates; species Allobates femoralis. Next base: position 365,291,703 of record JARQOC010000003.1, read on the forward strand.
AAGACACAGCAGAAGAGGAAACTGCAGCAGGAAGGTGAGTATGACTTTTTTTTTTTTTTTTCTATTTACAGCAGGATGGAGCATTACTAAGGGGCAGGATGGGGCATTACTAAGGGGGCAGGATGGAGCATTACTAAGGGGGCAGGACGGAGCATTACTAAGGGGCAGGATGGGGCATTACTAAGGGGGCAGGATGGAGCATTACTAAGGGGGCAGGATGGAGCATTACTAAGGGGGCAGGATGGGGCATTACTAAGGGGGCAGGATGGGGCATTACTAAGGGGGCAGGATGGAGCATTACTAAGGGGGCAGGATGGAGCATTACTAAGGGGGCAGAATGGGGCATTACTAAGGGGGCAGGATGGAGCATTACTAAGGGGGCAGGATGGGGCATTACTAAGGGGGCAGGATGGGGCATTACTAAGGGGGCAGGATGGAGCATTACTAAGGGGGCAGGATGGGCATTACTAAGGGGGCAGGATGGAGCATCACTAAGGGGGCAGGATGGGGCATTACTAAGGAGGCAGGATGGAGCATTACTAAGGGGGCAGGATGGAGCATTACTAAGGGGGCAGAATGGGGCATTACTAAGGGGGCAGGATGGGGCATTACTAAGGGGCAGGATGGGGCATTACTAAGGGGGCAGGATGGAGCATCACTAAGGGGGCAGGATGGGGCATTACTAAGGAGGCAGGATGGAGCATTACTAAGGGGGCAGGATGGAGCATTACTAAGGGGGCAGAATGGGGCATTACTAAGGGGCAGGATGGGGCATTACTAAGGGGGCAGGATGGGGCATTACTAAGGGGGCAGGATGGGGCATTACTAAGGGGGCAGGATGGGGCATTACTAAGGGGGCAGGATGGGGCATTACTAAGGGGGCAGGATGGGGCATATTACTCTGCTGGGGGCAGGATGGAGCATTACTAAGGGGGCAGGATGGGGCATATTACCCTGCTGGGGGCAGGATGGGGCATTACTAAGGGGGGCAGGATGGGGCATATTACTCTGTGCTGGGGGCAGGATGGGGCAATAGTAACAGGGGGCAGGATTTGGATGTGATGGGGCATATTATTATGTGATGGGGGCTGATGGGGCATATTATTATGTGATGGGGGGGGCTGATGGGGCATATTATTATGTGATGGGGGCTGATGGGGCATATTATTATGTGATGGGGGCTGATGGGGCATATTATTATGTGATGGGGGCTGATGGGGCATATTATTATGTAATGGGGCTGACGGGGCATATTATTATGTAATGGGGCTGATGGGCATATTACTATGTGATGTGGGCAGGATGTGGCAGATTAATATGTGATGGGGGCAAGGATGGGGCATATTAATATGTGATGGGGACAAGGATGGGGCAGATTACTATGTGATGGGGTCAAGGATAGGGCAATACTACCAGGGGGCAAGATGGGGCATATTACTATGTGATGGGGACAAGAATGGGGCACATTACTGCTGGATGGGGCATATTACTGCAAAGGAATAAGGATGGGGCATATTACTACAAGGGGACAAGAATGTGGCATATTACTGCAGGATGGGGCATATTGCTGCAAGGGGACAAGGATAGGGCATTACAGCAGGATGGGGCATTACTACATGATAGGGGCAGGATGGGGACATTACCACAAGGGACAAGGATGGGACATTACCGAAGGGGACAAGGATGGGGCATACTACAAGGGGATAAGGATAAAGACATTACTACAGGAAGGGGGTCAGGATAGGAACATTACTGCCAGGAGAGGGTCAGGATGAAGCACAACTGCAAGGAGAGGGTCAGGATGGGGCCATAAATGCATGGAGATGGTCAGGATGGATCATATAGCTAGGAAAAGATCAGGATGGAAGCACATTGCTACAAGGAGAAGATCAGGATGGAGCACATAACTGCAAAGAGAGGGTCGGGATGGAGCACATTACTGCAAGGAGAGGGTCAGGATGGAGCACCTTACTGCAAGGAGAGGGTCAGGATGGAGCACCTTACTGCAAGGAGAGGTCAGGATGGAGCACATTACTGCAAGGGAGGTCAGTTGGAGCACATTACTGCAAGGAGAGGGTCAGGATGGAGCACATTACTGCAAGGAGAGGGTCAGGATGGAGCACATAGCTACAAGGAGAGGGTCAGGATGGAGCACATGGCTACAAGGAGAGGGTCAGGATGGAGCACATAGCTACAAGGAGAGGGTCAGGATGGAGCACATTACTGCAAGGAAAGGGACCAGGATTTCAGCATGAAATCTGCTTGCATTCCATGATAAAATCTATCTCCTATCTGTCTAATATTCTTCATTTTTTCCATACAGATCAATCCACCTGCTGTTTCTAGAAAGGGCAGTGGCAGTGGCTCAGCTTCAATGTGCAGTACACATGAGCTGGATGACCACTGCTGAAGAGAAGAGAAGACTGCAAAGGTAAGTTTAAAATCAATTAATTGTTAAAATAATTGAATTGATCATTAATGTTTCAGGACTACAAGCCCTGTACAGGGAAGAGAGTTAGCATCTGCTGGATCTCCCCCCTGTGCAGCGCTTATGATTACTACTGCTGTAATTTAGGTTATATTATCGTATTGGCACTTTGCCATGAATAATTTCGTTTTGGGTTGCGGTTTGGGCACTCGGCCTCAGAAAGGTTCGCCATCACTGCTATAGGTACTTCACAGAATATGATAACAATAGGTCGTTATATTGAACATTTTAATTTTTTTCACGAAAATATTGTTTAGCCCCAAATTCTTCACTTTTGCTAAAGGTAGCAGGAAAACGTGGACCCCACAGTTATTACTTACTTTCTTAAAAGCATCGAGATACCCCACATGTAGTCTGTTTGGACAAACGGCAGGGACTGGAACAGAACAAGCGACATTTGAAATTTCACTGGAGTAGATTGAAGGCTCTATGTCGCATTTGCAAGGCCCTTGAGGTACCAAAACAGCAGAAACCCATAAAAAGAGACTTCATTTTGGAAACTAGATCCATCAAGGAATTTAACTAGTGGTGTACTGAGAATTTTTAACCTACTGGCCACTTATAAAACTTTAGAACATTTAGATGTGAAAACATAACATTTTTTCAACTAAAATACTGTTTTAGCAAAAAAACGTATAATTTAAACGAGAGGAAATAGGAGAAAATGGACAGGACAATTTTTACTGAATGTCGCAGTACCCCATATGTGGTTGAACACTATTGTCTGGACCCCATAATTTGTTGCGCAATTTCTCCTGAATGCGGTGATGCCCTCTAGGTCATCAGAAACTACTGTTGGAAGCACATGAGTGGGCTTCTTAGGAAGCTCTATTAAGCTTTTGGAGCACTGATTTTGCTACAATAGTTAGTGCTTGACAAGGTGCCAGAACAGAAGAAAAAAAACCAAAGTGACCCCACTATCTTTGTACCCCATATACCACACTATGCCATCAATTTTTGTGTTCCAACAGTCTTGGAGGGATCTATCCACTGTGGGTTAGTGTCAGACCAATAGCGGTGGTTTTGTTTGGTAACTTCACCATTCACAAAAAAAATTGCTTCATCACTCATCTGAAGGCAATTGTCTATGCTGTGAAGATACGAGATGTGCAGCATCTGAAATAACGGATACTGGAAGCCTGTGCTAGTATTACTTCTGTGGTGTTGTTATCAGTGTGTCAAGAGCGGGAGAAGAGGGTTGTATTGACAATCCAACACAATGGGCAGCACTTTGAACACATTTTATAAGTGGTCATAAACTTGTAAATAACTCATGAAAGAATAAAGTTACGTTAATACCAAGCACACCATTATCTTTCTTACAAAATTCTCAATAGGTTTGATGTGTCACATGACCCTCTTCCCATTGAAAAGAATAAAGTTGGATTCAAAATGGTCAACTTCAAAATGGCCACCATGGTCACTCTCCCATATACTAATGTGCCATAAACAGGAAGTTGATATCACCAACCATTCCCATTTTATTTAGGTGTATCCATATAAATGGCCCACCCTGTATAATGCAGTCATTACAATCCTACATATAATATATTGCACCCCATACTCACTGATTGATTAAATAAATACCTCTCCTCAGTTCCCCAGCTGCTCCAGTCCGCTCCGCTGCATCCCTAACTCCGCACATCTCAGTACAGGGGAGTGGAGTAGTGGCATCATTACGCAAACACAGCGGGAGAAAGAAGAGAGCGAGTTCTCAGTCTCTCATCATTGCTTGTAATTGTATCGGCATAATAGATGCGGGTCCCCCTCCACCTAATGTGGACAAAATCGAGTAGGGTGGGCTTGATGCCAGTGGGTGTCAGCTTTCATATACAGCTGTCACCTGCAGAATTTTCTACCGCGGAGTGCTTATCACTTAAAATCAAGGCAAGGAATACCATCTCTTAACTACCACAATGCGTATTGGCAGTCATTAATGGACCATGCTTAAATCGGAAAGATATTAAGCAAGCATTATCCATGCTGATCTGATTCTAAAGTATATCCCCAAGAGACCAAATATAATATTTAGGAGAAATAAAATATAAAAAAAATTATTAAATTGAAGCTGAATATGAAGGATAAAAGGGGATTTTTCTGTACTCACCGTAAAATCATTTTCTCTTAGCATCTAATTGGGGAACACAGGACCATGGGTGTTATGCTGCTGTCCACTAGGAGGAGACACTATGCAGAATCTGTAAAAGAGTTAATTGACTCTTCCTCTGCAGTATACACCCCTGGAGCAGGAACGTGCTTCACCAGTTTCGTGCAAAAGCAGTCAGGGAGATAACAGATTATAACATTGCAACAAGGTCTGTAACCACACAGGCAACCTGTGTACTCAGATATAGCTAATGAAGTAATAACAGTATAACAAGGCCTGTAACTAAACAGGCACATGTGTTAGTAGGTAAGGGTTAGCAGAGTAATAATAATACTCCAAGGCCTGTGTAACCAGGCACATGTGCAACAGTGAAGAGTTAATGAAGTCACAAGTGAATAACAAGGCCTGTACTTACACAGGCTCGCAGTACTACAATGCCTGTAACCAAACAGGCACAAGTTTAACCCTTCAACATTCAACAGCGTGCTAATAGTCAAGACATGCACAACTATGTTAACCATGTAACCGCTGCTAAGCTATGTGAGAACTTTATGAAAGGCCCACAAGGGAAATAGGGCGGGTGCTGTGTCCCCCAATTAGAGGGTAAGAGAAAAGGATTTTATGGTGAGTACACAAAAATCTTCTTTTCTCCTTCGCCTCATTGAGGGACACAGAACCATGGGACGTTCTAAAGCAGTCCCTGGGTGGGAACTGGCAATGGAACTAGTATCACTGAGTATGTACAGTGATGACTATGTACCGACAGGTGGGTCTTGTCGTGATGATAGCCTGGAGTAGAGGTTTTACCTGAGCGCGCTGCAATTCCCAATCCTCTGCTGAGAACGGTAATTGATCCTGAACATATCCTGGTTGGATGAGCATGGTAAGGGGAATATTGAATCGAATTTTGAAAGGTGGTTGTTGTCGGTTTGTGATAACTACATATTGGTACTATGTGAGTAGCTTTGTTGTCTGTAGACTTTACTTGACGGCCCTTGTGAAGGAAGGGTTTTTAACAAATTTGGTTGCCATACATTTTTGGAAGAATGAGAAACGACTGAGACCTGCTGTGTAATAGACTAACTACAGACTGAGTGTAGGTCAGTGTGGAAGAGACAGAGAGCTCATGGTATGAAATAGAGTCAAGGGACACGACCCGGAGAGGCTTCTTAAAGAAGTTGGCCGGAGTGAGCGGTCTGGTCTGTGTGTTAGTCATCCCGGTACAGTTGGTATGAGTAGCACGATGTGCGTACTAAGTGCATCAGGACAAGTCTGAGGCTCTAAAGATGATCCGGTGACTTAGTTGTTTAATATTCAGCACTAGCATGTTAGTGGGGAACAATATATACAGGAAACGGATGCGGCTATATACTTGGACTAAAGGCTGCGTCCTCTTGGCTGTGAGTTCTGAGGCCTGGCCAGGATAATTGGCCCTTGGCATTGAGGCATGACTTATTTACTGCTATACCTGTGTTTTTCTGGCGGTGGCAACCTTGACTGAGGCTCTTAGGATGAAGGGTCCGTGTTTGTGAGTTCATCTGTCGGCATGTTAAGAATTCTGCCTTTGAAATGATTATCCCTGGTCTGAGAACAGCTGTCTGTACAGTGTTCAGGGATTCCACCTAGTGACGGATGTAGCGAACACGTGTGTGGCTTAGCAACAGCGGATTGCGTTTCGGTGGTTGACATATGTCACCCCTGAGTCAATGTCTGCCTGCATTCTGCCATGCGAGACTGCTATAATGTGCCTAATTGATTTCAGTACAAGACCTACTGTCCGAAGCTTCGGAGTTTGAGGGGCACTTTGAGGTGTGGACAAGACTCCTGTCCTATGTATTGTGATGTGTGTACGTGGCCCCACATTCTGGTCTTGTGTCTTGCTTGAGCATATATATTTGCCAATACCGGAGGTGTCTGAGCCACTGGCACTGGTTTCTCTGCTGCCACTATTTCGCCCAGCACTGTGATGGCAAATTGTGAATGAATGAATGAAGGAGACCGCTGAATAAGCCTGCGGATTGGCTGCTAAAGATGGTAGACCTGTGGTGGTTGATCCGCCAAGCTAGTTTTCTTCACCTGCCCCGTGAAAGTTTTTTCCTTGCTTGAGAGTGAGTGTGGCTGAATACCCCAGTGGGGCGACTTCCTGTTTAAGGACGCTAGGTAACTAAATTGCAGTGGATTGTTTTACCTTTACTGCGCTATACCGAACGGTTGGCCCCGTGCTAGCATTGTGGAGGCTGCTGAGCCTTTCCATATTGTTAAAACGTGTACAGTGCTCGAGACGCTGTTTTGGTAGGTTGTGAGACTTAGTGCGTTGATAAGCTGAACATGACGGGCTGGAAGGATGCTGACACCCCTTGGTTGTATGATATGCATGACTGCCGCCTTGACTGTCGTGCACTTCTAGGGAACTGCAGTGAAATCGCCAGGAAATAGCCACCCTTTCTTATTGTATGTGTTGTATTGTAACTTGCTTCTTTGTGACATGTTGAGTACGTTGAAAAGCGTTTAGTATGTCTATGGATGTAAGGTATCATTCTTGGTGTATGGAGGTAGTTCTGGCTATGAGCTGTCCCTGCGGGCATGTCCTATCTTGCTCTGTATGTTAGTTCCTGTACATCTGGTACTGCACCTTTATGTCTGGCTACCCTAGAGATGTTGGAATATAATGTAGAAAAAACATGCTCCACGGATGAAATGGTACATTGTCTTCTGGAATGCAGCTGGACTGTAGTGCGTGGCCGACCCCTTGGTTCTATGAATCGCTACGCTGTTGGGTTTGAATTGGCGAGACTGGCACTGCCTTTATGAGTTAACCTTTTGGGCATCCTGGGCCACATTACTGCGTGGTAATCGTCCCTGTGTCCAAGTAGGGCTACGTAATGACCAACTTTACAGACTTCCTACAGCTTGTAATCCGGTCTGTTGTCAGTGGCTAACAGCAGTCTTGATGCGCTCTGAGTAATGTACGTGTGGTTACGTTCATTCGTACCTGAGGATACCGTGGTCAGTTTTCTAAACAGGTGTCACTTGAGGCCTAGGAGAACAGTGAGGACCCCCTTTCGAGATGTAGTCCGCTTACTCTTTACGTAACTAGAGGGCATGGCTAATGGCAAAGGCCTTGCTAACTGCTGTTGCTGAGCAAGTGGCCTCGTTTAGGGTTGATGTAGTAGCTGGCCAGCTGCAGTAGCGACTTGAGTCTCCTGGTTCCACAGCGTAGGATCGGTGTGTAGGCGTGTAACTGCATGAATGAATGAACGCAGTGATCTACTAGAAGTTCTTGTTAGGATGATCTGCTCAATAACTACTTGCTGCCTTTGCGTGGCCACATGTAAGCTGCAGATGGATATTAACCTCTGGCTCCAGCTGCCCGATTTGAGGGCTGTAGCCGGGTGAAAACCATGCTGAGCCTGTGAGCTTGGCTTGTGTGTGCTGAGGGCTGAAGCAGGAGAGCAAACTCTGCTGCGCTATTTACTGTCCTGACACACTTGTAATAGCCATGTATGTGTATTTATACCCTGCAGCAGTGCAGTGGTGACTAATGTTAAGCTGTTAAGCTGTGAAGCATTCAGCTTCATTGTGACTGCAGTATTTTATTTTGGAAGGCCCACCGCTGGTACGGAGGAGTGGGCCTCACTTTTTGTTGTATAGGTGCGCCCTGCTGTAATGGCCACCGCTGCTTGTAGCAGGGGCGTTACCATTATGTGCAGGCATGCAGGGGATGTTTGCGCACTTCCCCGCCGTCCTGCCTTCCTTTCTTAGCCCTAGTGTTGGTCCGCCCCCCGTCTGACGCTGGCCGCGTCATTCTCCTCATCCAGGGGGCGGGCTGGAGGCGGGGAAAATGTGGCGGCTTTGCGCTAGGCCAAAGCCGCGGCCTCAATTAGTGTGACAGTGCCAAACTTGGCGCCTGGCCGGCGCAGAGGTCCGGGAATGGACCGGACCGGGACCTTGCGGACCTCTTGGACAGTGCGGCGCCGTTGTGGTGGTGGCCCCCGCAGGAGGACTCAGTACTGGGTGTCCTGGGATCCTATGGATGTGCTCACAATGCTGGTGCTCGGCTGCAGGGGCACAGAGAGTCAGTGCTCTCGGGTCACCGATAACTATAATGCTTGCTTGTTGTCCCCTGTCCCCATGAGGCGCCTGTAGCAGGGCTGGGGCTCCTGGCATGGTGTGCTGCAGCCCCGGACTGCGCATCAGTGTGTGCACCTTATAAGCACTTAGCCTGTCTGAGGCAACTGGATTGTGCTGCAGCACTCAAGCAGCGTAGCTGTTCTGTGTGCCCTACCTGTGGTGCCTCCACCTAAAAGCCCCCAAAGGGGTGATTAGGGAGTGATGCTGCTGTCCACTGTTCGAGGGCGCTTGCTTCGCCTCGACCTCAACCCAGAGACCCCAACAGTGGGGACCAGTGGAAGGAGGCCTATGATCTCGATCTCAACCCAGCGCCCTAACTGTGGGGTGCCGAGGAAGGAGCGGCATGTGGATCGACGCTCAATTTCAATAAGGCACCCCCAAAAGGGGGGCCGAGGAAAGAGCATGCCGGAAGTCTCACCAGAGACCCACTTTTCTTCATCAGTTAAGAAGAAATCAAAAAGTAAAAAATTTTAAGAACACTAAAATTTAGGTGTTCCTCCTATCGACACTAAGCAAAAACTCGTGAAGCACTTCCTGTTACAGGGGTGTATACTGAAGAAGAGGAGTCATTTAACTCTTTTACAGACTCTGCGTAGTGTCTCCTCCTAGTGGACAGCGGCATAACACCCATGGTCCTGTGTCTCCCAATGAGGCGAAGGATAAATGTAGTTTTCCCATTTTTACCTAATAATTTTGTTGTTGTTGTGGTATGTTAAAGAGCAATAGCTTTGATTTTCTAATGACAAGTGAGATATTTTAAGAGTCAATTTTTAAATTGCAGTAACTTTTGTTACAATGTAGCTGTAATTTATAATAAATCTGAAGAACTATTCAGACCATTTGGAAATAGAATGAATAAAACAGACGTCGTCAAAAATGGCAATGTAAAGTCAAAGTCTGATCCTCTTGTTTACATATTTCCAAATCTTTTCCATACAGTTTAAAGTGAACCTGTCACCCCTCCCAGGCATCTAAAGATACCATAGCCACCTTCTGCAGCACTAAGTCTGCATTCTGAGAAGGTGTCTATAATATTTTTGCTCCCTTGATTCACTGAAATAAAGACTTTTATAAACTCTGTTTCAAACCTGACCCAAGACAGGGAGGCGGGGCTTTACCAGCGTCTATCTCCAGCCTCTGTGGTGTCAGTCATCCCTCTCTGCTCTCCATGTTCCGCCTCCTCTTCCATTCCTTATCCCTTGGCCTGTCCCTCCCACTGCCTCTCTCCTCCCCACCACAAATGCCGGGTCCTAAAGTCAGAAGTTAATCATCGTCATCAAAGGGGGCGGGGGGTGTAAAGCCGATATGACGAAATCGCGTCATATCGGCTTTACCACCCCTTTGACGAGCACAGACTCTCTGCTCTCTAGCACGCCCATGGGCCGTGAATAATTAACAAGCAGGCGGGGAGACGCAGAAAGGAATGCCTTTTGCGGCTTCTCAAATGCTGAGAAGCCGCATATCATAAGGTATAAAAACAACTTTTACAAACTTTACAATATGGCTTTACACACACAAAGGGATGGCTAGAAATGTATTAGCATGGTGCAGAACAGGTATAAAGAGGCAGGGGGCTCATTTTTCGAGGTCAGGTTCCCTTTAAAGTGAGGACCCGACACTGAGGAGAGAGGCAGAAAGCTCCGGATCATAGCACGGAAAGTGTGTACACAGTGTAAAAATACAGAAATAGAGTAAATTAAAGCTAACTTCACTCCACCTAGTAAACTATCCCTCTATCTAAAACTGCATCTATTCATTTTTCTATCCATCATTCTACAGTTGTGGCCAAAAGTATTGACACCCCTGCAATTCTGTCAGTTAATACTCAGTTAAAAACCAGAGACACCGGTATGCTGTCTCTGGTTTTTTCCATCATACGAAAACAGCAGCTCGGACCACGAGGTACTTTGTCCTACTGAAACTTATCGTGACCACAGTGACCTGTGGAGATACGGTCCTGGCAGCAGCTGTGTTGTACTGAGCGATCACGCAGGTTGTGTGCTACACAACACATCCGGTGAGCAGTTCCTAGATTTCACCTAAATAATCCTGTCTCCTAAGGATAAGACCCTATTTGCGCATTCTCACCCTTACCTTAGAGCTCTACTACATCTGACACTCATCTATGCTATATATGTTACAAACTCAGCTCTGCAATATCTTGCAATCTTAATTTTGTCAGTCCTGCTACATCTAACCAGTTCAGCTTGCCACATGTCATACTCTCTTCTCTATTCTATGAGCCTACCTCATAACTCTGTTAATGTGACAATCAGCTCAGAATATTAACACTAGTAAAGGCCGATGCATTCTCGGAGCGCGTGAAGAATTGTGTATACAGGCAGTCGTGGGTAGCAGAGTATACAGGCGGCTGTGTGGGTAGCAGAGTATACAGGCGTCTCTGTGGGTAGCAGAGTATACAGGCGTCTCTGTGGGTAGCAGAGTATACAGGCGTCTCTGTGGGTAGCAGAGTATACAGGCGTCTCTGTGGGTAGCAGAGTATACAGGCGCTCTGTGGGTAGCAGAGTATACAGGCGTCTCTGTGGGTAGCAGAGTATACAGGCGGCTCTGTGGGTAGCAGAGTATACAGGCAGCTCTGTGGTAGCAGAGTATACGGCGTCTGTGGGTAGCAGAGTATACAGGGCTCTGTGGGATAGCAGAGTATACAGGCGTCTCTGTGGGTAGCAGAGTATACAGCGTCTCTGTGGTAGCAGAGTATACAGGCGTCTCTGTGGGTAGCAAGTATACAGGCGGCTCTGTGGGTAGCAGAGTACACAGCGCTCTATGGGTACAGAGTATACAGGCGGCTCCGTGGGTAGCAGAGTATACAGGCAGCTCTGTAGGTAGCAGAGTATACGGCGGTCAGTGGGTAGCAGAGTTTTACAGGGGCTCTGTGGATAGCAGAGTATACAGGCGGGTCGTGGGTAGCAGAGTATGCAGACGGCTCAGAGTAGAAGATATACAGTGGCTCTGTGGGCAGCAGAGTATACAGGCGCTGCTGTGGGTAGCAGAGTAATACAGACTGCGTGTGGGTACAGAGTTATACAGCGCTGCCGTGGGTAGCAGAGTTCATACAGGCAGCTGCTGGGTAGCACAGTATACAGCCGGCTGCGTGGGTAGCAGAGTATATACAGGTGTCTCTGTGGGTCGCAGAGTATACAGGCAGCTGCGTTGGTAGCAGAGTATATACAGGTAGCTCTGTGGGTAGCAGAGTATACAGTCAGCTGCGTGGGTAGCAGAGTATATAGGCAGCTGCGTGGGTAGCAGAGTATATACAGGTAACTCTGTGGGTAGCAGAGTAAACAGTCAGCTGCTGGGTAGCAGAGTATATACAGGCAGCTCTGTGAGTAGCAGAGTATACAGCCGGCTGCGTGGGTAGCAGAGTATATACAGGTGTCTCTGTGGGTCAGAGAGTATACAGGCAGCTGCGTGGGTAGCAGAGTATATACAGGTAGTTCTGTGGGAACAGCTTTGTGGGCGTGATGGCGACCTTAATGGGCGTCCTGGTGGGTGGAGAGGTGATGTGACGTAATGGCTGTCAGCACCGACTTCTTCTATGAGAGCTGCGTACTTCTAGAGTGGAGGAAAAGGGGCGTGTCCTTGGTGTGAGGTAAATTTCGTGAATGCGCATGCGCGGTGACGGATGGTTACTGCGCTCGTGCGGGTGTGAATGGCGTTGCAACTGTGCCTGGTGTGACTGCGGCTGTGAATGGCGACGTAACCGTTGGGGACGTGACTGCGGCTTGCAAGCGCGGCACCGCTTGCGGGTCTGAGTCTGTGAATAGCGGCTCGCGAAGGTGCGCCGCGGTGCATGCCGGAAATAGCGGTACAACATTGGTGATTATATATATAGATACCTACAGCAGTACCGGTGTGCAGCGGTGTCAGTGTGCAACGATGGCGAAATCCAGGAGGGGGCCAGGGGACAGCGGCCAGGAAGGAACCAGGGAAGAGCGGCCGGATGCGGGCAGGAGGGGGCTGGTGAAGAGCGGGCAGGTGCGGGTAGGAGAAGGGCAGTAAACAGCGGCCGGTGCGGGCAGGAGGGGGGCCCCTCCTGGGGGCACCCAACCGCTGTTCCCCGACCCCCTCCTGCCTGCAGCAGAGTGCTTAGCAGAGTATGCGTGGCTCATGGGTTAGCAGAGTATATGGGGGTTCAGTGCTTTGCAGACTTTACGGCGGCTCATTGGTTAGCAGAGTATACGGGGGCTCAGTGGTTAGCAGAGTATACACTGGCTCAGTAGTTAGCACTGTATATGGAGCGTCAGTGGTTAGCACTGTATAGTGGGTCAGTGGTTGGCACTGTATATTGTGGCTCAATAATGAGAACAGTAATGTGGCTGAATGGTTAGCACTGTATATGATGAGTCAGTGATTAGGACTGTATGGTGGCTCAGTGGTTAGCACTGTATATTGTGGCTCAGTGGTTAGCACTGTATACGGTGGCTCAGTGGTTAGCACTGTATACGGTGGCTCAGTGGTTAGCACTGTATACGGTGGCTCAGTGGTTAGCTCTGTATATGGTGGCTCAGTGGTTAGCACTGTATATGGTGGATCAGTGGTTAGCACTGTATATGGTGACTCAGTGGTTAGCACTGTATAAGGTGGCTCAGTGGTTAGCACAGTATACGCTGGCTCAGTGGTTAGCACTGTATGGTGGCTCAGTGGTTAGCACTGTATACAGTGGCTCAGTGGTTAGCACTGTATATGGTGGCTCAGTGGTTAGCACTGTATATGGTGGCTCAGTGGTTAGCTCTGTATATGGTGTCTCAGTGGTTAGCACTGTATATGGTGTCTCAGTGGTTAGCACTGTATATGGTGTCTCAGTGGTTAGCACTGTATATGGTGGCTCAGTGGTTAGCACTGTATATGGTGGCTCAGTGGTTAGCACAGTATACGCTGGCTCAGTGGTTAGCACTGTATGGTGGCTCAGTGGTTAGCACTGTATACAGTGGCTCAGTGGTTAGCACTGTATGGTGGCTCAGTGGTTAGCACTGTATAGTGGCTCAGTGGTTAGCACTGTACAGTGGCTCAGTGGTTAGCACAGTATACGCTGGCTCAGTGGTTAGCACTGTATGGTGGCTCAGTGGTTAGCACTGTATACGGTGGCTCAGTGGTTAGCACTGTATATGGTGGCTGAGTGGTTAGCACAGTATGGTGGCTTAGTGGTTAGCACAGTATGATGGCTTAGTGGTTAGCAGTGTATTTGGTGGCTCAATGGTTTGCATAGTGTGATGACTCTGTGGTTTGCACAGTGCAGTGACTCAGTGGGTTACAGAGTGCGGTGGCTCAGTGGTTAGCGCAGCATGGAGGCAGAGTGGTCAGTGCAAGATGGGGGCAGAGTGGTCAGCGCAAGATGGGGGCAGAGTGGTCAGTGCAGGATGGGGGCAGAGTGTTCAGCGCAGGATGGGGGCAGAGTGGTCAGCGCAGGATGGGGGCAGAGTGGTCAGCACAGGATGAAGTGGTGAGCGCAGGATGGAGGCAGAGTGGTCAGTGCAGGATAGTGGCAGAGTGGTCAGCGCAGGATGGTGGTAGAGTGGTCAGCGCAGGATGGTGGCAGAGTGGTCAGCGCAGGATGGTGGCAGAGTGGTCAGCGCAGGATGGTGGCAGAGTGGAGAGCGCAGGATGGAGGCAGAGTGGAGAGCGCAGGATGGAGGCAGAGTGGAGAGCGCAGGATGGAGGCAGAGTGGAGAGTGCAGAATGGAGGCAGAGTGGTCAGCGTAGGATGGAGGGCTCAGTGGTCAGCGTAGGATGGAGGGCTCAGTGGTCAGTGTAGGATGGAGGGCTCTGTGGTCAGCGCAGGATGGAGGCTCAGTGGTCAGCGCAGGATGGAGGCTCAGTGGTCAGCGCAGGATGGAGGCTCAGTGGTCAGCGCAGGATGGAGGCTCAGTGGTCAGCGCAGGATGGAGGCTCAGTGGTCAGCGCAGGATGGAGGCTCAGTGGTCAGCGCAGGATGGAGTGGTTAGCAGAGGATGGAGGCTCAGTGGTCAGCGCAGGTTAGAGGCTCAGTGGTCAGCGCAGGATGGAGGCTGGGTGTTGAGCGCAGGATGGAGTGGTCAGCAGAGGATGTAGGCTCAGTAGTCAGCGCAGGATGGAGGGCTGAGTGGTCAGTGCACGATGGAGGACTGAGTGCTCAGCGCAGGATGGAGGGCTCAGTGGTTAGCGCAGGATGGAGAGCTCAGTGGTCAGCGCAGGATGGAGGGCTCAGTGTTGAGTGCAGGATGGAGGGCTCAGTGGTGAGCGCAGGATGGAGGGCTCAGTGGTCAGCGCAGGATGGAGAGCTCAGTGGTGAGCGGAGGATAGAGGGGCTCAGTGGTCAGCGCAGGATGGAGACTCAGTGGTCAGCGCAGGATGGAGACTCAGTGGTCAGCGCAGGATGGAGGCTCAGTGGTCAGCGCAGGATGGAGTGGTTAGCAGAGGATGGAGGCTCAGTGGTCAGCGCAGGTTAGAGGCTCAGTGGTCAGCGCAGGATGGAGGCTGGGTGTTGAGCGCAGGATGGAGTGGTCAGCAGAGGATGTAGGCTCAGTAGTCAGCGCAGGATGGAGGGCTGAGTGGTCAGTGCACGATGGAGGACTGAGTGCTCAGCGCAGGATGGAGGGCTCAGTGGTTAGCGCAGGATGGAGAGCTCAGTGGTCAGTGCAGGATGGAGGGCTCAGTGTTGAGTGCAGGATGGAGGGCTCAGTGGTGAGCGCAGGATGGAGGGCTCAGTGGTCAGCGCAGGATGGAGAGCTCAGTGGTGAGCGGAGGATGGAGGGGCTCAGTGGTCAGCGCAGGATGGAGACTCAGTGGTCAGCGCAGGATGGAGACTCAGTGGTCAGCGCAGGATGGAGACTCAGTGGTCAGCGCAGGATGGAGTGGTCAGCAGACAATGGAGGCTCAGTGGTCAGCGCAGGATGGAGGCTCGGTGGTCAGCGCAGGAGGTAGTGGTGAGCAGACGATGGAGGCTGAGTGGTCAGCGCAGGATGGAGGGCTCAGTGGTCAGCGCAGGATGGAGGGCTCAGTGGTCAGCGTAGGATGGAGGGCTCAGTGGTCAGCGTAGAATGGAGGGCTGAGTGGTGAGCGCAGGATGGAGGCTCGGTGGTCAGCGCAGGATGGAGTGGTCATCAGAGGCTGGAGGGTGAGTGGTCAGCACAGGATGGAGGGTCAGTGGTCAGCGCAGGATGGAGGCTCAGTGGTCAGCGCAGGATGGAGGGGCAGTGGGTGGTCAGCGCAGGATGGAGGGCCAGTGGGTGGTCAGCGCAGGATGGAGGGCCAGTGGGTGGTCAGCGCAGGATGTTGGGCCAGTGGGTGGTCAGCACAGGATGGAGGGCCAGTGGGTGGTCAGTGCAGGAAGGAGGGCCAGTGGGTGGTCAGTGCAGGATGGAGGGCCAGTGGGTGGTCAGTGCAGGATGGAGGGCCAGTGGGTGGTCAGTGCAGGATGGAGGGCCAGTGGGTGGTCAGTGCAGGATGGAGGGCCAGTGGGTGGTCAGTGCAGGATGGAGGGCCAGTGGGTGGTCAGCGCAGGATGGATCCCCCTGCCATCCTGTCTGAGCCGCAGCCGGTGTTGAAAAGGCAGCAAGTAATGAGCGGTCATGTGATAGGCGGGCTGAAGAGCCTGTCACATGACCGCTGATGACCGGGTGAGACGGAGCGGCAGGTGAGACGTGGGGGGGCCGCAATGGAGCTGTGGGGGCGCGCAATGGAGCAGTGGGGGCGCGCAATGTAGCGGGGGGGGGGGGGGGCACGCAATGGAGCGGAGGGGGGCGCGCATTGAAGCGGGGGGGTGCGCGCAATGAAGCGGGGTGCGCGCAATGGAGCGTGGGGGGCGCGCAATGAAGCGGGGTCGCGCAATGGAGCGGGGAGAGGAGGGAATGGAGGAGCGGGTAGCGGTGGGATCAGATGGTCCCTGCGGTGACAGGCGTAATATCCAAGATGGCGGCGAAATCTCGCGAGATTTTGGACGGCATCTTGGAAATAACATGTCGCGGCAAGGAACAGCTACTGCAGCTGCATGGCGTTATCGAGGCCCCCCTCAATGATAGAGCAGCGAGGGGCAGCGGAGACCTCGCGGAGACCTCGCGGCGGGACGGACGGGTGGGCAGCGGACACTGCTCGCGATGACGCTAAGCGTCATCGCTCGCAGTGGCGCAATGCATTGTGGGATTCGGCTACAGTGCCCGAATTTCAAACTGCAGATTATATAAATAGATTCTCACCTCTGCTATGTCTGACCACCTGATATTTACTGCAGTTCGCAATCTTATATCTGTTATACTGTGTGCAGATCAGCTTTTTTGCATGTGACAAACTCAGCCTTCATCTGTTTTATGACTTTCTCAGCACTGCTACACCGTATGCAAAAAAATCCCTGTTATATTTGCCAAACTCAGTTTTACCACATCTGACAAACTGAAATATTCTACATTTTGCAAACTAGATGTAGTAGAGCGACCCACTATCATACATAACATAGATGAGTGTAGGATGTAGCAGAGCCGACCCACTATCATATATAACACAGATAAGTGTCAGATGTAGCAGAGCTCAGTTTGTCACATAAGATAAATGATTGCAGATGTAGCAGAGCCAAGTTACTAACATATATAACATAGATGACTGTCAGATGTAGTAGTGCTGAGTTTGTCACATATAGCATACATGAGTGATATAGCAGAGCTAAGCCAAGTTACTAATCTATATAACATAGAGGAGTGTCAGATGTAGCAGACCGACCCACTATCACATATAACAGATGAGTGTCCGATGTAGCAGGGCTATGTCACATAAGATAGAGGAGTGTCAGATGTAGCAGAACCAAGCGAAAGATAGAAAGAGAGATGGATTGATAGATGCATAGAAAGATGGAGAGCAAGATAGATAGGTAGATACAGTTGTGGCCAAACGTATTGACACCCCTGCAATTCTGTCAGATAATACTCAGTTTCTTCCTGAGTATGATTGCAATCACAAATTCTTTGGTATTATTATCTTCATTTAATTTGTCTTCAATGAAAAAACACAAAAGAGAATGAAGCAAAAAGCAAAACATTGATCATTTCACACAAAACTCCAAAAATGGCCCAGACAAAAGTATTGGCACCCTCAGTCTAATACTTGGATGCACAACCTTTAGCCAAAATAACTGCGATCAACAGCTTCCGGTAACCATCAATGAGTTTCTTATGGTGTCGTCACACGCACCAATTTGAAGAACGATATTGTTAGCGATCACATGCACGCGCAATCGCTAACAATATCTTTCAGATCGCTGGTGAGCTGTCACACAGGCAGACTCACCAGCGACCAATGGACCAGAGACATCGTGGAAACGATTTAAATATCGTTTCCATGATGTCTTGCTCCCGCAGCCAGGCTGTGGTAAGCGGGAGCAGGCTGGTCTCCAAGGTAAATTGCGGGTAACTAGGCAGCGCGCGCTGCCTAGATATCCGATGTATACCTTGGTTACCAGCCTTCTCCGCTCACCGGCTGGTATCCAATCCTTGGATACCAGCCGGTGAGCGGAGAAGGCTGGTAACCAAGGTATACATCGGGTATCTAGGCAGCGCGCACTGCCTAGTTACCCGCAGTTTACCTGGGATACCAGCTCCCAGCGCTTATGAGAGGCGCTGGGAGCTGGCTTATCGGTCGTCTCCCGGTGTCACACGCAGCAATGCTGCGTGTCCACCGGGGTGACCAACAATTGATTTGAGGACAGGACCTCAACTCAAACAATGAACTATCAGCCTGACGGATTGTTCGTTTGTAGTGTCACACGCAACGATGTCGTTTCAACATCGTTCAAGCATCACAGAACACGTGACTTTTGAACGATATCGGCAACGATATCGTTATGTGTGACGTGGCCTTTACAATACTATGCTGGAATTTTAGACCATTCTTCTTTGGCAAACTGCTCCAGGTCCCTGATATTTGAAGGGTGCCTTCTCCAAACTGCCATTTTTAGATCTCTCCACAGGTGCTCTGTGGGATTCAGGTCTGGACTCATTGCTAGCCACCTTAGAAGTCTCCAGTGCTTTCTCTCAAACCATTTTCTAGTGCTTTTTGAAGTGTGTTTTGGGTCATTGTCCTGCTGGAAGACCCATGACCTCTGAGGGAGACCCAGCTTTCTCACACTGGGCCCTACATTATGCTGCAAAATTTGTTGGTAGTCTTCACACTTCATAATGCCATGCACACGGTCAAGCAGTCCAGTGCCAGAGGCAGCAAAGCAACCCCAAAACATCAGGGAACCTCCACCATGTTTGACTGTAGGGACCGTGTTCTTTTCTTTGAATGCCTCTTTTTTTTCTCCTGTAAACTCTATGTTGATGCCTTTGCCCAAAAAGCTCTACTTTTGTCTCATCTGACCAGAGAAAATTCTTCCAAAACGTTTTAGGTATTCTCAGGTAAGTTTTGGCAAACTCCAGCCTGGCTTTTTTATGTCTCGGGGTAAGAAGTGGGGTCTTCCTGGGTATCCTACCATACAGTCCCTTTTCATTCAGACGCCGACGGATAGTACGGGTTGACACTGTTGTACCCTCGGACTGCAGGGCAGCTTGAACTTGTTTGGATGTTAGTTGAGGTTCTTTATCTACCATCCGCACAATCTCGCGTTGAAATCTCTCGTCAATTTTTCTTTTCCGTCCACATCCAGGAAGGTTAGCCACAGTGCCATGGGCTTTAAACTTCTTGATGACTCTGCGCACGGTAGACACAGGCACATTCAGATCTTTGGAGATGGACTTGTAGCTTTGAGATTGCTCTTGCTTCCTCAGAATTTGGTTTCTCAAGTCCTCAGACAGTGTTTTGGTCTTCTTTCTTTTCTCCATGCTCAATGTGGTACTCACAAGGACACAGGACAGAGGTTGAGTCAACTTTAATCCATGTTAACTGGCTGCAAGTGTGATTTAGTTATTGCCAACACCTGTTAGGTGCCACAGGTAAGTTACAGGTGCTGTTAATTACACAAATTAGAGAAGCATCACATGATTTTTCTAACAGTGCCAACACTTTTGTCCACCCCCTTTTATTTATCTTTGGTGTGGAATTAGAGCCAATTTGGCTTTAGGACAATTCTTTTTGTGTTTTTTCATTGAAGACAAATTAAATGAAGATAATAATACCAAATAATTTGTGATTGCAATCATTTTCAGGAAGAAACTGAGTATTATCTGACAGAATTGCAGGGGTGTCAATACTTTTGGCCACAACTGTACATAAATAGAAAGATAGAGAGATGGATAGAAAAATGGATACATACAGTTATAGATAGAGGGATAGTTTACTAGGTGGAGTAAAGTTAGCTTTAATTTACTCTACTTCTGTATTTTTACACTGTGTACACACTTTCTGTGCTGCGATCCGGTGCTTTCTGCCTCTCTCCTCGGTGCCAAGTCCTCACTTTCACGTCTGATTTTAGGACCCGGCGTTTTAGCAGTGGGGAGGAGAGAGGCAGTGGGAGGGACAGGTCAATGGATAAGGAACGAAAGAGGAGGCGGCACATGGAGAGCAGAGAGGGATGACTGACACCACAGAGGCTGGAGATAGACGCTGGTAAAGCCCGCCTCCCTGTCTTGGGTCAGGTTTGAAACAGTTTATAAAAGTCTTTATTTCAGTGAATCAAGGGAACAAAAATACTACAGACACCTTCTCAGAATGCAGACTTAGTGCTGCAGAAGGTGGCTATGGTATCTTTAGATGCCTGGGGGGAAGGGGAGGTGCGACAGGTTCACTGTAAGTAGGTTGGTTAATGGAGAATCCTTCTATATTTTCAAGCTACAGTGTTTCTCCAAAAATAAGATGTACTGGGGGGGTATTTGCTATGCTGCTGAATATAAAAGCACCCCCCGAAAATAACACATAGCAATTATTTTGTAAATCAGCTTGCCCGCCGATCAGACGACTGGGGCATGCAGCTTTGACTCATCCTCCAGCCCCCAGCCACTGTCCTGGTTACGGCCACTGCATGAAGTCTGGCGTCACTCCCAGTTCACTGCCTCAGGTGCCGATGTAGGGTGCCGCTGGCCAATCAGAGACCAGCAACCTCTAGTCAATCAGAGGCCAGCAGTTGACATCGGCGCATGACATTAGCTGCTGGCCTGAGTGGCCGGCAGCTCCGTGCATCTACAGTATCTGAGGCAGGGAGCGAGAAAGGGGCGTGTGTGTTGGGGATACCGTACTGGGGGTTGCAAGGGGAATGATGGGGATACCATATTGGGGGCTGGAAAAGGATGATGGGGATACCATATTGGGAACTGCAAGGGGATAATAAATGTTCATTTTTTGTTCAATAAATGTGAATTCTTATTCTAGGAAAAATAAAAAGACCCCTGAAAATAAGACATAGCACATATTTCAGCGCAAAAAGTTATATAAGACAATGACAGAGTTATAGAAGACCGTTATTTTCGGGGTAAACAGGGTAGGTATTCTGTCTGCTGAGGGGTTCAATTAAATGGCTACAAGAACATGCCAATAGGTTTTGAGAGTGAGTATTTTTTTATTTTCTTTTTTCATCTAGAGATTATGCACAAAATTATCATTTTGTTTGCATTATGAATATAAATCAGCCACATATTGTTCTATTGTATGTCTGGGTTTTGATACTAGCTTTGAGACAATTTTTCTTGGACCACAGCTTCCTTTATAAGTTGTTTTATATAGTTTTTGTATTATAGCCTTTGGAAAAAATCTGATCTGATTTTCAATACGTTGCTGTACTTTAATGGAATGTAAAAAAAATATAACAATTTCTCATCGTTGTCTTTATCATGGCAGTGCCCATTCCAAGTTTTTGTTCTCATATTTTTGCCTTGCAATAGTGCTAAGGTATTGACTGTATCTCATATAGGAACATTGTCAACACATACCACAACTCCTGGTCAGGTGAGAAAACAAAACACATTATCCTGCCTGTTTCATCTCAGGAGTGAATGAGAGCTCATCATAAATCAAGTCAGGGTGATTTTAACCCCTTCATGACCTAGCTTATTTTGGCCTTACTGACCTGGCCATTTTTTACAATTCTGACCAGTGTCCCTTTATGAGGTAATAACTCGGGAACGCTTCAACGGATCCTAGCGATTCGAGATTGTTTTTTCGTGACATATTGGGCTTTATGTTAGTATTAAATTTAGGGCGATAATTTTTGCGTTTATTTGTGAAAAAATCAAAATATGGCAAAAATTTAAAAAATGTTGCAATTTTCATATTTTGAATTTTTTTCTGTTAAACCAGAGAGTTATGTGACACAAAAAAGTTATTAAATAATATTTCCCACATGTCTACTTCACATCAGCACAATTTTGGAAAAAAAAAAAATTTTGTTAGGAAGTTATAAGGGTTCAAAGTTCATGAGCAATTTTTCATTTTTCAACCAAAATTTACAAAACCATTTTTTTAGTGACCACATCACATTTGAAGTCCCTTTGAGGGACGTACATGACAGAAAACACCCAAAAGTGACACCATTCCAAAACTGCACCCCTCAAACTACTCAAAACTACATTCAAGAAGATCATTAACACTTCAGGTGCTTCACAGGAACTAAAGCAAAGTGGAAACAAAAAATGGATATTTTAATTTTTTTTTATCAAAAATGTTCTTTTAGCTTTAATTCTTTCATTTTCACATGGGCAACAGGATAAAATGGATCTTAAAATGTGTTGTGCAATTTCTCCCGAGTACATCGATACCTCATATGTGGTCATAAACCACTGTTTGGGCGCACGGCATGGCTCAGAAGGGAAGGAGCGCAAGTTGAATTTTGGAGCTAATTTTACATTCAAAAAGTGAAATGGCGCTCCTTCCCTTCTGAGCCCTGCTGTGCGCCCAAACAGTGGTTTATGACAGCATATGAGGTATCGATGTACTCAGGAGAAATTGCCCAACAAATTTTATGATGAATTTTATCCTGTTGCCCATGTGAAAACGAAATAATTTAGGCTAAAAGAAAATTTTTGTGAAAAAAAAGTACTTTTTCATTTTCACAGATCAATTTGTAAAGCACCTGGGGGTTCAAAATGCTCATCACCCATCTAGAAAAATGGGGTCACTTGTGGGGGAGCTCCAATGTTTAGGCACACAGGGGCTCTCCAAATGCAACATGGTGTCCGCTAACAATTTGAGCTGATTTCCATTCAAATTGTTAGCGGACAACATGTCGCGTTTGGAGAGTCCCTGTTTGCCTAAACATTGGAGCTCCCCCACAAGTGACCCCATTTTGGAAACTAGACCCCCCAGGGAACGTATCTAGATGTATAGTGAGCACTTTGAACCCCCAGGTGCTTCACAAATTGATCCGTAAAAATGAAAAAGTACTTTTTTTTCCACAAAATGTTTTTTTTTCATTAATTTGTGAAGTACCTGGGGGTTCAATATGCTCACTACCCATATAGATAAGTTCCCTGTGGGGTCTAGTTTCCAAAATAGGGTCACTTGTAGGGAGCTCCAATGTTTAGGCACACAGGAGCTCACCAAATGCGACATGGTGTCAGCTAACAATTTGAGCTGATTTCCATTCAAATTGTTAGCGGACACCATGTCGCGTTTGGAGAGTCCCTGTTTGCCTAAACATTGGAGCTCCCCCACAAGTGACCCCATTTTGGAAACTAGACCCCCCAGGGAACTTATCTAGATGTATAGTGAGATAAGTTCCCTGTAGGGTCTAGTTTCCAAAATGGGGTCACTTGTAGGGGAGCTCCAATGTTTAGGCACACAGAAGCTCACCAAACGCGACATGCCCCAGTGCTTCACAAATTCATCCGTAAAAATGAAAAAGTACTTTTTTTTTTTTTCACAACAATTTTCATTTTTACAGATTAATTTGTGAAGCACCGGGGCATTTAAAATACTCACCACCCATCTAGATAAGTTTCCTGGGGGGTCTAGTTTCCAAAATGGGGTCACATGTAGGGGAGCTCCAATGTTTAGGCACACAGGGGCTCTTCAAACACGACATGGAGTCCGCTAACATATGGAAACTAGACCCCCCAAGGAATGTATCTAGATGCATAGCGAGCACTTTGAACCCCTAGGTGCTTCACAAATTTATCCGTAAAAATGAAAAAATAATTTTTTTGTGGAAAAAAAAAGTACTTTTTTATTTTTATGGATCAATTTGTGAAGCACTTGGGGGTTCAAAGTGGTCACTATGCATCTAAATACGTTCCTTGGGGGGTCTAGTTTCCAAAATGGGGTCACTTGTGGGGGAGCTCCAATGTTTAGGCACACAGGGGCTCTCCATACGCGACATGGTGTCCGCTAATAATTGGAGCTAATTTTCCATTCAACTTGTTAGCGGACACCATGTCGCGTATGGAGTGCTCCTGTGTGCCACCAGCACAAAGGCAACTGGAAGAGTTGGGGTACAGCACCAGAGAATGGCGCCTCTAATGTGCTATTTTCTGGGGTGGCTGTGGGTTGCAATTTTCAGCATGGGGGGGGCCACAACATTTGGGTCTCTCCACAATGAGGATTGCAGCCCCCCAGCTGCCAAGTTGTACCTGGCTGGCAACCAAAAATAAGGCAAAGCTCCTTGTCATTTTATTGGTAGAATAAAAAAAAAAATGATGTGGGGCTTCGCCATATTTTTGGTCCAGCCAGGTACAACTTGGCAGCTACGGACTGCCAGCAACCCCCAGCTGCCTTGTTGTACCTGGCTGACAACCAAAAATACAGCGAAGCCCATTTTTTTTCCCTAGTACTAATTGTAGAAAAAAAAATGGCGTGGGGCTTCACCATATTTTTGGTCCAGGCAGGTACAACTTGGCAGCTGGGGGCTGGAATCCGCAGCATGGAGAGGCCCAAGTGTTCTGGGCCCCATGCTGCGAATTGCAGCCCGCAGCGGCCCCAGAAAATGGCGCATTCATTGAAGCGCCATTTTCTGGCGCTGTACCCAGACTCTTCCAGTTGCCCTGGTGCCAGTGGCAAACTGGGTAATAAAGGGTAATAAATAGGAGTATCAATTGGGTAATAAAGGGGTTAATGCCAGCTTTTTATTGGCAGCTGGCACAAGCCCGAGATTCATAATATAGGGCCAATGTTTGACCCGCCATTAGGAATCTCTGGTAAACAGTCAGAAAATACACAGAGAAAAATCTTTTTATTTGAAAAAAAAAAAAACAAAATTCGGACTCCATCTTTATTATAAAGATCCGACGTAGTCCACAATGAAGGTCCCACGACGCTCGATCGCCTCCGACGTAGTCCACAACGAAGGTTCCACGACGCCCGATCACCTCTGCTACATCCAGAGACTGCAGCAAGGGATCAAGTGAACTCTTGTTGTAGTTTCTGGGGTCAGAGTCATGGTGCACGGTACGGCAGATCATTGCCATACAGTGCACCATGACTGACCCAAGTGACTACAAGAAGACGACACTTGATCCCTTGTTGTAGTCTCTGGGGTCACAATCACGAAGTACTGTATGGCAATTATCTGCCGTACTGTGCTTCATAACTGTGACCCAGAGACTACAACAAGGGATCAAGCGTCCTCTTGTTGTAGTCTCTGGGGTCAGAGTCATGGTGCACGGTACGGCAGATCATTGCCATACAGTGCACCATGACTGACCCCAGTGACTACAACAAGAGGACACTTGATCCCTTGTTGTAGTCTCTGGGGTCACAGTCATGAAGCACGGTACGGCAGATAATTGCCATACAGTACTTCACGACTGTGACCCTAGAGACTACAACAAGGGATCAAGTGTCCTCTTGTGTAGACACTGGGGTCAGTCATGGTGCACTGTATGGCAATGATCTGCCGTACAGGCACCATGACTCTGACCCAGAGACTACAACAAGAGGACACTTGATCCCTTGTTGCACCCATGCGCCCATCCATCCACACATGCACCCATCCATCCACGCATCCATGCACGCACCCATGCACCCATCCATCACGCACCCATGCGCTCATCCATCCATGCACGCACTCATGCGCCTATCCATCCACGCACCCATCCATCTTTGCACCCATGCACGCACCATGTCCCATGCACGCACCATGCACGCACCCATGCGTCCATCCATGCACGCACCCATGCGTCCATCCATCTTGCACCATGCGACCGTGCACGCACCCATGCATCCACCCCATGAACACGTACACATACACAACACACACACCACACACATACACATACTTACCTCTCTCTCAAGATCCTCTGGTGAGGAGGAGGAGCCTGGGAGAAGAGGAGGAGCGCCACACCGAGGAGCCGAAGCACCACGGAGGACGACGGAGGACGGGTGAGAGGGGACACAGGGAAGGTGGGGGGGGGGAGGGAAGGTGGAGGGGGGAGGGGAAGGGGAGTCGGTCGTGGATGGAGGTGGGATCCGGGGCAGGAGGGTTGAGGGCACTAGGCACCCACCGGCGTGCGCTGCCCAGTGCCGGCACCAGACAGCGCCGGTGCCTGCACCAGTACCGGCGCCAGCATGCGGGAGGGGGCACAGAGATGATCGGCGCTGGTGGTTGCAGCCAGGGAAGGGACGGGGGGTTAACTTGGAGTGGGAGGGGCTGAGGAGGGGGAGGGCACCCGCGCACCTACCCCTCCAAGCCTGACTGGAGAAATCCAATCAGATTTGGAGGGGAGAATCGCTCTGATTGGTAGGTCAGTTTACACTGCCAATCAGAGCGAATTCAGCTACGAGGGGGAAAAAGCCACCCCCCCAGGACAAAGTACAGGTCCTCATGTTCCTGCGGCACCAGTGACATGTCACCGGCCCCGATCACCGATGCCGCGGGAACGCGATCCTGCCATGACGTCGTGGAACTCACAGGTTGGGAACGCATTGACTTCTATGACGTCCCACGACGTCATAGTTTGGGAAGGGGTTAAGAACATAACCTCAGCAGTAGGCAGAGCTCCTACTTCACGTGACTTAGGTCATCATGAATCCAGCAGACATGACAAAAATTCTTGCTCATGTGATGAAACAGACAGAGAAATGTTTTACCTTATAGAAAATAAAAACAATGAACAAAAGAAGGGAAACCTTTAAGGTACCTTTACATGCGGCAACTTTTCTAGGAATTTCACTGGCAAATTACTGGTTGCTGTGAAATCATGGACACATTATTCCATTTGTACACAGCAACAAGATAGAACAATGTCTCCATGATTTCACTGCAACCAGTAAGTTGCCAGTGAAATTCCTAGAAAAGTTGCCGCATGTAAAAGGTACCTTTATAGATATGCAATTGTGTCTCAATGATCATTTATAGAGAAAAGTAATACACAGCAGATGAAAGAAGTATTTAAAATATCACCAATTTTCAAAGTAAATATCTAAAGGTGCTATCGATACCAGTATTTGACCAGATGTCAGTAACAACTTATCCAATGCACACAGGCAAAAAACTCAAACCAGAGATGTCCACAAATTAAGTTATATGTAATAATGAGAAATGGCACAGAAAAAGTATTGCACGTGCTCACAGAAATTTATTTAATACTTTGTACAAAAGCTCTGTTAGTGATAACAGCTTCAAGATGTCTCCTGTAGGGAGAGATTAGTGACATGCATTGTTCAGGTGGCATTTTTGGTCCATTTTTCCACACAAACACTCTTCAAATCCTGAAGGTTTATTGGGCTCCTATGAAATCTAAGATTTAGTTCCTTCCATAGATTTTCTTGTGGATTCATCTTCGGTGATCTGCTCAACCATCCTGTTAGCTTTACAATCTTTCTCTGAAACAAATTAGGAGTTTCCTTGACTGAGTATGGCAACATTGTCTAGCGGAAATGTCCACTCTCATTTCATCCTCATCATCCTGGTAGATGATCCTGTCACCGACGTTGAAGTAAGCTAATGCGCTAAGCTCGCATCATTTCCTTTCGGCTGATCTGATCAGTTGACATGTGTAGCTAAAAGGTGCAGGTGGGTCTACCATCAGCGTCTGTTAACTACTTGGTTCGCACTGTTAAAACTCTGACAGCACAGTGTAACACATGCCAGCATGGATCGCGTCATTCCCTAACACTATGTGTGGCTCTGTGACATGATCACTGGGTGCCAAAGTGTTCTCATGACAGCCAAGGGTCATCTAATAGCCCCTGTCACTGTAATGACAAAGTTTCTGTCTAGTGAGTTTCAGAAGAGTTCAGCGTTCCTGCTGTTCAGAGGGATACTGAAACATCGCTCTGAACAGCAGAAGTGATTGGAGAGTGCAGCCTTTAAGTCCCCTAAGGAGACTAATAAAATTAATCAAATGTAAAAATAAAAAAAAGTTCAAATCACCCTCCTTTTACCCCATTTAGGATAAAAAAAAAATACACGTTTATATCACCACATTCAGAACTGCCTGATCTATCAAAATATTAAAAATTTTATCTGATAGGTAAACTGTATAACAGGAAAAAAAAGTCAAAATGTTTGGTCCCTGCAACACTGCAAAAAAAAAAAAAAAAAAAAAAAAAAAAATAATAATAATGCAATAACAGGTGATCAAAACATCGCATCTAATGTGGAAGAGGTAGCTCCTGATGATGTTTCAAAAGTTGCTATTGCCAGGTTGTTATTTATGGCAAGAAAGTTGATTGCGAGACATTGGTTACGGCAAGATCCTCCAAGCAGAATTGAGTTTGTGAAACAGGTAGATGAACTGATTCAGATGGAAAGGGGAATATGGGAAAAACTGACAAATTTGAACGTATGTGGGGTCCATGGATGGGATATGGATACTGAAAATGTAATAGCGGAATTTTGATGATATATGCCATAGGGAGGCCTCTGACAAAGAATTTATGGTTGTGAAATGGTAACATTTTTGATAACTTATTAGTTGCTGGTGGGAGATGATTTTGCTGAGGGGTGGGTGAGGGTGGGATGGGAATTGTTACCTTGTAATATACTGATGTACATGAAGCTATGACTATGTGTATGTTCATTTTTGTATGTTTTGAAAATGTTTAATAAAAATATCTGATTTAAAAAAAAACATCGCATCTACTCAAAATGGTATATCTAAAAAGCTCAAGAGGCAAAAAAAAAAAAAAAAAAAAGTCCTCACACACCTCAATATTCTGAAAAATGAGAATGTTACAGGTCTCGGAAGATGGCAACAAAAACTGCAACTCTTTTTTTTTTTTTTACATATTTTTGGATTTTTTCACACCACTTAGATAAAAGTAAAAACATACCTGTTTGATATCTAAAAACTCATACCGACCCAAGGCATCATACTGACATGTCAGTTTTACCATATAGTGAAGATGGTAAAAAAATATACATACAAAACAAAAAAAAACACAACAAACAAAAACAATCATGAAATTGCACTTTTTTTAAAATTTCACCAAAGATTTGTTTTGCAGTATATATGGCAATATGACACCTATAAGTGACTGTATATAAATATGGACAATGTCACGAGGCTAATGCAACACAAGCCTCAGGTATTCCTGCTCCAGCACTTTGTCTCATACAGTCTGATGCTTATTGCCATATTGGTTTTCCCAGACTGTTGAACACTTTCCTTTGCTACTTTGTCTATTGAAGTCCTTAGAAGAAATGTTCTATGCTTAGTCCATCTGCACTATTTCTGGGCCTGGTGCAATATTTTTTATATGTTTTTTATATGTTATTATGTTTTATTTTATCAGTTCCCTATGGATTAGGTATGTGCACACGTTCTGGGGGTACTGCGTGTTGGATGCAATGCACCCAGGCCTGAAGGAAGCCGCAAGTGAACGCAGGGAGAACACAGTCTGTGGCCATGTTCTGCATTCGGAGCAGGGCAGCTTCTCCCTTCATTCACCCGCTGGAGATCATTTCTGACTCCACAGCATTTAATTAACATGCTGCGGAAGTCCGGCAACTCGCACTGCAGCTGAAATAATGCTGTGGTGGGGAGAAGAATAGTGAACATGGGATTTCTAGAAATCCAATCCACTGTGTGTGTACTGTACAACACAGCGTTTTGGACACTGCAGTAATATGCTGCATCCAAAATGCTGCTATTCCAGATCATGTGCATGCAGCCTTATGTGTAATTAGTTAAATAGATCTATTTTTCCTGCTTTTTCTTATTGAGGACATAGCAATCTCCATTTTTCGGCCCCTTGTGGTCTGTTTATATCACTGCAGCTATTCTATACAATTGTTGAACTTTGAGGACCCCTAGTGGTCTGCTTATATCTCTAGTTATTCCAATCTTATTACTGTACAGTAAGTATATGAGGATTTCAACAGTATTGTTTTTGCACTTGCAACACAGAAGACTTCTTTCTTATTTGAGTATCCTTTCCTTTATTTTATTTTTCCTTTGCTTGTCTTTGCTATGAAATGTTTGCTCCTTTATGTTATTTCTTGTATATTTAGCAATACAATGTGTCCTTGTGCTTAATAATTTTCGGGCATTCAGGGATTTTTTTCGGTGTGTCTACCCCTATTTTATTTTTTATGCGTTTTTGCTTTCAAAATTCAAGCTTATTTTATTGTTCACTTTTTTGCAAGTACACTCTTGATTATAAGGTAAAATTAATGATGTCATTCAACAGTACCGCTAGTTCTATAAAAAACAAGTCCTCATATGTCTATATGGGCGGAAAAATAAAAAAAATTACATCTTTGGAAGAAGTGGAGGAAAAAATGAAAACAAAAAAAAACTAATGGAAAATTGGCTGTGGGGTGAAGGGGTTAAAAAGCGATTGAACATGGTTTTTGTTTAGCAAAGTAGTCTTCCATGCTGACCATGCATACCAGCCATGGAGGGCAAGTACTTAACCTACTGTTTTCTTTGAAACAATTGTACCTGCTTATTCCAGGTCTTTCTGCAGCTCTTCACAGGTGGTTCTTGCATGGCCTCTGTACCGTGCACATTGCCTACACTGTTTTGAAGTTTTATTTTTAATAAAAAGGAGATTTTTGTGTACTCACCGTAAAATCCTATTCTCTTAGCCTCTAATTGAGGGACACAGACCATGGGTGTTATGCTGCTGTCCACTAGGAGGTGACACTAAGTAGAATCTGAAAAATACAGAGTGGCTCCTCCTCTGCAGTATACACCCCTCTGGCTGGCACCAGCCTAACCAGTTTTGTGCTTAAATCAGTAGGAGAACAAAACAAGGAAACATAAACCTGTAATGAAGGCAACCATATCAGAACTCTGAACAAGAAGAACCACAACCTGCCCGTAATAGACAACAGGGAGGGAGCTGTGTACTCCAATTAGAGACTGAGAGAAAAGGATTTTACTGCGAGTACATAAAAATCCCCTTTTCTCCTTCGCCTCATTGGGGGTCACAGACCGTGGGACATCCTAAAGCAGTCCCTGGGTGGGTAGATAGATACTTTAGGTTTATAAACACTGTCCTCCTACAGGTAGGCTACTGCCGCCTGAAGGATAAGTCTACCCAGACTCGCATCTGCCGAGGATAGTGTATGGACACTGTAGTGCTTCACAAATGTGTAAAGACTAGACCAAGTGACTGCTTTGCAGACTTGCTGTGCAGACAACTGGTGCCGAATGGCCCAGGATGCACCCACCGCACGAGTGTAATGTGCCTTTATACCTGAAGGAACAGGTACATTTCTCATCTGATAAGAGTCCTGGATAGTAGATCTTATCCATCTGGCTAGAGTAGCTTTGGACTCTGCCATACCTTTCCGGCGGCCCTCCGGAAGGACGAACAGTGTCAGATTTTCTGAAGGGTGCCGTTCTAGAAATGTACAGACGAAGAGCCCAAACCAGGTACAGTGCATACAGAGCCTTTTCAACACGATGCACCGGAGTCGGGGAAAAAGAAGGCAGAGAAATCTCTTCGTTTAAGTGGAATGAGGACACCACCTTCGGGAGAAATGACGGCACTGGTCGAAGTACAACTTTATACTTTATCCTGGAGGAATGCCAGGAAGGGTGCTTTGCAGGAGAGCGCAGCTAGTTCAGAGACTCGACGGATAGAGGTAATGGCCACAAGAGATACCACTTTCTAGGAAAGAAGGCGGAGAGGCACCTCTTTAAGTGTCTCAAAGGGTGGCTTTTGTAACGTATCCAGTACCATGTTAAGGTCCCAGGCTTCCAATGGCCTCCTGTAAGGGGAAACTAGGCGGGAAACTCGCTGGATAAAGGTTTTAACCTGCGGTTTAATGGCAAGACGTCGGTGAAACAGGACTAATAGCACGGAAATCTGGCCCTTGAGGGAAGCCAGAGAAAGGCCAGAATCTAGGCCGGATTGGAGAAATCCTAGAACAGCCGGAAGCGAAAAAAGCAGAGGTGATAGGCGGCGGGATTTGCACCAGGCAAAGAAGGTCTTCCACGTCCGATGATAGATGCGAGCAGGGGCAGGCTTCCTTGCTCTGATCATGGTTTTGTTTACATCTGAGGAAAAACCAGCCTAAGTCAAAACCCAGGTCTCAAGGGCCACGGCATCAAACTCCGCGCCCCCGAATTCTGGTGGTTAATCGGACCCTGAGAGAGAAGATTTGGGCGGTCTGGAAGACGCTAAGGAACGTCTGCGGCGAGTGGAACCAGGTCGGGGTGCCAAAAGTGTCTCAGCCAGTACGGGGCTACGAGAATGACGGGAACGCCTTCTGACTTGATCTTCCGTACCACTCTGGGTATGAGAGGCAGAGGGGGAAACATGTAGGGGAGACGAAAATGTCTCCAAGACTGGACTAAGCGATTGTAGGTCGTGAGAGCGAGCGATGAAGTTGGGTACTTTGGCATTCATCCGTGATGTTATGAGGTCCACGTGTCGACACCCGGGATGTGCACAGCTGAAAGGACATGCAGGGTTGATTCGGCTCAACAGAGAATTGGCTCCACTTCGGAGATCACTTGTTTGCTGCGGGTTCCTCCCTGGTGATTGACAAATGCCACAGCCGTGGCATTGTCTGACTGAATGCGTATGTTCCTTCCATCCAACAGCTGGTGAAAGGACTGTAGTGCTAGAAATATGACACGAATCTCCAGAAAGTTGATGGGTAGAAAGGTCTCCAAGAAAGTCCATCTGTCTTGAGCCGTATGGTGACGGTATACTGCTCCCCATCCTAGTAGACTGGCATCGGTAGTTAGCACTTCCCAACGAACCGGAAGGAAGGATCTCCCCTGTGAGAGGGGGGACGGGCGCAGCTACCATTGTAAGGACCGTCTGACAGAGGTCGGTAGCTGAAAAATCCTGTCCAGGGAGAATGGGTTCCTGTCCCATTCATTGAGAAGAGCCAGCTGGAGAGGTCCGAGATGCAGCTGAGCAAAAGGGACCACCTTCCATCACCGCAACCATCTTGCCCAATACTCTCATTGCAAAGCGGAGGGAGTGAGCAGATGGGCGAAGGAGGGTCCAGACTTCTTGACAGAAAGTGTGAACCCTGTCTTGAGGGAGAAGCACCAGTGTCCGGGAAGTATTGAAGAACATTCCCAGGAAGGTCAGTGTTTGCCTTGGGACTGGAGATGATTTTGGTAGGTGGACTAACCAACCTAGTCGAACCAAGGTGTCCACTG
Source organism: Allobates femoralis (assembly GCA_033576535.1). NCBI lineage: Eukaryota > Metazoa > Chordata > Amphibia > Anura > Aromobatidae > Allobates > Allobates femoralis. The sequence continues at coordinate 365,324,851 of JARQOC010000003.1, forward strand.
TGATGCGAACACTTTGCTCACTGTCGCTGAAGGAAGGAGCTTTGAGGAGTAGGTTGTCCAGGTATGGACAGACGACAATTCCTTGTGAATGTAGAACAGTCATGACGACTGCCATGACCTTCGTGAAAACCCTGGGTGCCGTGGTCAGGCTAAACGGCAGGGCAACAAACTGAAAATGAGAATCGTGAACAGCAAAGCACAGGAATCTTTAGGAGTTTAAGAAATTGGAACATGTAGAAAAACGTCTTGAATAACTATTGATGCTAGGAACTCCCTTCTTCCATGGAGGAAATGACAGAGCAGAGAGATTCCATTCGGAAGTGACAAACGCGGACAAATTTGTTGAGGTGTTTTAACTCCAGCATAGGTCGGACCGACCCTCCCTTTTTGGGGACAACAAAGAGAGTTGAGTAGAACCCTCTGAACTGTCATTAGAAGAGAAAGACTTGACAGAAAACCTGCACTCCACATCCAAATAATGCAAGATGAAAAAATATCTTTATTTGAGGCAAAACGACACACAGATTAAAACCATTTAAAACCAATAACAAACATAACAAAAAGCCACAATAATGGGTATAATACCACATTGGGGAAAGAGGGCCCCTTCAAACCCTGTATTCATGCCTGATTCATTAACACCAATGGTACAGCAGTAATCATACACTGAAGTCAAACAATACAAGTCTACACCAAATGTTAATGTTATTGCACTTTGCCCCTGAAAGCCAGTGAGCTATGTAAAATGACAAATTGTACAAAGATCAAATAGTGCACAGAAATGAAGATCAATAGAACCTAGTATTTGGTGAAAAATAAATGACAAGTTGACATTCAGTTTTTTGCAGCTCCTCTGAGCTGTGCTGCCAGTCAGCTCAGCAGTCAAAGTTGGAGATTTCGCCCCTCACCTGTCCATAGACAGCATGGAACTGCAGCACAGCAAAGTAGATTCCTATATCCCTCAGTGATCCCAGGGAATAGGACTAGGTATTTGCTAGTAGCACGGTGTGTCCAGGCATGAGCAGTGGGGGCCCCTGGATCCCACGCGTATCGCCGCACAGGGCGGCTTCGTCAGGGAACTGTTCGTCCTGTGGGACGGGGACAATAACTCTCGCCTGTAGTAGTGAGTCGACCGCCTTGAAAAAGGTGCGAGCCTTTGACGGGGAGCTTGGAGGGACGGGTTGGGTGGATGGCAGAGGAACTCTATGTTGTAACCGGAAGATACCAGATCCCTGACCCACCTGTCTGTAATGGCGAGCCATACCTGTTGAAAGTGGGAAAGCCGGCCTCCCACATGCATAGTATCTTACGGTAGGAGTGAGTCATGAGGAAGAGAACCTAGGGGATCTAGATTCCTTAGATTTGGATTGTCGGGAACAGGATTGGTATGAGCTGTTCGACTTCTGTTGGTTCTGGGAGGTCCTTTCTCTGCGTGGTGAGCGGCTAACAGTCTGTGCTGGGCAGGATGCCGACCAACCAAATGAGTTCCGAAAGGAACGAAAGCGGGGTTGTGGACGGCAGGTAAAGAGCCGTTTTGGCTTCTGTTGGGGGAGAGAAGTACTTTTTCCTCCTGTGGCATCAGATATTAATTTGTCAAGTTGCTCGCCGAACAGGCGTTCGCTGAGGTACGGTAGACTAGTGAGGGATTTCTTTAAGGCCAAATATGCCCTCTACTCATGTAACCATAGTGCTCTTCTGATAGCATTAGATGCTGCAATAGTTGTGCAATTGGCTGTATCCAGGGCAGCGTGCATGAGGTACTCTGCTGCCACTGACATTTGAGCGGCTAAGTCCATCAGCTCAGGGTCTGGATCTCGGCTACGTAGAGCGGAATGTAAAGTACCAGCCCATGTCATTATTGCCTTAGCTACCCATACTGAGGCGAAGGAAGGAAATAGGGATGATCCTGCCGCCTCAAACACTGAGCGTGCCATTTGTTCCACATGACTGTCAGTGGCGTCCTTGACAGAATAACTGTCAGGGATGGAGAGGAGAGTTTTAGAGGCTAGGTGTGAAACTGGGGGGTCTACCTGTGGTGAGTCAGACCAAACATGTGTGACTGCGGGCAAAAAGGGGTATCGAGCCTCTATTGCCTTGCGGTTTTCAAACTTTTCATCCGGATGAGATCTGTGTTTCTCAAGGATCTCCTGGAACTCAGGATGGTCCGCAAAATATTTATGCGGCCGTCTTACTCTCTTAAATGAAACCGAGTGATTTGTGGTTTCACAAGGAGGGTCAGTCACGCACAGGGCCTGGTTAAGTGCTGTGATGAGATCCTCAACCGTAGCGAAGGTGTCTGAGGGGTCCAGGTCGAGGGACGTATCTAGTTCCGGATCCAAGCCTGGATCATAAAATCTATCAGAGACGGAATCACGGCCGCTCTCCCTAGTGGGAGATGCATGAGAACTGTGAGATGATGCAGGGGAGTGACTTCTATGAGCTCTTTTGCATCCTGTATATGACCTATGAGAAAACAGGTCTCGGGGCATGCCTATATTAGGGGTACCTTCATGTTTCGTGGTGTCCTCCTGCACCTCTGATAGCCCGGAGGTACAGGGTGCGGGACGGTTTTGCAGGGCCTGAAGTAAAGTAGAAGAAAGTCTCTCTATGGACTGAGACATGGATTGAGACAATATGACTGCCCATTCAGGTGTACTGGTAGAACCCACCGGTGCGGTTTCAGTCTTGGGCTCCTGTACAGTGTTAGGAACACAGGCCTGGCAATGTGGGGGGGTGCAGCCACTGGGGAGAACAGCCTTGCATATAGTGCAAGAGGTAAAATAAGAAGTAAAGGATTTCGGTGCCCTCTTATTTCTAGAGCTTGACATGGTTGTATATGCTTGTGAAAGCTACAATTGGTGAATTGTAGTGGGCTGAGCACAGAGTGGGGAGAGGAAGGAGAATAAGAGAGCTTCAGCAGTAATATACCGCTGAGCTCCTTACCGCCTGTCCCTGCACCAGGTCCAATCAGCTGCCCAGTGATGCTGTGTCTCCTCACAGGCTCCGGTGAAATGCTCTGTAAGTTTCGGCGTGCAGTGAGCTGCACTATGGTGGCTGCCGCAGAGGAGCAGTTGGATGGTGGTCCCAGCGAAAAAAGGTGCGCGGTGAAGTCTCCCGATAAGTGAGAAGTACCAGAAGGAACTCGCGCCCCCTCTTATGCTATCCCTGCCGCTGAATGCCGGCATAAGCCGGTGGGCAGGAGTAGTGGGCGGTGCCAGAGGCTGTTGTAAGCGTCGCTAGGCCCGCGCTGGGGCCTGTAGTGATGGATGGCCCAGGAATGTGAGGGGGAAAGTGCGGGGGTCCTGGACTACCACGAGATCAGCCAGGGTTGGGGCACATCACCCAAGAGTAATTCCCATGTGCAAGGGGAAGTCTGGCAGCGTGTAGGGGGTCCAGGGATTGCCAGCAGGCAGCCATGTTTGCAGCAGCGTGAGGTACCTTGCTGGAGACTCAACCCAATATCTCCATGTGGAGGATTGGGGAGTAGTCGCTGGTGTAAGTCGACTTCAAGGGTCCTGTGGACGCTATAATTTCTGTCCAGTCAACCCAAAGTCCCAACTGTCGGGTCTGGGAAGGATCTGAGAGGTCCATGTATATCAACTTCAACCCAGAGTCCCAACTGTGGGGTTTGGGGAAGTATTATGACGGGGTGTAGTTGTTTTGTCCTCGCCTTCAACCCAGGTTCCCAAATGTGGGATCTGGGGAGGATGGATAGTCTTCAACTTTCCTCAGTAGAAATATTCTTGCTTGCAGTAATATAAAAAAAAAAAAAAAAAAAAAAAAAAAGAGTAAATAAAGAAAACAATTCTAGGAGAGAATTAATGGATGTCTGCCTCCTAATGACACTATGCAAAAACTGGTTCAGGCTGGTGCCAGCCAGAGGGGTGTATACTGCAGAGAAGGAGCCACTCTGTATTTTTCAGATTCTGCTTAGTGTCGCCTCCTAGTGGACAGCAGCATAACACCCACGGCCTATGTCCCCCAATGAGGTGAAGGAGAAATACAGCATTTTCTTCACAAAGATCGATTTGCTGGACCTTCTTTTTCCGTTCTTGGACAATTCCTCAAATAATTCCTTTCACTCCTCTCTCCGAAATCTTGCTGGTCTTGGCCGGTTTATGGTAAAATGATAATTTCTCCATTTCTGGATTATGGCTCCAACAATGCTCAGCGAAACTTTCAGTAGTCTAGAAATTTCTATAACCAATGCAATCAGTATGCTTTGTAACAATACAGATGCAACCAGTATTTCTCACTGGTTTCACCCATTGTGAGAGGTTTCTCGTGTGGCACCTTAGTAATGAGGCACCTATTTTAAAGGCCATCAGTTGAATTAGATTATAGTTCTCACTTAGTGGCAGGATTGCTTTCTAATTACTGATTTTTCAAGTGTTCAATATTTTTTTTTCTGTGCCATTTCCCCTTATTACATAATTTATGAAAATCCATGATTCAACTTTTTTTTTTCTTAATGGATCACATAGGTTGTTACCGACATCTGGTGAGCAACTCATGTCAACAGTATATACTCGCGTATAAGCCGAGTTTTTCAGCCCAAAAATTGGGCTGAAAAGTACCCCCCTCGGCTTATACGCGAGTCAGTGCTGTATACCGATGTATACAGCGATATACATCGGTATACAGCAGCCCCCGTAATGCAGGGCCCCCCCAGCGTCTCTCCGGTCACCTGTAAAGGAAACTATACTTATCACAGTGCCGCTGTCCGCGCCCGCTGTCCGCCCCGCTCGCAGCTGCCGACCGCGATCCTCCATCTTGCGTCTTCTTCCTGTTTCTGTGCTCGTCGCCGGCAATGACGTCATTCCCTGCGACGAGCACAGGAAACAGGAAGAAGACGCAAGATGGAGGATCGCGGTCGGCAGCTGCGAGCGGGCGCGGACAGCGGCGACAGGCACTGTGATAAGTATAGTTTCCTTTACAGGTGACCGGAGAGACGCTGGGGGGGCCCTGCATTACTGGGGCTGCCTGTATACTACCGCTGGGGCTGCTATATACCTCTGGGGCCCTGTATACTACCACTGGGGCTGTATATACTACCACTGGGGCTGTATAAACCACTGGGGCTGTATATACTGCTGGGGCCCTGTATACTACCACTGGGGCTGTATATACTACCACTGGGGCTGTATATACCTCTGGGGCCCTGTATACTACCACTGGGGCTGTATATACTACCACTGGGGCTGTATATACTACTGGGGCCCTGTATACTACCACTGGGGCTGTATAAACCACTGGGGCTGTATATACTGCTGGGGCCCTGTATACTACCACTGGGGCTGTATATACTACCACTGGGGCTGTATATACCTCAGGGGCTGTATAAACCACTGGGACTGTATATACTGCTGGGGCCCTGTATACTACCACTGGGGCTGTATATACTACCACTGGGCTGTATATACCTCTGGGGCCCTGTATACTACCACTGGGGCTGTATAAACCACTGGGGCTGTATATACTGCTGGGGCCCTGTATACTACCACTGGGGCTGTATATACTACCACTGGGGCTGTATATACTACTAGGGCTGCGTCTATACTACCACTGGGGCTGTATATACCACTGGGGCTGTATATACCACTGGGGCTGTATATACTACTGGGGCTGCGTGTATACTACCACTGGGGCTGCTGTATCTACCTCTGGGACTGGTGTATACCACACTGCTGGGGGCTGTATACTTGTGCTAGGGTCCACCCTCGGCTTATACACGAGTCAATAGATTTTCCCAGGTTTTGGGGGCAAAAGTAGGGGGGTCGGCTTATACACGGGTCGGCTTATACACGAGTATATACGGTACCTTTAAAAATATAGTTACTTACACAAACACATATACACACACACACACAGTGTCTCCTCCTGACATGGTATGGTTAAGACCTGTTGGTAATGAAACATAAACCCAAGAACAAGGAAACCGATCATATGGTCAATAATAAAACAATCAATTGATGAAAGAATTATATAATCTATTCATTCCAGGTAATTGGTAAGGTTATACAACAAGGAACAAAGGGGTGCACACCTAAAATGTAGAAAAAAAATTAGTTAGAATTGGGAAACGGGTAAACAACTGGGAGTCGTGGAGGAGGAGAGGGAAAATGCTGAGTGACCAACCATCACAGTTGACTTTGATGGCATAATAATACAATGTGCATATACAGTGCCTTGTGAAAGTATTTGGCCCCTTTGAACTTTTCAATCTTTTGCCACATTTCAGGCTTAAAACATAAAGATATAAATTCTAATTTGTTTGTGAAGAACCAATGACAAGTGGGACACAATCGGGAAGTGGAACGAAATTTATTGGATATTTTGAACTTTTTTAGCAAATAAAAAACTGAAAAATGGGGCATGCAATATTATACTTTGTAGGGTCAGCTTTTGCTGCGATTACAGCTGCAAGTCGCTTGGGGTATGTCTCTATCAGTTTTGCACATCGAGAGACCTAAATTCTTGCCCATTCTTCCTTGCAAAACAGCTAGAGCTCAGTGAGGTTGGATGGAGAGCGTTTGTGAACAGCAGTTTTCAGCTCTTTCCACAGATTCTCGATTGGATTCAGGTCTGGACTGTGACTTGGCCATTCTAACACCTGGATATGTTTATTTTTGAACCATTCCATTGTAGATTTTGCTTTATGTTTGGGATCATTGTCTTGTTGGAATATAAATCTCCGTCCCAGCCTCAGGTCTTTTGCAGACTCCAACAGGTTTTCTTCCAGAATGGTCCTGTATTTGGCTCTGTCCATCTTCCCATCAATTTTAACCATCTTCCCTGTCCTGCTGAAGAAAAGCAGGCCCAAACCATGATGCTGCCACCACCATGTTTGACAATGGGGATGGTGTTTTAAGGGTGATGAGCTGTGTTGCTTTTACGGCAAACATATTGTTTTGAATTGTGCCCAAAGAGTTTGATTTTGGTTTCATCTGACCAGAGCACCTTATTCCACATGCAAACTTCAAACGAGAATTTTTATGGATATCTTTGAGAAATGGCTTTCTTCTTGCCACTCTTCCATAAATGCCAGATTTGTGCAGTGTACGACGGATTGTTGTCCTATGGACAGACTCTCCCAACCCAGCTGAAGATCTCTGCACTTCATCCAGAGTGATCATGGGCCTTTTGGCTCCATCTCTGATCAGTCTTCTCTTTGTTCGAGATGAAAGTTTAGAGGGACGGCCGGGCCTTGATAGATTTGCAGTGGTCTGATACTCCTTCCTTTCGATATGATCGCTTGCACAGTGCTCCTTGAGATATTTAAAACTTGGGAAATCTTTTTGTATCCAAATCCAGCTTTAATCTTCACCACAACAGTATCTCAGACCTGCCTGGTGTGTTCCTTGGTCTTCATGATGCTCTCTGCACTTGAAACAGAACCCTGGGACTATCACAGAGCAGGTGCATTTATACAGAGACTTGATTACACAAAAGTGGATTATATTTATCATTACCAGTCATTTATGACAACATTGGATCATTCAGAGATCCACACTGAACGTCTGGAGTGAGTTTGCTGCACTGAAAGTAAAGGGGCCAAATAATATTGCACGCCCCACTTTCCAGTCTTTTATTTGTTAAAAAAGTTTAAAATATCCAATAAATTTAATTCCACTTTACGATTGTGTCCCACTTGTTGATTCTTCACAATAAAAATTAGAATTTATATCTTTATGTTTAAAGCCTGAAATGTGGCAAAAGGTTGAAAAGTTCAAGAGGGACGAATACTTTCACAAGGTACTGTAAGCTGGAGTTAAACCTATGAAAGGCGAAGTCAAGCAAATATACTACACACCATCAATGGTAATCATTAGACACGTGTCTAAGATTCCAGTATTTGTACAATAAGGACAGTGCACACGTTCTGTATTTAGTGGGTTTCCCTCAGCATTTGAAAGCCAAAACCAGGAGTGATTGATAAATGTAAAAGTGATGCACATGTTTCTGTTAAGTTGTACTGTGTAACGGTACCTTATCAGCGATGTTGTTTGCGATCTCGGAAGCGTGCAGATTTTTTGGACACCTGTGCAACATCGCTGGTGAGCTGTCACAAGTACAGATATTGTGGACAACTCACCAAAGATGTTGTGAGCAGGGATCATTTGCAAACACCGCAAACAATCCCTGCTCACTGCTGTGAATGGGCGAAGTCGGCCATGACATCGCTATTGCAGTGTCACACCAAATGATCCCGCTGGTTGTTTAAGTTGAAGTTGACAGGTTTTCTGCATGTAGGAAAACCTGTCAACTCCGACTTGAACAACTATCGTTGCTGAATCGTGTGTTTACACACAACGACGCAACAACGATGTCGTTTCAACATTGTTGCTGACGTCACTTTTGAATGATGTCAGGAACGATGTAGAAATGTGTAATGGGCCTTTATACTTTTTCTTAGTTGTTCCACTCCTAGTTTTGGTTTACAAATGCTTGCATAGCGTAAAAAGCTCACCAAATACGCAATGTGTGCATGTGGCCTTAGAGTATTAGAACCATACTGAGCAAGGTAGGTAGAGGGGCACACTCCAATGCATTTCAGCAGTGTAGTATATTTGCTTGACTACACCTTATACACTTCATCTCAAGCTTATATGGACTCTGTATTATTGTTATGCCATCAAAGTCAACCATGACTGTTGATCACTGAACATTATTCCCTTTACCCCTTCCAGTTTTTATACCTGTATACATACATGTACAGTTAAAGGGGGAGTCACACGCGTCAATATCACCTGCACGATATCGGCTGCACGTGACGTTGCAGCGATATTGACGCGTGTGACATACTGAATCAACCAGCGATAAATCGCTGGTTGATGATCGCCAGGTTTTAGAACCTGCTCTAAAACCTGGCGATTGTCGCCCGGTGTACACGCAGCATCGCTGCGTGTGACACCGGGAGTAGCGATATTCCAGCTCCCAGCGCCTCTCACAAGCGGTCTAGGGACCCTAGTTACCCGCTGTGTACCTTAGATACCAGCCGGTGAGCGGAGGAGGCTGGTAACTAAGGTACACGTCGGGTATCTAGGCAGCGCGCGCTGCCTAGATACCCGCAGTTTACCTTGGAGACCAGCCTGCTCCCGCTTCCAGCAGCCTGGCAGCAGGAGCAAGACATCGTGGAAACGATATTTAAATCGTTTCCATGATGTTTCTGGTCAATTGATCGCTGGTGACTCTGCCTGTGTGACAGCTCACCAGCGATCAGCCATCAATGTCGTCAGCAATCATCTCACTGACGACATTGACGCGTGTGACAGGCCCTTAAGTTTATATTTTTTAATATTTTGATTGTTTTATTGTTGACCATATGATAGCTTTTCTTGTTCTTTGGTCTCATAGAAGATAGAAGCTACATTACACGGATATGCCATCTGTATAATAAATTATTCCTCTTCTCCTAGGCAAGAATTGTGCTATGAGCCAACCATGTTCCGGCATGGAGTTCTATGGGGGAACATTACTTCTTGCAGAGAAACATTTCGGCCATGCAATGATCCTCTCTGAATTTAAATATGCAAACAGCTTCTTCAGAACGAAGAGGACTTCAACCTTCGGCCACCTGTTTGATGTAGCAATTATAAAAGCCAATATCTACCATTTAATGAAACTTGCCACATTGCTATTCGCATATTTAAATTCCTTGATTACCATTGCATGACATTAAGCCAGCCTGGCACTTGCCTCAGGGATAAGTGTTTCCTAGTCAAATCAGATCTCCTGCCCTACACTGAGGAGGAAACACCCCAAAAAACGTGTCTGCAATTGGAGATTCTGGTTTGGAGTCTCATCCAAAGTCAGGTGACAAGGTTTGTTAAACGTTTGTATTGATTTTTAGGATTGTTACATCAAATAGGTTGCGCCAGAGATCTAGTCCTCGTCCTTCAGGAAAGACTATTTGCATATTCCTGCAGATTCATTACACAGTAACATAGCAGGGGCACATTTATTACATTCTCAGCACAGGAAGATTATTTTTTAAGTCACTAATTTGGGAAATTATTATTAATCCAGGATTGTTTCATTAAAATTTACTTTGAACATGGAATAACCCCTTTAACAAATTTACTGGACCAACATCTTGAAAGATCCCAAAAGAAAATATTTCTATTGTGGCTAAATATCAGTACCTCTCAACAGCCCCTCGAATAAACGTCATCCAAGAGTTCCTCTCCTCTTTGGACGTAGTGTGAATTTCATACATCTCCGGCCCATTTAAAGATGCACTTATGAGGAACATTGCTTTCTCTTCATTCGCCACCTCTCGCACAATCAACTTTTGCAGAGAGATTACAGGTGGTTTAGAATCCTACAAGTAAATGTAAATGTGATTACTAGAAATAAAAGCCATAGACAAATCATATATTATACCATATAAATATTTATATGAAAAAGCTTGTAAGCTCATAGAAATACATCATACTGTACAGTCAGGAACGTGACTTTAACGTGCCTCAGCAGAGCTCCACCCACAGATGCTGTTCTTTTAAATCGCAATGTCAATCTGAAACAGAGTGGAATTGGTGGCTCTGGTCTAACTACCATGGGTTGACATGACAGCTGGGGAGTTACTGAGCACTCCTGTGCCTGATGATACCCCTGTGAAAGCTGGCCTGTGGCTGGCATCCATGGGAGACTGGGATTTGTTTGCTATATATAGCAATATGGTGATCGCTTGTTTATATAGCAATAAAAGACGATAGTAGGTCCAGGTCCACTTAACCAATTAATGAAGAAGCCAATTTTTTCCTTAATCGCTTTGCAAATGATTATTTATATCTTCAGTTTTGTATCTTTACCGAAAGTTGACAGCTGAATTGATCAGCCATCAAGTTCCTGTAACAGCCGCGGGTGGATCAGAGATCCTGACAGTGGTATTTAACACACACTTACAGGAAGCGTGTCACTAATCCCATCAATTGGCACCCCATCACTTGATCACAGAGTACAGATGGGTTGTCCCAGAAGCCAACGGTCTTGCTGATGGCCTCTGTCATTACTATCCAGGATTCACAGATCATTTCAGCTACACAGAGTGGAGCTGATGCACTTTTCTGTACAGCACAGGAGAATGATTTAAACTTCAAGTCCCCTAAGGGGACTAGTAAATACAGTAAAAAGTGTAAAAAAAAATGTTTAGAGATAAAATATATATTACACAAAAGTTCAAGTTACCTGCCTTTTGTCCCATTAAAAAATTTAAAAAATGTATTTGGTATCTCGCATGTCGAAGGGCCTGATCCATCAAAAAACTGTATATTTAAAAATCTGATTGCTGGACTGCATACCAAGGAAAAATATCAAAACGCCAGAATTAAGGTGTAGTGATGAGCGAGTACTAAAATGCTCGGGTGCTCGAAGCTCGGGCCGAGCATCCCGAGATACTCGTGTACTCGGCCCGAGTACCGAGCCCAATGTTATCCTATGGGAGACCCGAGTATTTTTATGAAATGACTGCCGGCAGCATGTAGAAACCCTAAAAATGTCACAAAAGTCTCAGAAGAGTGCTCAAATGACATGGCAACACCATGGGGAAGACCCCTGGAAGCATTTCTCACTCAAAAGTCACAGCTGTGAACAATGTTGTCCGAGTTTCATGCCAATTTTACGGAGTCACCAGAAAACCTTCCAAAATGACACCAAAATGAATATTCAGGGTGGAAATGTTAAGGGCACATACCCAATAGTGAGATACAGCTGGTGTATGTTACTTTTTGTGATTACATGAAAGATTTTACGTGAAAACATTGTGCGGCACTCCGATGTCCCTGAGAAGAGACGTACATGAAGCCCTGTCTTGACATATTGTGCCCATTTTGAGGAACTGGGTCTATTCTAGTATTTTCCTTTGCCAGGGCAGTCTAAAATTGGGAGGCTCACCAATGCCCCTGGATAGAGACGTGCATGAGGGCCTGTAAACCTGAAGTGCCCATTGTAAGGAAGTGGGTGTATTGTAGTATAGCCCTTTGGCAGGGCAGCCAAAAATTGGGAGGCTCCACATAGTCCCTGGATAGAGACGTGCAGGAGGGCCTGTAAACCTGAAGTGGGTGTATTGTAGTATAGCCCTTTGGCAGGTTAGCCAAAAATTGGGAGGTTCAACAATGACCCATGCATACAGACATGCAGTAGGGCCTGTAAACCTCAAGTGGGTGTATTGTAGCATAGCCCTTTGGCAGGGCAGCCAAAAATTGGGAGGCTCCACATTGTCCCTGGATAGAGACGTGCAGGAGGCGTAAACCTGAAGTGGTGTATTTGTATAGCCTTTGCAGGGCAGCCAAAAATTGGGAGGCTCCACATTGTCCTGATAGAGACGTGCAGGAGGGCCTGTAAGCCTGAAGTGGGTGATTGTAGTATAGCCCTTTGGCAGGGCAGCCAAAAATTGGGAGGTTCAACAATGACCCATGCATACAGACATGCAGTAGGGCCTGTAAACCGTAAGTGGGTGTATTGTAGTATATCCCTTTGGCAGGGCTGCCAAAGATTGGGAGGCTCCACATTGTCCCTGGATAGAGACGTGCAGGAGGGCCTCAAAACATTTTTCCCATTGAAAAGGAGCGGGTCTCCTGTCGTCGTAATGCCCATTCTAAAAGAATGGGCGAAAAAATTTACCACTGCGGGTATACCTGAAACAACAGCCTAACTATTGTAACGGTCATCATGGTGGCACATGAGGAGAAGGAGGAGCAGTCCAGCGATTAGCCAAAGTCCAGAAGTGTGTACCCATGGGTGAGTGGAGGTAAATGGCAAATTCCCATAACAAAATTTAAATTCAGTTGTCATTTGTTGGTGGTGTGGTGAATTCTGGCCCAATCCAACCCTTGTTCATCTTGATCAGAGTCAGCCTGTCAGCATTTTCATTTGACAGGCGGGTGCGTTTATCAGTAATGATTCCACCTGCGGCACTGAAAACACGCTCTGACAAAACGCTAGCGGCAGGGCAGGCCAGGACTTCCAAGGCGTAGAGAGCCAATTCATGCCTCGTGTCCAGCTTGGAGACCCAATAATTGTAAGGCACAGAGGAATCTCGCAGTACAGTTGTTCGATCTGCAAGGTACTCCTTCAGCATCTGGCCAAACTTAGCATTTCTTGTGGCACTACCCCGCACCTCAGGGGCTGTGGTACGTGAGGGGCTGAGAAAACTGTCCCACATCGTAAAGACTGTTCCCCTACCTCTGGCGGATTGGACTTGTGCCCCTCTCGGCCGTACGCCTTGGTTGTCCACTGATTCCTGACCTATGCCGCTAGCGTTTTGTGAGGGGAATGATTTGCCTACTTTCGTGACTATGGCCTTCTGGAACTGCTGCATTTTGGCTGACCTCTCCGCCTCAGGAATGAGAGACATAAAGTTCTCCTTGTAGCGTGGGTCTAACAGTGTTGCCAACCAGTACTGATTGTCGGCCAAGATTTTCTGAACGCGAGGGTCACGAGCCAGGCAGCTTACCATAAAGTCAGCCATGTGCGCCAGACTCTTAACAGCCATCACTTCAGTATCCAGACCAACACGATGACTGAACATGCTGTCCTCCTCCTCCTCCTCCTCCTCCTCATCTCCCCTGTCCTCTGGCCAGGCACGCTGAATCGAGGGTATGACTGGTGTGCATGTCATATCCTCAATTTGGCCAGAGAGTTGCTCCATGTCTTCATCCTCCTCCTCGTCATAGTCCTCCACTGCACGTTGTGATGAGATGAGGCTGGGCTGTGTGTTATCACCCACACCCACTACTGTTTCTTGCTCCAAGTCATCACGCTCCGCCTGAAATGCATCCTCTTTGTTTTTCAGCAGAGACCGTTTTAGAAGGCAGAGTAGTGGTATGGTGACGCTAATAATGGCGTCATCGCCGCTCACCATCTTGGTGGAGTCCTCAAAGTTTTGGAGGACGATACATAGGTCGGACATCCATCTCCACTCCTCAGGTGTTGTGTGTGGAGTTTGACCCATTTCCCGACGGCTTAGGTGATGCAGGTAGTCAACAACTGCCCTCTTCTGCTCACATATCCTGACCAACATGTGCAGAGTTGAATTCCAACGCGTGGGGACATCACACACCAGTCTGTGGGCCGGAAGACGCAAACGGCGCTGAGAGCTTGCAAGGCCGGCTGAAGCAGCAGGTGACTTGCGAAAATGTGCAGACAGACAGCGAACTTTTACCAGCAGTTCAGACAGCTCTGGGTATGACTTTATAAACCTCTGAACCACCAGGTTGAGCACATGGGCCACGCATGGAACATGCGTCAGCTGGCCTCGCCTCAAAGCTGCCACCAGGTTCCGGCCATTGTCACACACGACCTTTCCTGGCTTTAGGTTCAGAGGTGTGAGCCAGTGATCTGCCTGCTGTTTCAGAGCTGTCCACACCTCTTCTGCATTGTGGGGTTTGTCACCTATGCAGACTAGCTTCAGCACAGCCTGTTGCCGCTTCGCAGAGGCAGTGCTGCAGTGCTTCCAGCTTGGGACTGGTGTGGAGGGTACAGTGGATGAGGATGCGCAGGAGGAGGCTGAGGAGCATGACATTCCGGAGCTGTAGAGTGTCGGTGAAACCCTGACAGAGGTAGGGCCTGCTATCCTTGGTGTGGGAAGGACGTGTTCCGTCCCTCGCTCAGACTGGGTCCCAGCCTCCACAATATTAACCCAGTGTGCCGTCAAGGAGATGTAGCGGCCTTGCCCACAAGCACTTGTCCACGTGTCTGTGGTTAGGTGGACTTTGGCTGAAACAGCGTTGTTCAGGGCACGTGTGATGCTTTGGGACACATGGTTATGCAATGCGGGGACGGCACATCTGGAGAAATAGTGGCGGCTGGGGACCGAGTAACGTGGGACAGCAGCCCCCATCAGGTCGCGGAATGCTTCCGTCTCCACCAGCTGGAAAGGCAACATTTCTAGCGCTATGAGTCGCGAAATGTGAGAATTGAAGACAGTGGCATGTGGGGCGTTGGCAGCGTATTTGCGCCTGCGTTCATAGGTTTGCTGAATGGATAATTGAACGCTGCGCTGGGACAAGGACGTGCTTGATGGTGGTGTTATTTGTGCGTGGGCAACTTCAGGTGCAGGGCCGGAGGCTTGTTCGCGGCCAGCATGGACAGGGGATTGGCTCGCACGCACAACACGCGAAGACGTAGCAGTGACATCAGCAAGCACCGCTCCTCGACTCTGTTGTACTTCCCACAAAGTCGGGTGCCTGATCATGCTGGTGGTGGTCAGGCTGCTAGTTTTCGTACCCCTGCTGATACTGGCATGCAGGTGTTGCAAATGGCCTTTTTAGAGTCATCTGGAGCCAACTTAAAAAACTCCCAGACTCCGGAAGACCTAACATTTGCACAGGCACCTTGAGTCGTGTTGTTGTTCCGGGGAATGGTTGCCTGCCTTCTGCCTGCGGACACGACCCTGCTTCGTACTGCCTGTTGGGATGCTACGCCTCTCTCCCCCTGTGCACTGCTGTCCTCGCTCTGCATATCCTCCTGCCAGGTTGGGTCAGCTACTGGATCATCCACCACGTCGTCTTCCTCTTCCGCACCCTGATCCTCCTCCTGACTTCCTGGCAATTGTGTCTCATCATTGTCCACCCCTTGTTGAGACACGTTGCCAACGTTCCATTCGTGAGAACGTGGCTGCTCAAATATTTGGGCATCTGTACATACCATCTCCTCATCACCCACTTCAACAGGAGCGAGAGGCCAGATTCTGCGAATGGATACGTGAACAGCTCTTCCGAGTGTCCAACTGTGGGATCAGTAATGTTTGTGGACGTGTACTGGCCTGGTGGTAAGAAGGAGGATCAGGTTGGGAAATGTGCGGTGCAGTATCACGGCTACTGACACTTGACCTTGTGTGTGATACAAATGAGACAAGTATGAGTGTGGGACTGGGTTACGATAGGTATCCAGTTTTCAGCATAGGTGATTATGGAGGTCATGATGCCCATATGCTACCATCTTAGAGCGTTATGCTATGATCATGAAGATTTAACTTTGTGACAGGCAACATATTGGAGAACCTTGAAATGTTATACTATAACATTCCTAAGGTTTTTTATAATCAGTAACAGACAACATTTGAAGCACTGGGCTATTGTCAAAAGACAGGCCAGTGGCAAACAAGACCTTGAGGCAGTTCAAACAAAATGTAACCTTGAAACATTG
This sequence comes from Allobates femoralis, assembly GCA_033576535.1. Taxonomy (NCBI): domain Eukaryota; kingdom Metazoa; phylum Chordata; class Amphibia; order Anura; family Aromobatidae; genus Allobates; species Allobates femoralis. The sequence goes on from JARQOC010000003.1 coordinate 365,341,000, forward strand.
TGCTGTGGTCAGAAGACATGAGAATGTCAAACAGACCCTGAGTCTGTTTGAACAGACCCAGGTGGTGTTATCAGTAAGCATCGGGCCCATGTCAAACAAGAACCTACTGCGCAGTTGCAAGATACTGATGATCTGGCCTAAACATATTGCACAATATGTGTTAGGGGAGGATGTGGGAGCTGTGCATAAAAATGAGGGCCCAGTACAGCGAGTTAGGGACATTCCAGAACATATCGTGGACGCACGGTTTCTGTGATGACAAGACCAGAGTATTTTCTTCTCGTTGACACTGTGGTCCCTCCGGTGGAGAGGTGATATTACAATACTCCGGTATGTATTGATACTCATTTCTCCATATACTATGATTCACCGTAATTGTATGATTTACATGAACTGAATTATAGAAACAGGGTAATATTGTATCTGCCATTCCATACTTGAGCATTATCCTGATGTAATCTTAATAAATTGTTATATTATTTTACCATAAAACTGTATTCAGTGTGCCTATTTCGTATATTATTGAGCGCTACGTAAGTAAGGGCATATCCGCCCTGTCACTCTGACGCGGTAAAACAGTGTGGAAGACAGGGTGTTTGTGGAGGTGCCCATCTGACTTGAAGCATTATCCGCTATCCAAGTAACAACCTGTTGACACTGGTCTTGGTTCAAGAGCGGTTGTACTGCTGCGGGCCCCAAGAATTTGTGACAGGACGTGCGAGCGAGTAGATGTGCCACTTTGTTGTTGCGAAATTAGTGCTTGCACACGACCTCGGCCTCTGCCTGCACCACCATCACGTCCACTTCCTTGTTCCTTGCCAACGCCCTTGCGCATTTTGCCTGCATACAGCGACAACAGTCAGGTGACTGTTCAGGTCACAGGAGAGAAGGATTTTAGTCCCTAACCTGTATGAAGGTAGTAAGTACACCAGTCTGGTAACTGTTCAGATCACAGGAGAGTAGGATTTTAGTCCCTAACCTGTATCAAGGTAGTAAGTACAACAGTCTGGTGACTGTAATGGTCACAGGAGAGTAGGATTTTAGTCCCTAACCTGTATCAAGGTAGTAAGTACACCAGTCTGGTAACTGTTCAGATCACAGGAGAGTAGGATTTTAGTCCCTAACCTGTATCAAGGTAGTAAGTACACCAGTCTGGTAACTGTTCAGATCACAGGAGAGTAGGATTTTAGTCCCTAACCTGTATCAAGGTAGTAAGTACAACAGTCTGGTGACTGTAATGGTCACAGGAGAGTAGGATTTTAGTCCCTAACCTGTATCAAGGTAGTAAGTACACCAGTCTGGTAACTGTTCAGATCACAGGAGAGTAGGATTTTAGTCCCTAACCTGTATCAAGCTAGTAAGTACTGTTATGGTCACAAAAAAGAGAATTTTGTTTACGTACCGTAAATTCTTTTTTCTTTAATCATCAATGGGAGACCCAGACAATGGGGTTTAGGGCACTGCCCTCCGGAGGTCACACTAGGTACTACAAGTTTGTAGACACCGCCTCCTCCGCTTATAAACCCCTACCGCAGGGAACATCCTCAGTTTGGTCTACAAGCTGCGAGGAGGAAATAAACCACACCCGAAACATCGGGAAGAATGCCGTACACAAAACGGTTCAACAACCCGGCAAACACTGTCTCAACAGAGAACAGAGCAAATGCAAAACATGCAAAGGAACAACTGGGTGGGTGCTGGGTCTCCCATTGATGATTAAAGAAAAAAGAATTTACGGTACGTAAACAAAATTCTCTTTTTTCTGGTCATCATAATGGGAGACCCAGACAATGGGGATGTCCTAAAGCAATACCCCAGGGCGGGAAGAGTTCCTCAACAAGACGGAAAACACATGGTTCCCTTTAAAGGTGGGCAACCGCCGCCTGGAGAACCCGCCTGCCCAAACTCGCATCCGCAGAGGCATGGGCATGCACCATATAGTGCTTAGAAAAAGTGTGCAGGCTGGACCAAGTGGCCGCCTGACACACCTGTAGAGCAGACGCTCTATGTCGCAAGGCCCAGGAGGCACCTACAGCTCTAGTAGAGTGTGCCTTCAAACCCACCGGGAGAGGCAAACCAGAAGACCGGTAAGCCTCCTGAATGGGGGCCTTGATCCATCTGGCCAAGGTCGACTTCGAAGCCGCGGACCCCTTACAGCGACCCATCGTGAGGACAAATAAGGAATCCGAACTCCTAAAGGAGGCGGTCCTGGACACATAAATGCGTACAGCCCTCACGAGATCCAGAGTATGGAGGTCGCGCTCAACCTGATGAACGGGAGCGGGGCAAAATGATGGGAGAACAATCTCCTGGTTTAGGTGAAACGTTGAAACCACCTTCGGCAAGAATTCTGGCCGTGGGCGCAACACCACCTTGTCTTGGTGAACCACCAGAAAGGGTGACTTGCACGAAAGTGCAGCCAATTCTGAGACCCTTCTCAGGGACGTAATTGCCACCAGAAAAACCACTTTCTGGGACAGACGAGAGAGAGAGATGTCTCTCAGTGGCTCAAACGGCGGTTTCTGCAGAGCCGCCAGGACCATGTTGAGGTCCCAAGGGTCCAGAGGTCGCCTGTAAGGCGGAACCACCCGAGCTACCCCCTGCAGAAATTGGCGGACCTTCGGCAGGAGTGCCAAGCGCCTGTCAAACAGCACTGAAAGTGCTGATACTTGACCTTTCAGAGAGCCAAGGGATAATCCCAACTCCAACCCCGACTGTAGGAAAGCCAACAATGTCGGGATGGACAATGGCCACGGTGAGCGTCCACCAGAGGCACACCAGGAGAAAAAGATTTTCCACGTTCTGTGGTATATCTTCCTGGAGACAGGTTTCCTAGCCCTGTTCATAGTGGCAACCACTGTAGGAGAGAATCCTCTGGACGTCAGCAGCCAGGCCTCAAGAGCCATGCAGTCAATCTGAGGGCCCTGGAATTGAGGTGGAAGAAAGGGCCTTGCGCGAGTAGATCTGCGCGTTCTGGAAGAGCCCACCGGTGTCCGCCTGACAGTTGCCACAGGTCCGGGTACCAGGACCTCCTGGGCCAATCTGGAGCCACTAGAATGGTTACTCTGCATTCCATCCTGATTTTCCACAGGACCCTGGGAATCAGAGCCAGAGGCGGGAACACATATGGCAGCTGGAAGCTGGACCAACTCAGGATCAGGGCATCCGCCCCCAGAGACTGAGGATCCCACGATCTCGCCATGTATTGGGGCACCTGATGATTCAGCCGTGAGGCCATCAGATCCACGTCCGGAGTGCCCCATCTGCCGCAGATGTCCCGGAAGACGTCTGGATGAAGAGACCACTCTCCGGCGTCCATGCCCTGTCGGCTCAGGTAGTCGGCCTCCCAGTTCTCGACCCCTGGGATGTGAACTGCGGAGATCAGGCAGCCGTTTTCCTCCACCCAGGCTAGAATGCGGTGGACTTCGGCGAGGGCCTGAGCACTTCTGGTCCCTCCCTGATGATTTATGTAGGCGACGGCCGTCGCATTGTCGGACTGCACCCGAATGGGGTGTCCTGACAGGAATTTCTGAAACGCCAGGAGCGCCAGATAGACCGCCTTGATCTCCAGCACGTTGATCTGCAATGCCGACTCCGACTGAGTCCAGAGGCCTTGAGCCCTGTGGTGCAAGAACACCGCACCCCAGCCCTTCAGACTGGCGTCTGTGGTCACCACTAACCATGACGGTTTTAGGAAGGACCGGCCTCGTGTCAGGTGACGTGGCTGGAGCCACCACTGTAGGGAGTCCCTGGTCGGTTGTGACAGTGTCACCAGCCGATTCAGCGAGATCGTCCTCTTGTCCCATCTGTGAAGAATCTCCAGCTGGAGAGGACGGAGGCGAAACTGTGCGAACGGCACCGCCTCTATCGCCGCTACCATGCGTCCCACCAGTCTCATCAATACCCGTAGGGATGAGTGTGGTGACAGGAGGACTGCTTGCACTCCTGATTGGATCACCATCTGTTTGACTCGTGGCAGAGACACCAGGGCTGAGGCTGTGTTGAAGTCCATGCCCAGATATGTCAAAGACTGGGTCGGAACTAGCGTTGACTTCTGAATATTGAGGAGCCAACCGAACTGTTCCAGAGACCGCATGGTCACATCCAGGCTCTCTTGACAGAGGTGTTCTGATGGCGCCCTGACCAGCAGGTCGTCTAAATAGGGAATGACGGCATGTCCCTGCATGTGCAGGAGAGCCATCATGGAAGCCATCACTTTTGTGAACACCCGCGGTGCCGAGGCTAGCCCGAATGGCAGTGCCACAAATTGGAAGTGTTCTTCCCCCACTGCGAATCGCAACCAGCGCTGATGAGCCGGTGCAATGGGTACGTGAAGGTAAGCGTCTCTGATATCTATGGACGCTAGGAAGTCCCCCTGTGACACAGCTGCGATCACGGAGCGCAGTGATTCCATACGGAACTTCCGAACCAACACGTGATGGTTGAACAACTTCAGGTCCAGTACTGGGCGGAAGGATCCGTCCTTCTTCGGGACGATAAAGAGGTTGGAGTAAAAACCCCTGAACCTCTCTCCGGAAGGTACCGGGACCACCACTCCGTCTCTGCGGAGACCCTCTAACACCTGGTAAAAAGCCTGAGCTTTTTCTGGTGACGGGACCGACCGATGGAATCGGGATATCGGTTTTGACGTCAGCTCTATCCTGTACCCTCGCGAGATCACGTCTCGAACCCACTGATCTTGAACGTGAAGTAGCCACTCGTCCTGAAAGCGAGACAAGCGGCCCCCCACCTGTGGGGAGGCAGGATGAGAGAGCGAGTCATGTAGAGGAGGGTTTGGGGGTGGCAGCTGCCGCCCCCGCCGGCTTCTTTGGACGACTCTTAGAGCGCCACTGGGAAGCGGGCTTTCCCCCTCGGTCCGTGCGAGCGGACGGTGCTGATGACTGCGAGCTGGAACGAAAGGACCACTGTTTTGGGTTCCTTTTAACGGTATAACCGTGGCTTAGGCTTATTCTGCGGTATCTTAGACTCAGCAGAATCCTTAATTAGCTTGTCCAGTTCGGTGCCAAAAAGCCTGTCACCAGCAAACGGAAGATTCTGCAAAATCTTCTTGGATGTGGCATCTGAGTCCCAAAGACGCAGCCACAACAACCTGCGGATCGCTATAGCATTGGCCGAAGCCACAGCTGAGCGAGTGGCAGTTTCCAGAGTCGCCGTCCTGGCGTAGTCCGCATAGGCCCTTGCCCTTTCGGTAAGTGCTAGGACCTCTGGACTGGATCTTGCCATGTCAGAGATACCATCCAAGCAGGTAGTAATCGCTTGTAAGGTCCAGACCGTGGCAAAATTAGGGGCAAATGAAGACCCCACAGCCTCATAGGAAGACTTGGCGAGCTGCTCGACCTGTCTATCAGTAGCATCCTTCAGTGAGGAGCTATCAGAGGCAGAGAAAAGGGAGCGTGCAGCAATCCTGGTCATGGAAGCGTCCACCTTCGGGGACTGCGACCACTCCTGAAGCACCTCCTGGGGGAAGGGGAAGCGATTGTCCTTGGTTTTACGGACATAACGCCGCCCAGGATGTAACCTGGGAGCTCTAACCACCCTTCCAAAATTAGTGTGGTCCATGAAGGAGCCACTTGGTCTAGCCTCCGGCCGCAGCCATTGATAGACCTCCTTCGGGTGCACCGTCACCTCCTCAGGGGGTGTCACGAGACGTAAAGTCTCGTTGATAGAGGACACCAGATCCTCCACCCCGTCTGGTGGTTCAGATACAGACACAGACCCGAAATTTGAACCCCCATCATCTTCCTCACCATCAGAGGAACGCTCCTCCTCAGAGAGAGCCTGGAGCTCGGGTGAATCCTCACGACGAGCCCGCTTAAGGGGTCTCGCAGCAGAAGAGGGGGACACCCGGGGGTAACTGGATGGAGTAGCTGGGCTATCCAGTCTCCTATTAAGTGCCTCCAGGGATTGCGACATGGAGGACAGCTGAGACAGCAGAGATTCATTGATCTTATTCTGAGTCTCCCATGGCCCTGAGATCACCTGAACCTCAGGGTATAGCACCGGAGCTGCTGACTCAACAGTGCCAGCCCGGGCCTCTGGGCATCCGCAGTTATTGCAGGACCCCTCCACCAGTGTACCATTGCATGTAGCACAGGTAATGGTGGTTACTGCCGCCTTAGCAGCACACTTCCCAGCTGAGGACATCGCCACAGTAGGGGAAAATAAGCCAAATTGCCGACAACAAAACCGGGAATCCCGGTGGCTTACCGACCGCAGTAAAGCGGTATGAGGAAGCGGTGTGTGTGTGACCTCCGCGACGGTCTCCGGTCTCCCCTCTGGAGTGCAGACGCACGCTGCATAAGAATCCCAACCGGGAAGTGAGGGTAAAGATGGCCGCCGACAGTGAAACTGTGGGCGGCGCCGAAGAGACGCGGGAAACACACACACACGCCCAGCGATGACGTCACCGCACGGGCTGCTTCCCATCCTCCAAGCATCCACAGCATGAGGGAGCCGGAGCCCGCAGCGCGGGAAAGAGTGTAAAAACATTATACACAGACTGCATGTACACCATCCACAGCATGAGGGGACAAACATCCGCAGCCTACGGCCTCAGCCCCTGTGACACACAGGGCGGTCAGCCAGGGTGACCCCAGCACAGGGTACACCCGCAGAACCGCGGACCCGAGGGTAACGCGCGGTCTGAGTGTCCTGAAACACATAAAGTGCCAGACACTACCCCCAGGCACGCAGGAGACACCGAGTGCCTCAGTGCCGGTCCGGTCTGTAAGCACCATTTAGGGAGGCCTCGGACGGGGGTGCAGCACCAGTCTGGTCTGTAAGCACCATTTAGGGAGGCCTCAGACTGGGCCGCTCAGCACCAGTCCGGAGTGTAAGCACCATATAGGGAGGCCTCGGACTGGGCTGACTCCAGTCCGGTCTGTAAGCACCATTTAGGGAGGCCTCGGACGGAGCGGAGCTGTGCAAGGCTCCCATCTCCCACTCTCCAGAGCCCCCCAGAGAGGGATGGAGAGGAGCGTAACAGCGTACCGGGAGAACACGAAGTGTCCAGGCTCTAGGCCCTCCGGTACCTCCACCAGCGTGTGCCACTAAGGGTGAGCGGGGAGGCTGTCACCGGTCCCGATAGGACCGTATTACCTTGTCTTCAGACGCCATCACGTAAGTTGTGAGAATGCAGTGAAGTGCAAGCAAAGCGTGATCCTCCGAGCACACTAAGTTTAAAACTGAGGATGTTCCCTGCGGTAGGGGTTTATAAGCGGAGGAGGCGGTGTCTACAAACTTGTAGTACCTAGTGTGACCTCCGGAGGGCAGTGCCCTAAACCCCATTGTCTGGGTCTCCCATTATGATGACCAGAAAAAAGCTTGGATCCCGATCTGGATCACCCTGCCTATATCCTCCTAGATTAGTCCTGAGAAGGTCAGCAGCAGTTTGCAGCCCTGCTCCGGATCTACCTATGAGGGCCGCAAATCTGTCCCTAAGCAGCAGCAGACACTGTCCCTACACTCACTGTCTGGATGGCTGTGTGCAGAGCACAGCGCGGCCGGATCTTATAAAGGCTCGGTCACGCTGTGCAGGCCGGCCAATCACTGCAATGCCACAACTAACAGGGCTGTGGCATTGCAGTGGTCTGCCAGCCAATCCCTGCATGTGGGCTGGCTCTCTAAAGAGCGCCAACATGCAGGGATGAGGACCACGAGCACAGCACGAGTATCGCGAGATTACTTGGTGCTCGCCGAGTAGCCCGAGTACAGTGATACTCGTGCGAGTACCGAGCAGCGCAGAGCATACTCGCTCATCACTATTAAGGTGCTTTCACACTGGCGTTTTTGAAAAAATGCAGCAGATGCCGGATCTGCCGCATTTTTCACCTAACAGCTGCACTTGCGGCACAGTTGCAGCAAACCCCATGCATCGTCTATGGGCCTTGCGGTAAGTGTGCGGTAGACGCGGCAAGTGCGGCTGCGAAAAAAAATGCCGCTAACCGAGTTTTTTTTTCGCGGTCACATCTGCCGAAACCGCACTTGCCGCGTCTGCTGCACTTACAGCAAGCCCCATAGACAATGCTTGGGGCTTGCCGCAACTGTGCCGCAAGTGCAGCCGTTAGGCGGAAAATGCGATAGATGCATTTTTTTGACCAAATCAGCCGCATTTTTTCAAAAATGCCAGTGTGAAAGGGGCCTTACATCTTTTTGGTCGCTGCAACTTTGCAATAAAATAGAATAAGAAGCAATCAAAACATTATCTTTATCCAAAAATAGTATAAATGAAAAGTTAGCTCAGGGCGCAAAAGATAAGCTGTCACTTAGCCCCAAAACCAGAAAACATAATAGAACATTACAGGTCTCGGAAAATGGTGACAGTGAGACTTAATGAAAAGAAAATCAAAATGCCAGAATTAGGTGTGTTTTTTGGTCACCACAACAATGCAGTAAAATGCAATAGGAGGCAATCAAAACAGCGCATCTACCCAAAAATGGTATCAGTAAAAAACGTCAGCTCGAGTCACAAAAAATAAGCCGTCACGCAGCCCAAGATCCTGAAAAACAAGAACATTATGGGTGTGATAAAATGGCGCCAAAAGTGTGCAATTCTTTTTTCTCCAGAAATTTCTGATTTCTTTTCATCACAAATAAAATTAACTATACATGTTCAGTATATGCATACTTGCACTGATCTGTTTTAACCATATATTAAACATGGTAAATTTATATTATATATATATATATATATATATATATATATATATATATATATATATATATATATATATATAAATAAAAACAACATGGTGGAACTGCACTTTTTTTTTTTTTCTTGTAATTTTACCAAACTTAGGCCCCTTTCACACTGGTGGTTTTGGCCAGATCCCACGGATCTGGACAAAACAATGCATCTGCTGCCTAACGGCCGCACTTGTGGCAAGCCCCATGCATTGTCTATGGGGCTTGCAGTCCGGTTCGGCAAATGCGGTTACGCCGGATGCGGCAGATCCGGCCGCAAAAAACAAAAAGCTGCTGCTTGCAGCTTTCTTTTCTTGCGGCCGCAAGTGTCGGATCCAGCGTAACTGCGCATGCTGCACCAGACAGCAAGCCCCATAGACAATGCATGGGCTTGCCAGATTAAGGCCGCAAGTCGGCCGTTAGGCGGCAGATCCGGCACCACTTGCCGGATCTGCCGCACGTCAGTGAGAACCGCTGATGTGAAAGGGCCCTTAGAATTCTTTTTGCCGTTTTCCATTACACTATGTGCAGAATGCACGTCATTCGAAAGTACAACTCGTCCTGCAAAAAAACAAGCCTTCCAATGGCTATATTGTCGGTAAAATAAGTTATGGCTTTTGGCACAAGGGGAGGTAAAAACAAAAATAAGAAATTGCACAGGATTGATGAAGTTAATGAACATGCCAAATTAGTATCAGCTGATGAGGTTATAACTCGAACAATTCAACAGATCTCAGCAATTCATGACACATTGTACTTTTATGTTAGTGGTAAATTCAGGTCGATATTTTTGCTTTTATTTGTGAAAATATATATTTTGGCAAAAATGTCAGAATTTTCAAACATTCAATTTTTACATCCATGAACCAGTTAGTACAGAGTCCCTAAATAGAAAAATCCCCCATAAGTGACCCCATTTTGGAAACTATACCCCTGAATAATTTTATCCAGGGGCACAGTGAGCAGTGTAAACCCACAGGAGCTTCACAGAATTTGATAACATTAGGACATCATTTTGAAAATTGTCATTTCTGCCACAAAAATGTTGCCAAAACATCAGAAAACTAAACTCCTTAAGAAATTCATGTAGGGGTGTGCTGAGAATTTTGAACATATAGGTGCTTCACAAAACCTTTTGAAATAGGATTGTGAGATTTTTGCCCAGCTAAAATGTTTTAACCCCAAACTTGTAATTTTGATGACAGTGGGAGAAAAGGGACCCATAATTTGTTAATCAATTTCTCCCGACCACAGTGATACCCGAAATATAGTAAAAAAAAAAAAATAATAATAATAATAAAAAAAAAAAAAACACTAATTTTTTTTTTTTATCATGGCAAAATTCGGAAAGCAAACAGTGGCATTTAATTTTGGAGCACAAATTTGGACATCGTGGTTCATTTGCAGAGCCCCTGAATAGCCAAAAGTGCAGGAACACCCACATGTAACTTAATTAGGCTGGGATCACACTGTCCGAGTGATATGAGTCACTGGGACGAGTCTCGGATGACTAACTTGGAATGGCCTCCCACTGTCGGGACAGTAGTGTGGAGCTGCTTAGAAATACAAGCAGCTGACACTCCCATCCAGAGAGAGGGAGAGCCATTCCAGGTTAGTCATCAGAGACTCAAGTCACTCGAACAGTGTGATCCCAGCCTTAGGCAAACTAAATTCCATGATGAATTCATCTATTGGTGTGGTAAGCATTTTTAACCCACAAACTACACAGAATTTTATTAGATTGGACTGTGAAAAAAAGCTTTAAATCACACAAAAAGTAACTAGAAAATGTATAGAACAATTTGTTATGCAATTTTTACTGAACATGGCAGTACCAGATGTGTGGTTATAAACTAGTGTTTGAGCACACAGCGGGGTCGGATGGGAAGGAGCACAAATTGGTATTTAGAATGCAGATTCCGTTATAGATTGTGGCCTCCATTAGTGAAAACCCTTGAGGTGCCAGATCAGCAGAACCCCCAAACGTGACTCTTATTGGAAACCTCACTATGTAAGGATTCCTAGGAGAGTAGTGAGTATTTTCAACCCATAGGCGCACCCAAGGGGGGGGACCTACGTGTCTGGACCCCCCCCTTTGGACGGCCCTGAGAAGTGGTGCAGTACACAAGGAGCTGGGCCCCTATGTCAGGAGACAGGAACAATTACACAACACCCAAGGGCCCACAAAAGAGGCTGCTTTTAGGGGGGCTTCACTCCCCCAAACCCCCCCACTGGGGGCTTTGCCCCTCAGAACCCCGCTGGGGGGTGACACCCCCCTTTTAGGGCCGGTGTGTGTTTCTTGGACCCCTACCTTGGGAAATTTCTGGGTGCGCCACTGTTTCAACCCATAGGTGCCTTGCAGAATTTTATAACACTGGAAATATAACATTTTAGAGGTCAAAATGTTAGTTGCAAATTTATCAGTTACACAAAGGTAAAAAGGAACTTGCGTTTATTGAGCAATTTCTCCTAAACGAGATGATGCCCTTCATGTCGTCAGAGACTACAGTTTGGCTACACGGCAGGGCTGAGCAGGATGGAGCGCCATTTGATTTATGGAGCTCAGATTTTGCTAGAATACTTTGTGCTCAATAATAGTGGAGCCCCTAAGGTGCCAGTAAAGCAGAAATATCACAAAAGTGACCCCAGTGTGGAAATTGCACCAGCTCAATGAATTCATCTATGGCTGCAGTGACTATTTTGTCAAATCTATGCAATGCTTTTTTATTTCTGGAGAATTACAAACATTCCAGCCTAGTGCTCAGACACTTGTGCCAAACTTGTGTTTCTGGAGAAACCCCCGAAAATTTAGTGCGCTCTCCCCAACTACAATAATACACAAAAGGCCACTTAAGTGTGGTTTAGGCACAGTGGGGCTCAGAAGGAGGGGGGGAATTTGTATTTAGGAGCGCAGATTTCACTAGATTTCATTTACCATTAGAAGCGATGGCAGTAACTCTGTTATAAGTGTAGACTCGGTGTACAATCAAGAGTACAAAAAAGAATGATATACCACGGCACATGAATATGCAGGAGATGACAAAGCTTTATTGCAGCACAAAATCCAAGATTAATAAAGGGCCAACATTTCGGTCCAAAGTCCTTGATCAAGGCCAGAGGCCAAGGAGAAGAGTGCGAGAATGGCTGCAAGGTTACTCTTAGATTTTGCACTGCAATGGATTCATGTACTGTAGTATATAATTCTTCTAGACCTAATTAAGAAGTGGGAACCATCAATTTTCCAAAGTTGTTTTACCAGTAATAAGGGAACCCCCTTAAGGCCCAGTTACACACACAGATATGTTGGTCACAGATCTCTACTTGCAGTGAAATCATGGACACATTGTTCCACTTTGTGGCTGTGTACAAATGTAACAATGAGTCCATGATTTCACTGCAACCAGAGATCTGAGAGCAATCTCTGAACAATTACCTGTGTGTGTAACTGGGCCTTTAGATCAATAGAGAAAGATGACAGATCTTACTGGAGGCTAATTTTGTGTGGGATAAGTTAGAGTTTCTTGGTAACATTTTGGGGTGCAGAACATTTTTTGATCACTTTCAGTAGAAGACTGGGATAAAATTTTTATAATATAATAATAATAAATCTTAATTTATATAACACCAACATATTCCGCAGCACTTTACAATACAGTGGTTTGTATACGAACGGTCATAGGTAACAATAAAAAATATACAATACAGTAAGTAATTAAAGTAGAGAATCAATGTAAAAAGGAGAATTTTGTACTCACCATAAATTCCTTTTCTCTTAGCCTCTAATTGGGGGACCCAGGACCATGGGTGTTATGCTGCTATCCACTAGGAGGTGACACTATGCAGAATCTGGAAAAGATTAACAGTGGCTCCTCCTCTGCAGTACACAGCCCTGGGCAGGCACTGCCTTAACCAGTTTTGCCTGTGGTAAGGCAACTATATACCAACCTGCTTGCAATAAGGTAACTATGTACAAACTCAAGAACACTCTGAGAACTGACACACGGCCCGAAACGGGCAACAGGGCGGGAGCTGTGTCCCCCAATTAGAGGCTAAGAGAAAAGGAATTTACGGTGAGTACACAAAATTCTCCTTTCCTCCTTCACTTCTTTGGGGGACACAGGACCATGGTACATCCTAAAGCAGTCCCTGGGTGGGAATAGCAACAGAACAAACCTTGACTAAAGACAGGCCCCTACAAGTGGGCTACTGCCGCTTACAGAACCCGTCTACCCAGACTTGCATCTGCTGATGACTGGGTATGGACTCTGTAGTGTTTTGTAAACGTGTATAGGCTAGCCCAAGTGGCCGCCTTACACACTTGTTGAGCCGATACCCAGGACGCATCCACCGCACGGGTCGAATGTGCCTTGATACCGTTAGGAATAGGTATATTGTTGAGCTTGTAGGCTTCTTGAATAGTGGATTTGATCCACTTAGTCAGAGTAGCTTTTGCCGCTGGCATGCCTCTGCGGCTGCCTTCTGTCAGAATGAAAAGAAAATCTGACTTTCGAAATGGGGCTTTCCTAGACACATAGATACGCAGTGCCCTGACAAGGTCTAGAGTATGCAACGCTTTTTCAATCTGATGCACCGGCGCTGGACACAGAGATGGCAGGGTAATTTCCTGATTGATACGGAAAGCGGACACCACCTTTGGAAGAAATGATGATACTGTATGTAGCACCACCTTATCCTAGTAATATACCAGGAAAGGTGATCTGCAAGAGAGTGCTAAGAGTTCTGACACTCTGCGGAGTGATGTGATTGCCACAAGAAAAAGTACTTTGTGGGATAGAAGTCGGAGCGCAATATCCCTAATGGGCTCAAAAGGTGATTTTTGCAACACTGACAACACTAAGTTGAGATCCCACATATCTAGCGGTCTTCTGTATGGTGGAATCAACCTGGAGACCCCTTGAAGAAATGTCTTGACCTGCGGTTTTGCAGCTAGGCATTGCTGAAACAGCACTGAGAGAGCTGAAACCTGGCTCTTTAGCGAACCTAGAGACAATCTGTTATCCAGGCCAGACTGCAAAAAACCAAGCACCTCAGGTAGTGAGAATGGCAGTGGCTCCTGATTTCGACGATGCACACCAGGAAAAGAAAGCTTTCCAGGTGCGGTAATACATTTTTGCTGAAGTCGGCTTTCACGCTCTGATCATGGTACGAATTACCTCTTGTGAGAAACCTGTGTTATTCAAAATCCAGGTTTCAAGGGCCATACCGTCAAATTCAGCGCTCTTGAATTCTGGTGGAAGAACGGGCCTTGCGACAGAAGATCTGGACGATCTGTCAGTCACCACGGCACATCTGCCGTGAGCTGCACGATGTCTGGGTACCAAGAGCGTCTGGGCCAGTCTTGCGCGACGAGGATGACGGGCACCCCTTCTTATCTGATCTTCCGCACCACACTGGGGATCAGAGGCAGAGGAGGAAATATGTACGGGAGTTGGAACTGCATCCAATCCTGCACTAGAGCATCCGCCGCTATCGACTGTGGATCTTGCGACCTGGTCATGAAGTTGGGGACCTTCGCGTTGCACTTCCTCCATTGCCTTGACACTGCAGGTTCAACCCTGGTGATTGACATATGCCATGGCCGTGGCATTGTCTGCTTGAATCCTGATGTGAGCCCCCGACATGTATCGTTGAAATGCTTGTAATGCTGGGTAGATGGCTCGCATCTCTAGAATGTTGTTCGGCAGATGTGCTTCGTCTAACGACCATTTTCCCTGTGCTCTGTGATGTAAGTACATTGCGCCCCATCCTGTGAGGCTTGCATCTGTGGTCAGTATTTTGCACTGCTCCAGGAGAATTGATTTCCCTCTTGTCAGCGACCTCAGCTGGAGCCACCAATGCAGCGACTGTTTGGTCGCCTCCGATAGGCGGAACCTTTTGTCCAGGAAAAAAATGTGTTCTTGTACCACGCCTTGAGTATGGGCAGTTGGAGACCCCTGAGATGTAGCTGTGCAAAAGTGACCACTTCTACCGCTGCTACCATCTTGCCCAGAACTCTCATGGTAAACCTGAAGGATCGAGGGGCAGGGTGCAGTAGGTCGCGAACCCCTGACGGAGTGCATGTGCTTTCTCCAATGGGAGTATCACCAGCTTCTTGGCAGTGTTGAACTGCATGCCTAGGAATACTAGTGATTGACTTGGGACCGGTGATGACTTTTGTAGGTTGGCTAACCAGCCGAGCGTTCGTAACGTCTACCATGATGGCGACGCTGCGTTCGCAATTCTTGAAGGTATGAGCCTTGCCGAACAGATCGTCCAGGTATGGTAGATCAACTATCCCTTTGGAGTGTAGAATGGTCATGACCGCCGCCATGACCTTGGTGAATACTCTGGGTGCCGTGGCCAGCCCAAAGGGCAGAGCCACGAACTGGTAGAGATCCTGACCTATAGAGAAGCGCAGAAATCTTTGATGCACAGATGCAATCGGTATATGCAGGTATGCATCTTGTATGTCTATAGAAGCGAGGCACTCTCCTTGTTCCATGTATATCCATTATAGATCGGAGAAACTCCATGCGGAATCGTCGAATGCGAACAAATTTGTTCAGCTGCTTCAAGTCGAGTACGGGTCTTACCCTGCCTCCTTTTTTGGGTACTATGAACAGATTGGAGTAAAACCCTTGAAACCGTTCGGCTGACGGCAACAGAACAATGACTTCTGTTTGTAACAGCGAGTCGACTGCCTGAAAAAATGCTTGGGCCTTGGCTTGCGGTTTTAGTGGAACCGATAGGAAAAATCGCCTGGGTGGTAGGGATGTAAACTCTATTTTCTAGCCGGAGGAAACCAGCTCTCTTACCCATTTGTCTTCTATAATGGGCAGCCAAATTCACTGAAAGCGTAAAAGTCTGCCGCCTACCTGAGAGGCGTCGTTTGAGACTACAGAGTCATGCTGAAGAATACCTATTGGGCTTAAAGCCCTTAGGTTTTGCCTGACGTGACTTTGACTGCCATGCCTTGTCCGCGCTCTGGTTTGGGCGCGAGTTGTCTGTACGTGGCGAGCAGCTCTGCGCCTGCTGTAGTCTCGACGCGGCCCATCCGGACGAATTCCGAAAGGAATGAAATCGAATCTGCTGACGACTACTAAAACTGTGTTTTGCTTTCTGTTGGGGAAGAGACATGCTTTTACCCCCTGTGGCATTTGATATCAGCGTGTCCAATTTCTCACCGAACAGCCGAACCACTGAGATATGGCAGATGTGTGAGAGACTTTTTGGAAACTGCATCAGCTTTCCACTCCCTTAACCAAAGGGCACGTCTGATTATAATAGCGTTTGAAGCCGCTACCGCTGCACAATTCGCGGAGTCTAGTGCCGCACGCATTAAATAATCTCCTACTACCGACATTTGTAACGCCTGATCCGCTAGTTCCACATCTGCTAATTGGAGGGCGGTATGTAATTGGGTTGCCCAGGTCCTGATGGCCTTGGCTGCCCAGACTGACGTGAATGCCGATGCTAAAGAAGCCCCTGTCGCCTCAAAAATTGAATGTGCCATCTGTTCTACCTGACGATCCGTTGCATCTCTTATAGATGAACTGTCTGGTAGCGATAGCTGCGTCTGTGCTGCTAGTCTAGACACTGGTGGGTCTACTTCAGGTGCATCAGCCCAGTTTTTGGTGACATCCTGTAAAAACAGGTAATGAGCCTCTAGTGATTTGCGGTTGCTGAATTTCTTTTCTGGATGTAAGCGATGTTTTTGGATAATCGCTTCGAATTCGAGATGATTCGAAAAACATTTATGTGGTTTCCTGACCCTTTGAAAAGCTATTTTATGCTCTGGAGCATCTGGGGTAGGATCTGATATGTCTAACACCTGATTGATATATGTGATTACATCCTCAACTACTGCTGCCGTGTCTGGAACGTCCAGATCTATGGACGTCTCTTGATCCAGTTCTGAACCGGACTCACAGATGCCCTCAGAGCCATGAGGGTCACGCTGCCTGTCCCTGGTTGGGGATGCCCTGGAACTGTAAGAGGATGCTGGGGATAGCGACCTATGAGTTTGCTTGCGCCCTGCTCTGACCGCAGGCGGACCTGGGTCAGCCGAGCCCAGGCCCGCGTGATCGTCTTGACCCAGTGTAGCCGCTGCCATGGAAACGGACCGACCTTGCAGAGCCTGGAGCAATGTGGAGGACAGCTTGTCTATGGACTGCGACACGGATTGTGACAACGTCTACGATATCACAACGGCACAACTGGCTTAAGCGCAGTCTTGGCAGTGCGGGAACGTGGATCTGCTGGGATGCACAGCTTGCAGGGCCGCGCTCGAGGCATAATAAGAGCTGTAAGCCCTGGTTCTCTTAGTTCTGGAGCCTGGCATAGTTAACACACCAAAGGCTGGTGTAGGAGCAAGGGGCCACCGCAGAAGGAAAACTACTGTTTTTGTCTTACCCTGTCTTCAGACGTGTGCCCTCTCGGTGTGCAGTGTCCTGTGCCCCCCGGAGACTGATGGCCACTGCAGGATCCTCACTTTCTTCCTCTGGGCTCTCCAGCTGCAGTCTGTAATGGCCGCCGGAAGATCACTAGGTGTGGCCTAATGGGGCAGAAGGTGGGGGGCGGAGCTCGGCGGACAATGCCTGCCACATCAGCAACTGCATCCTGCAGTCACCGCTCCGCCCCTTGTACGACGCTGGCTGCGTCATCCGGGGGGCAGGCCGGGGGTGGGGCCAAAGGCGGCAGCTTCGAACTAGGCCAAAGTCGCGGCCTAAAGTAGAAATTGCGGCCGAAAACTGCTCCAGGCCGCCAAGGAGGTCCGGCGCGTTACTCCCAAGTGGCGGACCCCTCCAACTGTGCCAAATAGCCCTCAGGTGGAGTGCGGGGCCCCCCGCCAGCGGCTTATCGGTCCTGTGCCTCCCCGGCCCCCTCAGGTACACACAGCACACTGTGTGTCCTGATGCTGCTGCTGTGTGATGGCTGCCTTCTCCCCACTGGGGCGGCTGCTGTGTTGGTGCCCCAACCGCAGCGTCCCTGGATCATACCTGTTGTGCCTCACCTAATGTACCTCTGTGAGGTGATTAGGGGGTATGCTGCTGTTCACCGTCTGAGGACTCCTGTTCCGCCTCAACCTCAACACAGAGACCCCAACAGTGGGGACCAGAGGAAGGAGGCCATCGTCTCGACTTCAACCCAGCACCCAAACAGTGGGATGCCGAGGAAGGAGCAGCATGTGGATCGACCTCTCAACTTCAACCAGGCGCCCCCAAAAGTGGGGGCCCGAGGAAGGAGCATGCCAGGAGTCTCGCCTGAGACCCACTTTTCTTCATTTTGAACGAAAAAAAATCAAGAAATAAAAAATGTAAGAAAAAAGAGAATTTTGTTTACTTACCGTAAATTCTTTTTCTTCTAGCTCCTAATTGGGAGACCCAGACATTGGGTGTATAGCTTCCGCCTCCGAGGACACACAAAGTATTACACTTAAAAACAAGAAGTGTAACTCCTCCCCTACTGCCTATACACCCCCTCTAGGAGGAATCCCATCAGTTCGGTGCACAAGCAGGAAGGAGGATAAAACCCACATTAAGACCAAAAGGTCCGGTTAAACATTGTCGGCCAACAGGGCCAAAAGAGCGACATGTACAACACCAGTCACTCACATAAAAGAACAACGCCCAAAGGCCAACAGGGTGGGTGCTGGGTCTCCCAATTAGGAGCTAGAAGAAAAAGAATTTACGGTAAGTAAACAAAATTCTCTTTTTCTTTTTCGCTCCATTGGGAGACCCAGACATTGGGATGTCCAAAAGCTATCCCTGGGTGGGAAGAGACCCAAGCAAGACAGTAACTTTAAATGTGAGCAACCGCCGCCTGAAGGATCCGTCTACCCACATTAGCTTCAGCCGAAGCATATGCATGAACCTGATAGTGTTTCGTAAAGGTGTGCAGGCTAGACCAAGTGGCCGCCTGACACACCTGTTGCGCCGTGGCCTGATGACGTAGGGCCCACGAGGCACCCACAGCTCTTGTGGAATGTGCCTTAATCCCAGCCGGCACAGGTGTACCAGAGAGAATGTAGGCTTCCTGAATGGGAGCCTTGATCCACTGAGCCAAGGAGGACTTGGAAGCCTGCGTTCCTTTCTTCTTGCCCGTCGTGAGAACGAACAGGGCATCCGAGCGGCGAAAGGCAGCCGTGCGAGAGATATAAATCCTGACCGCTCTGACCAGGTCCAGAGTATGGAGGGACTTCTCATACTGGTGAACCGGATTAGGACAAAAGGATGGCAGGACGATGTCTTGATTCAGGTGGAACGGGGACAGCACCTTCGGTAGAAACTCCGCCACAGGACGGAGTACCACTTTATCCTGGTGAACTACCAGGAAAGGAGATTTGCAGGACAGAGCTGCCAGCTCCGAAACTCTGCGCAAAGATGTAATAGCCACCAGAAAGGCCACTTTCTGAGAAAGTCTCAAGAGAGACACCTCCCTCAAGGGTTCGAAAGGCGGCTTCTGCAAAGCCGCGAGAACCATATTAAGGTCCCATGGGTCCAGAGGACGTCTGTAGGGGGGCACGATGTGACTTGCCCCTTGCACAAACGTCTTGACCTGAGGCAGATTAGTCAGACGCTTGTTGAAAAGCACAGACAGAGCGGAGATCTGGCCCTTTAGGGAACTGAGAGCCAACCCCTTGGTCAACCCGGACTGAAGAAAAGCAAGCAGGGTTGTAAGAGAGAAAGGCCAGGGGGACTTTCTGTGGAGACGACACCAAGAAAAGAAAATCTTCCAGACTCTACGGTAAATTTTTGCCGAGGCAGGTTTCCTGGCTTGTCTCATGGTTGCGGCGACTTCCGAAGAAAAGCCACAGGATGTCAGCAACCAGTCTTCAAGTGCCACAAAGTCAGGCTGAGGGCCGCTGAATTGTGGTGGAAGAACGGCCCTTGAGACAGAAGGTCTGGCCGGAGAGGGAGCCTCCACGGAATCCCCGTCGAGAGCTGTAGAAGATCCGGATACCAGGCCCTCCTGGGCCAGTCTGGGGCGATTAGCAGGGCTTGATGACATTCCATCCTGAGTTTCCGAAGAACCCTGGGTAATAGAGGGATTGGAGGAAACAAGTACGGAAGGCGAAACCTGGACCAATCCTGGACCAGAGCGTCCGCCGCCACCGCCCTGCTGTCCCGCGAGCGAGACATGAACCGCGGGACCTGGTGGTTCAACCGAGAGGCCATGAGGTCCACATCTGGAGTGCCCCATCTGTCGCAGATGTGGCGAAAGACATCTGGGTGAAGAGCCCATTCTCCTGGGTCCATACCTTGCCGACTTAGATAGTCGGCCTCCCAATTGTCCACTCCCGGAATATGTACTGCCGAGATGGACGAGTCGTTGTCCTCGACCCACTGCAGGATACGGTGGACTTCTGCAAGGGCCTGAGGACTGCGAGTGCCTCCCTGGTGGTTGATGTAAGCGACCGCGGTGGCGTTGTCGGATTGTATCCGAATCGGATTCCCCGCCAGGAATCTCTGAAAAGACAGAAGAGCCAAATAAATGGCCCGAATCTCCAGAACGTTGATCTGAAGGGAGGATTCCCGCCTTGTCCAGGTGCCCTGTGCCCGGTGGTGAAGAAAAACGGCGCCCCAGCCTAGAAGACTGGCGTCCGTGGTCACCACTAACCAAGAGGGGGGCAGAAAGGATCTGCCCCGAGAGAGGGAGGAGGGAAGCAGCCACCAACGAAGAGACTCCTTCGTGTCCGACAACAGAGGAATGTGTTGGTCGAGGGAGGAGGACTTCTTGTTCCATCCGCGCAAGATCTGCAATTGCAGCGGACGGAGATGGAATTGCGCAAATGGCTTCCATGGTCGCCACCATCTTCCCTAGAACGTGCATCAGACGCCTGATGGACACTGAGTCTGACCGCATGAGAGACTGGACCTCCTCCTGGATCGAGATCTGTTTGTCGATCGGAAAGACGATCAGAGCCGGGGCAGTATGAAACTCCATGCCCAGATAAGTTATGGACTGAGCAGGCAGAAGAACAGACTTGGGTACGTTGATCAACCACCCGAAGTGCTGCAGCGTGTCCAGAGTAATTGAGAGACTCCGCTGACACTGCTCCGCAGAGGGGGCCCTGACTAGGAGGTCGTCCAGGTACGGAGTCACTGCATGGCCCTGAGAATGCAGAACCGCCACCATCGCCGCCATCACCTTGGTGAAGACCCTTGGTGCGGAAGCCAGGCCGAAGGGCAGAGCCACGAACTGAAAGTGCTCCTCTCCTACCGCGAACCTCAGCCATCGCTGATGTGCCGGAGCGATGGGGACATGAAGATAGGCGTCCTTGACATCTACTGAGGCTAGGAAGTCCCCCTGAGAAAGAGACGCTATCACAGACCGCAGAGATTCCATGCAGAATGACCTGACCTTCACGTGCCGGTTGAAAAGTTTGAGGTCCAAAACCGGTCGTACCGAGCCGTCCTTTTTGGGAACCGTGAAGAGGTTCGAGTAGAACCCCCGGAATCGTTCCCCGGAGGGAACCTGGGTCACCACCCCGTCTCGTCTCAAAGCGTCCAGCGCCTGACAAAAGGCCAAGGCCCTTGTTGGCGGGGGCGAAGAGAGACAGAAACGAGTCGGAGGACGTGAGGTCAGTTCTATTCTGTAGCCTTGGGTGACGACGTCGACTACCCATTGGTCTTGGATCTGGCAGCGCCAGATGTCTCCAAAGTGGGAGAGCCTGCCACCGACCAAGGACGTTGCTGGGAGAGGCGGCGAGTCAAGAAGAGGCCGCCTTGGCAGCTGTAGCGCTGGCTGGCTTCCTTTGTTGATTTTTGGACCTCCACGGCCGGCCTGACTTCTGATCCCTGTCCGTACGGAGGAGGAGGAGGACGACGTCTTTGAGGAGGGACGAAAGGCACGAAACTTGGCGTGCATCGGACGCTGACCAGACTTCTGTACCTTGGTTTGAGGTAAAGAAGTTGACTTTCCACCCGTGGATTCCTTGATGATGTCGTCCAATTGTTCGCCAAAGAGCCTGTTTCCCGCGAACGGGAGGCCCTGTAGAAATTTCTTGGACGTGGCATCAGCCTTCCAGTCACGCAGCCACAGCATCCTGCGGGCTGCAAGAGAGTTAGCCGAGGCCACTGCGGTACGGCTGGCGGATTCCATGACGGCCGATCTGGCGTAGTCAGTAAAAGCAGACGCTTGAGCAGTAAGGGTAGTCACCTCAGGAAGATCCTGAGCTACCGCATTCAGTTCTGTCAAGCAGGCAGAAACAGCCTGCAGAGCCCAGACTGCAGCGAAAGCCGGGGCAAACGAGGCTCCTGTAGCCTCATAGATTGACTTCTGCAGAAGTTCAATCTGTCGGTCAGTGGGGTCCTTAAGAGAGGAGCCATCTGCAACAGACATGACAGTATTGGCCGACAACCTGGAGACCGGGGGGTCTACCTTAGGAGAGGCCGACCAACCCTTCACAACGTCAGAGGGAAAAGGATACCGAGTATCCTTCTGTTTCTTGGAAAAGCGCTTGTCAGGACAAGCTCTGGGGGTCTGAACCGTTGATCTAAAGTTCGAATGATCAAAGAAAGATCCCCGGGGTCTGGATGGAGGAAGGAACTGATACAGTTCCTCTGAGAGCGAGGTGTCCACCGCGGGAGGGGGAGCCGTGAGATCCAATACCGTATTAATGGAGGACACCAAGTCATCCACGAAGGAATCCTCCTCTGAGGCCTCTTCCGAGGGCCTCACGGACTCCTGACCATCAGCCCCCTCAATCTGAGAACCCTCAGTCTGCTCCGTGCGAAGAGAGGAGGCCGGAGAGAGTGCTCTACGTGGGCGTTTAGGAGGCCGAGGAGAGGGATCTGCGTCCGAGACCCCTGTATTGTCTCCAAGATCCACACCCTCAGCAGGGGACGACTCGCTGAGGTGCCTGCGGCGTGAGGCCGAGGGACCGGGGGCGCTTTCCCGGTGACCAGCCTGCAAAGATTCCTGCAAGACCCTGGTCAGAGCCGTCATGGACTGGGCAAAAGACTCTGAAAAGGTCCTAGTAAAAGCTACAGTCCAAGGAGGGACATCCTGGTCCCCCTGACTCGGGGAAGGCTCTGATGTAGCAGAGCTTGGGGGGCCCCCTGAGCCGCTACAGAGTCATGTAAGGCGCAGACAGTGCAATGAGGGTCAATAGACCCAGCAGGCAGGGCAATCTTGCAGGCAGTGCAAGAAGAGTAAAATGCCTTCACCCTAGGGGCTTTGCTCCTGGTGGAAGACATGTCGCCCTTAGAATTAATCCTCCCAGAGGGAAACAAGCCAGAGGGGGTAATAGGAGACGGAAATGCACCAACAGGAGACCTGTGGTGACTTACCAGACCGACCAGGGAGTGTGTGTGTGCCTCCTTCAACACAAAGCTAAGAACTGATGGGATTCCTCCTAGAGGGGGTGTATAGGCAGTAGGGGAGGAGTTACACTTCTTGTTTTTAAGTGTAATACTTTGTGTGTCCTCCGGAGGCGGAAGCTATACACCCAATGTCTGGGTCTCCCAATGGAGCGAAAAAGAAAATAAAAATTTAAGTGCTCCTCCTAACGACACTAAGCAAAAACTGGTTAAGGCAGTGCCTGCCCAGGGCTGTATATTGCAGAGGAGGAGCCACTGTTAATCTTTTCCAGATTCTGCATACTGTCACCTCCTAGTGGACAGCAGCATAATATGCATGGTCCTGTGTCCCCCAATGAGGCAAAGGAGAAAAACCCAATACACTAAGCAGAGAATCAATGTAAAAAGTACAATAAAGCAAAGAAACAATGTAAAAATATAGTACAATAATTGGATACAATACAATAGCATAGAATCAATGCGAAAAAAATACAATACAATAATTAAAGCAAAAATAAAGGTGACCCTGCTCAAAAGAGCTTACAATCTACAACAAGATAGGGGTTACACAAAGTGCAGGGGCTTATTACAGTGATGGTCCAGGCATCTTGAGGAAGTGGAGGATAGAAATAAAATTACATGAATGGTTACCAGACATCTGTGTAGAGTTTTTGGGTTTGGTGTAGTTTGAAGTAGAGTTATGTCCAGAGAGATCATGAATGGGCTATGTACAGTATAAAGGACTTTGTGTTTGTAGGAAGCGTCTGAATAAAGTTCATTTAAAAGTTCATTTTAAACAATAGATCTTGGAATATTAATAATTTCCACAATTGGATGTTATTATATAGAATGTTCCTGTGTTGAGATAATCTTATAAATGTGCTCCTACTATGTACAGTTCCATGCACAGACAAACAAAAACTAAACTTTACATAGCAGGGACACATATATAAGATCTCAGCGCAGGAATATTTTTATTAAACACATCCAATTGTGGAAATTATTATGCCAAGATCTATTAATTAACATTAACTTTATTCGTGGGAAAACCCCTTTAAGGATGGACTGGAAACGGGAAAGTTTAGAGAGGGGAGGCTGATTAATAGAGAATTGCAGTAGTCAAGGCAGGAATGGATTAGGGCCACAGTGAGGGTTTTTGTTGTTTCCATGGTGACAAAGGGGTGGACTCTAAAGATGTTCTTCAGGTGTAAATGACAAGAGTGAACGAGAGATTGTGTATGGGAGGTGAAGGAGAGAAGTGTCAAACATAACACCCTGACAGAGAGCCTGCTGACTAGGCACTATTGTGGTGCCGCACACAGAGAGAGATGTTTAGGGAGGTTAGTGGAGGGCGGGAGCAGAAGTTGTTCAATTTTGGAAAGGTTGTGTTTCAACTAGAGAGCAGACATGATATTGGAAACTGCAGCTTTGTGTTCTTTAGTACCACAGGGGTAAGGACAGGGGAGGAAGTTTATAATTGTGTGTCATCAGTATAGAGATGGTACTGGAAGCCAAATCTGCTGATGGTGTCCAATCGGGGCTGTGTAGAGTGAGAAGAGAAGAGGACCGAGGACTGAGCCCTGAGGGACCCCAATAGTGAGAGGAAGGGGAGAAATAGAGCCAGCAAATGATACACTGAAAGAGCGGTCAGAAAGATGGGAAGAGATCTAGGAGAGAGCAGTGTCATTTTTGCCAATGGAGTGCAGCATAAAGAGTAGGAGATGGTGGTCAACAGTGTCAAAAGCTGCAGACAGATGAAGAAGAAAAGAATGAGCAGAGAGTAGTCACCATTACGTCTTGCAATCTATGCTGAGCACTAACGACGGGGTTTGTAAATCCCACAAAAATGTGATTCAGACTAAAACCAGGATTGAACCACTCACTACAATGAGGCAGATGGAGACACTTTAGACTCTGTTTAGCGTCTGTTCCAGTGATTTCTCTCTTTTTAGGCATGCACAGAACTGTGGTCCTCCCCATTTGTGCACTAAAAAGACACCTAAAATAATAGGACACTAATCAGAACAGAGACCAGACTGCTAAATATGCCTTTTTAGAATGAGTGGTTCCCTTGGGGGCTTTACACTGAAATCCCAAAGTAGATGCTCAGCAGATAGGATACATGTCAGTTGAGTCTTATTCCAATTTTTGGGACATACAATGAACAAAGACAGCAGTAAATGAATAGCTCTTATTTAGATTTTTGCAAGGTTCTCCAATGTGGCGTTAGTGATAAGACTCCTAATCTGACAGTCGGTGCGATTACAGCGATACCAGATTTATAATGTTTTTGGCTTTGCTGCTATCACACTGTAAAAATACTTTAATAATAGTTTTTCTGTCGCCATATTCTGAAGATGTAACTTTTATTTTAGGGCTAACAGAACTGTATGGGGGCTTATTTAATGTGCAACTAGTTGGAGATTTTCTTGGTACCATTTTGGAGGATATAACATTTTTGATCCCTTTTAATTCAGATTTTTTAGATGCAGGTTGAACAGAGAAAACACAATTCACTTTTTTTTTTTTCTTTTTGCACGGTTCAGTGTGATAAAACAGATTTATTCTTTGGGTCAGTATGATTACAGCAATACCATATCTATTTTAATGCTTTGCTGCTTTTACACACTAAGGCTGCATTCACACATTGCATATTTTGCTGCGCTTTTTTACGAGCGCTTTTCAAAATACGCAATGTGCCTTTTGTCTGCTAGCAAAGTGAATGTGAAATTCACTTTGCAGTGCAGACATTGCGCATAAATACGCAGTGCGTTTTCAGGGAGAAAGCGCAGCTACGTAAAGAATTGATATGTCAATTGTTTACGCAGCTGCTCCTGCGTATTCTCCCTGTGATGTTACAGAGGGGAGGAAGAATCCTGCTTCCTCCTCCCCTCTGTGGCAGCTGTGGCCGCCCATTAGATTTCACAGTGTATTAATATACACTGCGAAATCTAAATTAAACAAAAGCAAGTGTATGAAAAATAAAAAAGAATGAATACTTTACCTCTCCGACGCCTTTTCCGGTGTTCGGTCTCCGGTTCAAAGTGTGATGTCTTCTGAAGTATTCATTCTTTTTTATTTTTCATACATTTGCTTTTAATTTAGATTTTGCAGTGTATATTAATACACTGTGAAATCTAATGGGGCTGTCACAGGTGTCACAGAGGGGAGGAGGAAGCAGGATTCTTCCTCCCCTCTGTGACATCACTGCGCTTTCTGGAGTAAAGAAAGCGCAGTGTGTGAAAGCCCCTGCGTATTTTGTTGCGCTTTTTTGCGCGGCCGAAAAACGCAGCAAAAAGCGCGCGCAAAAAAGCGCTAATGTGTGAACGCAGCCTAAGACAATATTTTGCAAAAATGAATTTGTTTTTGCATTGCCATTTTTTGAGAACTGTAACTTTTTTTTTCCGATTGAGCTATATTAGGGCTTGTTTTCTGGCGGGAGGGCTTGGTGGTTTCATTTCTACCATTTATTTTTACATAAAACTTTTTAATAGCTTTTAATTCACTTTTTGTGTGTCAATATGATGAAAAAAATTATTGTTTGCACACTGAATAAATAACATGATAATTTTATATATCGGGTAATTGTACATGCGGTGACACCAATTATGCGTATATTTCTTTCTTTTGTTTGTCACTGTCACAGCCTCTGCCTCCTCCATGAAATGAAGCATCATTAGTTATGATCAGTTCAGAGACTGCTCTGTCCCTCCCTGCTCGCTGTGGAATCTCTACACGGACATGTCCACATTGTTGCAGTCTCAAATGAGTAGAGACAGCAGGACAGAGAAGTGCACCATAAGTAGTGTCAGTACCCGGCAACACACAGAGACCAGCGCCGACCCTGTAAGTGACTTCACTGCTGGGGCAATGTTGGTCTCTCCTCGCCGCTGGGTACTCTGACATCACTAATAGGGAATACTGCTCTGGCAACAGAGTGAACATTATCACTGTGCAGCTCAGAGAGTGAGCAGGAAGGGACAGAGCAGGTTCTGGAAGGACAGAGCAGCTCCTAAAACGAGCATCACTGATTATTTTTCATTTCAGGGAGGATGCAGATGCTGTATCAGTGACAGCAGCCTCTGGCCCCTGCTCTGATGATGCTTTGAGTATCCCAATATTCACTGGGATTCGCAAACAAAGAGTCATTAGAACAAGAAGCAGGAAAAAAAACTAATAGTAGTTTGCGTAATCTGGGAAGGGTAGGGAATTTTTAATAACATCAGATTATAATTTAGTTTAGATTGGGGCAATAAATAGATAGGTAGCCAAAATAAAATTCCTTCAGCCTTCAGACCAGCACTTTAAACTTCTTTAGGCCACATGCACATGTTGAGTATTTGGAGAGTACTTTTACATTGTTCTTGGTAAGCCAAAGACAGAAGAATAGTCAGGGGAAAAATATATTACAAACATGTGAACCACTTCTGTTTTTTTTACCCACTTCTGGTTGTAGTTTACACATAACGAGGTAAAAAAAAAACCAAAAAAAACCTCCAAAAATTTAGAAGAAAGACGGCACTCACCATTAGATGAAGGTTCTTTTAATCCAAGTGCTCCGTTAGGAGGTGCGAGTTACAAACATTATGTGGCGGGGAGGGAGGTGCAGGGAGGACGACGGGCGCACGTTTCGCCTGGTTAGGCTTCCACGGGTAATGTTTGTAACCTGCACCTCCTAACGGAGCACTTGGATTAAAAGAACCTTTCATCTAATGGTGAGTTCCGTCTGTTTCTTCTAAATTTTTGGACATTTTTGTGACTGGACCTTGTGCAGACCTGTGCAACACCATATTGCTGGCAGCACATACAAGCCTAGGAAAAACACCAAAAGCCCTCTAGTGCCCAGATTCCTTCCCTACAGTTAAAAAAAACAACTCACCAAATACTCAACATGTGCATGTGGCCTAAAGATGACAATTTTGGGGATTGTGGTCAGTATGATACTGTGTAACAGGAAGTCATGGAAAGAAAGTTCCAGAAACTATGGGGCTGACAGAGTGTTAAGGATTGGATGACAGGTTACAAAACATGAGATATGACACCATTCCTGGACAAAATCTGAGGCAAGACTTAAAAAAAAAAAATTATGCTTTGAATTGCTAATGCCCCTTTCACATCAGCATTTTTTTCAAATTGCAGCAGATCCGGCAGATTTATTACATCTGCCGCCTAACAGTTGCACTTGCGGCAAGCCCCATGCATTTTCTATGGGGCTCGCGGCAATTGCAGCAAGTCCAATATTGCAGTGGTTCCGGCACTTGTGGTCACGAAAAAAACGAGGTCAGCAGCGTTTTTTTTTCACGTCTGCAACTGCCAGAACCGTTGCTATACCACACTTGCTGCACCTGCCGCAAGCCCCATAGACAATGCATGGGGCTTCGCCACAAGGGCGGCCGTTAGGCGGCAGATGCGGTAGATCTGCCGGAGTTTGAAAAAAACGCCAGTGTGAATGGGGCCTTCGTCTCATCTGACTCATGAAAGAAACTTGTGCATGCTGCCTTTTTTTTTTTTTTTTTTTTTTTATACACACACGAAATTGGTCAGTGAAAAATCACTCATCTGCATGACCCCCTTGAATAACATTGATCTGAGTACTGTCCATTATTTCACAGAGAACACTGGGCCCAAAAATAGTTGTGAACGAGTACAAAGAATGTGAATATTCCTCCTACATTAAAGAAATACTTACCACAGAAGAAAATATGTATTTTTGATCCTTTTCTTGGAGTAAAAGTAAAACATCTGTCAATAAAACTGCCAAGATATCTGCATAAGAAGAAAAAGGTCAGGGTTAATAAAGAGGAAGAGAGTGACCAGAATTATTTGCTTGTCCTGATATTGGTCCCCTACCTTTCAATCGTCCTGAAGCAGTTTTACAGTACAACATACCATCGTGAATAAGCTGTCTGCGTTCCATGTCACGCTTCCTAAATGTCATACCACTCTTTAGTTTACCGTTGGACTTTGGCTCCATCTTGCCTATTATATCGTCCAGACGCTGTCCCTTCTCACTTTTGTGGACACGAGAATCTACTTCTGTGATGGATTCCTTTATTAGTGAGAGAGCCCGAGATAAAGCCACAAAGTCTTCAGTTCCCTCTGAAATAAACAGAACAGTTAGTTAATAATATAGGGAAAACGGACATGTTATCGCTATGACCCCATCATTTTTCTGCAACAACTGAGAATCATGGAGTGTATTGAAAGGGAAACTACCCAGATTATGAGGATGCTTTTCAATGACCAATAAATAACAGGATGAAGATAGAACATACTGAATACAAAGAAAAGACCTGAAATACTGAATGTGGGCATTAGGGCTGGACACATCTTATGGTACCAATTATTACCAATGAGGCTTGGTGACGTAGTGATACGCCAGTATATGTAGTCTCATTACAAAAGCGGTTAAAGCGTGACCATCTTTGTAATTTGTATTTCATAAATCTATAGTGCATATGAACATAAGCAACTTTGTAATATTTATCTGCGGTACACGCTTTAAAATGGGGCTCCTGGCAGCACACTATCGTCCCCCTGATGAAGTGGCTAATGCCTTTGGGGTCCTAATCCTCCTAGCGTTCCCCTGTAAACGGGTGCCGCACACATGCTACCGGTAACTGTATCAGCATTTATAAGGATCATGTGCTTACTTAATGTAATGTCATAGACTCATTGTACTATTAATAGGAGAATAACCACTGCATAGTTAAATGGTGATTGTAACCTCGCTTATAGGATGCATCTGTATTAGGAGTCTGTAATGACCTTGATGGATAAGCTTGGAGTAATGTCAAATATGGATTGTAGTTGCATCAAACTTCTCCCATTTGCTAATGGGCGTAATTGAGTACTTTTGTTATGCATTTATGTAATCTGGCAAATTGCTGTTTATCTCGTGGTGTGTGTGCGGGCACCTGCACTGCCTCCCTCACTAGTGTCCTTCCAGTGGGGTTAAATACATTTCACCTTAAAAGCACCCCTATATGAGTATCTACTCCTTTTTCGTTTAGATTACCCTGATCTGAGTAGTTCTAGTTGGCCTGCCTGGAATAAGTTCCAGGAGGTCCTTTGAAGGTATATGGAGATTTTCACACTGAATATTTCTTATCAGACAAATCTGCTTCTCTCTCTTCCAGAATTGATCAGTTCTACATTTCTCATTTCTGAGGTAAAATCTGTATTCATTGAAGACTTTCCCATTACTGAGATAGGAGGTGGCAGGAGTTACTGATGGTTTCATAGAAATAAAAAAAATTCATACAAACAAGAAAGGGGAGGGGGAGGGGGGAAATCAGTCAACAATGATGAGCTCATTCCAACTAGAAGGCATCTCATCAAGTATGAAACGAAGGAGGAAACAGGAAAATAGCTCAAAAATATTTACTAGATAGTAATATGTAATAAGAATGAAAAAGCACAAGTGGTAATGCAGCAATTGATACAATGATGGCCAAAGTATGGTACAAAGATGCAGGATATGCACCTGATACATACAGTGCCTTGTGAAAGTATTTGGCCTCTTTGAACTTTTCAACCTTTTGCCACATTTCAGGCTTCAAACGAAGATATAAATTCTAATTTTTTTGTGAAGAATCAACAAGTGGGACACAATCGGGAAGTGGAACGAAATTTATTGGATATTTAAACTTTTTTAACAAATAAAAAACTGAGAAGTGGGGCGTACAATATTATTCAGCCCCCTTGAAGTAATACTTTGTAGCACCACCTTTTTCTGTGATTACAGCTCCAAGTCGCTTGGGATATGTCTCTAGACTGAAATTCTTGCCCATTCTTCCTTGCGTTTGTGAACAGCAGTTTTCAGCTCTTTCCACAGATTCTCGATTGGATTCAGGTCTGGACTGTGACTTGGCCATTCTAACACCTGGATATGTTTATTTTTGAACCATTCCATTGCAGATTTTGCTTTATGTTTGGGATCATTGTCTTGTTGGAAGATAAATCTCCGTCCCAGTCTCAGATCTTTTGCAGACTCCAACAGGTTTTCTTCCAGAATGGTCCGATATTTGGCTCCGTCCATCTTCCCATCAATTTTAACCATCTTCCCTGTCCCTGCTGTAGAAAAGCAGGCCCAAACAATGATGCTGCCACCACCATGTTTGACAGTGGCGATGGTGTTTTGAGGATGATGAACTGTGTTGCTTTTACACCAAACATATCGTTTTGCATTGTGGCCAGAAAGTTTCATCTGACCAGAGCACCTTATTCCACGTTTGGTGTCTCCCAGGTGGCTTGTGGCAAACTTCAAACGAAACTTTTTATGGATATCTTTTGAGAAATGGCTTTCTTCTTGCCACTCTTCCATAAAGGCCAGATTTGTGCAGTGTACGACTGATTGTTGTCCTATGGACAGACTCTCCCACCTCAGCTGTAGATCTCTGCAGTTCATACAGAATGATCATGGGCCTTTTGGCTCCATCTCTGATCAGTCTTCTCCTTGTTCGAGATGAAAGTTTAGAGGGACGGCTGTGTCTTGGTAGATTTGCAGTGGTGTGATTTTCCTTCCATTTCAAGATGATTGCTTGCACATTGCTCCTTGAGATGTTTACAACTTGGGAAATCTTTTTGTATCCAAATCCGGCTTTAAACTTCACCACAACAGTATCTCGGACCTGCCTGGTGTGTTCCTTGGTCTTCATGATGCTCTCTGCACTTGAAACAGAACCCTGAGACTATCACAGAGCAGGTGCATTTATACAGAGACTTGATTACACACAGGTGGATTCTATTTATCATTACCAGTCATTTAGGACAACATTGGATCATTCAGAGATCCTCACTGAACTTCTGGAGTGAGTTTGCTGCACTGAAAGTAAAGGGGACGAATAATATTGAGCGCCCAATTTTTCAGTTTTTTATTTGTTAAAAAAGTTTAAAAAATTCAATAAATTTCGTTCCACTTCCCGATTGTGTCCCACTTGTTATTGATTCTTCACAAAAAACAATTAGAATTTATATCTTTATGTTTGAAGCCTGAAATGTGGCAAAAGGTTGAAAAGCTCAAGGGGGCCGAATACTTTCACAAGGCACTGTAAATAAAACGCTTAATGTCCAGTACGGTATAAAATGCCTGACATACACCCGATAGATAGAGAACGTGCTTAATGTCCACCAGCGTGTTATAAAATACCTGACATACACTTAATAGATCAATACAGTTCTTATAATATCCACCAGACTGCAGATGATGAGAGGAAATCACTATATAGCAGGAGAAAAATACCGATATTCAACCTGTAATAAGTGTGAAAAAAAGCTTATATAGATTAAAAGGGTTAATCCCATGAGTAGAATGTCATGGTGGGTTTACACGTCGCGATATCGTTCCGATATCGGAATACAACGGCACGGGAGCGCGCATTTAGTGCCCGTTTCTCCCTGATCGCATCGGCGGTTTAGACGTGCCGATATCGGGATACAACGTCCCGACAATGTGTACGCCCACCAACCTAGGAACGACCATTTAACATGGGAGTGAATGGGTGACGTGGCAGTACACATCGGAGTTGGGCTGTCACACGGGACGATCCGGCTCCAACCGGCATCCGATATCGGGCGGTTGAATAGCACGCTCGTTCGACCCCCGATATCGGTTTACCATCGTTCCTGCATCGTATCGGATGTTCACACCAAACAACGCAGGAACGATATCAGCTCCAACGCCCGAACCACGTGACTTTTGGTCGGAGTTGGACGCCGATATCGTAACGTGTAAACCCACCATCAGACAGTGCAAGCAGGTCCATATAAATGGTTTGCAGCTGTGTGAAGCACTGTCCTTTATCTACATGAGAGCAAGCAGCTCCATCACACAGAGGAGAGGAATCCCTCTAGGAAGAAAATTCCCCTATAAGGATCTATGTGGATAAAAGAGAGAAGGGAGTGGAGCTCTACCTCTAGCTCCCCTCCTCTCATCATAGAGTCTCATCAGCGCTACCTGCCATCTCAGTTATGGAAAAGTCTTCATTGAATACTGATCAATTGTGGCAGAGAAAGAGGCTGATTTGTCTGATAAGATATACTATTGATACACAAAACAAAATTAAAAACAACGGTTATGCTTTAAGTGACTTCTAGATAAAAAGGTTAAATTGCCAGGTCATTGAGGCACCCACTTATACATGTAGAACCATCATCAAAATGTTCAGCATACCTGAAGATCTGCAATCACAATGTCACAAATGATGGTTAGGGACCTTTCACATCAGCGTTTTTTCATGCTCGTGGCAGACCCAGCAGATTTTGCCGCATCATGGCCAACTTGCATCACGAATGCGGCAAGCCCCATTCATTCTCCATAGCACTTGCAGTCAGGTGCGGTTTTTCCGGATCCGGTAAATCGGACACTTGCGGAGGCACAAAAAAAATTGCTAGCAGCATTTTTTTGACATGTCGCAAGTGCCGGATAAGGCAAAATTGCATTTGCCACACCTGACCACAAGTCCCATAGAGAATGAATGGGGCTTGCAGCATTCGTGATGCAAGTCGGCCGTTACACAGATCAGGCAGATGCGGTGACATCTGCCGGATATTACACTTTACCGCAGATGTAAAGGCACCCTTACTTAGTGATTGCACACTGAGTGGCTGAACATGCCCCTCTGTATTACTATGTCTACTATGAGAACATATCACCAAATTTTTGTTATGAATCTGATAGCAATTGGGGGTAGGACAAGACACACTGATTGTTTACTGGTTCCACGATTTTCATAAAATCAACGTTTCTCTACTGCAGATGGTGCTTAGAAAGACAATCTGTGTATAACCCCACCCACACCACTGATCAGGAGAGTGCCAGTCTGTGTATAACCCCACCCACACAGCTGATCAGCAGGGAGCAGGCCTGTGTATAACCCCACCCACACAGCTGATGGGAAGGGAGCAGGCCTGTGTATAACCCCACCCACACCGCTGACCGGCAGAGCGCCAGTCTAACTCCACCCACACTGCTGATCGGCAGAGCGCCAGTCTGTGTATAACCCCACCCACACCGCAGATCGGAAGAGCGCCAGTCTGTGTATAACCCCACCCACACCACTGATCGGAAGAGCGCCAGTCTGTGTATAACCCCACCCACACCACTGATCAGCAGAGTGCCAGTCTGTGTATAACCCCACCCACACCGCTGACCGGCAGAGCGCCAGTCTAACCCCACCCACACCGCTGATCGGCAGAGCGCCAGTCTGTGTATAACCCCACCCACACCACTGATCGGAAGAGCGCCAGTCTGTGTATAACCCCACCTGCACCACTGATCGGCAAAGTGCCAGTCTGTGTATAACCCCACCCACACCGCTGATCGGCAGGGAGCAGGCCTGTGTATAACCCCACCCACACTGCTGATCGGCAGAGAGACGGTCTGTGAATATCCTCACCCACACCACTGATCGGCAGAACACTCAGTTGAGTGTGCGTCTGGGGAAATCTCCAGCGATATGCACCAAATGTAAAGCTCAAACTCCAGTAGATGGGTGTTCAGACAAACTGAAGGCATTTGTGGCATCACCTTAAGCCTCTTATATAATTAACAGAGCTGCGCTCATGATAGTCTGATAAGAATGATGTGTGCTGCTTGATTTTCTATTTTTGGAATATATGTTACCACTTATTTACTGGAATGAGGGGAAACAGAATATGGCCACATGTACCACCTCAATGTATTTTGAAGAAGGAGTGTCTCATGAAAAAGGTGTGCCTGATATATTAAATAGGGCGAATAGCTAGGTGGCATTTATTACAAGCATATAAAATGAGATGGGGGCACCTAACTTGCTAATCAAACCGGAATGTACAAAAATGGGTGATACTTATGCATACAGTGTGTAAATGGACAAAGAAGAAGAAAAAAAAGGAGAATTTTGTGTACTCACCGTAAATTCCTTTTCTCTTAGCCTCTAATTGGGGGACACAGGACCGTGGGTGTTATGCTGCTGTCCACTAGGAGGCGACACTAAGCAGAATCTGCAAAAGAGTTACGTGGCTCCTCCTCTGCAGCATATACAGCCTGGAGCAGGAAGTGCTTCTCCAGTTTTGTGCTAAAGCAGTAGGAGAATGAACAGAAGAATGACAAGAATCACAGTAAAATAAGGCCTGTTAAGTAAACAGGCAGCCACATAATAACAGTAAGGCAAAACCTGTAACCGAACAGGCAATTATGTAATAACAGTATAAGCAGGCCTGGAAAATAAACAGGCAACTATATAACCTCTCAGGAGTAAGATGAGAACCTAGTAACGGCCCGAAACGAGCAACAGGGTGGGTGCTGTGTCCCCCAATTAGAGGCTAAGAGAAAAGGAATTTACGGTGAGTACACAAAATTCTCCTTTTCTCCTTCGCCTCATTGGGGGGACAGGACCGTGGGACGTCCTAAAGCAGTCCCTGGGTGGGAACAGCAATGGAAATCACTACTGAATAAAAACAACAATGCACCTACAGGTGGGCTACTGCCGCCTGGAGGGTACGGCTTCCCAGACTTGCATTTGCCGAGGACTGAGTGAGAACGTAAAACGTTTGGTAAGCATGTGCATGCTGGCCGCGTGGCTGCCTTACACACTGGTTGTGCTAACTCCTGGTGCCTAATAGCACGGTAGCCTATGAGACCCCCGCGGTCATGCAGAATGTGCTGTGTCCGTGGCTGGAAAAGATACTGCACCATGGATGA
This sequence comes from Allobates femoralis, assembly GCA_033576535.1. NCBI lineage: Eukaryota > Metazoa > Chordata > Amphibia > Anura > Aromobatidae > Allobates > Allobates femoralis. The sequence goes on from JARQOC010000003.1 coordinate 365,376,691, forward strand.
AAGGTGCTACCTAAATAAATAATAATAATAAGAGTAATAAAATCATTAATGATATAAAGTATTCAGTAATACTTATTTATTTAATTCCTTTTTTTTTTTTTTTTTTTTTTTTTTTTTTTAAGTAATGCAATAAGCACCCAGCCATCTGATTAGGTATGTGTAGAGCCCGGCCTGTCTGCTGTGTTTATCCTACTGGAAGAAGGAAAGAGAGTTTTTTTTTTTTTTTTTTTTTTTTAAAAGGAAACTTGTCCTGGGCGCGTACATGCGTAGGGTTCTGACCAAGGCCCAGTAATGTAGAGCTTTCTTGTCCTGATGAGCTGGCATGTGGCTTAGCGCCGTCAGAAATATATCTTCTGGTAGGCGGGCAACAAAAGACACCACCATCTTAAAGGAAAAAACTAACCGGACATAGGACAACCTTGCCTGGGTGGAGACCAGAAAAAAACAAAAGGCGGTTTACATGAAAACGCTACAAATTCAAAAACTCTGCGGAGAGAGGTAATTGCTATCCAGAAAACAACTCCCTGTGTGAGAAGACGAAGGGGATTTTTCATCATGGCTTAAAATGTGGTTAGCGTAAAGCCGCGAGGACGAGGGACAAGACCCCCGGGTCTAAAAGACTTTGAGAGGGAGGAAAAAGACGGCAGACTTGAGGTCTGGCAGTAAGACGGTGCCGAGAAGGAATGAAAAAGGGGTTGAAGCTTGTCGTTAGAGAGGACCTAAATACAGGAGTGAGTGTAGATGCGATTGGATGAAACTGGGACCCCTTGAGAGGGACCAGTGCTAAGGTGAAAGCCCACGAGAAGAAAAGAAAATGGCCTTCCATGTTGATGGGATAACTCTTCTGAAACCGGTGTCCGCGCCTTGACTGAGGTCGCGACAACATTATGTGAACACCCGGGTCTCCAGGGTCACGTCGTTGAATATAGAGTCGATGAACTATGATGATAAGACGGCCTTGAGAGATCAGGTCTGGACGATCCAGTAGGCCGCATGGCACTTCTGCTATGAAGTGGACGAGATCGGCATAACAAGCGCGCTTGGGTCAGTGTGTGTGTGTTCACAAGGATGATTTGCTGACAGTCCAGATTGATTATCTTCACTACCCTGGGATAGTGGTAGCCTAAGGAAAATGTAGTGGAATTGGAATTGGGTTCAGTCCAATATCAGACCTCCCGCCGTCCATGACTGTGGGTCATGGGACCTGGCTATGAAGCTAGGCACCTTGGTAATGAGGTGTGACACCATTACTGGTACTTCTGGAGTTCTCCAGTGATGTCAGAGTTGTTTAAAAACATCTGGATGTAGGAACCCTATTCTGAGGTAATCTCTCGGCATCTACAAGCGGTAGAATGACAGCTAAGAGTACAGAGTTTGAGAATTCCGCCTATTGAAGAATGTGGTAAACATCCTTTATTGGCTGGGAACTGCGGGATTTGCTCTAGTGAGTGAACATATGCCACAGCCGTGGCATTGTCAGACTGCCTTCTGACATTGCAGTCCGCCAGAAGAGGGGATCAAGTCTGCAGTGTTGGGACGATGAGCATCGTTGATTCCAAACAGGACCATTTGTTCCTAATGTTGAGATGTAGGTACAGTGCACGTCAACTTGGCAGAAGAAAATACTTCCCCTGTGTACTAGTGAGTGGCTGAGCCACCACAGGAGATACTACATGGCTGGTACTGGAAGGAGACACCTCCTGAGGTGATCGTACAATGGTATCTCATGACGTGAGCATGGAGAACTGGGAAGTCTTGAGGAGCAGCTGCGTCAAGGAATAACCACCAGTGCTGCCGCCGTCCTGCTTCTGACCCTCAATTCAGGTCCGACAGGCTGAGGAAACCGTTGAAGGAGAGTGCGGACCTCTAGTTGAAGTGTCTATGTCTAGTCTCAGAAAAAGTTTGACCGGAACTTCAAATGTATTGAACTGTATTCCGAAAACTGGGGTAGACTTGTGGAGGATGCCCAGCCAACCAAGTCTTAAGAAAGTGTTCCTCGTAATAGAGACGCTGCGTTCTCAATCCGTGAAGGTCGTGTGTTGAGAAGTAAACGTCCAGGTGTGGAAGAGAGACCTCGTCCCTGGAACGCAGGAAAACCAGACGACTGCCATAACCTTTGTGACCAGTTAGGGAACTGTAACAAGTGTGCACGGAAACGCCACCATTAGGAATCGTCTTTGTAAATTGTAAATATGATAAGCGGCTGCAAGAGGAACATGCAGGTATTCATCCTGTATATCTAAGGATGCAAGGTATTTTCCGTGTTCCCTAATAAATTATCATTATGGAGCGGAGAGGATCGTGCGGAAAAAAACTGTCCCAGGTATGTTTGTCTAGCTGTGTCAGTCTAGCACAGGATGTACTGCACGTTCTTATTTATGGACTACAAGGGAATTGGAGTAGAGCCTTTAAAAACCTCGCTGTGCATGTGGCACCGGCATAGAACCTTTAAACACGTTCTGCGTGTAACACAGGCATAATGAGTCTCTGAATTTAACGGGAGCTTTAATTTGGAGGGTTGTCTGTGAGCGCTATATGTGCGTTGATCGAGTTTGTGTCGATCTAGACGATGATCCGCTAAATGAATTCCGAAAAGGTTGGAATCTGGATTGCCGACGGCGAGTGAGGCACCGTTTGGTGCTGTGCGATTGGAATTCCCAAGGTATGGTAGCGGACTCTGAGGCCTGCTGTAGTGTTCTGTTGTTGTCCGATAGGGTACCGTACGAACCCTGCCACGGAAACGCAACCCAATAAAACTCCCGTATGGAAAGCGGGGCCCTGAAGGTCCCATGGGTACGGTCTTGTGTCCTTTAAGACACAGATGAATGTTCGAAGTATCGACATTTAGCTTCCTGTGAGATGGAACGTTGATTTAGAGATGCATGAAGGTCCGAGTCTGGGGTTGGATTGCGAAAAACTATCAGACGTCGGAGCAATCATCCTGCTGCATGCTAGTCTCCAATAAACTGCGACAGTCGCAGACGTAACAACTGTCTATCTAGATGTAGCATTATGTGCTCTGATAGGTACTGGCATCAGTGGCTGACCCGGTGTAAGGAAAGCCAGGCTGTGCCTATTAGAGTGTCACCCACACTATGCAGAGGAACTCTGCTCGCTGGGTGAGAGGCATAAGAGGTAAAACGTCAGACGAACATAGGCGAAGCCGTGGCACTGTAACGACACAGACTAAACACATTACATTCACAGGGCATTGGTGGATCACGTGTCCCCTGTGCGTACTGAGAATATGCCGACGCCTAATTTCTTCACTGACATTATGTACAGCTGCTGAAAAAAAGGTTTACAGCAGCACAGAGTATGTCAGGGGAGATCTTGTAGGGCACGGTACACTTATTGTGATGTCAGTGAGGGTAGCGCTGTGCTGAAGCAGTTAATTGTATTCACAGCAGCACAGAGTATTTCAGGACAGAATATGACAGTTTGCCCACTTTCTGTACTGGCCCTCTATACTTATGGAGTCCGGAGGGAGGTATCACACATGGCACAGACATGATATACAGGGGGAGAGGAAACTGCAGCAGGGAACTATATCCCTGCTGGCAGTCCTGCATCTGCCCCACAGCCTGTCACACCTGGTGTGCAGGGGGTAAGAGAGCTGCTGCAGGGAAACCATCCCTGCTGTTCTGTATATGCCCCCATAGCCTTATGTGGCCGCTGTGCTGCACAGTGTTTACGCCTATAATGGCGCCCAGAGCCGTTTTGGCGCCGCCAGAGGGAGAAGGAGGGGGCGGGAACCTGAATGGGCGCGCAATACAAGCGCCCAAAGGGACTTCCCGCCCCTCTCTGTGATGCGGCGCCGCGTCATTTGACGCTATCCGGAGGGCGGGCGGTGGGCGGGGATAGGCGACGTCTTCCACGCTAGGCCTGAAGTCGGGGCCTAGCGTGAATTGAGGCCCCGCAAATGGCGGGGGGTCGGCGCGGAGGTCCGGAAAGCATCCGGAGCCGCCGCCATGGAGGATCCCTGCCACCCCAGGTACCTTGCTGCCTGCCTTGCAGGGGCAGCTTGGGGGGGAGCTGGGTACCTCTTCCCCCTGCCTTGACTGTGGGAGCTGCAGGGAGGGAAATGGGGGTCTATGGAAGGAAGTGCAAGGGCTGAGTAGGTTGCCTCAGTCATAATGCCCACAGGGTGATATGCTCCAGAATCTCAGCCCAGAATGCAGCATGTGCTGCTGGGCCCTGTGGTGCCACAGCCTAATGACCAGTAGGGAGATTAGGGGTTCGTCTCTGCGCCTGTCTGCAGCTAGAGGCCTAGGCCAGAATGCAGCATGTGCTGCTGGCACTTGTGGTGCCACAGCCTAATGACCCATAGGGTGATTAGGGGGTCGTATCTGAGCCTGTGCTTCTGCAGGCATCCATCTAGAGGCCCAGGCCAGAGTGCAGCATGTGCTGCTGGTACTTGTGGTGCCCCAACCTAATGACCCATAGGATGATTAGGGGGTCATCTCTGAGCCTGCGCTCCTGCAGGCATCCATCCAGAGTCCCAGCCCAGAATGCAGCATGTGCTGCTGATACCTATGGTGCCTCAGCCTAAGCACCCAGAGGGTGATTAGGGGGACGTCATCTGGCAGGTAGTCCAGCTCTGGCTTCAACTCAGGACCCCGAGGGAGTGAGGAAGGTGGATGTTATGCTGGGCTGTCTCAACTTTAACCCAGCAACCCAACAGTGGGAGGCCGAGAAAGGAGTACGGCATATGTAAGGATTCTCAACTTCAACCCAGCGCCCCAACAGTGGGTGGCCGAGGAAGGAGCATGCCGGGGGTCACACCGGACCCACTTTTCTTCATTGGAAGAAAAAAGGATGAGAAAAAATAGAGAGTAAAAATGGTCGTGTGCCTCCTTCGACACTAAGCAAAAACTGGGGAAGCACTTCCTGCTCCAGGCTGTATATGCTGCAGAGGAGGAGCCACGCAACTCTTTTGCAGATTCTGCTTAGTGTCGCCTCCTAGTGGACAGCAGCATAACACCCACGGTCCTGTGTCCCCCAATGAGGCGAAGGAGAAAAACTCTGCTATATACTAGTGCATACCACAATTATTAGAGAATAAAAAGGTTATCTTTATTAACATCCAAAGATAAAGATTAAAGAGGACCCGTCACCCCTGGTCCATGGCAAACTAAATGCAGCCCTGAATGCAGCATGTCTGCTGCATTCAGGGAAGGGGTCTCCCATGGCTCTAGCCCCCTGTGAGCTTTAAAAAAAGACTTTAGAAACCTTACAGTTTAGAGGTCGCCTGGGTGGGATCTTATTAAGAGGTCCTGGCTGCTGGCACAATCCTCCCTGCCTCCTCCTTGTGTGTTCAGTCCCCTCTATGTGTCTGCCGCCTCTTCTTCTGCGTCTGCCCTCCTCTTCTGCTTCTGACGTCACACAGAGCAAGAGAAGAGGAGAGCAGACCCATGAGAAGAGGAGGTGGCGGCAGACATATAGAGGGGACTGAACACAAGGAGGTGGCAGGGAGGATTGTGCCAGCAGCCAGGACCTCTTATTCAGATCCCACCCAAGCGACCTCTTATCTGTAAGGTTTCTAAAGTCTTTTTTAAAGCTTACAGTGGGGCTAGAGACATGGGGGACCCTTCCCTGAATGCAGCAGACATGCTGCATTCAGTTTGGAGAGCACCAGGGGGGTTGACAGGTCCTCTTTAAGAACACTTACGATATACAAAGCAGACTGGCAATTTGGGTAGTAAATTATAATGAATCCTGTAAACTCAATCCACAGGTAACAATTACACATCACCGAATAGTAAGGCATGGTGGAATGAGACAATTACATAGGGGACAATATCAATTATATAAGGCTGCGGATGGCCGTGTGCACCCATTCACTTCCATGTGTGATTTGTACGCATGCAGAGGCTTGCATACAAATCACACATTCTTGTCCGCACCCTGAACGCGACATGTCGCAATACGCAGCGGAGGCGTCCACAAGTGTGAAGGCAGCCTAAGATAGTAGAAAGTAAGATACCCTAGTCTGTATAGTCCCCAAAAGAATGCACAAGATAAGAGTATCCCTACGCAATCCACAAGGTATAGACATGTAACCTGTGAGCCCTGCCAGCCTGACCAGTCCATTTATTATGGGCAAACAAATCATCACTTCATTTTGAATTCATCTTTCTTCCTTCATTTATGAATTATTTACGTGGCTGAAGCCCATTTACTAACATTTGACTCAATGTTACAAAAGAGAAAAAAAAAAGACAAAAGTCAAACAGGCAACACACAACAGTAGAAGACGACCTTTGTGGCCAAGTCAGTGGTAAGGCTGCTTTCACATAACGATTTTGTAAAATCCGACGCTGTCCGATATAAATCGGACAGCATCGGATACGAATTTGGCCCCATGTGATCCTATGGGTATCGGACCGATTCGGATGTGCACTAAATGGCATCCGAATTGCGTCCGATCCAATTTTTTCCGATTTCTTTCCGGAGCAAAAATCGGATAGAATCGGATCTGACAGATCGGATGGCAATTAGGCCAAATCCGATCCGATCCGTGGTTTTTAACATGGGGCCCTATGGAGCAGGGTTCGAGGAAACATCTGATGTCTCCTAGGACCCGATTTTAGTGTACGGAGCATGCTCAGTACACCAAAACTGCTCCTAACCATCTAATTTCACTTACGCAATGTATATACATACATTGCGGAAGTAAAATTAAGTAAAGCAGGGGTTAAAAATAAAGAACATGTATGCTCACCTGTCCACGAGTCACCCGGCGTCTCCAGCACCTCCTGCCTGTAGGACCTGCCGTGATGACACAGTCACATGAACGGTTACCGCGGTAAACGGTCATGTGACTGTGACATCACGCAAGGTCCTAGGATCAGAAGATATAGCTGGAGACGCCGGGGGACTCATGGACAGGTGAGAATAAAGATGGTTTTTTATTTTTTAGTCCGGAGGAGAGGGGAGAAGAGGGGTAAACACAGGGGAGAAGCGGGAGTACCGGGGGAGAAGCGGGGAGTACCGGGGGAGAGCAAGGGAGTACCGGGGGAGAGTAGGGGAGTACCGGGGGAGAGCAGGGGAGTACCGGGGGAGAGCAGGGGACAGACAGGTGACAGGAGGCAGAGAGGAGCGAGATGACAGGAGGAGCCGGCCAAACTGATCCTGCAAAATGTCGGAATCAGATGCCTTTTTGGCATCCGATTGCAGGGATCAGTTTGGATCCAATGCTGTCCGATTTATATCGGACAGCGTCGGATTTCACAAAATCGGTATGTGAAAGCAGCCTAAGTATAATAGCGGGATCGATACCTTCCGTGTTCTGTATAATCCGTTCCACCAAGACTGGATACTTGGTAATCCTCTGAGTCACCAGCAGGAGACACTCCAACACCCCCAGCCTTCTCACAATGGTGGAGTTGCCGATTTTCTGTGTGACAAACATAAACCAACAATAAGGTACTTTTTTTTTTTGGATTTGAACTGCATTCATTTATACGAACTAGCAAACTTAAAGGGGTTTCCCACAATCAAAAGGTAGTTTTAAAGCTCATTTTAATCAATAGACGTTAGATTAATAAAAAGTTCCAAAGTTGGATGTTTTAAACAAAAAAAAAAACAAAAAAAAAGGTTCCACACACGAAGATTATTTTATATAATGTGTCGCTGTTATGTACTGTGTAATGGATGTGTCTGACTGTACAGGGACATGGTCTGATCATACTACATCTCCTGTGTGGAGATAATCCTATATATGTGTCCCTGCTATGTACAGTGTAATGGGTGTGTCTGACCATACAGGGACATGATCTGCTCATACCACATCTCCTGGGCTGAGATAATCTTATATATGTATCCCTGCTATGTACTGTGTAATGGCTGTGACTGACCATACAGGGACATGATCTGATCATACCACATCTCCTGTGCTGAGATAATCTTATGTATGTATCCCTGCTATGTACTGTGTAATGGATGTATCTGACCATACAGGGACATGGCCAAACAAAGGTCTGACTTTGAGGGAAGAATACTGAATGGAGGTAAAAGGGGCGCTCGTGGGTGAGCGAAGAATACTGAATAGGGTAAAGGGAGCACTGCTGGGTAATGGAAAAACACTGAACTGAGGTAAAGTGGGCACTGCTGCATGAGGGAAGAATACTAAATGGAAGTAAACTTGGCGCTGCTATATGTAAGTACCATGTCTATCAAGGAATTGATACAAGGACATGATGTGCTTTTGTGGGAAAGCTTTTACTGTCTTTATACCAGTTACTGTCTGTCTCTACTGTAATTTTCCAGAGCCGAATGTGGTCCTCATGGCAACAAAGGTTGGAGCCAATGCTCCATCAAGTGTCAGACTGTCACGCGCTTAGATGGTGCTGACATTGCTGGATGCTGCCGTGTATGTTTGTCTTTTAGAGCTGCATGGTTGATAGTTGTGAAGGTCCTGGCCTCCTTTGTTGTGCTCCAGAACTATTAGGGTCAACAGCTGGTTGAGGGTTTAATGTGTGACTCACCTGAACTCCCCTCCCCCTAGCCTTTAAGTAGCCTTTCCTTCCACCACGTGTTGCTGCTGATAGAGTTCACCCTATGCTTGGAAGCTGTGCTGACCTGTGTGTTTGTGTTGCTGTAGTCCTTTCCTTTGGAGTTGCAGTATCCCAGGTCTGTGGAGGGAGGTGAGGGGGGAATAGCTCAGGGCTGGTGGAGGAGGTTAGGGAGAAGCTGGAGGCCCGAACCTTCTCACCAGCAGAGATACCTTCGGGATCAGGGCCATTCAGGGTTCCTAGACTAGGGTCAGACTAGTCTTCCCTGGTCATCCTGCCCATACCTGCCATTCCCTCATCAGCATTCTCACTACACCATGATATTATCAGCAGCCCATACATTTTCCCTTGAGGCACTATGTCTCAGACTACCTCAGCTGATGCATTTTCTCGCCTAATGCAGACCATCTCTGAAGAGGTAACTGGTCTGCGGACTCAGGTAGTGCAACATCTGCAGCAAGTCGTGGGTTACCTGGCATCGGCTCATGCTCAGGCCATGCCAGAACACAAGGTCTCTCTTCCAGATAGGTTTCCTGGGGGAAGAGAAATTTTTTTGTTTTACGTGAAGTCTGTAAGCTGTATTTCAGGCTCCAGACCCGTTCATCAGGGAGTGAGGAACAGCGGGTGGGGATTATAGTCTCCTTCTTAAAAGGGACCCCCAGATCCGGGCCTTTTCCCTCCCGGCCGACTCACCATCGTTGCGGTCGGTGGACGGGTTTTTTGCTGGTCTGGCTCAGGTGTACGGTGAACCAGATAGGGTAACCTGTGCTGAGTCTAATCTCCGTAAACTCAAGCAGGGCACACGAGCAGTGGAGGAGTACTGCTCAGAGTTTCGGAGATGGGCGACTGACACCCAGTGGAACGTCCCAGCCCTCCGGAGTCAGTTCTGTTTGGGTTTGTCAGCCAAACTGCAAGACACCCTGGTTCAGTACGCACACAGCTGAGTCATTGGAGGTTGCGATGTCCCTAGCCATACGGGTTGACAGACGCCTGAGGGAGAGACCAAAACCTACTATGTCTCCTGTACCTATCTCTGCGGAGGAGACTATACCCGATGAACCCATGCAGTTGGGGGCAGTAGGTTCTCATGTTAAACCTCCTGTGGCTATTGTTCACCAAGTGGGCAGAGCAAGTTTTTTCTGTGGAAAATCAGACCATTTTATTAAGGTTTGTCCACTTTGCTCCATAACAACCTCGCAGTCTCAGAGGCAGTCTACCTCGGGTCATTCGAAAGGAGATGACCAGAGGGTTTATATTCCCTTCCTCGCTAAGTCTCCGTTCACACTATCTGACAGGGTGGCGGTGGATGGTAAAACCGAGACTGTGCCGATACGGATTCCCATTGCCTTGATCAACTCAGTTCCACTCAGCCAAAAAAGGAGATTTTTGTGTACTCGCCATAAAATCCTTTTCTCTTAGCCTCTAATTGGGGTACACAGGACCATGGGTGTTATGCTGCTGTCCCCTAGGAGACAACACTATGCAGAATCTGTAAAAGAGTTAAGTGGCTCCTCCTCTGCAGTATACACCCCTGAAGCAGGCATTGCCTCACCAGTTTTGTGCTAAAGCAGTAGGAGAGTTAACAGATAATAACAGAAAAAACAGGGCCTGTAACCACGCAGGCAACCTGTGTACTTAGATATCTAACAAAGTAATAACAGTGTACCAAGGCCTGTAACCAAACAGGCACGTGTGTTAGCAGTTAAGAGTTAGCAGAGTAATAAAAGTACCACAAAGCCTGTAACTAACCAGGCACTTGCGTAACCAGCAAAGGGTTAACGGAGCAATAATTGAATAACAAGGCCTGGAACCAAACAGGCTCGCAGTACTACAAGGTCTGTAACCAAACAGGCACAAGTTTAAGCAGTTAACAGAGTGCTAATAGGCAAACCTGCACACACGTTAACCATGTACTATCTGATAATCTATGTGAGAAGTGTATCCAATGACCCCACGGGCAATAGGGTGGGTGCTGTGTCCCCCAATTAGAGGCTAAGAGAAAAGGATTTTACGGTGAGTACACAAAAATCTCCTTTTCTCCTTCGCCTCATTGGGGGACACAGGATCATGGGACGTCCCAAAGCAGTCCCTGGGTAGGAAACGGCAATGGAACTAGTAACACTGAGTATGGATAGTAAAGAAGTATGCACTGACAGGCGGACTGCTGGCGCCTGGAGGGCACGTGTACCCAAACCTGCGTTTGCTGAGGACTGTGTGTAAATACTGTATTGGCTTGAGTATGTGTGTGGGCTGTGACACTGCTGTAATGTTTGGAATGGGTGAGTTTTCGATGGTAGATGCGTCTTTGATGGTTAGACGAATCCCTCTGATTAGAGTAGCCCTAGAGGCTGACGTGTCCTTATTTCGGTCTTCTGGAAGAAGGACTAAAGATAATCCGACCACTACAAAGGACCCTGTCCTGGATACCTAGATGCGTAGGGCCCTACCTAGATCTTGTATATGTAGATCCTTCGTGACCTGCTGGACTGAAGGTGGGCGCAGCCATGACAGAGACATGTGTTCTTTTAAGTGGAATGAGTATCCCTCCTTTAGAATAAGGCTGGAACCAGCCCTAGGTCAATCTTATCTTGGTATGAGACTAGAAAAGCTGGTTTACATGAGAGCGCTGCAAGTACCGATACCTCTGCAGAGAACGGTAATTGCCACCGAAACCTACCACTGGTTGGATGAGCATGCTAAGGGTAATATCCTATAGCGTTTCAAAAAGTGGTCTTTGTAGGTCCGTGGGATGAAGTTCAGGTCCTACGGGTGTAGTCCTGCCGTTTGAAGACATTAAATGGCATACCCTGTGAAGGAAGAATGTCCTAGACGTCTAGTGGCAAGCAGTGTTTGGAAGAAGTAGAAACGGGCTGAACCCTGCTGTGTGAGAGACCCTAACGACAGACTTGAGTCTCGGTCTGCGTGGAAGAAATGGAGAGTTCTTGGTATGACATAGGACCAAGGGAAATGACCTTTAGAAGCTACCCAAGGAAGAAAATAAAATGATTACCCATGTGTGATGGTATCTAGCTGATAAGTCTGGTTTCCTCGGTGTGACTCTGGTTGCCATAATATTATGGGAAAAAACCCTTGGGTTAAGTTCCAGGTCTCAAGGTTTCAAGTGCTACGAAATTAATTTCAGAATTGAGGAACTCTGAGGGATAACTGTCAGGGAAAGATGAGGTCTGGCCTGTTTGGTAGTCGTCCTGGTATTGCTGCTATGAGTTGCACGAAATCTGCGTACTAAACGCCTCTGGGCCAGTCTGAGGCCCCAAGGATGATCCGACGACATTCTTGCCTGATATTTCGCACTACCCTGGTAGTGGGAAACAAATCTAGATGGGACGGAGACGGGTCCAGTCTTGGACTAGTGTGTCTGTCCTATTGACTGTAGGTCCTGGGACCTGGCTAGGAAGTTTGAAACCTTGGCCTTGAGGCAGGACTCTGTCAAGTCCACACCTGTGGCTTCCTGGCACTGGCAGGATTGACTGAGACCAACTGGATGCAGTGTTAGCGTGTTAAGCCTTCTGCTTGTTAAATATTTACACCTGTTGTGCAAACAGCTGACCGTAAAGTGTGCAGGGAATCCACGTAGTGAAAGGTGTAGCGAACGTTTGCATTGCTTGGGGACTGCGGGTTCTCCCTTGGTGGTTGACCTATTCCACAGATTTGTCTGACTGTATCCTGCCATGTCCGACTGCCAGAATGTGACTGAATGATTTTAGCACTAGACATACTGGCCGAATCTTCGTACATTGAGGGACATGTTTGGGTGTGGGCAACACTACTGCCATAAGCATTGTGATGGTGGTCCATCCCACCAAATCTTGCTCTCGTGTCCTGCCTGCGCATGTATAATTGAAAAAAAAACATAGGTGCCTTAGCCAATTGCACTGCGTCCTATGCTGCCTCTATCCTGTCCAGGACTGTCATGGCAGTTGTAAAGGATTGAGGAGAGCGCTGAAGGCGACTGCGGAGTCCCAGACGCCGATGGTACACTTGTGGAGGCTGATCCGCCAACCGAGCCTTCTTCGAGGTCCCTGAAAGTCATGCCTTGATGAATAAGTTGTCTATCTTTGGGAAACCTTTAGACTGCAATATAGACAATGCTAACTTCAGGCTGGGAATAAATTCTGTATTTATGTGTTTCCAGTTTCCCGGTATTCTCTTTTGACTCCTGAGACGAGACCGTTGTGACTGCGTGGATAAGGTTCAGGCCACTGCCCTACGGGAGACCGAAGGGCCTATCCATAGGGTAATGCAGTCGGGGGTCTGCGAGGTCCTGCCTTGGAGCGGGATGTGCAGAGTGCTTGCGTGTGTTATCTCAACCCAAATACCTAATATAGGTGCAGTGAGGAGATTGGCCGCTGGTGTCGTGTTCCACGTTCTGCGACCCAGAGTTCCGTTATTGTAGCCAGGGGAGATAGGCCGGTTAGGCCTTGTGCATTCTCAACATCAACCCGAGCCCCCAACAGTGAGGAGTCGAGGAAGGAGTCTAGCATATAACAGTCTCTGCTACCACCCAGTGCCCCCAACAATGAGTAGCTGAGGAGAGAATATGCTATGGGTCATCGAGTTCAGAGACCCTTTGAAGAATTACTCGTGAAGTTGCGGATCAGAGTGCCTCAGCCTGCTTCTTTTGAGACTTGGCTGTCATCACCATCAACCAGAATTCAAGCTGCGTGATCTGGATATGGTAGCGAACCGTTCTGGTACGCCGTACCTTTGTCAGGTAATTGCAGATTACCTCACCTTTAACTGGGCTCTCCAACAGTGGTGCACTGAGGAAGGAACCTGTTAGTTAAACTCGAAGTATGTCCACCACCACCTAGTAGTCTTAGCTGTGTGGTGGCCGGGAAAGGGTATATTGGACGAGTATTCGAGACGTTTTAATATCACTGGTCTCTGCCAACGTTGGAGAATCGCGGAAAAAACGTGTCGGTGTATCATTGACTCCTATCTCCTCCCTAGTTTCAAGCTTTAAGGTTGGACAGTTGTACCAACAGGTACCTAAAATCTGACACTGTGTCCAGGGCTGAGCGTATTAGGTTATCTTTCGCTGCTGCAGAACCACAGATAGACTGTGCTCCTGTTAGTGCTGCCAGCACTACCCCTGCGGTGTGTCCCCGGCCCCAGAAGGATCCCCCAGTGATGCTGCGTTTGCTGTCCTGCTGCAGCAGCATGTGCTGTAGCCTAACTGCATCAGCCGCCCTCCACCAGGCTGTGTGCTGATGTGCCTTGAAGTGCAGCTTCATCTAGCCCTACCTGAGGTGCCTCAACCTAATAACCCCATGAGGGGTGCTTAGGGAGTGATGCTGCTGTCCACCGTTAGCTGCCTCCCTCTCAGCCTCGACCTCAACCCAGAGATTCCAACAGTGGTGACCCGGGGAAGGAGGACCATCGTCTCGACTTCAACCCAGCACCCCAACTGTGGGAAGCCGAGGAAGGAGCGGCATGTTGTGCGACATCTCAACTTCAACCAGGCGCCCCCAAAAGTGGGGGGCCGAGGAAGGAGAATGCCGGGAGTCTCGTCAAGAGTCCCACTTTTCTTCATCTTTGAAGAAAAAAATCCAAAAATTTTAAGAACAATAAAATTTAGTGTTCTTCCTAACAACACTAAGCAAAAACTGGTGAGGCAATGTCTGCTCCAAGGGTGTATACTGCAGAGGAGGAGCCACTTAACTCTTTTACAGATTCTGCATAGTGTCGCCTCCTAGTGGACAGCAGCATAACACCCATGGTCCTGTGTCCCCCAATGAGGCGAAGGAGAAAGTCCTCTCCCAAGTGATGGGTAATGTGAACCTCAGCATAGGAACTCTCCACCAGGAGGTTCTGTCCTGTCACCTCTTGGAGGACATACCCACTCCAATTGTATTGGACCTTTCTGGCTGGAGAAACACAACCCAGTAATTGACTGGCAAGCCAGAAAAGTTGTACCTTGGGGGGCTTTCTGTGTGAGTAATTGCCTCACTACAACTATTTCTACCGTACTGGTTGCACTGACCCCTACCCCACTTCCAGAAGTGAATGGGAGTGAGCCTAGAAGAGGGGATGGAGTCCAGACTATGCCTCAGATTAGGCCGGGGAGGGACGGTGGTTCCTGATGTGCACTCCAGGGGAGGAAGCCCTGGGCCCCGGGGGGACAGTGCTGCCGTTTACTGTCCTGGATGTGTGCCCTCTAACTGTGACCGCAGATTTGGAAATAAACGTGCAGGTCCAAACCTGAGAGTTAATGAGTATGTGTGGGTGTGGGTGTTGTCCAAGCATGTCAGGTGGAGGTGTGCTGCTGGGGCTTCTGGTTCTGGGGTTATAGGACCGTTTCAGATATCAGCTGTTTGTAATCCTGTGCTGTACCACCTTGACCTGCCCCCAAGTTTGGCGACTCGTTAGGTCTTTCATATCTCGTCACCCAGGGGATGTGGATGTCTTTCGGATCTGCCATAGTCGGGTCCGGAGGCCTCTCTTAAAAGAGGGGGTACTGTCACGCTCTTAGATGGCGCTGACATTGCTGGATGCTGCTGTGTATGTCTTTGTCTTTAAGAGCTGCATGGTTGATAGTTGTGAAGGTCCTGGCCTCCTGTGTTGTGCTCCAGAACTGCATTTACCATTAGGTTCAATTGCTGATTGAGGGGTTAATGTCTGGCTCACCTGAACTCCCCTCCCCCTAGCCTTTAAGTAGCCTTTCCTTCCACCAGGTGTTGCTGCTGATAGAGTTTCACTCTATGCCTGGAAGCCGTGTTGACCTGTGTGTTTGTGTTGCTGTAGTCCTTTCCTTTAGAGTTGCTGTATCCCAGTTCTGTGAAGGGAGGTGAGGGGAAAATAGAGCAGGGCTGGTGGAGGAGGTAAGGGAGAGGCTGGAGGCCAAACCTTCTCACCATCAGAGATACCTTCAGGATCAGGGCCATTCAGGGTTCCTAGACTAGGGTCAGACTAGTCTTCACTGGTCACCCTGCCCATACCTGCCATTCCCTCATCAGCATTCTCACTACACCGTGACACAGACATTACACATAGGTATTAGGAATGGTTACTGCAGTTTCCACCAAATACCAAGCTTTGCATAAAGTAATAATATAGGAGACACCTTGTTATTCATAATATCAGTAAAATCTGTTTCATTATGCATTTATGAGCTGCTTCTTTCCCCATCTACCCTGAAAAACAGCTCAAATGTAGCTGGTCAAAGTAAGCTGCACTCATAGAAAGGCGACACATTACACCTCCTATTATTATCTAAGGAGAGGTTAAAAGGAAGAAGAGAGAGCTACAAAGGCAGGGAAGCACACTCAGATACAGAATCAGTTTTCTAGAAAATGCTTTACATCTCCCAGAGCTGGATTCACATCTGTGCAGCTTAATACTGTGCTGAGGTCTTCCATACTTTAGCTGCTGTTTCCGCTTTGTGTGCTCCATACGGAAATAAGAGCAGGAATCTCTCTGTGTATGGGAGATATCATATTAGCCTGTCTCTTCCCTGTATCTCAGAGAGAACTGAAAATTCAAGACAGGATACAGAAGGGAAAACTGGTGAAAAATGCAGGATACAAGCCATACAATAGAATAATCGTTTCTATATCCATCCTTTTTTAAAATAAAGGTTTTAAAATAAAGAACTTGAATTTATATGCTTGGTACTCTCTTCCATTTTTTGTAAACCAAGTCATACAATAGCCAGAAAGTGTTAATCCTTGTGCTATAAAGAGTATTGTGAAAAGTTACCTGAAATGACAGATAATTATAATAAAATGCTCATTTCATGCACCCTTTACTTACTTTCATCAGGTTCTGAAATTTCTTGTTCTCCCGCAAAAGAAACTTGTACTGACTGACTGCTTTGTTGTGTTGACTGCAGAAGACGCCATACTTATCCTTCATCCGCTCACCAGTGTCACCTGAGAACTGAGAGCACAGGGTAGAAATATTAAGGAAAAGTTATAATTAAAATACAAAATATGCTCATGCATAGACTTTAAATGAATCCTATGTGGCCACACTATCAGGTCTATTTGGCTGACAAAGGATTAAGACAGTCCCTGATGTGAACCCTGATGTGACTTTGATCCCTTACATGCCTTACAATTTCAGCCAGTCACTTCAGCGCATATAAAATAATATTATCATGTCAATATATACAAATTACTTAATCAATGACCAACAAATAGATACAAAACACTATATTTCTATAGCCAGACCAGGCATTAGTGGTCTAATGGGAAAACGTGGTACCTAGGGCAGAAAGATAGCACACTGACATGAGAATAGGTGAAACAACAATGACCTTGTATTTTTCATGAATAACACAGAATATGCAAAATAAATTATTACACCATCATTTTATAACTTTGATGCACAAAACTCACCTTCAACAGCACAGCAGAAGTGTGAGTGCTGCCCAAAGCTTTGTGTAACAGAACTCAGCAAATCTGGTCAATGCTATGATTTGTAGGAAGTGAGCCAAGAAGAGAAATTCTCACCTGGTGCACGAGAATATCCCCAACCTTCTGGATGATGTAGTTCCGATCACTGCCTTCTTCTAAAGACTCTTTACGTCTTTCCTTAAAGCGTTTTAGAAACTGCTCATGTAACTCCAGGAGTTCATCCACACAGGAGAAAAGCTGCTGCACCTCTTTACCGCCGTGCAGCTCTTCTCTCAGTGCTCGACAGTACACCTTCAGCATGATTTTTAGTGTTCGGACATGGTGCATTTCTGTCTGCATAAGTTCTGAAAACAAGAAAGCGAAAGCTGGAAACAATGTCTCATCGTTAATGGGGTTGTGTTGCAGCAGATATGTATGGCACATCTAAAGGCCACTTTACACACACCAACTTATCTGTCCAACCTCTGACCAACTTACTGGTTGCAGTGAAATCATGGACACATTGTTCCATTTGTACACAGCCACAAAATGGAACAATGTGCCCATGATTTCACTGCAACCAGTAAGTTGTTCAGAAGTTGGACAGATAAGTTGGTGTGTGTAAAGTGGCCATAATAGGTGCGACACCTGGGACCGACATTTATCTCCACAGTGCGAGTTCAGGCGCAATGACAGGAGAGGTGGCACTGGCTCTCTCCGAATTCAAAGGTAGCTGGTCACATCCTACATACAGTCTGATTTGTGGACAGCATGGCATATGGATCAACAAGCTGAGCAGAATGATATATAGGTTGTTGGAAATTATTAAGTACTAGCTGTGAGCCCGATTCTAAAGAATCGGGTAGTCTAGAATCTATATATAGTTTATTTAGTAATAGTTAGGGGAGTGCGGTGAAATTAATTGTGTGTATACAGGCGGCTCAGTGGGTAGCAGAGTATACGGTGGCTCAGTGGTCAGCAGTGAGTGCGGCGGCTCAGTGGTCAGCAGTGAGTGCGGCGGCTCAGTGGTCAGCAGTGAGTGCGGCGGCTCAGTGGTCAGCAGTGAGTGCGGCGGCTCAGTGGTCAGCAGTGAGTGCGGCGGCTCAGTGGTCAGCAGTGAGTGCGGCGGCTCAGTGGTCAGCAGTGAGTGCGGCGGCTCAGTGGTCAGCAGTGAGTGCGGCGGCTCAGTGGTCAGCAGTGAGTGCGGCGGCTCAGTGGTCAGCAGTGATGCGGCGGCTCAGTGGTCAGCAGTGAGTGCGGCGGCTCAGTGGTCAGCAGTGAGTGCGGCGGCTCAGTGGTCAGCAGTGAGTGCGGCGGCTCAGTGGTCAGCAGTGAGTGCGGCGGCTCAGTGGTCAGCAGTGAGTGCGGCGGCTCAGTGGTCAGCAGTGAGTGCGGCGGCTCAGTGGTCAGCAGTGAGTGCGGCGGCTCAGTGGTCAGCAGTGAGTGCGGCGGCTCAGTGGTCAGCAGTGAGTGCGGCGGCTCAGTGGTCAGCAGTGAGTGCGGCGGCTCAGTGGTCAGCAGTGAGTGCGGCGGCTCAGTGGTCAGCAGTGAGTGCGGCGGCTCAGTGGTCAGCAGTGAGTGCGGCGGCTCAGTGGTCAGCAGTGAGTGCGGCGGCTCAGTGGTCAGCGCAGGACGGGGGCTCAGTGGTCAGCGCAGGACGGGGGCTCTGTGGTCAGCGCAGGACGGGGGCTCTGTGGTCAGCGCAGGACGGGGGCTCTGTGGTCAGCGCAGGACGGGGGCTCTGTGGTCAGCGCAGGACGGGGGCTCTGTGGTCAGCGCAGGACGGGGGCTCTGTGGTCAGCGCAGGACGGGGGCTCTGTGGTCAGCGCAGGACGGGGGCTCTGTGGTCAGCGCAGGACGGGGGCTCTGTGGTCAGCGCAGGACGGGGGCTCTGTGGTCAGCGCAGGACGGGGGCTCTGTGGTCAGCGCAGGACGGGGGCTCTGTGGTCAGCGCAGGACGGCGGCTCTGTGGTCAGCGCAGGACGGGGGCTCTGTGGTCAGCGCAGGACGGGGGCTCTGTGGTCAGCGCAGGACGGGGGCTCTGTGGTCAGCGCAGGACGGGGGCTCTGTGGTCAGCGCAGGACGGGGGCTCTGTGGTCAGCGCAGGACGGGGGCTCTGTGGTCAGCGCAGGACGTGGGCTCTGTGGTCAGCGCAGGCTAGGTGGGCGGAGCCACGGCGGGAGTGCCGCGAGGTGGGTGGAGCCACGTCGGGAGTGCCGCGAGGTGGTCGGAGCCACGTCGGGAGTGCCGCGAGGTGGGCGGAGCCACGGCGGGAGTGCCGCGAGGTGGGCGGAGCCAGGGCGGGAGTGCCGCGAGGTGGGCGGAGCCAGGGCGGGAGTGCCGCGAGGTGGGTGGAGCCACGCCGGGAGCCGTGTAGCGGGATGGCGGCGGGGTAAGTATACTTGTGTGTGTGTGTGTGGGTGTGTGTTTGTGTGGGTGTGTGAGTGTGTATGTGTGATGTGGTTGGGATGGTGTGTGTGTGTGTGTTTGGGAGGACTGTAGTGAGAGGCTGTGTGTGTTTGATGAGAGTAGTGAGGGGGGCGAGCGGAACGTTGAAACGCCGGTGCCTGTAGCTGCACGGAAAGTTCCGCGCGGCTACCCCGCACTGTGACGTCAGCAGCATGGTCGGAGGCCGTCACGGAAGTAACCCTTCGGGTTCTCCGGAAGTGGCCTTCGGCTTTTATATATTAAGTATAACTTGTCTTTTATACACTGAAAATGTATATACCCGAGTCCAGAAGGCAGTCCTACTTGTGATACACAGATAAGCCAATCACTAGTACGACCACCATGAGACACCCATGAATATGGAAACGTTTTTCACAAAAATGCACATCAATCTGATCAGCTCAGCATACTCTAGTATCCTGTCTGCAGAGCAATTACCATTTTTAACATGACAAATTTCCTTTATAAAATAAAAAAGGAGATTTTTGTGTACTCACCGTAAAATCCTTTTCTCTTAGCCTCTAATTGGGGGACACAGACCGTGGGTGTTATGCTGCTGTCCACTAGGAGGCAACACTAGGCAGAATCTGCAAAAGAGTTAAATGCTCCTTCTCTGCAGCATTACACCCCTGGAAGCAGGAAGTGCTTCTCCAGTTTTGTGCTAAAGCAGTAGGAGAGTTAACAGATAATAATAGTGACACAGGAAGTCTACGCAGGTAACCTGTGCAAACAAATATAGTTAACAAGGTAATTACAGTGTAACAAGGCCTGAACCAAACAGGCACGTGTGTAAACCGTTAAGAATTAGCAGAGTAATACCAGTACCACAAGGCCTGTAACTAAGCAGGTGCATGTGAAAATCAGTGAAGAGTTAACGAAGCAATAATCGTACAACAGGTCCTGTAACTAAACAGGCTCACAGTACTACAAGGCCTGGAGCTAAAACGGGCACAAGTTTAAACATTCAACAGTTAACAGAGTGATAATAGGCAAACATGTGTAAACATGTCAACCATATAACAGCTGAGAAGCTATGTGAGAACTGTAGAAAAAAAGGCCCACAAGGGCAATAGGGTGGGTGCTGTGTCCCCCAATTAGAGGCTAAGAGAAAAGGATTTTACGGTGAGTACACAAAAATCTCCTTTTCTCCTTCGCCTCATTGGGGGACACAGACCGTGGGACGTCCCAAAGCAGTCCCTGGGTGGGAAAGAACAATGGAACTAGTGACACTGAGCATGGTTAGTGAAGAACCATGCACCGACAGGCGGGCTGCAGCCGCCTGGAGGGCACTTCAAGCCCTATAGTGGCTTGAGTATGTGTGTAGGCTGACCCCCTTTTTGCTGTCTACACACTCGTTGCACTGACACCCGGGCCGAATGGACCAGGACGCTCTCACGGCCGTTGTAGAATGTGCCGTGACACCGCCGGAAGAGATGCGTTTCCGACGGTATAAGCTTCTTTGATGGTTAGACGAATCCACCTGGTTAGAGGAGCCTTAGAGGCTGACTTGTCATTATTTATGCCCTTTGGAAGAAGGGAGAAAGAGAATCCGACCCGTTATAGAGGCACTGGTCGTGGGTACTTAGATGCGTAGGGACCTGAGAAGGTCTTGCATATGTAGGTCCTTTACGACCAGACAGACTGGGGTCGGGCGCAGCGATGACAGAGAGGTCTTCAGTGAGGTGGAAGGAGTATACCGCCTAAGAAGAAGGATGGAATCAGCCGTAAGACAGTCTTGTTGAGGTAGAAGACTAGAAAAAATGGTTTACATGAGAGCGCTGAAAGTACCGATACCTCTGTATAGAAAAATTACTTGGCACCAAAAGACATACTGTTTGGATGAGAGTGCTAAGGGTAATATCCCATAGAAGCTCAAAGGGAGGATCTTGTAAAGCCGTGAGGACGAAGATCAGGTCCCCCAGGAGTAGTCTTGTTGTATGGAGACCTTAAATGGGAGACCCTTTGAAAGAAGGAGTTTCCTAGAGACCTGGTGGCAACACGTTTTTGGAAGAAGGTGAAACAGGCTGATAACCTGCTGTGTGAGAGACCTCAAGGACAGACCTGAGTCTAGGTCTGAGTAGAAGAAACGGAAGTTCTTTGCATGAACTAAGGCCAGGGGGAATGACCCCTGGAGGTGCTCGGAGATAAAGAAAAACAAAACGATTACACTTGTGGTTAATCGTCGATAAGGCTTGTGTACTTGCTGTGACTATGGTCACTACAACATCCAGGGAAAAAACCCCATGGGTTAAATTCCAGGTCTTAAGGGCTACGCAACTATTTTTCGAGTTGAGGAATTCCGAGCGAGAACTGGCCCTGAGAGAGCAGGTCTGAACTATCTTTGTAGTTGTCCTGGTACTGCTGGTATGAGTTGGGCGAAATTTCCGTCCGAGCGCATCTGGGCCAGTCTGAAAATACAGGGAGATCTGGCGACATTCTTGTTTGACCTTCCGCACTATCCTGATAGTGGGAAGAATATAGGGGAGACTGAGACATGTCCAGTCTAGGACTAGTGCGTCTGTCCTAATGACTGTAGGTTCTAGGACCTGGCCAGAAAGGATGGAACCTTAGCATGGAGACATGAGGCCGTCAGGTCCACATCTGTAGTTTCCTGGCGCTGGCAGTCTTGACACAGGACATCTAGATGAAGGCCCTGCTTCCCTGAGTCCGTCCCTTGGCGGGTTAGCCTGGTATGAGAACAGCTGACAATACAGTGTTCAAGGATTCCACCCGGTGAAGGATGTGGTGAACGTCTGTCATCACTTGGAGACTGCGGTTTCCACCCTAGTGGTTGACATATGCCACGGCCGTGGCATTGTCTGACTACATCCTAGCAAGACCGACTGCCAGACGGTGACTGATTTCAGTACTACAATTACTGGCCGAATCTTTGTAGATTGAGGGGCATCCTCGTGTGTGGGCGGGACTATTGGCATGTGCCTGGTGATGGGAGTACATCGCACCACATCCTGTTCCTGGGACATGTCTAAGCATGGATAGTGGAAAAAAGGCCGTAGGTGCAGCTGAGGCTATGGAACTGCCTCCCATGCTGCCACTATCCTGTCTAGAACTCTTATAGCCGTTGTGAAGGATTGAGGAGATCGCTGAAGCGGATTTCCAGACGAAGATCCGCGCCTTGTCTGGGAAAAACCAACATGGCTGATACTCCATATGTGATGCTGCAGCATGCGGCCATCAGGAATACGTAGCGGAGCTGGGACTCCTTGAGTTTGTGTGCTGTGCTGCAACGTGTGTTCTGGCAATGTGGTAGACTCATGGAGGGAGATCTGCCAACCGAGTCTTCTTAACGTGTCCAGTGGAAGTGGCAGCGTTCGCAGACTCCGAAAATCATGCATTGATGAATAAGTCGTCCAGATATGGGAAACTCCTGGAATGTAGTATAGACATTTCCAACTTCAGGCTGTATTTATGAGCTTTAGGTCTCACAGTCTTCACTTTTAACTCCTGAGACGAGAAGAGACTGACTGCGTGGAAGAAGGTTTGGACCACAGCCACACGGGGATCCGGAGGGCCCATCCATTGGGTTAATGCATTCGCGAGTCTGCGAGGTCCTGCTTCGAAGCGGACTGAGCAGAGGCATTGGGTGTGTTATCTCAACCCGAGTACCTAATATAGGTGCAGTGAGGAGATTGGCAGCTGGGCTTGTGTTCCACAGTCTGCAACCTAGAGTTTCGTTTTATTAGTCTGGGGATGGATGTCGAGTAGACCTTGTGCGGTCGCAACTTCAACCAGAGTCCTCAACAGTGGGGAGGCAAGTAAGGAGTATACTATGGGTTGAAGGTTCCAGAGACTCTTAGCTCAGTTCCCCGTGCCGCTGCGGAGCACGGTGTTTCAGCCTGTGTCTTGTGAGACTTGGCTGTCGTCACCGCCAACCGGAGCTCCAGATGTGGGGTCTACTGAGGATTGGCGAACAGACTTGGGACGCCTATGGTTGTCAGGTAATTGCGGGTTACATCACCGTCGACTGGGCTCTCCACCGTGGAGGCCCGGAGAAGGAACCTGTCGGTTTAACGCGTAGGAAGTCCACCACAACCTAAATGTAAAAAAAGGAAAAAAAGGACTAGCTCCAACCACCTAATATTCCCAGGACTCCCAGGCAAACCGGAAAGTGGCTTGCAACCACCAGTAGCAATAGAAAAAGGTGTAGAATCCGGTGCCACAAAATTCCTTTTTATTTTCAAAAGTTTTAAAAATCACACATGCTCCAGAGGAGCTCCTGGACGCGTTTCGTGGGTCTAGCCCACTTAATCGTCAGTACAATGGCAATACAGACAAAAAGAATATATACAATTTAAAAGCAAAAAACAGCCCCCTCTCGCATGTGTGACAAATATACATCAATTATTTCTAACCAATCACATACCTGCAGGTTCTAAAACCTTTTAGAACCTGCAGGTATGTGATTGGTTAGAAATAATTGATGTATATTTGTCACACATGCGAGAGGGGGCTGTTTTTTGCTTTTAAATTGTATATATTCTTTTTGTCTGTATTGCCATTGTACTGACGATTAAGTGGGCTAGACCCACGAAACGCGTCCAGGAGCTCCTCTGGAGCATGTGTGATTTTTAAAACTTTTGAAAATAAAAAGGAATTTTGTGGCACCGGATTCTACACCTTTTTCCACAACCTAAATGTGCCAACTGTGTGGAGGCCCTGGGAGGGGTACATTGGACGACCTTTTTAAGACGTTTGATAACAACTGAGCTTTGCTAACGTTGGGGGGCCGGAAGGGAAAAACATGTTAGTGTTTCCCTTATTAGCTCCCTCCAGGTACCTGCATCTGGCAGGGCGGGGAAAACGTAACACGTCCGGTAGAGACTTTGCCCGTACCTCTCCGAGGATCCGGGATGTGGACGACATTGGGAATCAGGGACATTCAGTATTACTGCAGGGACAAAAAACCAGTGCTGGACCATATGGCGTGTTGTACTGCCCTGTGTAGTATGACGATGTTCCTTGCACGGTGTGCAGAGGGAGGAGGGCGAATTGCCGCAGGGTACATCCCTGTGCTATTGGAGACTGCTGCACAGCGAGGCTGTACCGAATTTATCCTCCGGGAGTCCCTTTGTACCCTGCACAGCGGATGCTGTGACACTGAAGTGACTATAGTGGCTGCGGAGCTACAGTCCGTGAGGAATAATCCTTATATCCCTATCACTTCCTGCCAGGAAGACAGGGGCAAAAGGATTACGCAGCGGGGGCGAGAAGGGAGTCCGTTTGCTCTGCCACCCCAGTGTGTGCTCCAGCAGGCATTCCACCTGAGGCCGTGCCCCCACATGCGTACGCTCTGCAGTGGTTAGGCGACTGCAGGCTGCGGTACCCTAGTGGCATTGTGCTCCCTGAAGTGCAAGCCCTGTGGAAGATAAGCAGGTGTCTGCAGGCTTCTGCACAACAGTGTGTGCCTTAGCAGACCCTCCGCCTGTCACAGTGCGCTCACATCCGCACACGCTGCTGTGGCAAGGTGACTGCAGGCCTCTAGTGTGTGCTGCAGCACACCATTCACCTGACACTGTGCCCCCTGAAGTGTAAGCCTTGCAGTCAAGCAGGTGTCTGCAGGCTTCTGCACATTTGTGTGCGAGTGCCTTAACAGATCCTCCGCCTGGCAGAGTGCCCCCACGTGTGCAAACTCTGCTCTTTAGGCTGTTTGACCCTTTGGGCAGCCTGTGCCCCCACATATGTAAGCGCTGTCTGCCACTGCTATACAGTGGCGACAGCGCTGAATCTGTAATGGCTGCGGGCAAGGAGAAGGGGGGCGGAGCTGAAAGGGACGCGCCAAGCAATGCTGAATGGCGCCCTTTCTGTAGCCTTGTCCCGCCTCTTGTGCTGACGTCAGGCGGAGGCGGGCGGGGAGGCGGGGAAGCACTCGATGTGCGGCTAGGCCGAAGCCGGGGCCTCGCATGATTCGCGGGCCCGGGAGCGGTGGAGGCCCGGCGCGGAGGTCCGCGGCCGGGAACAGCGGAGGCCCCTCCCAGGCACAGTGATCGCTTCCCGGACGCTGCGTCCCGACAGGCTAGGTGAGGGCCCCTGTAAGGGCAAGCATTGGCTGCTGAGGGTCTGGTGCTCGGTTGCAATAGCGTTGGACATGTAGGCTATGCCTGCTGTCCAACCTGTGCCGGCCCCAGTATGCAGCAGAGTTGTGCTCATGAAGTGTGCCGCAGCATTAAGATGTGCTGCGGCATTTTGGGGGGGGGGGAACCCAGTTGAGCTGGCTGTGTGTGTGCTGCAGCATTGAGATGTGCTGCAGCATCTTTGCCTGGGAAGCATGCTGCAGCTCATTTTTGCCTTCACGCAGCAGAGCTGGTTTTGGGGGGACCCCTCGAGGCATGCTGCAGCGTTTTTCAGTGCAACTATGTGCCGCTGCTCCCCATACCTTGCGGCGCCTCGACCTAAGAGCCCCGAAGGGGGAATTAGGGAGAAATGCTGTCATCCACATTCAGAGGTCACTTCTGCTGTAACCCAGCACCCCAAACGTGGGGAGCTGAGGTGGAGGTCGTCTTTGCCGGTTTTCTTTTTCCCTCTATCTTGCTGCTTGCGGTGGGGACATGGAGCATTACTGCGACCCAGAGCCCCAACTGTGGGGACTGGGGAGGAATGCGGGCCTCAGAACCAGCAGGACTGGAAATCGCTTTAACCCAGCACCTCCAACAGTGGAGGGCCGAGGAAGGAATAGCCCATATCAGACAAAATAGCTCAACCCAGAGTCCCAACTGTGGGGTCTGGGGAGGTATCTGTGGTCGACATGTCCCTTCAAAAATAAATAATGCAGCTTCAAAAAGTAAAAATAATGGAGAGAGAAGTAAGAACGTGTGCCTCCTTTCAGACACGAAGCAAAAACTGGAGAAGCACTTCCTGCTTCCAGGGGTGTAATGCTGCAGAGGAGGAGCATTTAACTCTTTTGCAGATTCTGCCTAGTGTCGCCTCCTAGTGGACAGCAGCATAACACCCACGGTCTGTGTCCCCCAATGAGGCGAAGGAGAAAAAAAAAAGTGTTGGGTAAAACATGTTGCCAACAACTATCCACAGCTTAAATGGATAGTTTGTTGATTGGTTGACCTGCACTGATCGGAAGAATGGGTTATTTTTATCCTTATTAGACTAGAGCAGGGGTGGGGAACCTTTTCTCTGCAAAGGGCCATTTGGAAATTTAGAATATCATTCGCGGGCCGTATAAATTCGCGCACCGGTACAAGGTGGCCAGAGGCGCACGGGTACATGGGGGCCAGAGGCGCACGACACACGGGTACACGGGGGGCCAGCCTCCCTGTCTCCCCCACAGCCTCCCTGTCTCCCCCACAGCCTCCCCCACAGCCTCCCTCACAGCCTCCCTGTCTCCCCCACAGCCTCCCTGTCTCCCCCACAGCCTTCCTGTCTCCCCCACAGCCTCCCCCACAGCCTCCCTGTCTCCCCCACAACCTCCCTCACAGCCTCCCTGTCTCCCCACAGCCTCCCTCACAGCCTCCCTCATAGCCTCCCTCATAGCCTCCCTCACAGCCTCCTTCACAGCCTCCTCCCTGTCTCCCCACAGCCTCCCCCACAGCCTCCCTCACAGCCTCCCTCACAGCCTCCCTCACAGCCTCCCTCACAGCCTCCCTCACAGCCTCCCTCACAGCCTCCCTCACAGCCTCCCTGTCTCCCCCACAGCCTCCTTCACAGCAGGGGTGGGGAACCTTTTCTCTGCAAAGGGCCATTTGGAAATTTAGAATATCATTCGCGGGCCGTATAAATTCGCGCACCGGTACAAGGTGGCCAGAGGCGCACGGGTACATGGGGGCCAGAGGCGCACGACACACGGGTACACGGGGGGCCAGCCTCCCTGTCTCCCCCACAGCCTCCCTGTCTCCCCCACAGCCTCCCCCACAGCCTCCCTCACAGCCTCCCTGTCTCCCCCACAGCCTCCCTGTCTCCCCCACAGCCTTCCTGTCTCCCCCACAGCCTCCCCCACAGCCTCCCTGTCTCCCCCACAACCTCCCTCACAGCCTCCCTGTCTCCCCCACAGCCTCCCTGTCTCCCCCACAGCCTCCCCCACAGCCTCCCTCACAGCCTCCCTCATAGCCTCCCTCACAGCCTCCTTCACAGCCTCCTCCCTGTCTCCCCCACAGCCTCCCCCACAGCCTCCCTCACAGCCTCCCTGTCTCCCCACAGCCTCCTTCACAGCCTCCCTCACAGCCTCCCTGTCTCCCCCACAGCCTCCCCCACAGCCTCCCCCACAGCCTCCCTCACAGCCTCCTTCACAGCCTTCCTCACAGCCTCCTTCACAGCCTCCTTCACAGCCTCCCCCACAGCCTCCCCCACAGCCTCCCTCACAGCCTCCTTCATAGCCTCCCTCACAGCCTCCCCCACAGCCTCCTTCACAGCCTCCTCATAGCCTCCCTCACAGCCTCCCTGTCTCCCCCACAGCCTCCCCCACAGCCTCCCCCACAGCCTTCCTCACAGCCTCCTTCATAGCCTCCCTCACAGCCTCCCCCACAGCCTCCTTCACAGCCTCCCTCATAGCCTCCCTCACAGCCTCCCTGTCTCCCCCACAGCCTCCCTCACAGCCTCCCCCACAGCCTCCCTCACAGCCTCCTTCATAGCCTCCCTCACAGCCTCCTTCACAGCCTCCCTCACAGCCTCCCTGTCTCCCCCACAGCCTCCCCCACAGCCTCCCTCACAGCCTCCCCCACAGCCTCCCTGTCTCCCCCACAGCCTCCCTCATAGCCTCCTTCACAGCCTCCCTCACAGCCTCCTTCACAGCCTCCCCCACAGCCTCCCTCACAGCCTCCCTCACAGCCTCCCTCACAGCCTCCCTCACAGCCTCCTTCACAGCCTCCCTCACAGCCTCCTTCACAGCCTCCTTCACAGCCTCCCTCACAGCCTCCCTGTCTCCCCCACAGCCTCCCTCACAGCCTCCTTCATAGCCTCCCTCACAGCCTCCTTCACAGCCTCCTTCACAGCCTCCCTCACAGCCTCCTTCACAGCCTCCCTCACAGCCTCCCCCACAGCCTCCAGCAAAACTTACCATTGAGCTGTGGATGTGGAGCAGGGGTGCCGGAGCCCGGAGGGCACATCTGCAGGACGCTGCCTGCGGGGAGTAGCTGCGGGCCTGCGGCAGCTAGCGGTGGGCGCCGCCATGTTCTTTGTGGCCGGCGCCCACTAACAGTACAGCCGCTCGGTGGAAGCTGAGACTTCAACAAAATGGCCGCGGCTAATTGGAGACCGCGGCCATTGTGTAGAGGTCTCAACCTCTATTGACCGGCTGTACAGTTAGTGGGCGCCAGCCACAAAGAACATGGCGGCACCCACCGCTAGCTAGCTGCCGCAGCTTCTCCTCGCCAGGGCCGGGCGGCGGTCGATCGCCTAGCTGTCGTCCCGGCCCTGGCGGGCCGGATGAGATAACGTGGCGGGCCGGATCCGGCCCGGGGGCCGGACGTTCCCCACCACTGGACTAGAGCAAAGGGGGCCCATACTTGACTGCCACTCCATTCAATCCCTATGGTGCTGGGTATTTCCTGGTAGCCCCAAGGAGAATGAATGGAGCAGTAATTGGTGACTGACTTGCTACTGACTGGGATAAAAGTATCTAACTGAAGGATATGCATGAGACACAGAGCACTTGATCTCTAGTGACACCCTTTAGAAGTGGCAATTGTAAACATCAATGTCGACCCTTTAATGAACCTTGAGATATGACAGGATAAAATTCAAACCAGAATCTCAATTTGCAGACACGGTACTTCGGGGTATTGCTCCTCACCAGTGTAAAGTATGAGATCTGATTTAGCAGTCTTAGCCTCCGACCTAACTATCTAAGGGGTAAGGTCTTATGTTTCTCCTTGTAGAGAGTAATATAATAAATAAATTGCATACTTTGCACTGATGAGTGGCAATACCGCGAAACACTGTCAGCAAATTGTGATTCTATTTTAGCAGTTATTCCAAGTCATACAGCAAGGTTCATTTAAAGGGTCGACATTGACTTTAGGGATTGCTACTTTCAATAGGTGTCACTACAGTTCAAGTCCTCTTCCTCTCTGAAGAGGCAATTTGCATATTTAATTTCCCAGTGGAGCATTGCAATGTGTTTAAATGTCACCATACTGGGATTAAAGATCTGCCATGTCACTCTCCACAAGGAGAAACCTTACCCCTTAGATCCCAAATGAAGGATAAAAATTTGACATTCTGTAGATTAGCGCAAGTGAGTTCCAGGAGAGAGACAGCCAATCAGCAAATTATCACCTATCCATGGAATATGTGATACCGTGGTTCACCAATAACAAGCAAACATTACAATGTCATTCTTAAGGATGTCATATCAGTTGTTTGCTGACCATATATGACATCCTGTCGCTTGATGACCTCTTTCTTCTGTTTTTTGGCATATGGCGGCTCTACAGCACTACTCCAGGACTCAAACTCAAATTCAACAGCATCAACTTCCAATTCAGCTCTCACAGAGGAATAAAAAGCATCTGAAACAAAGAGAGAATAATAGCCTGTCAAGATACAAGTAAAGAAAGCTCCAAAATTCTTTACTTAGAAGCTGGAGAAAATTATTAAAAATAGAGACATCTTGACACTCGCAAAACTTTTAGTGATAGAGAATAATACAATCTATAAAATGTAGGGTAGTATGTTATGATCCATTTAAGATCACAGACAATTGTGATTGACGAGGTGGGTGCAAGGACGAGTCCTGCAAGTGCTTCATGATAGCAGATACTACTACTTACCGGAATTTAGAGGTGACATGTGAATAAGGAAAAATGAAGGTGATGGTACATCACTCCGATCAAACAATCCATAGTATGTACAGTACATTTCACAACACCTACCTTCCACAAATACAGGCTCAGTGGTAGATGGAGCCAGTGAAACATTGTCATCTGTAGGGTTCCTAAACTTCATAAAATTTGAGTCAAGTTCATCCATTTCTGCTGCTGCTGAACTGTCAAACAATTCAAATAATACATCAATTCCAATGTTAAGATTAGTGCAGGTCATCCACATGCAGGAATCTCATTCACTGAAGCAGATTAACATTCAGCTGAAGGAAGCCATCATCCCATCAGAAAGGAGGCCTCTGTAAATGACCAATGACACAAGTCTTACCTTGTTCGGCTAGCTGACGTTGCTTGTATTTCCACTCTTGAATTTCCTCTATTAGTGACAGTCATTCCGAGTCCCCGAGCCTGTGCATGAGTCCCATTAAGCCCCACGAAAGCAATGCGAGGATGGTCCTTGAAAGAAGCTGCAACAGAGGCAAAGACGGAGTTGGGATAGGAGTACCTGCCATCGGCCTGCCCTCCAATTTCTGCCTTTTGACGCAAGGCAGAGAAAATGCGAAATGTCAAAAGCTCATTCTCCAGGAGAAAATTTCTGCCCCATTTCCGTGGATAAGTGCTATAAAGTGAAATTCTAGAGGGAAGAGACTTGCTGCCATTTCCCTTTTCTCTCTTGAGGCTGGCATTGCCCATCTTGCTTCCCAGGCACTGAACACCTCTAAATGAGCCATCAATGTTAGGATTTCTAGCTTTATAACCTTCTAACGATGATTCTAGAAACCCCTCCTGACGCTTATCTAACCAATATTGATCAAGCTCACTTGGCAGGCAATCAGAGACAATTTCACCTAGTGTTCAACAGCCAATTGTATCTATGAGACAAATTACTTCAGCTCTTCTCTGCCGCAAGTGTGAACTGACCATCTGATGTAGATGCTGCATACAAGTAAAGCAGCCTCCTGTATGTATCACTAATGTGAGATCTGTCTGGGCAGCAATAAGAAACACGTCCCGAATTTATCACTAAAAACTTGTTTCTTTTTGTAGCGTTGATTTATGAAGTAAATTTAAACGATGGTTAAGCTAATAAGGCCCCCTTCACACTGCAGTTTTTCACTGATCAGTGTCCATCAGTGTTTGGGTGACAAAACCAGGAGAGGAACCAGGAAAGGAACTTACAGAGAAAAACTATCATTGAAAGATTGACACCTGTTCTGAGTTTTGGAGACACTCCTGGTTTTGGCACAGAAACTGGATGGACACTGATCAGGGACAAACTGCAGTGTCAAGCCAGCCTTATTAGCTTAACCATCCTTAAGGCCACGTGCACACGTTCAGTATTTGATGAGTTTTTTACCTCAGGATTTGTAGATAAAACCAGGAGTGGAGCAATTAGAGGAAAAGTGTAAACACCTGCACCACTTCTGTATTTATCACCCACTCCTGGTTTTGTCTACAAATCCTGAGGGAAAAAAAACTCATCAAATACTCAGCGTGTGCACAAGGCCTTAATTTTACTTCATAAATCAACGCTACAAAAAGAAACAACTTAAGGCCACGTTACACACACAGATATCTGTTGAGATATTGGTCACAGATCTCTGGTTGCAGACCTGGGGAAAATGGCTAAAACTATTAAGACTGTGTATTCCAGCTCATCTTGTGCCACCCTCCACGAGTCTTACTATAAGGTCCTCTCACGATGGTACTATACCCATATCAAACTATATCATATGAACCCCAATCACGACCCATCTTGCTGGAGAGGCTGTGGAAACCTGGGAACCCTCTCACATATTTTCTGGCACTGTCCCGTCCTGACCAATTACTGGAGAGATGTCAAACCTCTAATTACAAATGTCACTGGGATTCAAATAAAATTCACCCCAGAATTAATATTACCGTATATACTCGTGTATAAGCCGAGTTTTTCAGCCCAAAAATTGAGCTGAAAAGTCCCCCCCCCCCCGGCTTATACACGAGTCACTCGGTATGCTGTGGGGGGGGGGGGGTCTGCACCGGTGGCTGGAGGAGGCAGGAGGGGGCCGCGGTGACCACAGGCGGTCACGTGGGGCCGCCTCATTAGTGCAATGAATATGCACGGCATCCCCCCGTCCATCAGCGGCGGGCGGATGCCGTGCATATTGCACTACACAGGCCCCAACCAGTAACACACAGCCCCCCCCTCCTTAGTATGTCCCCCCCCCAGGCTGCGGCACCTGTTAAATAACAAACTTTAATACATCACCTTCTGGCGCAGCTCCTCCGCTCCCGGCTTCTTCTTCTTGCTTCCGGTGTCATGTGACCGGGCGCAGGAGATGACGTCATTTCCTGCGCGCGGTCACAGAAGCCGGCACAAGAAGGAAGAAGAAGCCGGGAGCAGAGGAGCTGCGCCGGAAGGTGATGTATTAAAGTTTGTTATTTTAACAGGTGCCGCAGCCTGGGGGGGGGGGGGACATACTAAGGAGGGGGGACATACTAAGGAGGGGGGGCTGTGTGTTACTGGTGGGGGTCAGTATACCACCACTGGGGCTGCTGTATACTACCACTGGGGCTGTATATACCTCTGGGGCTGCTGGATACTACCACTGGGGCTGTATATACCTCTGGGGCTGCTGTATACTACCACTGGGGCTGTATATACCTCTGGGGCTGCTGTATACTACCACTGGGGCTGTATATACCTCTGGGGCTGCTGGATACTACCACTGGGGCTGTATATACCTCTGGGACTGCTGGATACTACCACTGGGGCTGTATATACCTCTGGGGCTGCTGTATACTACCACTGGGGCTGTATATACCTCTGGGGCTGCTGTATACTACCTCTGGGGTGCTGTATACTACCTCTGGGGCTGCTGTATACTACCATCTGGGGCTGCTGTATACTACCACTGGGGCTGCTGTATACTACCACTGGGGGCTGTGCTGTATACTACCACTGGGGCTGCTGTATACTACCCTGGGGTGCTGTATATACCTTTGGGGTGCTGTATACTACCTCTGGGGCTGCTGTATACTAACTACTGGAGCTGCTGCTGTATATACCACTGGGGCTGCTGCTGTATACTACCACTGGGGCTGCTGTATACCACACTGCTGGGGGCTGTATACCTGTGCTGGGGTCCACCCTCGGCTTATACACGAGTCAATAGGTTTTCCCAGGTTTTGGGGGCAAAATAGGGGGATCGGCTTATACACGAGTATATACGATCTGATTGGCACAGAGGACCTCCCTCACCACATACGCTTTTTAACATCCCACATTATTTTGACTGCTAGAGTCCTAATAGCCTCGAGGTGGAACAAACCAGAACCCCCCACAGTGGATGACCTCATTGAAAGAGTGTCAACTCACTGTACTTTCGAGTACAACTTCGCAATACGCGCTAACAGGTTCCCAAAATTCCTAGGGCGTTGGGAGGCATGGTTGACAACCTTTTCCCCTACCCTCTGCAATAGGCCAACGAAAAAAATTTGATGATTTAACTGTATCTTCTCCCCTCAAGCTGTTCAAGCTTGACAAAATGCGATGTTTGGACATTCAGATTGGTGTTCACTTTCAGTATTCGAATTTCATTTGTATTTTCCAATTTTTTCGTATTTGACGATGCCTTGATTTGACGCATATGTCACTTGTTATGTCTTGTAATGTTTTATTTTGTCTTTTTTTATGTATTATTCCCTCCCCCACCCCCCTCCTTTCATTTATTTATCTAACATCCTCTCGTTCGCATCTCCTTGTAAATTTACAAAGAAAATTTGGAACACAATCTGCTGTTCACTGAGCAGAATTGGAACCATTGTTACATTTGAACAGCATCTAGTGTAATGGCATTTGTACGATATATCACAACAGTGATCTGTGACATAATCTGAACAGATCTCTGTGGGTACGTGGCTCTTATAGTAAGGTGCCTACAAGTGTAATCAACCTTCTGCAGATTTAGTGGCTTTATAAATGCAAATTATTAAAGCTTCAAACGTGAAAAAGAGGATTTTCACAGAACGATAATCTTACAATACCAAAAAGTTGCGGTCCATGTGAATGTTTTTTTAAACAAAAAGTGTGGTCATTATTATCAACCCCTAGGTTTTACGTACGTGGAAAAGCCGTGTTGCAATTACGCATACATCTTTTATAAGACCTGATCAGCCGGCAATAAACCTGAGTTATAGGGCCCCTCCTAGCCATGTGCTTGCTCCAAGTTAGTTCTATTCTTGTGTGTCTCATGTGACCAGTTCATCTTATGAGGCTTCACAAGTTATTCCAATTGGGTTAGGAGGGGCTGACTAGGCCACTTTCCACACTTGATTTTTCCCTCGTTGAACCAGGCCCTGTGTTTTCTTGCGGTGATTTTTGGTCATAATTCTTGTTGGGATGAATTTCGACCTATTTAATGCTCTTGATGATGTGAGCAGAAGGTTAATGGCAAAAATTCCAAAGTTCGGTATAGAATCCAATCTTCCCCAATGCATGACCAATGGCCAGCCCTTGTCCGAGAATCAACTTTCACAGCATGATGCGTAGCCACCTACCAAGCTTGAACTTAGGGATGGTATATTGGTCGTATGCAGTGCCCATCATTAAAATGTCAGTCAACGACTCCGTGTGGTTGGACAAAGATCCTCGTACTTGGTCTTATTGACCATAGAACCTTGATATGTATGTATTTAGATCCTCCAAGATGATCATGAAAACTAGAGATTCCATTGACATCCGCTTAAATTAAGGTCTTTATCGGGTGTTAACGGAGACATTTGCGGTGGATGACGTTACATTATTATTGTAGTGAAACTCATGTCCCACTTAAAGCCTGCGAAATCTCACCAAGCTCCTTCCTATATTGTACCTTGGTTAGCCTTGAACATCTACAAGCCTGCCCAGGCACCTGGAGGAACTTCAATAGTGCTGTTCTGGCCGTGGAAGGCTAATGTGAGATTAGGTAAAACCTTCCACTTCCGGATGATGCTCCCAACAGTGTAGACAGGTAGGCCCAACTCCTTGGAAAGGGTTTTGTACCCCTTGCCAGCCTTGTGACCCTCCACGATCTTGTCTCTGATGGCCTTGGAATGCTCCTTTGTCTTTCCCATGTTGACCATGTATGAGTGCTGTTCACAAGTTTGGGGAGGGTCTTAAATAGTCAGAAAAGGCTGGCAAAAGAGATAATTAATCCACACATGTGAAGCTCATTGTTCTTTGTGCCTGAACTACTTCTTAATACTTTAGGGGACCAAACAGAATGCTGGTGGTTTGAGGGGTTGAATAATAAATGACCCTCTGAATTAACTTTTAACGCTTTAAAAAAAAAAAAAAAAAATGTAAAAAATTATTTTTGGCTGCAGAGCATTTCCCACTTCCAGGCTGATCTACAGTCCAAATGTCACAATGCCAAGTTAATTCCGCATGTGTCAACCAGCTAAATCTGCAGGGGGTTGAATACTACTTGTAGGCACTGTAACTTATCACACAAATCTGTTTCTTTTTTGTGATGCATATACAAGGTGCAGTGCAGCCCGCCTGATCTAATAGTTGGGTGTGACCAACAGGCTAAGCTCTGACACTTTGCTTCACTTAGGGCCCTTTCACATCAGCGTTTTTTGAAGTTCGCGGCAGATGCGGTGAAAAAAACGCATCTGCCGCGATTACCGCATACCGGCTGCACTTGCGGCGCAGTTGCGGTAAACGCCATGCTGACCGCGGTTTTTTTTCGCGGCCGCACTTGCTGCACCTGCCGCAAGTACGCCTATACTTTGCATGGCGTTTACCGCAACCGCGCCGCAAGTGCAGCCGGTATGCGGTAATCGCGGCAGATGCG
This sequence comes from Allobates femoralis, assembly GCA_033576535.1. NCBI lineage: Eukaryota > Metazoa > Chordata > Amphibia > Anura > Aromobatidae > Allobates > Allobates femoralis. The sequence continues at coordinate 365,412,618 of JARQOC010000003.1, forward strand.
GTTTTTTCACCGCATCTGCCGCGAATTTAAAAAAACGCTGATGTGAAAGGGCCCTTAGACCTGTGTGGCTGACGTCCTGTTGGTAACCTTGTGTGTATGAATGTCACCAGTCTCCTCCTTATCAGCATGGCTGGACGCAGGTGCCACAGCCACCCCCATGCTTGGGTTGCAGTGGTTTGAGCACCAGTGTTCTTACACTTGTGTTGCCTACCAGTGGAGCTGGCACCACTTTGCTAGGTGCAACGGATATTTTACCTGGCTAAATTTCGGTGAGTATATTTCTTTATAGTGTTATGTCCTACTTTGGTGATTTTTCTGTATAAGAAATTAAAAGAAAATTAAATTAAAAGAAATTTCTGTATAAGAAATAAAAATTGTGGCGACCACACAGCATTGACCACAATTTTATCAAGTTGCATGTTTCACAGAATCAATTTTTTTATGTGTACTAGTGTAAGTAAGGATTAGTACAGCAAACTGACAGGCATAAATATCAAGGTTGAATGAAGTATATGGCCCTGCTCATTGTAAAATGTATCTAGTCAAAGACACCTCCCTTCAGGTGGAATAAGGCCTAGTTCACACAGGGCGTTTTTGACCTGCGGATTTGCCTTGGATTTATGTAAATGTATTCCAATTCCTTCCTGTGATTTGGTTCACATCAAAACTTATGGGATTCCAGGAACATCTCGCCACACACATTGGTTGTTGTTTGATGCAGAAAGTGTTAACACCACAGGTTTTGCTGAGTTTTTGAAAGAACGCACATGACAATTCTTTTCTGTGTTTATGCTATAGTTTCCACTTTAAAATCTGCGGCAAATCCACAGGAACCAAATCCGCAGCAAAAAAGTAAAACAGTAAAAATGCACCAAAAATGCAGCAAACCTCCTGCCAAGAAAAAAGCAACCCCTAAGATTTGCTGCGGATTTGGTGCTTTTTTTGCAAAACCAAAAACCAATGTGTGAGGACTTAGGTGAAATATGCTTTAGGGTATCTTCTCCTGTGCCATAGACTAAATGGAGCACCAGGGCACATGCGCTATACCCAATGAACCTGCAAGTAGGGAGGGCGTGTCCCTCATTAAAGCGACAATGACAAGACCCAACCAATTTGTTATCTATTATATAATTGCCGTAGCGACTTCCGTCGGAGCGGCGCTGCTTCCGGTCGCTTGGTTAGCGAGTCCGAGCTGCTTCTCCTGGACTCTCCCCGTGGCCGCGTAGCGGCCAAGGCGACTCACGAAGCAATGCCCGCAAAGCGGGCATTGCGAGTCGTTGCAGCCTAGCGAAGCAATGCCCGCGAAGCGGGCATTGCGAGTCGCTACAACCGCTAACCAAGCCACCGAAGCCCATACTCCTGTAGTGTACACCGCTATACTATACTACAGTCCCATGCCCATAAGCGCCATGGGACTGTAGTATACCATCGCGCTGTACACTACAGACCCCTGCCGCGACTCGCTACACCGCTAACCAAGCCACCGAAGCCCATACTCCTGTAGTGTACACCGCTATAGTATACTACAGTCCCATGCCCATAAGCGCCATGGGACTGTAGTATACCATCGCGCTGTACACTACAGCCCCCTGCCGCTCTAAGCCACTACGCGCTGCTGTACTGTACACCGCTATAGTATACTACAGTCCCATGCCCATAAGCGCCATGGGACTGTAGTATACCATCGCGCTGTACACTACAGCCCCCTGCCGCTCTAAGCCTACCCCCTAAGGCACCGCCGCCCCTAACCCCCTACCCCCTAAGCCCCGCAGCAGCCCCGACCACCTAACCCCCGACCCGCACCATCCAAAGCCGCCGCCGATACCCCCTAAGCCCCGCCGTCTACCTCCTAAGCCATCGCCGCCCCTACCTAAGCCCCTACCCCCTAAGCACCCTACCCCCTAAGCCCCGCAGCAGCCCCGACCACCTAACCCCCGACCCGCACCATCCAAAGCCGCCGCCGCCGATACCCCCTAAGCCCCGCCGTCTACCTCCTAAGCCATCGCCGCCCCTACCTAAGCCCCTACCCCCTAAGCACCCTACCCCCTAAGCCCCGCAGCAGCCCCGACCACCTAACCCCCGACCCGCACCATCCAAAGCCGCCGCCGATACCCCTAAGCCCCGCCGTCTACCCCCTAAGCCATCGCCGCCCCTACCTAAGCCCCTACCCCCTAAGCACCGCAGCAGCCCCGACCACCTAACCCCCGACCCGCAGCATCCAAACCCGCCCCCGATACCCCCTAAGCCCCGCCGTCTACCCCCTAAGCCATCGCCGCCCCTACCCCCTAGGCCCCCGCCGATACCCCCTAAGCCATGCCGCCTACCCCCTAAGGCACCGCCGCCCCTAACCCCCTACCCCCTAGACCCCCGACGATACCCCCTAAGCCATGCCGCCTACCCCCTAAGGCACCGCCGCCCCTAACCCCTAAACCCCGCAGCAGCCCCGACCACCTAACCCCCGACTCGCACCATCCAAACCCGCCGCCGATACCCCCTAAGCCCCGACTACCTAACCCCCGACTCGCACCATCCAAAGCCGCCGCCGATACCCCCTAAGCCCCGCCGTCTACCCCCTAAGCCATCGCCGCCCCTACCTAAGCTCCTACCCCCTAGGCCCCCGCCGATACCCCCTAAGCTCCCGCCGCTGTCCCCTGCCCCTGTCGCTAAAGCCCTACACCCTAACCCCCCGCCGTCCCCTAACCTAACGCCGCTCTCACCTAAGGCCCTACACCCGAAGCCCCCGTCCATCACTTACATGCCTTCAAGTCATCTGATCGTCCGTCCGATCGTCCGTCCGATCCTCCGTCCGGCCAGGCGTCCTCTTCGTCCGGCCCCGGGGATCTTCTGTCTTCTTTTCCGAAAATTCCACCTCCGACGTCCTCTTCCTTCTCATTAAGATAGAATGGAGGAAAAATCCCCCATTCTACCTCAATGAAATCTCACGCCGTCTTCTGATTGGTCGATGGATAATGCCCTCAGCCAATCAGAAGAGCTCCTCATTCAGTTTTCATTCAGGTCCGCCTTTTTTCCCCATTGACATACATTACCGGTGTGTCGGCGATTTTATGGCCGCCCCCCTGGTTCTATTTGTCGGCCCTAAAATCGCGGACACACACGCTAATGCATCTCTATGGGCAGTCAGCTCGACTTCTGATTGGTTGCCGTTCAATCCGAAATCGGGCTGACTGCCCATAGAGATGCATTAGCGGTGTGTCCGCGATTTTAGGGCCGACAAATAGAACCAGGTGGGCGGCCATAAAACCGCTGACACACCGGTAATGTATGTCAATGGCCAAAAAAAAGGCGGACCTGAATGAGAACTGCGTCTCAGTCAAACTTAAAAAAATAATAAATTAAATAATAAAAAAAATAATTAAAAAAGAATTTAAAAATAATAAAAATATTAATTAAAAATAATAAACAATTCAATAAAAATAATAATAAAAAAATAAAATATATGCTAATAAGATCAGCCCTTTGCGGACCTCAATGAGAACTGCGTCTCAGCCTAAATAATAAATTAAATAATAAAAAAAATAATTAAAAAACAATTAAAAAATAATAAAAAAAATTAATTAAAAATAATAAAAAATTCAATAAAAATAATAATAAAAAAATAAAATATATGCTAATAAGATCAGCCCTTTGCGGACCTGAATGAGAACTGCCTCTCAGCCTAAATAATAAATTAAATAATAAAAAAATAATTAAAAAAGAATTAAAAAATAATAAAAAAAAATAATTAAAAATAATAAAAAATTCAATAAAAAATAATAATAAAAAAATAAAATATATGCTAATAAGATCAGCCCTTTGCGGACCTGAATGAGAACTGCGTCTCAGCCTAAATAATAAATTAAATAATAAAAAAAATAATTAAAAAAGAATTATTAAAAAATAATAAAAAAAAATAATTAAAAATAATAAAAAATTCAATAAAAAATAATAATAAAAAAATAAAATATATGCTAATAAGATCAGCCCTTTGCGGACCTGAATGAGAACTGCGTCTCAGCCTAAATAATAAATTAAATAATAAAAAAAATAATTAAAAAAGAATTAAAAAATAATAAAAAAAAATAATTAAAAATAATAAAAAATTCAATAAAAATAATAATAAAAAAATAAAATATATGCTAATAAGATCAGCCCTTTGCGGACCTGAATGAGAACTGCGTCTCAGCCTAAATAATAAATTAAATAATAAAAAAAATAATTAAAAAATAATTAAAAAATAATAAAAAAAAATAATTAAAAATAATAAAAAATTCAATAAAAATAATAATAAAAAAATAAAATATATGCTAATAAGATCAGCCCTTTGCGGACCTGAATGAGAACTGCGTCTCAGCCTAAATAATAAATTAAATAATAAAAAAAATAATTAAAAAAGAATTAAAAAATAATAAAAAAAAATAATTAAAAATAATAAAAAATTCAATAAAAATAATAATAAAAAAAATAAAATATATGCTAATAAGATCAGCCCTTTGCGGACCTGAATGAGAACTGCGTCTCAGCCTAAATAATAAATTAAATAATAAAAAAAATAATTAAAAAAGAATTAAAAAATAATAAAAAAAAATAATTAAAAATAATAAAAAATTCAATAAAAATAATAATAAAAAAATAAAATATATGCTAATAAGATCAGCCCTTTGCGGACCTGAATGAGAACTGCCTCTCAGCCTAAATAATAAATTAAATAATAAAAAAAAGAATTAAAAAAGAATTAAAAAATAATAAAAAAAAATAATTAAAAATAATAAAAAATTCAATAAAAATAATAATAAAAAAATAAAATATATGCTAATAAGATCAGCCCTTTGCGGACCTGAATGAGAACTGCGTCTCAGCCTAAATAATAAATTAAATAATAAAAAAAATAATTAAAAAAGAATTAAAAAATAATAAAAAAAAATAATTAAAAATAATAAAAAATTCAATAAAAATAATAATAAAAAAATAAAATATATGCTAATAAGATCAGCCCTTTGCGGACCTGAATGAGAACTGCGTCTCAGCCTAAATAATAAATTAAATAATAAAAAAAATAATTAAAAAAGAATTAAAAAATAATAAAAAAAAATAATTAAAAATAATAAAAAATTCAATAAAAATAATAATAAAAAAATAAAATATATGCTAATAAGATCAGCCCTTTGCGGACCTGAATGAGAACTGCGTCTCAGCCTAAATAATAAATTAAATAATAAAAAAAATAATTAAAAAAGAATTAAAAAATAATAAAAAAAAAATAATTAAAAATAATAAAAAATTCAATAAAAATAATAATAAAAAAATAAAATATATGCTAATAAGATCAGCCCTTTGCGGACCTGAATGAGAACTGCCTCTCAGCCTAAATAATAAATTAAATAATAAAAAAAAGAATTAAAAAAGAATTAAAAAATAATAAAAAAAAATAATTAAAAATAATAAAAAATTCAATAAAAATAATAATATAAAAATAAAATATATGCTAATAAGATCAGCCCTTTGCGGACCTGAATGAGAACTGCCTCTCAGCCTAAATAATAAATTAAATAATAAAAAAAATAATTAAAAAAGAATTAAAAAATAATAAAAAAATTAATTAAAAATAATAAAAAATTCAATAAAAATAATAATAAAAAAATAAAATATATGCTAATAAGATCAGCCCTTTAGCGCACCTGAATGACAACTGCCTCTCAGCCTAAATAATAAATTTAATAATAAAAAAATAATTAAAAAATAATTAAAAAATTATAAAAAAATAAATAAAACATAATTAAAAAATAAATAACAAATAATAAATAATAATTTAAAAAAAATGCTAATAATAATATTACTGCTAATAATAATGCTATTAATGCTAATAATTATGTTATTAATGCTATTATTAATGCTAATAATCCTATTATTAATGCTATTTATACTAATAATAATGATATTAATGCTATTAATAATGTTATTAATGCTATTAATAATGCTAATAATGCTATTATTAATGCTATTAATGCTCATAATAATGCTATTAATGCTATTAATAATGTTATTAATGCTATTAATAATGCTAATAATGCTATTATTAATGCTATTAATGCTAATAATAATCCTATTAATGCTATTAATAATGCTATTCATGCTATTAATAATACTATTAATGCTATTAATGCTAATAATAATGCTATTAATGCTATTAATAATGTTTTTTAAAATGCTATTATTAATGCTAATAATGCTATTATTAATTCTATTAATTTTAATAATAATGCTATTAATGCTATTAATAATGTTATTAATACTATTAATAATCCTATTATTAATGCTATTTATGCTAATAATAATGCTATTAATGCTATTAATAATGTTATTAATGCTATTAATAATGCTAATAATGCTATTATTAATGCTATTAATGCTAATAATAATGCTATTAATGCTATTAATAATGTTATTAATGCTATTATTAATGCTAATAATGCTATTATTAATTCTATTAATGCTAATAATAATGCTATTAATGCTATTAATGTTATTAATGCTATTATTAATGCTAATAATGCTATTATTAATGCTATTAATGTCAATATTTATCCTATTAATGGTATTATTAAATGCTATTAATGCTAATAATAATGCTATTAATGTTATTAATGCTAATAATAATGCTATTAATGCTATTAATAATGTTATTAATGCTATTATTAATGCTAATAATGCTATTATTAAATGCTATTTATGCTAATAATAATGGTATTAATGCTATTAATAATGCTATTAATGCTATTAATAATGCTATTAATCCTATTATTTATGCTATTAATGCTATTAATGCTAATATTTATCCTATTAAGGGTATTATTAATGCTGTTAATGCTAATAATAATGCTATTAATGCTAATAATAATGCTATTAATGCTATTAATAATGTTATTAATGCTATTAATAATGCTAATAATGCTATTATTAATGCTATTAATGCTAATAATAATGCTATTAATGCTATTAATAATGTTATTAATGCTATTAATAATGCTAATAATGCTATTATTAATGCTATTAATGCTAATAATAATCCTATTAATGGTATTAATAATGCTATTCATGCTATTAATAATACTATTAATGCTATTAATGCTAATAATAATGCTATTAATGCTATTAATAATGTTATTAATGCTATTATTTATGCTAATAATGCTATTATTAATTCTATTAATTTTAATAATAATGCTATTAATGCTATTAATAATGTTATTAATGCTATTATTAATGCTAATAATGCTATTTATGCTAATAATAATGCTATTAATGCTATTAATAATGCTATTAATGCTCTTATTTATGCTATTAATGCTATTAATGCTAATATTTTCATTCCAATTAAAGGCATTATTAATGCTATTAATGCTAATAATAATGGCATTAATGCTATTAATGCTATAATAATGCTATTAATGCTATTAATAAGTTATTATAGCTTTATTAAGCAAGACATGCTATTATTAATCCTATTAATGCATAACTAACTATTAATGCTATTAATAATGCTATTAATGCATTTAATGTAATAATGTCATTATTAATATAATAATGCTTTTATTAATGCTAATTAATGCTAATAAGTAATGCTATTATTGTAAATTAAAGTAATTAATTAATAATAATTTCTGTAATTAATGCTATTGACGACCACAGATATTATCCTATTAATGTCATTAAGCTAATAATAATTTTATTACATATAATAAGCTTATTAAGCTATTAATGCTATTAATATAGCTAATTAAGTATTAACTGCTAATAAATAATAGCTATTAATGCTATTAATGTTATTAATGCTATTTACATGCTAATATATGCCAGATATAATGCTTATAATAATGTATTAATGCTTTAATTGCTAATATTTATCCTATTAATTGCTAAAATAATGCTATAATGCTATTAATAATGCTGATAATTGCTATTAAGTTTGCTATTTATGCTATCAATGCTAATATTTATCCTTATATGGCTTATAATGTTTTAAAATTTGCAAAATCTAATAATAAATCGCATAAATGCTAATAATAATGCTATTAATGCTAATTAACTTTATTAATGCTCATAATACCCTAATATGCTAGCATTAGTGCTTATTACTCCTAAAACAATGCTATGGCTTAAATTATGCTATGTGATCGCATTGATTATAAAATCTTTAAAAAAGCAATAAACATTTTTAATACCCGATGCATTTGCATCAGGTAACAGCTATAACTCTATAATAAATAAGCAACATTTTCATAGATTCCGATGCATTGCATCGGCTCACAGACTTGAATTATAGTGTCCCTAAAACTAACATTTAAATTTTTCATCAACTCTGAAGATTTTCCTGACCCTGTAACGACAAACTCTTTAAAATGTCAGGTTCACTCCATAAAAGAAAACCAAAAAAAACTACTAATTCTAGCCAACCGAAATTCCCAACAAGCTCACAAAGAGCTTTTTTAATACAGTGATACACAAGGACTTACAAATGAACTGCTCCTGCTGCCCATGCAATACACTCCAGCTAAGAGTCCTTCAATGGCATTTGGCACATCTTACGGCACAAAAACTCACATACCCCATGTTTAGATTCAAATGAGGTTATTACTGTGCTATGTTATATTACCTTAAAGGCGGTTGTCCGTCTTTGGAACAATTTTATTTTACCTTAAAGCAAGTATTTAGAGCTAAAATTCCCTTTTATATTGGTTTATTATAACATTCTGCGAAGTTTTACTTTTTACATGAAAGTCAAGTGTAAAACAAAGGAACTGTGTGGCCATAAATCGGCTCAGTAAAAGGCAAGAGTTGCAAACTCTTCTTTCAGACTGTGGCCAAACCCACTGACTGATTCTTAGATAAAGGGTCTGCCATTTTTGTTAATGCACCTTTCCTTACAAACTAACCAACATGTTTGTCCATTCAGTGGCATCTAGTGGAGGAGCTTGTGGACAGACCAGTCCATCAGCCTCCTCCAACAGAAAGCAGCATTCCCATGCAAGTTGTATGACAACCGGAGCAGGCTGAGCAAAGTCCTCCACTAGGTGGAATTGTATGGACAGGGGTGCTGGTCAGCGTGTGGAAAGCTGAACTAATCAAAGTGGATGACATCTTGGCCTGAGAAGCAAGAGGACTTGAGCTCGAGTGCAAACTAATGGAAGGAGCAACCCTAAAAGTCAATATGTTGATATTTATCGCTACTTCCAATAGGTAGTACTAGAGATTGTCTTCTTCCTCTCTGAAAAGATAATTTGCATATTTAATTTCCCAGAGGAACATTGCAGGCATTTACAGTTAAGGTACCGTCACACGCAGCAATATTGCTTGCATCTTCACTGGTAATTTGCTGGTTGCAGTGAAATCATGGACACATTGTTCTATTTTGTTGCTGTGTACAAATGGAACAATGTATCCATGATTTCACTGCAACCAGCAAATTGCCAGTGAAATTGCCTATCAATATTGCTGTGTGACACGGTACCTTTAAGCTGCGTTCACTCACTGCGCTATTGATCCGCTCTGTACAGATCCGCTATTGCAGTGGAATGCAGTGAAACACAGCGATGTTCGCTGTCCCAGCCAAGTCAATACATGCAGAGGAAAAAATAGTTGCGGTTCTGATAGCGCTAAGGAAGGAGGACAAGAGGAAATTGTTATGATGAACAGACCTTTATTAAAAACACGGTCCCTCAAACTCCGCTACGCGTTTCGACGTTACCGTCTTCATCCCCTGATGAAGACGGTAACGTCGAAACGCGTAGCGGAGTTTGAGGGACCGTGTTTTTAATAAAGGTCTGTTCATCATAACAATTTCCTCTTGCCCTCCTTCCTTAGCGCTATCAGAACCGCAACTATTTTTTCCTGTGCACTTCTCTCCCTTCTGAGGGACCGTGCGGTTCAGCAGCTTTGGAAGAGAGGCATCGTTTATAAAAAAGAACCTGTTTATCCAAGTCTGGAGGACTACTAGGACCTTTCTGACGTCACCGCCTTGGATCACGTGACCGGTGGAAGTGACACTGCTCTCTCCCTGGCACGAGGATTTTCTCAGGGACACCCTGCTGGCATTGCTCCACAGGAGGCTGTTACTGGAGTTGTACCCAGCCAGTACAACTCCACAAGGTGAGTGGAAACCCCGCTTTCCCTGCAATACGGTTTACCCTGAGGTGCTTCACATTTGCGCTCCTTCTCTTTTCTTTTACAAGTCAATTATGCGGCATTCACAACCTGTGCTTTTTACAGACCTGCTTTTGGCCTGAAAAGCGGATCTGTACATAGAAGTCACATGTCAAGTCTTTGGCTTTTCTTTTCCTGTGCTTTTACACACCTCACCGCACTCCCTCGGTGATCTCTCCTCATACGACACCATAGGACCTGTGAAGGACCTTGAACAGCACCATGTGAACGACCAACGTCACCAGGTCACATGGGAGAGCTAACAAAATAGGGAAACATCATGGACTCACATAGTCAGCAACTCAAACATATGATAAAAACCTGAGAACAGAGTTCTATGGCTACAGGACTCAGTATAAAGTCAGAGAACCACCAAAATGCTAGTGCACAAATTTATTATAATATTAGTGGATCAGTAAAAATACTACAGATGTATAAAAACCAAGGGAAGTTACAGACAGGGTGAACAGGTCACAGACCCCCATTGTAAGGATACAGTTCATAGGCAGTTTACATAGACAACCGTCTGGCATAACATGGTACAAATAAGGTCTGAAGAAGACTTGCTGGAAACACGTGTCGGGGTAGCCCCTGAGCACGTGTCATAACCCCCTTGTATGGGTGAGGTTTAGGGCTCTGTGATAGACTATAATGTGGTTTTTACTGTATTTAATCATATTTATTTGTACCATGTTATGCCAGACGGTTGTCTATGTAAACAGCCTATGAACTGTATCCTTACAATGGGGGTCTGTGACCTGTTCACCCTGTCTGTAACTTCCCTTGGTTTTATACGTCCTCAGTAATTTACTGATTCACTAATATTATAATAAATTTGTGCACTAGCATTTGGTGGATCTTTTGACTTTATACTGAGTCCTGTAGCTATTGAACTCTGTTCTTGAGTTTTTATCACATGGGAGAGCTGCAGGGCCCTAGAGGCAGGATCACTGCAGCCTCCGGGATGAGGAGAGATCACCGGCAGGCACCGGGGAAGCACGGTGAGGTGTGTAAGTGCAGCGGCGTTTACATATAATGTATTGCTGAATTCTGTGAGGATTGTTCTTGGGGCAGTTTTTGCACCAAAAACGGATCCTCACAAAATGCGTTCCTCATACTGGCTGAACAGACTCTACACAAGAAGAAAACTTATATCCTAACAGGAAACCGTCTAACATCTTTTTAGGAGCTTCTCTTGGCTCATTTATGGGAAGTCTACATTGAAAGGAAGCATATGCAGAGAAACAAAGCGCCTGTAGAAGCCAAAAGGTGAAAGATTTAGAATAATGCCAATCGCATAAAAAGGAATACATACAGTGCCTTGTGAAAGTATTTGGCCCCCTTGAACTTTTGAACCTTTTGCCACATTTCAGGCTTCAAACATAAAGATATAAATTTTAATTGTTTTGTGAAGAATCAACAAGTGGGACACAATCGTGAAGTGGAACGAAATTTATTGGATATTTTGAACTCATAACAAATAAAAAAACTGAAAAGTGGAGCGGTGCATTATTATTTGGCCCCCTTGAGTTAAGTTTGTAGCGCCACATTTTGCTGTGATTACAGCTGCAAGTCGCTTGGGTATGTCTCTATGGGTACTATTACATGTCGCAACATTGCATGCAATTTCACTTGCAACCTACTGGTTGCAGTGAAATCATGGACGTATAGTTACATTTGTACACAGCAACAAAATAGAACAATGTGTCCATGATTTCACTGCAACCAGTAAGTTGCAAGTGAAATTGCATGCAATGTTGCGACGTGTAATGGTACCTTATAAGTTTTGCACATCGAGACTGAAATTCTTGCCCATTCTTCCATGCAAAACAGCGGGAGCTCAGTGAGGTTGGATGGAGAGCGTTTGTGAACAGCAGTTTTTCAGCTCTTTCCACAGATTCTCGATTGGATTCAGGTCTGGACTGTGACTTGGCCATTCTAACACCTGGATATGTTTATTTTTGAACCATTCCATTGTAGATTTTGCTTTATGTTTGGGATCATTGTCTTGTTGGAATATAAATCTACGTCCCAATCTCAGGTCTTTTGCAGACTCCAACAGGTTTTCTTCCAGAATGGTCCTGTATTTGGCTCCGTCCATCTTCCCATCAATTTTAACCATCTTACCTGTCCCTGCTGAAGAAAAGCAGGCCCAAACCATGATGCTGGCACCACCATGTTTGACAGTGGGGATGGTGTTTTGAGGATGATGAGCTGTGTTGCTTTTACACCAAACATATTGCTTTGTATTTTGGCCAAAATGTTTGATTTTGGTTTCATCTGACCTGAGCACCTTATTCCACATGTTTGGTGTCTCCCAGGTGGCTTGTGGCAAACTTCAAACGAACTTTTTATGGATATCTTTGAGAAATGGCTTTCTTCGTGCCACTGTTCCATAAAGGCCAGATTTGTGCAGTGTACGACTGATTGTTGTCCTATGGACAGACTCTCCCACCTCAGCTGTAGATCTCTGCAGTTCACCCAGAGTGATCATGGGCCTTTTGGCTCATCTCTGATCAGTCTTCTCTTTGTTCGAGATGAAAGTTTAGAGGACGGCCGGGTCTTGGTACATTTGCAGTGGTGTGATACTCCTTCCATTTCAATATGATCTCTTGCACAGTGCTCCTTGAGATGTTTAAACCTGGGAAATTTTTGTATCCAAATCCGGCTTTAACCCCTTCACCCCCGGGCCTATTTTGACCCTAATGACCAGGCCATTTTTGTCAATTCTGACCAGTGTCCCTTTATGAGGTAATATCTCTGGAAAGCTTCAACGGATCCTAGCGATTCTGAGAATGTTTTTTCGTGACATATTGGGCTTCATGTTAGTATTAAATTTAGGTCGATAATTTTTGCGATTATTTGTGAAAAAATAAAAATATGGCAAAAATTTTTAAAATTTTGCAATTTTTAAATTATGAATTTTTATTCTGCTAAACCAGAGAGGTATGTGACACAAAATAGTTAATAAATAACATTTCCCACATGTCTACTTTACATCAGCACAATTTTGTAAAAAAAAAATTTTTTTTTGTTCGGAAGTTATAAGGGTTCAAAGTTCATCAGCAATTTTTCATTTTTCCAGCAAAATTTACAAAACCATTTTGTTAAGTGACCACATCACATTTGAAGTCTCTTTGAGGGGTGTACATGACAGAAAACACCCCTCAAGCTACTCAAAACTACATTCAAGAAGATTATTAACCCTTCAGATGCTTCACGGGAACTAAGGCAAAGTGGAAGGAAAAAATGGTCATTTTAATTTTTCCAACAAAAATGTTCTTTTAGCCTCAATTCTTTCATTTTCACATGGGCAACAGGATAAAATGGATCCTAAAAATTGTTTGACAATTTCTCCTGAGTACATCGATACCTCATATGTGGTCATAAACCACTGTTTGGGCGCACGGCAGGGCTCAGAAGGAAAGGAGCGCAATTTGACTTTTGGAGCTAATTTTCCATTCAAAAAGTCAAATGGCGCTCCTTCCCTTCTGAGCCCTGCTGTGTGCCCAAACAGTGGTTTATGACCACATATGGGGTATCGGTATACTCAGGAGAAATTGTCCAACAATTTTTAGGATCCATTTTATCCTGTTCCCCATGTGAAAATGAAAACATTTAGGCTAAAAGAAAATTTGTGTGGAAACAAAAAGTACTTTTTCATTTTTATGGATGAATTTGTGAAGCACCTGGGGGTTCAAAATGCTCACTACCCATCTAGATAGGTTCCCTGGGGGCTCTAGTTTCCAAAATGGGGTCACTTGTGGGGAGCTCCAATGTGTAGGCACACAGGGGCTCTCCATACGCGACATGGTGTCCGCTAACAATTTGAGCTGATTTTTCAGTCAAATTGTTAGCGGACACCATGTTGCGTTTGGAGAGCCCCTGTGTGCCTAAACATTGGAGCTCCCCCACAAGTGACCCCATTTTGGAAACTAGACCCCCCAGGGAACTTCTCTATATGGGTGGTGAGCATTTTGAACACCCCGATGCTTCACTAAAATAATCTGTAAAAATGAAAAAAGAAAATTTTTGTGGAAAAAAAAGTACTTATTGAATTATACAGATGAATTTGTGAAGCACCTGGGGGTTCAAAATGTTCACAACCCATCTAGATATGTTGCCTGGGGGCTCTAGTTTCCAAAATGGGGTCACTTGTGGGGGAGCTCCAATGTTTAGGCACACAGGGGCTCTCCATACGCGACATGGTGTCCGCTAACTATTGGAATTGTTAGCGGACACCATGTCGTGTATGGAGAGCCCCTGTGTGCCTAAACATTGGAGCTCCCCCACAAGTGACCCCATTTTGGAAACTAGACCACCAAGGAATGCATCTAGATGCATAGTGAGCACTTTGAACCCCCTGGTGCTTCACAAATTGATCCGTAATAAGGAAAAAGTACTTTTTTTTTTTTCACACAAATTTTTTCATTTTTACAGATCAATTTGTGAAGCACCTGGGGTTCAAAGTGTTCACTATGCATCTAAATACAGCGAAGCACATTTTTTTTTTCTTTTCTAGGACTAATTCTAGAAAAAGAATGGCGTGAGGCTCTGCCATATTTTTGGTCCAGCCAGGTACAACTTGACAGCTACGGATTGCCTCCAACCCCCAGCTGCCTCGTTGTACCTGGCTGGCAACCAAAAAAAAAAGCAAAGCCCTTTTTTTTTTTCTAGAACTAATTCTAGAATAAAACATTACGTGGGGCTCCGCCATATTTTTGGTCCAGCCAGGTACAACTAGGCAGCTGGGGGCTGGAATCCGCAGCATGGAGAGGCCCAAGCGTTCTGGGCCCCCATGCTGCGAATTGCAGCCCGCAGCCGATCCAGAAGATGGCGCATTCATTGAAGCGCCATTTTCTGGCGCTGTACCCAGACTCTTCCAGTTGCGCTGGTGGTGGTGGCAAACTGGGTAATAAAGGGGTTAATGGCAGCTTTTTATTGGCAGCTGGCACTAAGCCCGAGATTCATAATATAGGGCCAATGTTAGACCCGCCATTAGGAATCTCTGGTAAATAGTCAGAAAATACACACAGAGAAAAATCTTTTTATTTGAAAAAAAAACACAACAAAATTCGGACTCCATCTTTATTATAAAGATCCGACGTAGTCCACAACGAAGGTCCCACGACGCTCGATCGCCTCCAGACGTAGTCCACAACGAAGGTCCCACGACACTCGATCACCTCCGACGTAGTCCACAACGAAGGTCCCACGACACTCGATCACCTCTGCTCAATCCAGAGACGGCAGCAAGGGATGAAGTGTCCTCTTCCTACAGTCTCTAGGGTCAGAGTTATGGTGCACTGTATGACAATGATGTGTCATACAGTGCACCATGACTATGATCCCAGAGACTACAACAAGAGGACACTTGATTTCTTGTTGCACCCATCCATCCACCTATGCACCCATCATCCATGCACACACACAACCACGCACACATCCACGCACACATCCACGCACGCTGACATCCACGCACGCACACATCCACGCACGCTGACATCCACGCACGCTGACATCCACGCACGCACTCATCCATGCACGCACTCATCCACGCACGCACTCATCCACGCACGCACTCATCCACGCACGCACTCATCCACGCACGCACTCATCCACGCACGCTGACATCCATGTATGCACTCATCCACGCACGCTGACGTTTACGCACGCTGACGTTTACGCACGCTGACATCCACGCATGCATGCTGACATCCACGCACACGTCTACGCACGCACACGTCTACGCACGCACACATCTACGCACGCACACATCTACGCACGCACACATCTACGCACGCACACATCTACGCACGCACACGTCCACGCACGCACACATCCACACACGCACGCTCATGTACGCTCACGTCCATGCACGCACACGTCCACGCATGCACCCCCCCATCCATCTATCCATTCACCCATCCATCATCCATCCATCATCCATCAATTCATTCATTCATACATACATAGATACATACATGCATACAGATACATACATACTTACTTCCCTCGATCCACCGATGAGGAGGCCGGGAGAGGAGGCGGGGCCACCGACCGGCCTGCAGAGGAGCCGCACACAGCCGGAGACAGGGCTGGCGCAGCGGCGGGTGCACCGAGGTGTGCAGCCCGCCGCACGAGGTGAGGGGGGCCAGGACACGGCCCGGAGGTGGGGGCTGCCAGGGGGGCTTCCAGGGGGGCAGATGAGCGGCACAGGGGGAAACAGTGGCGTCTGACCGGCGGGTGCGGCCCGCCGGCAGATACATTATAATAGAGGGGGGGGCGGGCGGGCAGGGGAGGACGGGGGGGATGGGGGTTTCTGTACAGTCCTGTAGGTGGAGGGGGCTGAGGAGGGGTGGGCACTTGCCGATCCGCCCCTCCAGATCTGATTGGAGAGCTCCAATCAGATCTGGAGGGGTGAATCCCTATGATTCCCTCCGATCGGCAGTTTCACTTTTAAACTGCCGATCGGAGGGGTCCTGGGCATGGGGGGGTTAATCCACTCCCTGTGGGGTCAACTACAGGCTGTCACAGAGCAGCAGCATTTGTGACACCTGAGTGACCCCACTCACAGGAGCTGCAGCAGCTCAAATCTGCCAGGACGTTGTACAACGTCCTTTGTCGGGAAGGGGTTAAACTTCACCACAATAGTATCTCAGACCTGCCTGGTGTGTTCCTTGGCCTTCATGATGCTCTCTGCACTTGAAATAGAACCCTGAGACTATCACAGAGCAGGTGCCTTTATACAGAGACTTGATTACACACAGGTGGATTCTATTTATCATTACCAGTCATTTAGGACAACATTGGATCATTCAGAGATCCTCACTGAACTTCTGGAGTGAGTTTGCTGCACTGAAAGTAAAGTATCTGAATAATATTGCACGCCCCACTTTTCGGTATTTTGTTACAAAAGTTTGAAATATCCAATAAATTTCGTTCCACTTCACGATTGTGTCCCACTTGTTGTTGATTCTTCAGATAAAAATTAGAATTTATATCTTAGTTTGAAGCCTGAAATGTGGCAAAAGGTTGAAAAGTTCAAGAGGGACGAATACTTTCACAACGCACTGTATTTTGAGTAAAAGGTCAACTTTTCCAAATCTAACCAGTGTCACTTTGAGGTAGAATAGTTTACTTATTTCTATATGTGCGCTGTGATGAGGTGGGTAAATCATTTTACACCAGGATGAAAAGGGGTGTCATATATCAGGATGGGGGAAACACGCATCATATACACCAGGATGGGGTGAGGGCAGTGCATCATATACACTAAGATGGGGGGGTATCATATACACCAGGATGGGGGGGGCATCATATATCTAAAACCTGGATGCATCTTATGGTCCGATGTGGTTTATAGACCAAAAATATGATACTATTTACAATGTCTACCTTACATCGGCATCATTTTTTGTTAGGAAATAAGAGGTTTTTTTTTAAAGGAACCAAATAACATTTGACTTTGAGAGGCCTATCTGACAGGAAATACCTAAAAGTGACATGTTAAAAACTGCACATCTCATAACCATATTGCAGAAGCACTATGAAGAAAAAGCATAGCTTTTGCCATTTTTTTCTTTTTTTTTACAGTGTTCATTGAAGGAGTTAAATAGTTTTGACAGTTTCATGATTGGGTTGTTCTGGACGTGGCAATACCAAATATGTGTACTTTTTTATATGTACTTTGTTTAGTTTTTACATAATTATATATACATTTATATTATTATTTATAAATATATAGTTTTTTTTGTTCTTTATTTTTTGATTACTTTTATAATTTTTTTTACATTTATTTATTTTTTTCTTTTACTTAGTCCGTCTGTGGGACTTTTAGCTTTTCGTACACTGATAAGGGTGCTTTCACACTTGGCAGTTTGCCTGGATCCGAAAAAACGCATTTGCCACCTAAGGGTGCTTTCACATCAGCGTTTTTCGTAATTCGCGGCAGATGCGGTGAAAAAACCGCATCTGCCGCGTTTGCCGCATAACCGTTCCACTTGCGGCGCGGTTGCGGTTTTTTCTATGCAAAGTATAGGCATACTTGCGGCAGGTGCGGCAAGTGCGGTTTTGCACTTGCGGCAGGTGCGGCCGCGAAAAAAAACGCAGTAAGCCGCGGTTTTTTTCGCGGCCGCACCTGCCGCAAGTGCAAAACCGCACTTGCCGCACCTGCCGCAAGTATGCCTATACTTTGCATAGAAAAAACCGCAACCGCGCCGCAAGTGGAACGGTTAGGGCCCTTTCACATCAGCGTTTTTTTAAATTTGCGGCAGATGCGGTGAAAAAACCGCATCTGCCGCAACTGCCGCATAACGGTTCCACTTGCGGCACGGTTGCGGTTTTTTCCATAGGAAGTATAGGGGGACTTGCGGCAGATGCGGCAAGTGCGGTATTGCACTTGCGGCAGGTGCGGCAGAGAAAAAAACCGCGGCTTACTGCGGTTTTTTTCTCTGCCGCACCTGCCGCAAGTGCAATACCGCACTTGCCGCATCTGCCGCAAGTCCCCCTATACTTCCTATGGAAAAAAACCGCAACCGTGCCGCAAGTGGAACCGTTATGCGGCAGTTGCGGCAGATGCGGTTTTTTCACCGCATCTGCCGCAAATTTAAAAAAACGCTGATGTGAAAGGGCCCTTATGCGGCAAACGCGGCAGATGCGGTTTTTTCACCGCATCTGCCGCGAATTACGAAAAACGCTGATGTGAAAGGGCCCTAACTGTTGCACTTGCGGCAAGCCCCATGCATTGTCTATGGAGCTTGCGGTAAGTGTGCGGCAGACACGGCAAGTGCTGTTTCGGCAGTTGCAACCGCAAAAAATACCGGCGCTAACCGTGGTTTTTTCTCGGCTGCATCTGCCGCAACCGCACTTGCCGTGTCTGCCGCACACTTACCGCAAGCTCCATAGACTATGCATGGGGCTTGCCGCAAGTGCCACCGTTAGGCGGCACTTGCAACAGATGAGTTTTTTTGGCCGGATCAGGGTAAAACCGCCAGTCTGAAAGCACCCTAATTGGTATAATGTATTGCAATGCATATGTATTGCACCTGTCAGTGTTACAAGGACAAAACACCTTTCAGACCATGCTGCTGTCATGGTCTAACAGGCCACTATAGCTGGCAGACTCTGAGGTCACTATTTGGCTTCCAGTTGCCATGACTACCATGTTATGTCCACGATTACATTACAGGGGTGGCGATCAGGTGTAAGAGGGAGCTTCTTCCCTCTCCTACCGTCTTAAATGCTGTTAGAAGTTAAAGGGAACCTGTCAGGTGGTTTATGCCCCTCCAGCTCTCACTGTCTGTAGCTGCAGCTTTATAATACCAGTCTAATCATCCCTGTCTGAGCTCATAGTGCAATGTGAAAGGTGAAAGAAAAGCATTTAGTCCCCACCTTGGAGGAGGGGAACTGTCTGGCAGGATAATCGTTAACTCACTATTAACTTGGATAGCTAAAGGACCTGTGTGATGTAACGATCATGTGACCTAGTGGGCGGAGCTAAGCCAGCAAATGTATTATGTTCTATGTGAACTTAGCTCCGCCTATTGTAGTCACATGGTTATGACATCACATCAGGTCTCCCAACATGTTTTAGCACAAGACTGAAATGCTAACTATTAACCTGCCAAACAGTCCCCGCCCTCCAAGCTGGGGACTGACTGCCTCATTACATAAGGAAATGTAAGTGTATAAATGCTTTTCTTTCACCTTTCACATTACACTATGAGCTCAGACCGGGATGATTAGAATACTATTATGATGCTGCATGTACAGACAATGATAGCTGGGGAGGCATAAACTAGCTGACAGGTTCCCTTTAAAGGGAACCAACCACCCCAATGACCCCCCCGGACTATTAATATCAGTGCCTACACACAGCACATACATGTGCTGCACTGATTTTGGCTAAAAAAACTGTTTTTTAAAACTAAAGATAATGATTTTTAAAGTTTAAACCGGAGCGACGGATGGGCGGTACTTATCTGTGGCAAACGACGATATCTGATGCCAATCATCCCCCCGTCTCCCCTCGCAGCAGTTATGGCCACCCCTTTGTGCAGCGTCACAGCCCTGTGCACGGGCTCGCATGCCCGTGCACACGTCATCATCTACAGCCGGGAAGCGAGCGCGCGCTCTGTCTTCCATAGCCGAGCGCAGGAAGTCAGAGCGCGCGCTCGCTTCCCGGCTGTAGATGATGACGTGTGCACGGGCATGCGAGCCCGTGCACAGGGCTGTGACGCTGCACAAAGGGGTGGCCATAACTGCTGCGAGGGGAGACGGGGGGATGATTGGCATCAGATATCGTCGTTTGCCACAGATAAGTACCGCCCATCCGTCGCTCCGGTTTAAACTTTAAAAATCATTATCTTTAGTTTTAAAAAACAGTTTTTTTAGCCAAAATCAGTGCAGCACATGTATGTGCTGTGTGTAGGCACTGATATTAATAGTCCGGGGGGGTCATTGGGGGTGGTTGGTTCCCTTTAAGCTGAATCTGCTCACTTGCTTCATGCTGTCCAAACCACAGGCAGCATGAATCGGAACTTGACTGTGCGATTGCAGACAAGTATGTTTTTCTCTGAAATACTCCGGTGTTGGGGCGTGGCCTAGCGTGCTATGTGAGCGGTCGCACGGGTGAGGAGCTCTGGCGGCCCCGCTCATTAAAATCCTCTTGCCCGAGGAATACTCCGACTCTGAGCCACTTAATCGCTGGGGCTGACCTCCAGGAACGCGGTGAGCACTGTGGGACCTGCAGGCTGTACAATGTCGCGGCGAAATGGACGACTGCGGTCGGCGGCTGGGGGAGCCCCGCATGGCGCGCAAGATGGCGCGGAGGGAGGCTTCCAGGAAGGAGAGACCCCACGACAGCGGGAGAAGCGGCTGGAAGCGGCGGCCAAATTACAGCAGTTCGCCAGGAAGCAGCAGCCAGGTGCCCCACGGACCCCAGGTGAAAACACTTCAGCATATAACCCAGGCACAATGGGTGTTTGTGAGGGGGAGCACCTGCAGGAACAAGGGAGAATGTTGTGCAGCAATGGGGAGGCAGCCCAGGATAATGATGATACTGTGGAGCCTGAGGGCTCAGAGACTGTTAACACGCATGATGAAGCTGATGATGAGGGTGAACCCACACTTAGAGATGTCCTTAAAGCTATTGCTAAAGGAAATGCTGAGCTTGCTGGCCACATTGGATCCCTAAAGATGGAGATATCCACCATTCGCCATGATATGCAGAAAGTGAGAGAACGTATGTCTGCGGCTGAAGGGAGAGTGGGTGAACTGGAGGACACTGTGGCTCCCTTGGTCAAAAAGTTCAAGGCTGCTGGTGATTCTATTACGTACTTGCACAATAAAACAGACGATATAGAAAATCGCCTACGTAGAAATAATGTGCGTATTGTAGGAGTTCCAGAGAGGGCGGAAGGCAGAGATGCAGTGGAATATTTTGAAGCATGGCTGCTGAAAACTTTTGGCTCACAGAGTGCCTGCCAGGCCGCCGCAGCCGGGAGACCAAGCTCGCCCGATCCTGATAAAAATGCTCCACTTTAGAGACCGGGACAAAATCTTATATCTGGCACGGACGGCCGAAGATCTCCGTATAGAGGGGGCAAGAGTATCTGTATCCGGACTTGTCCGTGGAGGTCCGTAGAAAACGCGCTCAATTTCAGGAGGTTAAACGTCGTTTGAGAGCGCTGAAAGTGCAATACTCTATGCTGTTTCCGGCCCGGCTGCGAGTGGAGGCGCTTGGTGGAACCCACTTCTTTGATTTGGCCAAGGAAGCGTCTAAATGGCTGGACTTAAAAGAGAGACAAATTCGCAATGGATGACTGTCTGTGGTTTTTTCAACAATGGTTGATAAAGATTAGACCTACTGGCTTTGAGAATAAATGGGTCCGATGTACAATGTTGGATTTTATAAGTGTATCTTATCCTGCACTGTACTTAGTATGAGATCTGTTTCTCTCTCTCTTATATATATACTAGTAAAAAGGCCCGATGCAATTGCATCGGGAGCGCGGTGAAATGAATTGTGTGTATACAGGCGGGTGAGTGGCTAGCAGAGTATACATGGGGCTCTGTGGGTAGCAGACTATACAGGCGGGTCTGTGGGTAGCAGAGTATAGAGGCGGCTCTGTGGGTAGCAGAGTATACAGACTGCTCTGAGGGTAGCAGATTATACAGGCGGCTCTCTGGGTAGAAAAGTATACAGGCGGCTCTGTGGGTAGCAGAGTATACAGGCGGGTTTGTGGTTAGCAGATTATACAGGAGGCTCTGTGGGTAGCAGAGTATAGAGAAGGCTCTGTGGGTAGCAGAGTATAGAGGCGGCTGTGTGGGTAGCAGAATATAGAAACGGCTCTGTGGGTAGCAGAGAATACAGGGGGTCTGTGGGTAGGAGAGTATACAGGCGGCTCTGTGGGTAGCAGAGTATACAGGCAGCTCTGTGGGTAGCAGAGTATAGAGGCGCTCTGTGGGTAGCAGAGTATAGAGGCAGCTCTGTGGGTAGCAGAGTATACAGGCGGCTGTGTGGGTAGGAGAGTATACAGGCGGCTTGTGGGTGTCAGAGTATAGAGGGGGCTCTGTGGATAGCAGAGTATGATGTGGCGGGAGGCTGGAGGAGTGAGGGGAGCAGAGGCTGGAGGGGTGAGGAGAGCAGAGGCTGGAGTGGTGAGGAGAGGTCCAGATGGAGGGGTGAGGAGAGGTCTGGCTGGAGGGGTGAGGAGAGATGCGGCTGGAGGGGTGACATCAAAGCTCGGCGGCAGGACGTGGCTGCGTGCTGGGGCTGATCGCAGCCCCAGTCACACGGCATTGTCGTCTACGGCGGGTTGGGTGATGCAGAGAGGGATCAGTTCTTGCCCTCAGGTCACACATGTGACCTGAGCAGAAGGAGCGGATTGGGCGGTGTGTGGTAAAGACAGGACCCTGGTCATCCGATTGGTCTAGGACGCCAAGTCCTGGGCAATGGGATGGGCGTCCTGTGTGTACAACACAGCGCCCAATCCGCTTGCAGGGGCAGGCAATGGGAGTGAGCGGGGCGTGTCAGGCTTTGCAGGCTGACACGGTCCGCTCACTCCCATTGGCTGTTGCCGGCCACAGGACGACGTCCCTGGCTCCCGGCACCCGGCCACAGCCCGTAGACCGCTACTCCACCAGCATGGCGACATTGAGAGCCCAGCGGTGAGAGAGTGGCGAGGGGCGGAAGGCTCCGGTGGCATCCGGGCAGCATGGACCTCGCGGAGGGCGCGAGGGCGGTGGCGATGGAGCGGGGCGACGGTTGGCAGGATGGCAGCGGTGTCAGGTAGTGCGGCTGAGGATGGAGTAGGGTGAGAGGCTGGAGGAGGCTGTGAGGATGGGGAGGCTGTGAGGCTGGAGGAGGATGTGAGGCTGGAGGAGGATGTGAGGCTGGAGGAGGCTGTAGGAGGCAGTGAGGCTGGGGAGGCTGTGAGGCTGGAGGAGGCTGTGAGGCTGGAGGAGGCTGTGAGGATGGGGAGGCTGTGAGGCTGGAGGAGGATGTGAGGCTGGAGGAGACTGAGGCTGGAGGAGGCAGTGAGGATGGGGAGGCTGTGAGGCTGGAGGAGGCTGTGAGGCTGTAGGATGGGGAGGCTGTGAGGCTGGAGGAGGATGTGAGGATGGAGGAGGCTGTGAGGCTGGAGGAGGCTGTGAGGCTGGAGGAGGCTGTGAGGATGGTGAGGCTGGAGGAGGCTGTGAGGCTGGAGGAGGCTGTGAGACTGAAGGAGGCTGTGAGGATGGGGAGGCTGTGAGGCTGGAGGAGGATGTGAGGCTGGAGGAGGCTGTGAGGCTGGAGGAGGCTGTGAGGCTGGAGGAGGCTGTGGAGCTGGAGGCTGTAGGATGGGGAGGCTGTGAGGCTGGAGGAGGATGTGAGGATGGAGGAGGCTGTGAGGCTGGAGGAGGCTGTGAGGCTGGAGGAGGCTGTGAGGATGGTGAGGCTGGAGGAGGCTGTGAGGGCTGGAGGAGGCTGTGAGGCTGGAGGGAGGCTGTGAGGATGGGGGAGGCTGTGAGGCTGGAGGAGGATGTGAGGCTGGAGGAGGCTGTGAGGCTGGAGGAGGCTGTGAGGACTGGAGGAGGCTGTGAGGATGGGGAGGCTGTGAGGATGGGGAGGCTGTGAGGCTGGAGGAGGCTGTGAGGCTGGAGGAGGCTGTGCGAGAAGGAGCTGAGGATGGGAGGCTGTGAGGCTGGAGGAGGCTGTGAGGCTGGAGGAGGATGTG
Organism: Allobates femoralis; assembly: GCA_033576535.1. Classification (NCBI taxonomy): domain Eukaryota; kingdom Metazoa; phylum Chordata; class Amphibia; order Anura; family Aromobatidae; genus Allobates; species Allobates femoralis. The sequence goes on from JARQOC010000003.1 coordinate 365,437,037, forward strand.
AGGCTGGAGGAGGATGTGAGGCTGGAGGAGGCTGTGAGGATGGGAGGCTGTGAGGCTGGAGGAGGCTGTGAGGCTGGAGGAGGCTGTGAGGCTGGAGGAGGCAGTGAGGCTGGAGGAGGCAGTGAGGCTGGAGGAGGCGTGAGGCTGAGAGGTGTGAGGCTGGGAGAGTGAGGCTGGAGGAGGTGTAGGCTGAGGAGGCTGTGAGGCTGTAGAGGCTGTGAGCTGGAGAGGCTGTGAGGCTGGAGGAGGATGTGAGCTGGAAGAGTGTGAGGGGGAGGCTGTGAGGCTGGAGGAGGCTGTGAGGATGGAGGAGGCTGTGAGGATGGGAGGCTGTGAGGCTGGAGGAGGCTGTGAGGTGGAGGAGGCGTGAGGCTGAGGAGGCTGTGAGGATGGAGGGCTGTGAGGCTGGAGGAGGCTGTGAGGCTGGAGGAGGCTGTGAGGCTGGAGGAGGCTGTGAGGCTGAGGAGGCTGTGAGGATGGAGGAGGCTGTGAGGCTGGAGGTTGTGAGGATGGGGAGGCTGTGAGGCTGGAGGAGGCTGGAGCTGGAGGCTGTGAGGCTGGAGGAGCTGTGAGGCATGGAGGAGCAGTGAGGATGGGGAGGCTGTGAGGCTGTGAGGCTGGAGGAGGCTGTGAGGCTGAGGGAGGTGTGAGGATGGGGAGGCTGTGAAGGCTGGAGGAGGCTGTGAGGAGAGGGAGGTGTGAGGCTGGAGGAGGCTGTGAGGCTGGAGGAGCTGTGAGGCTGGAGAGGCTGTGAGCTGGAGGAGGCTGTGAGATGGGAGCTGTGAGGCTGAGAGGCTGTGAGGCTGGAGGAGGCTGAGGAGGAGGGTGTGAGGCTGGAGAAGGCTGTGAGGCTGTGAGGCTGTGAGATGAGGAGGCTGTGAGCTGGAGAAGGCTGTGAGGATGGGGAGGCTGTGAGGCTGGAGGAGGCTGTGAGGCTGGAGGAGGAGTGAGCTGGAGGAGGGTGTGAGGCTGGAGGAGGCAGTGAGGCTGGAGGAGGTGTGAGGCTGGAGGAGGCTGTGAGGCTGGAGGAGGCTGTGAGGCTGGAGGAGGTGTGAGGCTGGAGGAGCTGTGAGGCTGGAGGAGGCTGTGAGGCTGGAGGAGGCTGTGAGGATAGGGAGCTGTGAGGCTGGAGGAGGATGTGAGGCTGAAGGAGGCTGTGAGGATGGGAGGCTGTGAGGCTGGAGGAGGCTGTAGGCTGGAGGAGGCTTGAGCTGAAGGCTGTGAGGTGGGGAGGCTGTGAGGATGGGGAGGCTGTGAGGCTGGAGGAGGCTGTGAGGCTGGAGGAGGCTGTGAGGATGGGGAGGCTGTGAGGCTGGAGGAGGCTGTGTGAGGCTGGAGGAGGCTGTGAGGATGGGGAGGCTGTGAGGCTGGAGGAGGTGTGAGGCTGGAGGAGGCTGTGAGGATGGGGAGGCTGTGAGGCTGGAGGAGGGTGTGAGGCTGGGGCTGGAGGAGGCTGTGAGGCTGGAGGGGAGGCTGTGAGGCTGGAGGAGGGTGTGAGGCTGTAGAGGCTGTGAGGATGGGAGGCTGTGAGGCTGGAGGAGGCTGTGAGGCTGGAGGAGACTGAGGCTGGAGGAGGGTGTGAGGCTGGAGGAGGGTGTGAGGATGGGGAGGGTGTGAGGCTGGAGGAGGCTGTGAGGCTGGAGGAGGCTGTGAGGATGGGGAGGCTGTGAGGCTGGAGGAGGCTGTGAGGCTGGAGGAGGGTGTGAGGCTGGAGGAGGTGTGAGGATGGGGAGGCTGTGAGGCTGGAGGAGGCTGTAGGAGGCAGTGAGGATGGGGAGGCTGTGAGGCTGGAGGAGGGTGTGAGGCTGGAGGAGTGTGGAGGCTGTAGAGGCTGTGAGGATGGGGAGGCTGTAGGAGGCTGTAGGAGGCAGTGAGGATGGGGAGGCTGTGAGGCTGGAGGAGACTGTGAGGCTGGAGGAGGCAGTGAGGATGGGGAGGCTGTGAGGCTGGAGGAGGCTGTGAGGATGGGAGGCTGTGAGGCTGGAGGAGGCTGTGAGGCTGGAGGAGGCTGTGAGGCTGTAGGAGGCTGTGAGGATGGAGGAGGCTGTGAGGATGGAGGAGGCAGTGAGGCTGGAGGAGGCAGTGAGGATGGGGAGGCTGTGAGGCTGGAGGAGGCTGTGAGGATGGGGAGGCTGTGAGGCTGTAGGAGACTGTGAGGCTGGAGGAGGCAGTGAGGATGGGGAGGCTGTGAGGCTGGAGGAGGCTGTGAGGCTGGAGGAGGGTGTGAGGCTGGAGGAGGGTGTGAGGATGGGGAGGCTGTGAGGCTGGAGGAGGCTGTGAGGCTGGAGGAGGCTGTGAGGATGGGGAGGCTGTGAGGCTGGAGGAGGGTGTGAGGCTGGAGGAGGCTGTGAGGATGGGGAGGCTGTGAGGCTGGAGGAGGGTGTGAGGCTGGAGGAGGCTGTGAGGATGGGGAGGCTGTGAGGCTGAGAGGGTGTGAGGCTGTAGGAGGCTGTGAGGATGGGGAGGCTGTGAGGCTAGAGGAGACTGAGGCTGGAGGAGGCAGTGAGGATGGGGAGGCTGTGAGGCTGGAGGAGACTGAGGCTGGAGGAGACTGAGGCTGGAGGAGGCAGTGAGGATGGGGAGGCTGTGAGGCTGGAGGAGACTGTGAGGCTGGAGGAGACTGAGGCTGGAGGAGGCAGTGAGGATGGGGAGGCTGTGAGGCTGGAGGAGACATTTACTGTACTGAGCATGCTCAGTACAGTAAAAGGTCTCCAAACAGGAAGGCAGGGGTTAAAAAAAAAAAAAAAAAAAGTTAATGCTCACCTCTCCCCGAGCCCCCGCCGTCTCCTGCCATCTTCCTCCAAGCTTCCGGTGGCTGCCGCAGGCTCCCAGTGTCTGCAGAGCTGTTCTAGTTCCGTTCAGGACCTGCGGTGATGTCACAGTCACGTGACACCAGGTTACCATGGAGTAACCTGGTGTCACGTGACTGTGACATCACCACAGGTCCTTGACTGCAGTAGAAGAGCTCTGCAGACACTCGGAGCCTGCGGCAGCCACCGGAAGCTTGGAGGAAGACGGCAGGAGACGGCGGGGGCTCGGGGAGAGGTGAGCATTAACTTTTTTTTAATTTTTTTTACAGTAGTGCGGGTCTGTGGCTCGTGATGACGCTGCGCGTCATCACTCGCAGTCCCGCAAAGCATGTTGGGATTCGGCTACAGTGCCCGAATTCCCAACTGCGGATTATATAAGTAGATTTATATATATATCTCGGGCAAGCCGATATAGTTTTTTTGGGCTCATTGTATGGAGCGGGGGCTGTCACGGGGCTAACTATGAGCTACTTAAGTTTTATCCCCCTTGCAGTGTGCGAGACTTTGTTCTCCAATCTGTCTATCTCTTTTTATTCTTTCTGTTGTCTGTTATCTTTCTTTTTCTGACTTCTATTTTTTTCCTCTTTCTTACTCGCCGTGGGCATAATTCTTTTGTTAAAGGCCCACATGAGAGTTAAATTAAGATATATGGGATTAGTGATGAACAACGCTGTGAGGTTGTTATTAGGTTGGTGAGGGGTGGGAGGGGAGGGGTTTGTTATGAGTGTTATGGGAGAACCTTTTCACGTATCGGAGGATGATAAATTCAAAGGCGCTGGGCGGTACTTAAAATATCCGGTTTTGTCTGTAAAATGGTATATTTCTGAATATGGCTAGACAACTTAATATTGTGTCTTGGAATGTCGGGGGCATGGGGGATCCTAAAAAGAGATTTGCGATACTTAAATAATTAAAAACGCATCAAAATCTTGTGGCGTGTTTACAGGAAACGCACTGTAATGCGGAGGCGGCTGCCTCTCTTACTAAATTGTGGAAGGGGCCTGCATTTCATTCCACGCACAGCACAAACTCCAGGGGCGCGAGTGTTTTGGTGCACCCATCTCTCCCTTTCACTGCAGAAAGGGTGATCATTGACAGGGAGGGTAGATATGTATGTCTGGTGTGTAGAGTGGCTGGGGTACGATTGTGCTTGATTACTCTATATATTCCTCCACCATTTGCTGTGAGTAAATTACAAACTATAATTCCCATTATTACGGAGTATGCTAACATACCCTTGTTGGCAATTGGGGATTTTAATATGTACCTGAATGCCGGCTTGGATAAGTATCGGGCTGAGATGGGAGGGGGCAATATACAAGAGACGTCTCTGGCAAGAGTTTTGCAAGAGGTACAATTAATGGATGTGTGGCGTATGCGGTTCCCGGATGTTAGGCAATATTCCTGTCACCACCTGCCCCTTGAGAAAGCCGACGCGAAACACGTGTCGGGGCCTCTGAGTGAAGGCAGGAGGGCACTGGACCCCTCTACTTCTTCCCATGGGTAAGTTTTATTGGGTTGCCTCATTTGTTCCCCTAAACTAGCGGATTTCATCTTACTACATGCTACTTAGGCATGCTTCCTCAGGGTACAGGCATCTCCTCTTAGCTCCCAGGGTGAGGGTACTCTCCTCTGCCTCTCTTGCCTTCCTCTCACCTCCCTTGTCCACACTGTCCTTCTTTACCCTTCCACTGTTGCCTGTTTTGTGTACCACCAGTAATTTAATAAAAACTCTTTGTACTGCAAACTTTCGTGTGGTCATTCAGGTAATCCAATCTGGGTCACAAAAACATCTTTAGTCTCTATCTCTTAAATGCTTCAAACTGATGTGTGCTCAGTATCATGATTGTTCCCGGTCTTTTATACCATTATATCAATATTCCTGTTACTCTGCATCTCATTCCTCGTTATCTAGGATAGATTTGGCCTTAGGGAATAGCGCAATGGTGCCATTGATAATTGGGACTGAATATTGTACCAGATTGATTTCAGACCACTCCCCTCTTAAGGTGGTTATAAACGTGGACCGGGGTGCTATATGTCATAGGGGTGGGTGGAGGTTCAATCCATTTTGGCTGGCAGTGTTTGATAACAATATCTCCATTCCATCTGTTCTGGAGGAGTTCTTTTGTAACAATGTGGGATCGGTCTCCCTGTCGGTGGTTTGGGATGCCATGAAGGTGGTATTGCGTGGAGTCCTAATAAAAGAAATATTCAAGATTAAATCTAAAACTAGAGGTCGTATGCAATATTTACAGACTGAGGTGGATACTCTGGAGCACGCCTTTGTGGGCTCACCAACTACCGACAACAAGCTAAAATGGGTAAATGCCCAATCTAAATTAAACCAATTTGTGTTACAACAGGCTGAAAATAAACGTTTTTTCTTAAAGCAGCAATTTTATGCTGAGGGTGAGGGTGCTGGACATCTGTTGGCTACGGTTGCTATAGCCCAAACTGGGGCTCCGCTGATCTCAGCTGTCCGGGACAGTAATGGATTATTGGTCACGGACACCGGAGAGATTGCAAAGGTGTTTTTTCACTTTTATCAGCGGTTGTACTCCTCCAGAGTCGCAAAATCTTCTGCGGAGCTGGAGCGGTATATCCGTGGCATGCGGCTGCCTAGGCTGACGGAGTTCCAGAGACTACAATTGGAGGCTCCTATTACAGAAGAGGAAATGTGGATTGCGGCAAAAGACTTTCAGAATAATAAGGCTCCTGGGTCTGATGGTGTCCCAATTGAAATTTATAAGGAATATGGGGATGTGTTAATGCCTAGATTAAAGGACTTGTTTGAGGGGGCTTTGGGTGAGGGGGTTCTACCTGAATCGATGTGGGAGGCGGTGGTGGTACTCTTACCTAAACCAGGGAAAGATCTTCTACAGCCGGGGTCGTACAGGCCTATTTCTTTGCTATCTACTGATGTAAAGATTTTGGCGAAAGTCTTGGTTACTAGGCTGATGACAGTGATCAATCAGGTAGTGGGAGAGGATCAAACGGGATTTATGCCCAATAAATCTACGGCCATTAACCTGCGTAGGGTATTTCTTAACATACAGTTGGCATCTACGAGTGGCGGAGAGAGGCGGTGCTCTCGCTTGACGCTGCGAAAGCTTTCGATAGCGTTGAGTGGGAGTACCTATGGGTGGTACTGCGGGAAATGGGATTTGGAGGCCAGTTTATAAAATGGGTGAGACTACTATATTCTGCTCCTGTGGCTAGGATTCGCCTCAATGGTGCCCTATCGGATGTTCTGAAGTTGGAGAGGGGTACTAGGCAGGGCTGTCCACTGTCTCCTCTCCTGTTTGCGCTCGCCATTGAACCACTGGCGGTTAAATTGTGTAATAGCCCTGATATTCAAGGTTTCCGATATGGGGAATTGGAGGAGAGAGTGGCATTATATGCTGATGATCTCCTGCGGTTCTTGGGGGACACATCAGGTTCCTTAACCGCAGCTATGGGGCTTATACAGGAATTTGGAGAGTATTCGGGTTTAAAAATAAATTGGGATAAGTCAGTCATTATGCCAGTGGATGCTCTATCGGCTGATACGAGGGTGGGAGATACTTGCCTTAAAGTGGTGCGAGAGTTCAAATATCTTGGCATAGTGGTGTCTCCTATAATCTCTAACTATATCGCATTAAATTTATTGGATATGGTGGGTAAGTTCCAACGGAAAATTAATATTTGGTGCAAACTTCCCTTGTCGGTGGTTGGTCCAACCAATCTGGTTAAAATGATATTAATGCCACAGTTGTTATACGTAATTCATAATTCGCCAATATGGATTCCTATGCGAATTTTTTATAAATTTCAAGCCTTATTTAGGGAATTAATCTGGAAAAAGGGGGTGGCCAGGATTTGCCTCGATACACTACAGAGGCCTAAGGACCAGGGAGGATTGGCGGCCCCTAACCCGTGGGCTTACTTTTTGGCAGCCCAGCTCCAACAGCTTGCACTGGTTAGTGGAAATTTGGAAAAATTTGGCACATGTCATTACGGGGGGAATCTCCATCACCTCCTTTTTGGAGGTTGGGCTCTTGGCGCGGGAACGCAAAGAGTGTCTGCCAACAGTGAGGCTCATGAGGAAAATATGGCAAAAAACCAAGTCTATTCTAAACGTGACATGACATACTCCATTTACCCCACTATGGGACAATCCCGCTTTACCGGAAATTTACAAGTTGGAGGGAGCGGGTTTGTGGAGGGGATTGGGTATCACATTAGTGGCACAAATCTTGAGTGGAGATGCTCTCAAATCTTTTCAGCAGCTGTCTGATGAATTCTCTATCCCACGTAATACTTTCTATTTCTATCTTCAGCTGCCTCACGCCTGGATGAGCCAATCTGGACAGTTGCGGAACAAGATACAGCATCATCTCCTATTCAACACATTGCTTAGCCATAATGGTGGCAAGGGTCTTATCTCTAGGATTTATGGTATTTTGATGCAGCAATTCCAATGGGAGAGACCGTTGCTATCTAAGGACATGTGGGAACGGGATGTGGGTCCTATTGATAATGAATCCTGGGAAGATAAACTGAATAGTGTCCCACTTCTGTCCACTTGTGAGGCACAACAGCTATCCCAAATATACTTGCTACACAGGGTCCAACCACAAAAAACGACTTTCAGGCCCAATATAAGTAAAGTGCAAATGTATTTTATTAGGTGACAATGGTACACAGGGGAGGAATAATATAATACCAAAAAGAGCAGACAGGATACAGGTAAAACACTCCACAAGACCATGGATAAAGTGCATATAGTTAGAATAATTATAGATTAGTCCCTATGAAGAGATAAAGTGCAATTGACATTAACCAATAGCAACTACCAGTCTATAAAGACTGGAAGTTCGATTATATAGTGACCCCCCAAGTGGCATTTATATAAACAGTTGGGTCACAATTGCTTCACATAGTCAGGACAATCGATACTTATATTATGCCAAGATAGTGTTAATTCATATCAAGTTCATGAAGTATTTACCTATAAGTTCCTGCTGGCAAACACAGCCCTACACGTGTTTCGGAGTCCCTTCTTCACGGGGCGTATCAAGGAAGGAAAAGGTGCGTGTTAAAAAGGCATTCCCAGCCAATCAATGCACAATGTCTCACTGACGCTGTATTCGCGTCACAGCTGCCATAGTAACGCAGCGACGCACTGACCACATCAGGAGCCAATTACATCTCCGCTATGAGAGGCACAATCAACACATCACATCATTACCCTCCAATCACCCAGCGGAAGGAAGCCGACGTAACCGTAACGTCACAAGTTACCATAACAACGGCATAGGAATCGCACATGCCGTAGTGCGCATGGCAGGAAGGGGGTGTGTGCTACGTTCTCATAGATCGTCATACGTTACATCCATAAGCGTCGCCGCAGCGTCACGGTTGCCATGGTAATGTAGCGATGCGGCGGAGTCACTGATCATGTGAGATTATCACATGACCACGCTATAGCATAAGACACCACCGCAATCACACATACCGCAGCCAGTGACCGCGTCACAACAGTAGACATAATGCAGAGGATGGTATGGATTTCATCTAGGGGATTATATATACATTTTGGACAGAGTTTGGGGAGAATATACTAATAGCAATATTCATATGTACTAAATATATAACAAATATATATGCATATGCACCATATATATAGAAGTATCCATAACATACGTAAATGTTGTCAAATACATAAGTAGACAACATACTATTAGAATTAAATGACTCGCAGTCATAATCTAACACAATATGGATGATCAATTAATTGTATCATATATTATATAAAAGTACATATTGACATTAATATCTACCAAGACATGTATCACAACAAATCAAAAATGATCAAAAGAGATTTTATAATAGGTATAGTTCTTGATAGAAGATGTCAACCAAGTTGTAGATGGTATATCTAAATATATATATATATATATATATATATATATATATATATATATATAAATATTCATCTTCCCCAATATTTGTCCAAGAAAAATAAGCCTAAAATAAATATAGAGTTAAAACCATAATATTAAAAACACAGAAATTGCCAGTCTAAACAAAAGGAACAAAACTGAGATGTTCATTCAACCCATAAGGGTGAACAGTGTGTAATAACCAAATCCACTTCGTTTCCATCCGCGCTAAGCGTTTACTAACATTCCCACCCCTAATACCCACATTCAGGACATCAATTCCTTTTACCATAAGTAATCTGCTGTCACAGTCATGATAGGTGGAAAAATGACGTGGTATGGTCTTAAGAATATTGGTATCTGTGGTTGTTTTTGCCGCTTCGATGCCCAACACATGCTTACGTACCCTAATTTTCAGCTGCCTTGTAGTAAGGCCTATATAGATCTTTGGGCACGGGCATTAAGCAAAATAGATCACATTTTGTGTTGTGCATGAAATTTTATGTTTAATTTTAAAAATCCTAGACCCATCAGAATTGGTGAATTCATCACTGCGTTCTATATTTGGACACGCAACACAACCACCACATGGACTACATCCAATTGATCTTTTAAATTGATTAAGAAACGTTTTATGTTCCATACCATGATGATGACTGTGTACCAACAGATCACGTAGGTTATTTGACCTTCTAGCAGTCAAAAGAGGCCTTGATGGAAGAATCTGACGTAAAATTGGATCTGCCAACAAAAGTGGCCATGATCTAGTCAAACTTTCACGTACATTCTCAAACCCAACATTAAAGGTTGTAAGAAAACGGAAACTATTATCAGTATTCTTATTACGTGACTGATAGAGTAATGAGTCACGTGTAGAATGTTTAGCGCGATGATACGCTTTCTTCAGCACTCTACCACTATATCCTCTTTCCAAAAATCGGTCTCTTAATTCAACTGCTTTCGCCTCAAATTCATCATCAGTGGAGCATATTCTCCTAATACGCAAATATTGACCTACAGGAATCGATTTCAACATAAACCTGGGGTGTGCCGATGTAGAGTGGAGTAATGTATTGGTAGCCGTAGGCTTACGATGCAAACTTGTCCTTAGACAATTCTGGGAGTCACGGCTAACTTTAACGTCAAGGAAATCGACCGAGTTTTCAGAGTAATGGTGAGAAATACGAATATTGCGACTGTTGGAGTTAAGGAAAATAATAAATTCCTCCAATAAATCGACCGATCCCTGCCAGATAAAGAAAATATCATCGATGTACCGTGTCCATATTAGGACACGGTCCATCATGATAGATCTATCCGACAGGAATAGGTCCTTCTCCCACAGCCCCAGGAACAAATTTGCATATGCGGGTGCAAAAGAAGCACCCATAGCAGTTCCCTGGAGCTGTAGGTAGAAGGACTCCTTAAATAAAAAGAAATTATGAGTCAAAGAAAACTCCAACAGTCGCAATACCAACGTCTTAATTTCTCTCAAAGAACACGAGTGATCCATGAACGAACCGACGGCCTCTAATCCATCATTATGGCGTATGTTAGTATATAAAGACTCTACATCACATGTAACAATGATGGAGTCAGCACCAATAAAGAGACCGTCGATTCGTCTCAGGAAATCACTCGTATCCTTAATGAATGAAGGGAGTCCACTCACCATGGGCTGGATCTTAGCATCGATCCACTGGTTGACGTTTTCAAGAAAACCGTGACTCCCAGATATAATTGGTCGACCTGGTGGGTTGTGTTCACACTTATGAACCTTCGGCAGAAGGTATAATGTAGCAATGGTCGGTTCCTCTACCACCAAAGCATTTGCCAGATTACGGGTGACAATGCCGTCGTTAATGGCCAATCTTAAAATTTCTGTAAGTTCACTTGTAAATTTAATGAGGGGATTAAATGTAAGGCGCTTATAACAAATACGGTTACGTAGTTGATGAAACACCTCCCTCTCGTACATGGTGATTGGCCACACGACGACATTGCCACCTTTGTCGGCAGGTTTTAATACCACATCCGACCATTGCTGTATTTCTACCAATCGGTTACGTTCACTCCGAGTGAGATTATCTTTCCTGATTTTTTTATCAAACTTTCTAAAATCTTCACTGACAACCTGCACAAACAAATCAATGTTTGGACAAGTAGAGAGGGAATAGACTTCTTAGATTTTTGTTTAATGGTATCGGGTACCCTACCGCCTTCTGGTGTTATATGTTCCTCTGCAAGACTCTCCAATTCTCTTAATGTGCTTTGCTCCTCTTCTATGGGAAAAGATGGATATAAGGAATCATTAAAAAAATATTTTTTAAACAGAAGAGAACGAGCAAAAATATGGAGATCTTTAATCGCTGAGAAAGTGTTAAACTCAGAGGTGGGACAGAATGAAAGCCCTTTCTCCAATAAGGAAAGATCACTATTAGAGAGATGATGATCACTTAAATTGATTACCTTGTTACTTCTTTTATACGGCTTTTTGGGTGAATTAAATGCCGTGTTAAAATGCTGCATAAATCTTGGTTTGGCCTTCATACCGGCCACCGTACCAGATCTGGTGACCATAGTGGTACTCGGACCCTCCAACGCTTCACCACACGAAGATAATGAAGATTGTGAAGGTGTACGAACAAGGGTATCAGGAGTAACCTCAAGTTTTTTCCATGAATAAACTGTATTGCTCAATACATCTTTTTGATCACGGAGGAATTTCTTAGCATGGGTAGAGCTTATCTTCTTAGCAATCGTATCCAGCCTCTGTTCAAATCTAGCTTCAAATATGGAGATCTTATCAGAAGGACATATAACACGAAAGGTCTGCTGTTTCTCATCAATCATCTGGTCAATTTCAGTCATTGCCACCGTATTCAAATCAACCAGCAGATTATTATATTATTCCTCCCCTGTGTACCATTGTCACCTAATAAAATACTTTTGCACTTTACTTATATTGGGCCTGAAAGTCGTTTTTTGTGGTTGGTTTCTGTTAAAGTTTAACGATGGCTCCTATAATCCTAATATACCTATAATTAGGTGTCAGTATTGACAATTAATATGTATGTAATTAATTATCAGTTGTGTTTTTGTTTTCTAATTGCTACACAGGGTGTATAGGACACCCAAATTTTTGTGCCAAACCGGTATTAGAATAGATGATAAATGTCCAAAATGTGGGGAGGAGGGAGCGGATTTGATACACATGTTTTGGACATGTAGGCATGTAGCGGTCTTTTGGAATACATGTATCGAATATATAAATAATGTGTTTGAATCTGCTTTACCGCTTGCCCCGTTGGTGTGTGTGCTGGGATGTGAGGGCCCTGGACAATATGATGACTGTGAAGAATTGTCTTTAAAACGAACCCTGTACCAGATACAAAAAGTAATTGCTACACATTGGTTAGACCCTCAAGCATTAAGGTTACAGGAATTTGTGGATAAAATGCGGAATTTGATCAGATTGGAGGAGGGGGTGTATAAAAAAAGAAAGGCAATCCACAAGTTTGATAAAATATGGAGTAAGTGGAGACATTTTCATAGAGATCACTTTATAGCCTTGTTAAATATGATAGGGTCCTAATACTATCTGCAGTGGTATAACTGTTTAACCTGAATAGACATTTCTGGCTAGTCATATCTCATAGATGTCCTGATCCAATAATACAGCATAACTATAAGTGATTCGTTGATTGATTACAATTGTGGATCCTTATCCGGATTGAAGGGGGCTGTGCCCAACCCTGATATGTGCTATGGTTCATGGGGAAAAGGGGGGGGAGGGGAATGTACTTGTATGTGGGCTGCATAAGTCATTGTTAAATGTTTCCTTGGTTTCTCTGTATGTGATGTATTCTACTGTATTGGAAAATTCTTATCTCAATAAAAATAATCTAATTTAAAAAAAAGAAATACTCCGGTCTTGCAGAGAAAAGAGTTTGAAGAGCGAGCCAGGACCATAGGGAGAGACCTGACTGGTGTGGGCCCAGATGGCTCCTCCTCACCTTAGTTAATTAACTCGTCTCTTCCTATGTACACACAAGAGATTTATCAAGCAAATAGAGCGGTGCAGGGAGAAACTGGCTGGAGCATCCCTGTCTCATCCTATCAGCATTCTGGCACATGTTGAGCCAATGGTGCCTCAATTAGGCCAGCAATTTATGCCATGCCCCATCACTATGACAATGACATTATCATAAACGTGTAATATCATAAAATACTTTGTAAAACCATAATACTACTACTAATAAAATTAAAAATACTGAACATATTTACCCAGAATAGTTCTAATAATACAATGGAAAATACAACAAAAATAAAAACAAAAAGGAAATAACAAAATAAGGCTAGTCAACAGAAAAAAGAGAATTTTGTTTACTTACCGTAAATTATTTTTCTTCTAGCTCCTAATTGGGAGACCCAGACATTGGGTGTATAGCTTCCGCCTCCGGAGGACACACAAGGTACTACACTTAAAAACAAAAAGTGTAGCCCCTCCCATACTGCCTATACACCCCCTCCAGGAGAAATCCCATCAGTTCGGTGCATAAGCAGGAAGGAAGAAGAAAACCCACACCAAAACCAGAAGATCCTGCCGATATATCGGCCAACGGATCAGCATAAGCGACATGTGTAACACCAGCCACTGAACAAAAAACAAAGCCCAAAGGGCAACAGGGTGGGTGCTGGGTCTCCCAATTAGGAGCTAGAAGAAAAAAATTTACGGTAAGTAAACAAAATTCTCTTTTTCTTATTCGCTCCATTGGGAGACCCAGACATTGGGATGTCCAAAAGCAATCCCTGGGTGGGAAAAGACCCAAAACGTGGCAGCACTGATCAAAGATGAGCAACCGCCGCCTGAAGGATCCGTCTGCCCACATTAGCGTCTGCCGAAGCGTACGCATGAACTTGATAATGTTTCAAGAAGGTGTATAGGCTGGACCAAGTGGCCGCCTGACACACCTGTTGCGCTGTAGCCCGGTGACGTAAAGCCCATGAGGTACCACAGCTCTTGTCAAATGCGCCTTAATCCCCGAAGGTAAAGGCGTTCTAGAGGAAAGGTAGGCCTCCTGGATAGGAGCCTTGATCCACCAAGCCAAGGAAAACTTGGGGGACGGCGATCCTCTTTTTTTTTTTTTTTTTTACTGGCCTGTCGTGAGAACGAGGCATCCGCGCGGCGAAAAGAGGCCGTGCGGGAGATATAAATCCTGACAGCCCTGACCAGATCCAGAGTATGCAGAGACTTCTCATACTGGTGAACAGGATTAGGACAAAAAGACGGCAGGACAATTAAGGTGGAATGGAGAAAGCACCTTAGGTAAGAACTCGGCCACCGGTCGGAGCACCACCTTGTCCTGGAGAATCACCAGGAACAGAGACTTGCCCGACAGGGCTGCCAGCTCTGAAACTCTCCGAAGAGGGGTAATGGCTACCAGAAATGCAACTTTCTGGGAAAGTCTAAAAAGGGACACCTCCCTTAGAGGTTCGAAAGGTTTCTTCTGTAACGCCGCAAGGACCAGGTTAAGATCCCAGGGGTCCAGAGGACGTGTGTAGGGAGGCACAATGTGACTTGCCCCTTGCACAAACGTCCTCACCTGAGGAAGGTTAGCCAGACGTTTGTTGAACAGCACGGCAAGTGTGGAGATTTGCCCCATGAGAGAGCCGAGAGCCAAACCCTTATCCAATCCTGATTGGAGGAAGGCAAGAAGGGTCGGAAGAGAGAAAGGCCAAGGAGAAATTCCCTTGAGACGGCACTAGGAAAAGAAGATTTCCCAAACCCTGCGGTATATCTTCGCCGAGGCAGATTTCCTTGCTTGTCACATGGTGGCGGCAACGTCGGGAGACAAACCGAAGGACGTCAGCAACCAGTCTTTAAGGGCCACAAAGTCAGGCTGAGCGCCGCAGAATTGTGGTGGAAGAACGGACCTTGCGACAAGAGGTCTGACCGGGCCTGGAATTTCCACGAGTCTCCTGCCGTGAGCTGTATCCGGATACCAGGCCCTCCTGGGCCAATCTGGGGCGATGAGCAGGGCTTGCCGACCTTGCGCCCCGAGTTTCCGTAGGACCCTGGGCAACAGAGGCAAGGGAGGGAACACATAGGGAAGGCGAAGCTGGGACCAGACTTAAACCAGAGCGTTCGCATCTAACGCCTGGCGATCCCGGGAGCGAGATATGGAGACTGGAACCTTGCGGTTCAACCGAGAGGCCATCAAGTCCACGTCCTCCTTGTCTGAACGGGCGGACGAAGAGGAGGAGGGCTATGAAGAGGGACGAAAGGCCCGAAATTTGGCATGCATTTGACGCTGTCCAGACTTCTGCACCTTTGACTGAGGCAAGAAGGTGGACTTTCCACCTGTAGCTTCCTTTATAATATCGTCCGATTGCTCCCCGAAAAGCCTGTTCCCCGAGAACGGGAGTCCCTGGAGGAACCTCTTGGAAGTGGCGTCAGCTTTCCAATCCCGCAGTCACAACATTCTGCAGGCTGCGAGCAAATTAGCCGATGCCACTGCGGTACGGCTGGCAGACCCCATGACCGCCGTCCTGGCATAATCTGTGAATGCGGAGGCCTGAGATGTTAAGGTAGTCACCTCAGGAATATCCTGAGCTACTACATTGAGCTCCGCCAAGCAGGCAGAAACTGCCTGCAGAGCCCACACTGCAGCAAAAGCAGGGGCAAACGAGGCTCCTGTAGCTTCGTAAATTGACCTTTACAGAAGTTCAATTTGGTGGTCAGTGGAGTCCTTTAAGGAGGAGCCATCTGCAACTGACATGACAGTATTGGCAGACAGTCTAGAGACAGGTGAGTCCACCCTAGGTGAGGCCGACCAACCCTTTACCACGTCTGGAGGGAAAGGATAACGAGAAACCCTCTGTTTCCTAGTGAAACGCTTATCAGGGCAAGCGCTGGGCGTCTGCACAGTTGATCTGAAGTTAGAATGATCAAAAAACGAGCCGTGTGACCTGGACGGAGGAAGAAACTGATACAGTTCCTCCAAGAGCGAAGCCTCCGCGGGGAAGGGGGTGCAGTCAGGTCCAGCAAGGTATTACTGGAAGATACCAAATCAATCCACAAAGAGATCTTCCTCAGAGGTCTCGTCTAGAGGCCTCACAGAATTTTGCCAATCCTCATCCCCATCAAACCGAGATCCCTCAGTATGGGTCTCGGTGAGATGAGAGGAGGCAGGAGAGGGCTCTCTGCGTGGCCGTTTGGGGGGCCGTGGGGAGACAGCTGGATAAGATGCCCCAGTACTATCTCTGAAGTTCATGCCCCTGGCAGGGGATGACTCGCTGTAGCGCCAGCGGCGGGAGTCAGGGGGACCGGGGGCACTTCCCCGGTGACTGGCCTGTAAGGTCCCCTGCTATGGAGGAATGTGCACTGCATCTAACAGTGCCCTCAGTGCTCTCCTTAAAATGGCCGCCACTGCCTATGAAGGGGTGGGGGCGGTCCAGCCCTGAAAGAGTGTGCAGCAGCTCTCGCAGAGAGCGAGGCGCCAGGAACAGCTGTCCCACCCCCGTTATGATGATGTTGCTGTCCAGTCCGCCCCTGCTATGACGCTAACCGCGTCATCCGGATAGGCGGGCCGGGGGCGGGCAATAGGCGGCGGCTTAACAATAGGGCAAAGCCGCGGCCCAAATTAGAAACCCCATGCCGCAAATGGCTGTGGGCCGGTGCGGAGGTCCGGGAGATTGTCAAAAAACACCCGGACCCCGCCGAAACGCCTGGGCCCTGCCGCGCTGTGTCCCGCAGGAGGTCCAGAATCTGGAACTCCTGCGTTCTGGTGCAGATATGTGTCTGCTGCCCCCGGAAACCCAGGTGACTAGCAGCAAGATAAGCTGGAAGGAGCTGCATCCTGAGTGAAGGATGCCTCCTCGTCCTTGTATCGGGGACCATGCTACCTCCTTGCCCGAGAGCAGGGAGCGCAGGGGGCTTCTGGCCCATGGTACCGTCAGCCTGAGAAGGAGGGAAATCCCGGCTACCCCAGAACCCGGACACAGGGCAGAAAGTAGGCCGCGGCCAAGCCGGGGCCTAAATCTTTGCGGTCGCCCGGCGCCTTGGAGTGGGAGACAGCGGAGAGCCGGAGGTAAAACCGGATATTCCGCAGCATGGCTGGGACC
This sequence comes from Allobates femoralis, assembly GCA_033576535.1. NCBI lineage: Eukaryota > Metazoa > Chordata > Amphibia > Anura > Aromobatidae > Allobates > Allobates femoralis. The sequence goes on from JARQOC010000003.1 coordinate 365,453,901, forward strand.
AGGTAGACTGAGGTGCCCAGAATGCCCCACACAGCGATTACCCCCATATGATATGGAACCGGAGACGGGACTGCAGCCGCAGCGAAACCCCACACAGAGTACCTTATCGGTGCAGGGGCCGGTCCCTGGGAGCAACACAATTCAAGCCAGCAGTTCCATCAGGGGCTGTGGATGGCGTTAGAGCTCCTAACTGTATGGAAACCCGTGGCGATTCCACTTCTCCAGAGCCCCTAAGGGGGTGGAGAAAGAATACAGCATGAGGGCTCCAGCCCGTTGTACTAACAATAGGTACCTCAACCGCCCCTGCCCGAGGGTGGGGAAGGAGACATGCTGGGGATCCATAAGGATCCACTTTGCTTCCATCCGTCACTCTCCAGGGAGAGTGGGTATGACTAAAGTGAGAGTGGATGAGTGCAGAGTGTGCCTCCTTCAACACAAAGCTAAGAACTGATGGGATATCTCCTGGAGGGGGTGCATAGGCAGTATGGGAGGGGCTACACTTTTTGTTTTTAAGTGTAATACTTTGTGTGTCCTCCGGAGGCGGAAGCTATACACCCAATGTCTTGGTCTCCCAATGGAGCGAATGAGAAAATAAAAAATGTCCTGAAGTTCTAAACACTGAAATAAGCTCAGCAGTTAAAGGAGTAGTCTACCCCTCTGACAAAAGCATTCTCAGTTCTTATGTTTCCACCCAGTAAAATATTAACACTTATACAAACATACCGTGCGACACCACACTAGCAGTTTTGGCACTGGCTCTCCCCAAGATTTTGTGACATTGGCTGCAAGGATAGCGTCACATAACAATCAGCCGCCATTTCACTGTCCTCTCCTTTGGACAATTCAGACATCCAGAGTGAGAACTTCGGCTTCTCTCTCACTTCCTCCATGTCTAATTTGTATGGTGATGTAAATGCTGACTGGCCGCTTGGATTAAGTAACAATGTCATGCAGTCTTCGGGAAAGCCAACGCCGAAACGGCTATAATGCAGCAGCATCAAAAGGAGAGCATGTTTTATTATTTACTGGGGAAAAAACTAGGGATTGTGAAGGGGTTGTCAAGTAGTGGAAAACCCTTTTAAGGGGTTCAATGCACTATTTAGTCTGTGCAATAAAATGGCTGGCACTGGGAAGAGGGGGGGAAAAAATATCAAACGGTCCAATACCTAATGTATAAAGGGAGCACACATTTCAAAACCTTGAGTATTAGTAGCAAACAGACACATGGGTACCTTGATGATATGACACTGATGACACTTGGGTAGATGTTACAGGCTTGTAGGAACTGTCCTTCTGCAGAGGAAATATGAAGTTATACAGTATGAAAAAAAAATCAATCCAGCAAGTCTCTGCTAGCTTACCTACAATTGTGGCAAAAGTATTGACTCCGCTGCAATTCTGTCAGATAATACTCAGTTTCTTCCTGAAAATGATTGCAATCACAATTCTTTGCTATTATCTTCATTTAATTTGTCTTCAATGAAAAACCACAAGAGAATATAGCAAACATTGATCATTTCAACAAACTCCAAAAATGGGCCAGACAAAAGTATTGGCACCCTCAGCCTAATACTTGGTTGCACAACCTTTAGCAAAAAACTGCGGTAAAACCGCTTCCGGTAACCATCAAGGGAGTTTCTTACAATGCTCTGCTGGAATTTTGACCATTCTTCTGTGGCAAACTGCTCCAGGTGGCCTGATATTTGAAGGATGCCTTCTCCAAACTGCCATTTTTAGATCTCTCACAGTTTGTTCTATGGGTTCAGGTCTGGACTCATTGCTGGCCACCTTAAAAGTCTCCAGTGCTTTCTCAAACCATTTTCTATGCTTTTTGACGTGTGTGTTTTGGGTCATTGTCCTGCTGGAAGACCCATGACCTCTGAGGGAGACCCAGCTTTCTCACACTGGGCCCTACATTATGCTGCAAAATTTGTTGGTAGTCTTCAGACTTCATAATGCCATGCACATGGTCAACCAGTCCAGTGCCAGAGGCAGCAAAACAACCCCAAAACATCAGGGAACCTCTGCCATGTTTGACTGTAGGGACTGTGTTCTTTTCTTTGAATGCCTCTTTTCTTCTCCTGTAAACTCTATGTTGATGCCTTTGCCCAAAAAGCTCTACTTTTGTCTCATCTGACCAGAGAACATTCTTCCAAAACGTTTTAGGCTTTCTCAGGTAAGTTTTGGCAAACTCCAGCCTGGCTTTGTTATGTCTCGGGGTAAGAAGTGGGATCTTCCTGGGTATCCTACCATACAGTCCCTTATCATTCAGACGCCGACGGATAGTACGGGTTGACACTGTTGTACCCTCGGACTGCAGGGCTTTTGGATGTTAGTCAAGGTACTTTATCCACCATCTGCACAATCTTGCATTGAAATCTCTCGTCAATTTTTCTTTTCTGTCCACATCTAGAGAAGTTAGCCACAGTGCCATGGGCTTTAAACTTCTTGATGACACTGCACACGGTAGACACAAGAACATTCAGGTCTTTGGAGACGGACTTGTAGCCTTGAGATTGCTCATGCTTCCTCACAATTTGGTTTCTCAAGTCCTCAGACAGTTCTTTGGTCTTCTTTCTTTTCTCCATGCTCAATGTGGTACACACAAGGACACAGGACAGAGGTTGAGTTAACTTTAATCCATGTCAACTGGCTGCAAGTCATATGCGTTGATATAGGAATCCGGCTTGTAGATCGCGCTGTTCGAAGATTTGGCCAAGAAAATCACTCCAAGGACCTCGGATCTTTAAGACAAAGATCTTTATTCCTGCCAGACGTGACGCATTTTGTGTACCCACTGTACACTTCCTCAGGAGTTTAAGGATTACACAGCCACCATGAATCAAGCATGTTCCTTGGCAGGAAATGAGGTCTGAAACTTTTTTTTTTTTTTTCTCAAATCTTTATCACAAATGTCCATCACCACATAAATGTACAACACACATCAATATAAAACAATACACATCATTTAAACATATCTCCCTTTATAAAACCAAGCAATAAAATCACAATCTTTCAATTAAAATATTACATACTCTTTAAAAATAATGCTCATTAGTACATTCCTTGCTCTTATACATTAATTTATCCCTTACACTTCCATGGTGAATAGGAGAGTGGTAGAAAAGTTATAAAATTCTATCTCTGTCTAATGATTAATGGCACATATCATTACCACTTCCTCTCTATTTATCCATTACACTGACTTTGGTTTTTACCTGTTAATTCATATTCGCTGGTAAGTGTATTCGATTCTGTGTGCAGGCATCAAGATATCCCCAATAACACCATTAATCCTATATTAGCTGCAGCGCCACTGTGCTGCTCGGGTAAGAGAGTGCTCTCTTGAGCTTAAACATCGCAGAAAACTATCCTAACGGATCCAGAATTTTGAATATAGTTTTTAATTAAAAAACTTTTTGACATAAATATATTTTCCCTCCCTTTTGTTCAAATACCAGAATGACACAATTGATTCTAAAATCAGCATCTTAGAGGTTGGATCAGTTTTAATTTCGTGAGAACTGGCTCTCCTATTTGAAGAGATCGGAGACCTCATTTAGACCATAAGGCTGCAAGGTCCGCAGCCTATGGATCCAATAGATCTCTTTACTCATCAATGCAGTGTCCCTATTGGCAGCACCTTCTGGCACATGATCAATTGGGACCACTGTGATACACAGTTTCTTATCGTGTTTGATCAAGCAGTGTTTAGAGAGGCTATGGAACAAATAGCCCTCTTTTATATTATGTCTATGCGAATTTAAACGACTGTGCAACTCCTGTGTCGTTTTACCGACATACTGTAGTCCACATTCACATCGGATCAGATAGATAACATATGAAGTCTTGCAAGTCAGAAAGAACTTTGTCAAATGTCATATTGTTTTGGTTTGATTTAAATTGATGGACATTATGCCCTATCATAGTACAACATAGACGCCTATTCACATTACACCTGAAAGATCCCAGTTTACTCCATTTGATCGTTCTTTTCCGGAGCTTTTCATAACTTTCTTGAGGCAGCTTGGTGCCAGCATATTTTTAAGGGAGGAAGCCCTTTTAAATGTTACTCCCGGACTATTTGGCAGGATGTCTCCCAGTATCAGATCATTCATAAGAATCAGCCAATTTCTCTGCAGAATACTCCTGATTTTTTGGTGCTGTTTTGTATATGTGGTGAGGAAATTGATAGAAAAATCCTTTCCTCCCCCCTCCAGCCTCGGTCTGGGAGCTAGCAAATCTTCCTGAGATAAATTTGCACAAGAAAGAAACTGTGTATCACAGTGGTCCCAATTGATCATGTGCCAGAAGGTGCTGCCAATAGGGACACTGCACTGATGAGTAAAGAGATCCATTGGATCCATAGGCTGCGGACCTTGCAGCCTTATGGTCTAAATGAGGTCTCGGATCTCTTCAAATAGGAGAGCCAGTTCTCACGAAATTAAAACTGATCCAACCTCTAAGATGCTGATTTTAGAATCAATTGTGTCATTCTGGTATTTGAACGAAAGGGAGGGTAAATATATATACAAGTCAAAAAGTTTTTTCAATTAAAAACTATATTCAAAATTCTGGATCCGTTAGGATAGTTTTCTGCGATGTTTAAGCTCAAGAGAGCACTCTCTTACCCGAGCAGCACAGTGGCGCTGCAGCTAATATAGGATTAATGGTGTTATTGGGGATATCTTGATGCCTGCACACAGGATCGAATACACTTACCAGCGAATATGAATTACCGTATATACTCGTGTATAAGCCGAGTTTTTCAGCACAGAAATTGTGCTGAAAAGTGCCCCCCTCGGCTTATACACGAGTCAGTGACGGCTGACTGTGTGGGGCCGGTGTCCGGGGGATGGAGGAGGCAGGGGGAGGCTGTACAATGAGCGGCCGGTCACGTGGGGCCGCTCATTAGTGCAATGCAATATGCACTGCATCCCCCTGTCCATCAGCGGCAGGGGGAGCCGTGCATATTACATAGCACTGTCAGTGCTCTCCCGCCCCCTGTGGTAGTATACAGCAGCCCCCCCGTGGTAGCATACAGCAGCCCCCCGTAGTATATACAGCAGCCCCCCTGTGAGAATACAGCAGATCCCCCGTGGTAGTATACAGCAGCCGCCCCGTAGTATATACAGCAGCCCCCCTGTGAGAATACAGCAGATCCCCCGTGGTAGTATACAGCAGCCGCCCCGTAGTATATACAGCAGCCCCCCCGTGGTAGTATACAGCAGCCCCCCTGTGGGTTTATAGAGCCCCCCCCCACCTGTAAAAAGAAGATCTTTCATACTTATCCTCCTGCTGTCACGCGATCATCCTCCGCTCTTCTTGCTTGCACCCGGCGTCCATCCACGTGACCGCGCACAAATAGTGACGTCATTATTTGTGCGCGGTCATATGGATGGACGCCGGGGCCCGGGTGCAAGCAAGAAGGAGAGCGGAGGATGATCGCGTGACAGCAGGAGGATAAGTATGAAAGATCTTCTTTTTACAGGTGTGCGGCAGCAACGGGGGGGGGGCTCTATATACCCACAGGGGGGCTGCTGTATACTACCACGGGGGGCTGCTGTATATACTACGGGGGGGCTGCTGTATACTACCACGGGGGGGCTGCTGTATTCTCACAGGGGGGGGGCTGCTGTATATACTACGGGGGGGCTCTATATACCCACAGGGGGGCTGCTGTATACTACCACGGGGGGCTGCTGTATATACTACGGGGGGGCTGCTGTATACTACCACGGGGGGGCTGCTGTATTCTCACAGGGGGGGGGCTGCTGTATATACTACGGGGGGGCTGCTGTATACTACCACAGGGGGAGGCACTGCTGTATACTACCACAGGGGAGGGGCTGCTGTATATACCACAGGGGGGGACTGCTGTATACCCACAGGGGAGGGGCTGCTGTATATACCACAGGGGGAGGCACTGCTGTATACTACCACAGGGGAGGGGCTGCAGTATATACCACATGGGGAGGCACTGCTGTATACCCACAGGGGGGGCTGCTGTATACTACCACAGGGGAGGGGCTGCTGTATATACCTCTGTGGCTGCTGTATACTACCACAGGGGGAGGCTGCTGTACACTACCACAGGGGGAGACTGCTGTATACTACCACTGGGGAGGCTGCTGTATACTACCACTGGGGAGGCTGCTGTATACTACTACTGGGGCTGCTGTATATACCTCTGTGGCGGCTGTATACTACCACAGGGGGAGGCTGCTGTATACTACCACAGGGGGAGGCTGCTGTATACTACTACTGGGGGAGACTGCTGTATACTACTACTGGGGGAGACTGCTGTATACTACCACAGGGGGAGACTGCTGTATACTACCACAGGGGGAGACTGCTGTATACTACCACAGGGGGAGACTGCTGTATACTACCACTGGGGGAGACTGCTGTATACTACTACTGGGGGAGACTGCTGTATACTACCACAGGGGGAGACTGCTGTATACTACCACTGGGGAGACTGCTGTATACTACCACTGGGGAGGCTGCTGTATACTACCACTGGGGAGGCTGCTGTATACTACCACTGGGGCTGCTGTATATACCTCTGGGGCTGCTGTATACTACCACTGGGGCTGTATATACTTCTGGGGCTGCTGTATACTACCACTGGGGCTGTATATACCTCTGGGGCTGCTGGATACTACCACTGGGGCTGTATATACCTCTGGGGCTGCTGGATGCTACCACTGGGGCTGTATATACCTCTGGGGCTGCTGTATACTACCAATGGGGCTGTATATACCTCTGAGGCTGCTGTATACTACCTCTGGGGCTGCTGTATACTACCACTGGGGCTGCTGTATACTACCTCTGGGGCTGCTGTATACTACCACTGGGGCTGCTGTATATACCTTTGGGGCTGCTGTATACTACCTCTGGGGCTGCTGTATACTACCTCTGGGGATGCTGTATACTACCACCGGGGCTGTATATACCTCTGGGGATGCTGTATACTACCACTGGGGCTGTATATACCTCTGGGGCTGCTGTATACTAACTACTGGAGCTGCTGCTGTATATACCACTGGGGCTGCTGCTGTATACTACCACTGGGGAGGCTGCTGTATACTACCATTGGGGGGGCTGTATACCACACTGCTGGGGGCTGTATACCTGTGCTGGAGTCCACCCTCGGCTTATACACGAGTCAATAGGTTTTCCCAGGTTTTGGGGGCAAAAGTAGGGGGGTCGGCTTATACACGGGTCGGCTTATACACGAGTATATACGGTAACAGGTAAAAACCAAAGGAGGTGTAATGGATAAATAGAGAGGAAGTGGTAATGATATGTGCCATTAATCATTAGACAGAGATAGAATTTTATAACTTTTCTACCACTCTCCTATTCACCATGGAAGTGTAAGGGATAAATTAATGTATAAGAGCACAGGAATGTACTAATGAGCATTATTTTTAAAGAGTATTTAATATTTTAATTGAAAGATTGTGATTTTATTGCTTGGTTTTATAAAGGGAGATATGTTCAAATGATGTGTATTTTTTTATATTGATGTGTGTTGTACATTTATGTGGTGATGGACATTTGTGATAAAGATTTGAGAAAAAAAAAAAAAAAAAGGTTTCAGACCTCATTTCCTGCCAAGGGTTTTATTTAACATGCTTAATCCATGGTGGTTGTGTATCCTTAAACTCCTGAGGAAGTGTACAGTGGGTACACAAAATGCGTCGCGTCTGGGAGGAAAAAAGATCTTTGTCTTAAAGATCCGAGGTCCTTGGAGTGATTTTCTTGGCCAAATCTTCGAACAGCGCGATCTACAAGCCGGATTCCTATATCAACTCATAAGATTTATACAACTCTCCTGGCTGATTGCTGCATTCGACAGGATCCAATTGTTTGGTTTATTAGTGGTTGTGTCACACACAACCCGACCAGGTGAGTGCGACCATACTTACAATTCACTGATTATATCGGATAAGACCCTATTGTGCGCTTCCTCTCCATTTATTATAACTGGCTGCAAGTGTGATTTAGTTATTGCCAACACCTGTTGGTGCCATAGGTAAGTTACAGGAGCTGTTAATTACACAAATTAGAGAAGGGCCACTTTACACACACCAACTTATTTGTCCAACTTCTGAACAGATCTCTGGTTGCAGTGAAATCATGGACACATTGTTACATTTGTACACAGTCACAAAATGGAGCAATGTGTCCATGATTTCACTGCAACCAGTGAGTTGTTCAGAAGTTGGACAGATAAGGCCACTTTACACACACCAACTTAACAGTGCCAATACTTTTATCCACTCCCTTTTTTATGTTTGGTGTGGAATTAGATCCAATTTGGCTTAAGGACAATTCTTTTTGTGTTTTTTCATTGAAGACAAATAAAATGAAGATAATAATACCAAAGAATTTGTGATTGCAATCATTCTCAGGAAGAAACTGAGTATTATCTGACAGAATTGCAGGGGTGTCAATACTTTTGTCCACCCCCTTTTTATGTTTGGTGGAATTAGATCCAATTTGGCTTTAGGACAATTCTTTTTGTGTTTTTTCATTGAAGACAAATTAAATGAAGATAATAATACCAAAGAATGTGTGATTGCAATCATTTTCTGGAAGAAACTGAGTATTATCTGACAGAATTGCAGGGGTGTCAATACTTTTGGCCACAACTGTATATAGATGGTTGAGACTCAAATTTATTTAATTATCACTTATACAGTGCCATCATATTTCACTTTGCTTTAAAGACATCATCATCACCGTCTCCACTGAGGCTCATATAAATAGTTTCCGTATGTCTTTGGAGTCTGAGAGCAATTACATGGGAAATTTTTGTAGTAACCATATGCTGTTCAGTGAAGACATGAAGAGAGCTTTTCACCAGGACAAAAGTGACCAGTTCCTGCTCCTCCGCTGAGACTGTTTTTTTTGCTTTCATTAAATTGTACCATACATATGCAGACATTTAGGCCTTTTAATTCAGTGCTATTTTATTATACTCATGGGCTAATAATGCAAATCAGCCTAAAGACACACCCACTGAGAATCCTGGGAGCCATGACCCCTTTGTAAAGGCCAGAAAAACTGGCACTATATAAAAAGGCCCATATCTCTGGGACCACATTGTGGATTTAAAAAAAAAAAAAAAAAAGACAAAAGGACAGAGAGAATAAAATAAAGTAGCCTTCAGACATCTGTTTTTATTTAATCTGATTTTATTTTTAATAAGGAATGCAAACTAGATCCTGCTTGTGCCCACTGAGTTTCAATGGGAACTCCAGCACTTTCATTTGGATCCACTTGCACCTGGGTGATGCCAAAACCAGTTTTTTACCAAGCCCAAAAAAACAGAACATGTAGTGTTTTATTTGTGCTTGTTGAAAAAACACTTCTACATGGATCAGACATACTGCGGCATGATTTTCAATATGTGTCAGTGGAGGCCAGATCCAGTTTTACCGGATCATTCCTTAGGGTAGCACAGTGGCTCAGTGATTGGCACTGCAGCTTTGTAGCACTGGGGTTCAAACAAGGACAACATCTTCAAGGAGTCTGCATGTTCTTCCCATGTTTGGAGTGTGGAAGGAAACTGGAGTACTCGGAGGAAACCCAAAGACATACTGATAGGATGCGTAGATTGTGAGCCCTTATGGGGACAGTATTACTGATGTATGTAAAAGTGCTGTGGAATTAATAGCGTTATATAAGTGAATAAATAGTTATTATTATCCAGTAAAACCAGATCCAGCATGCCTACTGTGCATACGCAGCAACGACACATATGTAAAGTTTGGGGCCCATACCGAACACCTGAATGTTCGGGCAAGGACCTCGAACAAGGAGTTAACGCGATTAACCCATTATACTCCCCTGTCTCGCCGCTGCAGACACTTCCAGGTCAAGCTCATTAGCCTCATCTAATATTCACTGCATTGGTTGCTGAACAGCCAATCACAGATGCCCATTCTCTGTGACAGGATCTGTAATTGGCTGTTGCACCCCACCCACTGTGCCAGCAACCAATTACAGATGCAATGGGTGGGGTACAACAGCCAATCACAGATGCTGTCATATAGACTGGGTGTCTGTGATGTGATTGGCTGTTCATCAATCTGTGCAGAGAGGACCCAAAAGTGGTCATAGCAGCGAGACTGGTGGGTATAATGCATTAATGACGTTAGGTCCCTGTTCAGAGTCTGTGTCAAACACTCAGGTGATCAGTATGATAACAAAATAGGCAAACTGATCTGGACAATACCGAATGGAGCTGAATGAAACTGTACCAGTATTATAACGGACACTGCATAGGGTTCCAGTATAATACCAGTACGGTTTAATCCGGTTTAAGGGCAAAAATTGTATCCGGTCAGTTGAGGTTTTCGCCTGATCTGGCCGGATACAAAAAAAACGCTGGTGTGATACTGCCCTAAATGCAAAAACTGGTCACTTTTGATGGAGCAGTTCCTCTTCAAAAGGTCCACCATTTTTTTTTACAACTCTTTGGAAATGAAACTCTAGAAATAACATCCATATTCATTGCAAATACCCATAAATATATTTGAATATAGGATCTATGCTTATTGGATATAATGTTAAAGTGGTAGCAAAATACAGTGCCTACAAGTAGTCTTCAACCCCCTGCAGATTTTGGGTGGTTTCAAACTGCAAACGAGAGTAGGATTTATTAACAGAAGCATAAATCTTACAAACCTAAAAGTTATGTTGCTCAGTTGAATTTTAATAAATTTTAAACATAAAAGTGTGGGTCAATTATTATTCAACCCCTAGGTTTAATATTTTGTGGAATAACCCTTGTTTGCAATTACAGCTAATAATCGTCTTTTATAAGACCTGATCAGGCCGGCACAGGTCTCTGGAGTTATCTTGGCCCACTCCTCCATGCAGATCTTCTCCAAGTTATCTAGGTTCTTTGGGTGTCTCATGTGGACTTTAATCTTGAGCTCCTTCCACAAGTTTTCAATTGTGTTAAGGTCAGGAGACTGACTAGGCCACTCCAACACCTTGATTTTTTCCCTCTTGAACCAGGCCTTGGTTTTCTTGGCTGTGTGCTTTGGGTCGTTGTCTTGTTGGAAGATGAAATTACGACCCATCTTAAGATCCTTGATGGAGGAGCGGAGGTTCTTGGCCAAAATCTCCAGGTAGGCCGTGCTATCCATCTTACCATGGATGCGGACCAGATGGCCAGGCCCCTTAGCTGAGAAACAGCCCCACAGCATGATGCTGCCACCACCATGCTTGACTGTAGGGATGGTATTCTTGGCGTCGTATGCAGTGCCATCCAGTCTCCAAACGTCACGTGTGTGGTTGGCACCAAAGATCTCATAGAACCTTGAACCAGTCTGTCTCAGAGTCCTCCAAGTGATCATGAGCAAACTGTAGACGAGCCTTGACATGACGCTTTGAAAGTAAAGGTACCTTACGGGCTCGTCTGGAGACCATTGCGGTGGAGTACGTTACTTATGGTATTGACTGAAACCAATGTCCCCACTGCCATGAGATCTTCCCGGAGCTCCTTCCTTGTTGTCCTTGGGTTAGCCTTGACTCTTCGGACAAGCCTGGCCTCGGCACGGGAGGAAACTTTCAAAGGCTCTCCAGGTCGTGGAAGGCTAACAGTAGTTCCATAAGCCTTCCACTTCCGGATGATGCTCCCAACAGTGGAGACAGGTAGGCCTAACTCCTTGGAAAGGGTTTTGTACCCCTTGCCAGCCTTGTGACCCTCCACGATCTTGTCTCTGATGGCCTTGGAATGCTCCTTTGTCTTTCCCATGTTGACCATGTATGAGTGCTGTTCACAAGTTTGGGGAGGGTCTTAAATAGTCAGAAAAGGCTGGCAAAAGAGATAATTAATCCACACATGTGAAGCTCATTGTTCTTTGGTCCCCCTAAAGTATTTAGAAGTAATTCAGGCACAAACAGAATGCTGGTGGTTTGAGGGGTTGAATAATAAATGACCCTCTGAATTAACTTTTAATGCTTTAAAAAAAAAAAGAACAAAAATTAAAAAAATCTTTTTGGCTGCAGTGCATTTCTCACTTCCAGGTTGATCTACAGTCCAAATGTCACAATGCCAAGTTATTTCCGCATGTGTCAACCAGCTAAATCTGCAGGGGGTTGAAGACTACTTGTAGGCATTGTACATAATACAGTCCAGCACAGTAAAAATATCAGATAAGCTTAGAAACCCAAAGCCCAACATGGAAATGAAGGAAAATGCTATGGAGCTTAATGGAAAGTAATCACCCACCCTAGGATTTAAACAGCAGAAACTAACATGTAGGCACTATGCCATCCAGAGCAGTGATGCCAGGCTAGTGCAAAAAAATTGATGTCTATAGAGATACAGGGTATGCCAATGCAAATCTTGGGTTAGGTTCCATTATCATTTGCATATATGCTTTTTGAAGATTCCATGACATGTGATGAAAAATTAATTTAACTTCGTATGCAGCACTATTTTTTCTAATAAAAGGACAAGACATTATCAGGACACCAGATGAACTACGAGTGCCATTGTTTGGTCACAGCTTGAATTCTGTTTTTCTGCACCTACGATGGGACAGAAAAACAAAACCTAGACTTACACAATGGCAGAATTTTACCGTTTAGATAACAATTTAGTTCCCTGAAAATCTTGCAGCGCACTAGGGAATTTCAACGTTAAAGTGATCCTAAACCCAGAAACTGACCCCCCCTTATCTTTAGACCTGTCCCTGCACCCCCTCTTATCATTTCTAGCCATCCCTTTTGCATAAAAAAATCGCTTTTGTAAAGTAAGAGAAAAGGATATAATACTTTGACCTGTGTGAGTTCTCTCTTTCTGTGGAAGCCGAGATAGGAGGCGCCTGTCTGCTGCTGCCTGGTAATTATTCACGCCCTTCTCTGCTTGCTGCCTTTGTGAGTGTGTGGCCGCGTCATGAAAGGGGGCGGGGCTAAATCGCGTGATACCGGAGCCCCGCCCCCTTTCATGACGCGGCCACACACTCACAAAGGCAGCAAGCAGAGAAGGGCGTGAATAATTATCAGGCAGCAGCAGACAGGCGGGGCATTTGCGGCTTCCACAGAAACGGAGAACTCACACAGGTCAAAGTATTATATCCTTTTCTCTTACTTTACAAAAGCGATTTTTTATGCAAAAGGGATGGCTAGAAATGGTAAGAGGGGGTGCAGGGACAGGTCTAAAGATAAGGGGGGGGTCAGTTTCTGGGTTTAGGATCACTTTAAGCAAGCTGAGCAGTGGGGGCACTGTGCAAGGCTGAAACCAACACAGACTCTTATATTCTCGCATTCGCTCAGTGAGCAGTAACCTTGATTTTTCATGTCCATTCCCATATAACACGAGAAAGTCAGATTTCATGGCAGGAGAAGCATGCAATAGATGCCCAACAAATATGCCCTAAAGCATCCTGCATGTGTAACACCCTGCTTGTAGAAGCAGCTCTGAAGAGAAATCGTACCTTTGATTTGCTGCTGGTGCATTCAGGTAGTAATGTCTTGCAGTTTTTATGGACATTTACAGCACAGTCTGTGAAAAAAAAGTTGACAAAATAGGAATTCAAAATTGAAATTTTAGAGGGTGTGATAGACAATAAAACAAGCCAGAATGGGTGTAAGCGGAGTGTGCGAGTGTACAGCAAGCCAACGTGTGACAAGCATGCTGGGGCTAACACGAGATAAAGGCCTAATATTAGGAACCAAAACATAAGAAGTCATCATTTCTGAACACAACCACCTTACAAACACTTAGAAAGTACAGTATAAAAAGTCATGGATCATGTAAATAAGAGATGGGAATGGGAAATAGTACTCTTATTGAACGCCAATTTAATTCCACATTGTATCTTATCTGCATTTTGACGTACTTTGCATTGGTTTGTCTTAAACATCATGTGACAAAAGAACAAGTAACAAAACAAAACAAAAAAAACACAGAAGAATGTTTAATGCTCTTAATCTTATTTGCAGCAAATGAGGCACCAGAGGTATGAGCGGATACCGGAGCTGAATGAACCGTCAGTCAAGAAGCCAGTGTTGCTCAGTCTGGAAGTCTTAATAATTATTTCCAAAGTAGAGAAAGACAGCACTCACCGGTTTGCTTCAGGCGTGTACTTTAATAGATTCTTCAGGGGTTACATTGTGCAGGGGAGAGACAGCAGGGTGGACGACGGCACCGTGTCACGCACGAGCGCTTCTACGGGTCCGGGTCTTTATCTACTTTGGAAATATTGGTTAATGCTCATAGTCCACTCCTCTCGTGACATTACTGCATCTGCGTTTTTATGTTTATCTTTTAGTGTTTTGCTCCATATTCATCTTTCCACTTACACCTTTTTAAGTCTATTTTATTTGTGTTCATCTATTTTTTTTCTTTTTATTATTATTTATAATTAAAGCGCCATTCATTTCATGGCCATTTACATGTGGACAGGGGCATACATACACAAGTACAATACAAAGCAGAGACAGGTACAGGAGGAGAGAGGACTATGACTGCGAGGGTTCAGTCTACAAGGGATGGGTGAGGATACAGTGGAGGAGAAGAGAGGACCATGTTTATGAGGGCTCACAGTCTAAAGGTACCGTCACACAGGGAGATAGCGCCAGCAATGTCGCCGAGATCTCCCTGTTCAGGCGATGTTGAAGCGACATCGCTTGTGAGTTGCTGCGTGTAACAGGGCAATTGAAGGATGATAAATCTCTGGTTCTGAGTTCAGAGATTTCCCAACAGTGTCGGGAAATCAGGCGATGTAGCTTGAGTGATCAGTATGCCTACTGCCGTGTGACGCGGCGATAGCAATGAAGTAAGCGATGTGTGTGTGCAGGGAATCAATTCTGTAGGCGTGCCAGGATGTTTGGTTTGCCGCGCCCCGTCTGCGGCGATTGGTTTCTTCCAAGTGCGTTACTATTGGCTGTCTGTCGCCAAGGCTCCATATTTGATTATACGTGCCTGAATTACTACCCTCATTCTTTAGGTCTTGCCAAGTGTCATCCAAGACTTCAAAGAGGACCTGTCACCCACCTTGTACATGAAGCTAAGGGCAGCATTGAATGCAGCATGTCTGCTGCATTCAGGCAAGAGGTCCCCCATGTCTGATGGCGCCCGATACCCCAAGATAATAGTTTAGTAAAACTTACAATCTGGAGCCAAATGGGTGGACCCTGGTGCGGCAGCCTGTGTCTCTGTGCTGCCTCCCTGCTGCCAATCACGTCCTCCTCGCTCTGTCTCTGCTCCCTGTGCTGGTGACGCAGGCAGAGCGAGGTAATGCTTAGCCCTGCCCCTGGCCAGCTGTCCCGCCTCCTACTGTGATGTCAGAGCATTTCCCCACCCAGCTCCATAGCATAACATGCAGCTGGGCGGGGAAATGATTTGATGTCACAGCAGGAGGCGGGACAGGCAGCCGGAGGCTGAGATAACATTACCTACTGCGTCACTAGCACAGACAGAGCGAGGACGTGATTGGCAGCAGGGAGGTGGCACAGAGACACAGGCTGCCGCACCAGGGACAGCCTACTTGGCTCCAGATTGTAAGTTTTACTAAACTATTATCTCGGGGTACCAGCCGCCATCAGACATGGGGGGACCCCTTGCCTGAATGCAGCAGACATGCTGCATTCAGTGCTGCCCTTAGCTCAACATGTATGGTTGGTGACAGGTCCTCTTTAAATAAATTAGCGTCACAGAACTCTTCTTTTAGTTTGTTACTCCCGGCGTGTGTTAACGATAATGACATCGCTTACTACTTACGCTCGTCATGGATGCCAAAACTGTTTAATCGGTGGATATATCCGCCCCATTTTTTTGGGAACACAACTGTGTAAGCAAAAATGTGGCACATATATCAAGATCTTCAGGCATCTGTTTCCCGGCACTATGTAATTGTTCAGGTTTTTTTTCACCATGCAAGGTGTGGATGAAGACAGAAAACAGCACAACACACTATACTGCCAAAATGCTATGAAAGTCCAAGGCATAACGTTAGCCGACATCAGGCCAGGACAGGCTGACCAATGGGAACACAGTTGGGACGACCAAGCCGAGTGGTAGGGGCACAGTCAAACACAGTGTGGCACGCCTTGCTCCAAGCGCAATGAAAAAGTACGCCCACATTGACGGTGAGGTTGTGCTGTGTGACACATCGATCAGAAAAGCAGACATCGCTTCAGGTGTGGTTCAGGCGATTCCAGAATCGCCATATCGCCCATGGTTGCCGGCGATATTGCTACGTCTGACATCTCACAAGCGATGCCGCGGCAATGTGAGTGTTCATGAGATCGTCCGCAACATCCCCGTGTGTCGGTACCTCAAAAGAGATCAGTTAGCATACAGTAGGTGAGAGGGAGCACCCTGCTCACGAGGGATTACTGTATACAAGGGATGGGTGAGGATACAGTAGGTGAGGGTACAGTAGGTTGTACAGCAGTATAGAGGACTGAGGTTCACTGCAGGTTGTAGGTATATCAGAAGAGGCGACTCTTCATGTTCCTTTTGAAGGTTTCCATGTTAGGCGAAAGTTTGATTGTTGGGGCAGAGTTCCAGAGTATGGGAGATGCACAGGAGAAGTCCTAGATGCGGTTATGGGAAGAGGAGTTAAGAGGGGAGAAGAGAAGGAGGTCTTGTGCGGCTCTCTTTTACGTATGCCATTATGGGTACAGTTTCACTATTTGGCATTATTTGCGACTTTTCAAAACGTAACTATGGCTCAGATTCATCACTTGCAGGTTTTTTTTATTGAAGTCACTCTTCGTCTTTTTCTGTGGTATCAACTGTCGATTCATGCGCCAAACATATCAAGTGGGTTCTTCCGATTTTAAAATTTGGCGCAAAGTTAAAAAAATATTACCGTATATACTCGTGTATAAGCCGACCTGTGTATAAGCCGACTCCCCTACTTTTGCCCCCAAAACCTGGGAAAACCTATTGACTCGTGTATAAGCCGAGGGTGGACCCCAGCACAGGTATACAGCCCCCAGCAGTGTGGTATTAACAGCAGCAGCCCCAGTGGTAGTATACAGCAGCAGCCCCAGTGGTAGTATACAGCACCAGCCCCAGTGGTAGTATACAGCAGCAGCCCCAGTGGTAGTATACAGCAGCAGCCCCAGTGGTAGTATACAGCAGCCCCAGAGGTAGTATACAGCAGCCCCAGAGGTAGTATACAGCAGCCCCAGTGGTAGTATACAGCAGCAGCCCCAGTGGTAGTATACAGCAGCAGCCCCAGTGGTAGTATACAGCAGCAGCCCCAGGTATATACAGCAGCCCAGAGGTAGTATACAGCAGCCCCAGTGGTAGTATACAGCAGCCCCAGTGGTAGTATACAGCAGCCCCAGTGGTAGTATACAGCAGCCCCAGTGGTAGTATACAGCAGCCCCAGTGGTAGTATACAGCAGCCCCAGTGGTAGTATACAGCAGCCCCAGTGGTAGTATACAGCAGCCCCAGTGGTAGTATACAGCAGCCCCAGTGGTAGTATACAGCAGCCCCAGTGGTAGTATACAGCAGCCCCAGTGGTAGTATACAGCAGCCCCAGTGGTAGTATACAGCAGCCCCAGTGGTAGTATACAGCAGCCCCAGTGGTAGTATACAGCAGCCCCAGTGGTAGTATACAGCAGCCCCAGAGGTAGTATACAGCAGCCCCAGAGGTAGTATACAGCAGCCCCAGAGGTAGTATACAGCAGCCCCAGAGGTAGTATACAGCAGCCCTGTGGTAGTATACAGCAGCCCTTAGGTAGTATATAGCAGCCCTTAGGTAGTATACAGCAGCCCTTAGGTAGTATACAGCAGCCCTTTAGGTAGTATACAGCCCCAGAGGTATATACAGCAGCCCTCCCATATCAGTATACAGGCCCCCCTTGGGTAGAAATCCTGTAAAGGAAGAGATTAGTATACTTATCCCTCCGCTGTCCCGCTGCCGCTGTCCCGCCGCCGCCATCGCGCTCTTCCGTCTTCATCCAGCGTCTTCCGGCTTCTTCCGGCTTCCTCTTCTGGCGCGCAGACAATGACGTCATTGCCTGCGCCCACCGGAGGAAGCCGGAAGAAGACGGAAGACGCTGGATGAAGACGGAAGAGCGCGATGGCAGCGGCGGGACAGCGGAGGGATAAGTATACTAATCTCTTCCTTTACAGGATTACTACCCAAGGGGGGGGCCTGTATACTGATATGGGGGGGGGCACTGTATACTGTACATTGTATACAGTATACAGTGACTCGCGTATAAGCCGAGGGGGGGACTTTTCAGCCCAATTTTTGGGCTGAAAAACTCGGCTTATACGAGAGTATATACGGTACTACTTTTTCTGTCTTGACCAGGTTTTTGTTTCATTCGGAGGTGGGGGGGACTGGGACTTGGGCACAATTTTTTCAACTGTTGGCACCAAACTCTTAGGCCGGCTTCACACTACGATTTTCTGCTGTCAGGCTGTGTCCGGTGTTTTGCAGGATGCACTGGACACAACCTGACAGCCTCGAACGCGCACAAACTGAGGGCAAATATGCCCTCCAATCCGGTTTTGTGCCGGATTCGTTTGTGTGCGTCTGTGCCGCTGTCCAGTGCTAAAATTTCAGCCATGGGTGCTGAACTTCTGCGGCGGCTGGGAAATGCTGTGCTGTCCATGGAGCTGAGTGAGCGTGGCTACATTTCAGAGCCGCCACTCTTTCAGCACCAGGCGTCCAAGAACTGGTACGACATTTTGCCGTATCTGGTTAGATCCGGAGCCCATAGACTCCCATGTTATGGGCGCCGGATCACCCCGGATCCGGTTTTATTTATTTTTGCCACCAGACACAAAAAATGATGCAAACTCCAATTTTGTGTCAGGGGCAAAAAACGAACAAACCCGGATGCTCACGGAAAACCAAATAACAGCCATCTGGCACCATAGGGAATACATGGGGGGCAAAATTGGACCCGGTTCACACCAGACAGACCCGGACCCAAAAAATTGTGGTGTGAAGCCGGCCTTAGAATACTCTGAAATACATCAGGAGCCACTTGAGAGAAGTGGTGCCAAATTTTGCAATTTTTTAAAAGTTGCAATTGACAAATCAAGTGAAAACATTTGAAATCACTATACTTTGTCCACAAAGCTGGGGAAAAAACCCAGGAGAGCACATGGCGCATATATAAAATACACTTAAAAAAAGGCGCAAATAAAATTATGTTGTGCAAACAAAAAATAAAAAGATGCAAAACACAAACCTAAAAACAAACAAACAAAAAAAAAAACACACAGGTCCATGAGCAATGATGAATCGGGGCCTACATTTGTTGAAGATATTTTACAGCCCACCTGTGGAATCATTTTCTGTACACGAGATAGTTTGGTCCAACTTTCAGCTGACTTTTTGAACTGGGGGGGAAATAAAAAAAAGACGACCATCTTTGACTTGGTTCAAAATGGATGAATCACAAACGCTGTTTCGAACACTTTGGCACAATTAAACAGCAACTAATAAAAAAGCTAAAACTAGAAAAAAAGATTAAAAAATAATAAGGTAAGAAATATTTGTACCATGTTAGCCGGTAGATAGAAAAATATTAGAGTCCTTAGTCCTTTAAATGGCTAACTGAAAAGATGGTAACATATAGCAAGCTTTCGAGACTCGAAGGTCTCTTCATCAGGTTTGATAATGACACAAATTCCGAACACACACAAATGGAGGGAGCTGAAGTGTATCAGAACACAGAATGATCAGTGTTGGGAGGGGGAGAGCACCTGAGGTAGTAAATATTAATGTCCAGAGATAAGAAGCAGATAGTTTTATAGTTCTTTGATTAGTGGTTGGTCCAAGATATGAAGATTCCTCAATTGATGTAAAAATATATAAATCATTGTGACACATTCATTCCTGCTCCGAATTTTTCAAGGTCATCATAAGTTTATGTTCCCACACTCTCCTGATTCTTTTGGATTTGAAATGACCTTTCAAAACTAGTATTTTCATATCCATTGAGCTACAGAAATGATTGGCCAACAAGTAGATCCACTCTTTTTTTTATTGTGCGACGATGACAATTCATTCTTGTTCTAAGTTTCTGCCATATCTCCCCTACATACAGATTCCCACTTTAAAAATAATTAAGTACACAACATTAGTTAAGGTGCAGCTGAAGGAACATTGGATCTTGTAGTCCTGATCTGTGCTGGGAATCTTTATCCTGTCTGTCTTTTATGAGGAATCTTCATATCTTTGACCAACCACTAATCAAAGAACATTAAAACTATCTGCTTCTTATGTCTGGAACACTGATATTTACTACCTCAGCTGCTCTCCCCCATCCCAACACTGATCATTCTGTGTTCTGCTTCACCTCACCTGGCTTATGTACTGCATTATCCAACCTCCATTTGTGTGTGTGTGTGTGTGTGTGTGTGTGTGTGTGTGTGTGTGTGTGTGTTGTTTTAGTATTAGCCTTTAAAAGGTATCAACCACTGAGGACTCTCAGATCTTATTATTTTTCAAAAATAAAAAGGTAATGCGGAATTTAGGGGCTGGTTCTTTTGATATTAAAATAGTGATGTTACCATTGTGTGTACTTAACCATTTCACAGTGATAGTCTGATATTGGTCACTCATCTGACATGAGAACAGTAATTCCCACATGACAGCTCATTCACACATTGTCAGCCAAAAGCAACAGCAGCGCTACAAGCAATGACGCTCTACAGTTACCACTTCAGGTATACTGAAAAATTCTAGTTAGCATTGCTGCCTACCTGGAGAAAATAGGATATATTCTTTTCTATATTTCGAAAAGGCATAGCATATGTGTTTTTTTATGGATTAGATATTTGGGGTGCTCCTCAGCTTGAAGAGCCATGAGATTTATGTGAGGGACCTTCCATGGTAATACCCTGTGCTTGTGAAAGGGTTACAGACAAGAAAGCTGCAGCTGTCCATGCTAGCTTCTAATAGGGTGCAGCTTCCTAATATTTCCCTGAAGTCCCTGCTGCTTTAGGCATTGATCACAAAGTAACACAGAGGAGACATATTGATCTGAGCAATATTGGCCCCTGCTGGCTGACCTACACTTTTCTCCACTTATGGAAGACATAATTAACGGTAAACAAAGTTCACATTTGCAACAGCAATTTCCTATTGCCAATTCAAGAAAGTTTCCAAAATTAAGCATTTCCCGCACCTTGTATAACTGTTCGCTGAGCTCAGAATTATGTAAACCTGACAATACAGGTAAACGTCAATTCTATTTAGATGTCCTGTCGCAAATAACAGATAAATCATAAAACTTGCCTGAAGGTGTAAGAGGACCATATTATGGTGGTCTCCTCAAGGAGTCACCCCAGGGCTAGATCCTTCCCTGGAGGGATATCTGGCTAGTCCTGTGTTTGAGACTCCTAAACGAGGCTCCACGGACTCTATTTGCATAAGGCGACAATAGGCACTTTTTCATGACATGAACATATGTGACAGATGCCTGCCACATGTGAATCTGTGGATTTGCAGTGATGGGTTTGGTAGGTTATGGAAGTCCTTGGCAAAACATGAAAAATAGATAATGCCAAAAGCTAAATGTGCAACTCAATAGAAACGAGTAACTAGCGCCAGATGAAGGCAAACGTCATCTGAAATCACTGTTCACACAGGCAGAAGATGGCTCATTGCAGGAGTTGTAAATATGGCATGTTGGATCCAATCCTGAGAGATCAGGAAAGTCTTTCATAAAGGAAACTAGAATATGCATCAAGGAAAAGGTTTAATATGCCCACAACCTTCAGACATAGCAGTGATGAGATGAAAGGGAGATTTCTGTCCTGCGCTGCCACATGAATAAGATATTCCAGGTTGTTAATTTAAAAACTTAATGGGCCAACGCGTTTCACAGCATCTTGCTACTACTTCAGTGCAGAATCAGACATGAAATGATTCTGACTGGAAGAAGTAGTAAGATGCTATGAAAGTGTTGGCGTCTTAAAAGTTTTTGAATTGACAACTTGAAAAATCTTATTAATTTGGCAGCGCAGGACAAAAAACCCACTTCTCATCTCTTCACCGCTTTATTTCACCAAGTGGGGATCTGAGGAGCTTCTGATGCTTTAATGGTAGTCGTAACCAATCACACCTATGTAAGGTGAGCTGTATCCATCAATACTGTGATTGTGGTAAATCAGATTTTATTGTGAGTCAATTCACATCAAAACAGCATTGCGTTGAAAATAAACATGTCTACTGAACTACAATCAAGTATTAATCTTAGTCTATAGCAACAAACCAAGACCAGTATATTGAGTAACAAACTTCTAATAGGGAGGGAAGAAAGTGAGAAGAAGTGAAAAGAGGAAACAGAGGAAAAAGCAGGAAGGGGAAACCTGGAGTAGAGGAGGACTGTGGGCAGCATCAGGTATATCCAGTAGAGGGGGGGTGGGAAGAAAAAAGGAAAGCATTGGGTAAAATATAACAATGGATTAAAAGGGTAGGGGTAAAGTCAGGAACTTGGCAGGGGAAGGGAGTTTCCAGGGGGTCCACGGGAAATATAAAAGTTCAATTAAGTCAACCAGGATGAGAGAGAAGGGGAATCTCTAAAGAGGAGTCAGGGCGTCCACGTCTTGTAGAATCTATCAGTGCAGGACTCAGACGGGTCAGATTGGTGAAGATCTTCCATTCTACAGATGTCGTGCAATTCAGTAACCAATTCCTCCCGTGACGGACTTTGGGGTCACTTCCAATATCTCGGAATGAGACGTCTGGCAGCGGTCAAGAAGTGACGGAGCAACCCCCGCCTGAAGCTGGTAGTCGAGCACTGTGACAGGTTCAGGAGAGCTAATTCCGGCGTAGGAGCAATCCCGACCTGCATCACTAAACTATAAAGATCGAAGACCTGTCGCCAAAACTGCTGGATCTAAGGACAGGACCACCAAATGTGTAGGGAATGAGCCCGTAGCAGACGAGCATCTCCAACAGGTGGCGGAAACTGAAGGAAAGATTCTATGTATATCCTCGGGGCACCTGTACCACCTCGCCACCATCCTATAATTCCGTTATCAATACTGTGATTCCTATTTGTTAGATTCCCTGGCACCGCTCCCCAGCTCACCTCTCCTGGGTCTGCATCCTCTGCTCCTCTACCGATCGAGCATCCGGCTTCCAGACGTGCTGTGTCTCAGAGCCATCGCCGGGTCACCTTCCTGTCTGCCGACCATCAGGCTCACACATCAGCACACTACAATGGTTGGAATCATGAGGCCGCGCTCCTCCCCTGTGAATCTAGGGGCCGGCACGACTCAACATGACACTCCCCTTGACCAATAGCTGTCTGTGCTATGGTATATCAGGCCACCTCCACTGATGGGAGGTGCTTGATTATTGAGTTAGTAAGCTTCTGATTCTCTGGCTGTTAGTCAGGCCCTCCTTGTGTTCTCCTCCGGTAGACTCATTGCTGCTCTCCTAGCCTCGGGCTCCGATTCCTCAAATCCTCCTAAGCTATACCGTAGTATAGGCTAACCCTACGAGCCGCCCTCCTGGTACTAGCAGCTGTGGAATTTAGACCCCCTTGGCTTAGCCCTGACAATCCCTGTATAGGGGTTAAACTAGGACCAGCTCACCTAGGGGAGTTCGGTACCACGGCCCAGTGGGTCCACTCTTGGGCGCCTTCCCCCGGAAGCGTGACACTATTGATTTGGATAAAGTTCTATTGTGCGCTTCTGTCCCTTTTAGTTTATACCACATCCTTCTGAGAAATTCATATGTATTTCCAATCATATACATAAGGCCTTAGTGCCCAGTGCCATTAATTTATAAAGGAATTCACAAGATCCCACCAGTGTAACCATCTTTCTATGAAGAGATTTGTTCACCCCACACGCGTACATCAGGAGCTCTGTCTGTAAAACCTCTCACACATCATTGATTGGCAGCTTTGTCTGGCAGATTTCTGCCCATGCGAAGTGTACAATCTGTGTTGGAGGCATGGTTCAACTACCTGGCAGCAGATTTACTAGTCTTCAAGTGAAACATTCCTGGAATCAGGATCTCTGTTTCTACATTATGATCCCCATTTTTTTTTTTGAGCATTAGGGTAACCACTAAATCTTCATAAATGGTGAACTTTAAACAGCAAGTCCCTTACTCCTCCTGCTTGAATAGCTGAATGTGTTACAGGTCCAGCTAGCAGAATGAGCTCACCGACTCGTCTGCTATGTTCAGTAATGCATAGAAACTAATTCACCAAACATTCCTGATGACATCAAAATGTACTATTTTAAAAATAAAGGTGCATGAAATATCTTGCATCTTGCCTAAAATTTCATTGATATAAATTATTTTACCGAACTGTGTGAACAGCCCCTCAAAAAGCTGCAGGGAACTGTGACTTGTGTGCTCTCTTTTGTGATCATCCATATATCAACGGGCACTGAGAGTTGTGTCTGCACGTCCCTTTATGAGAA
Organism: Allobates femoralis; assembly: GCA_033576535.1. NCBI lineage: Eukaryota > Metazoa > Chordata > Amphibia > Anura > Aromobatidae > Allobates > Allobates femoralis. The sequence continues at coordinate 365,478,311 of JARQOC010000003.1, forward strand.
CACAACCATTCACAATTCCTGCTGGGTATATGATGGCTTCCATGGTAACTGTCCCATCCAGTTTGCAGCAGTGTCTTTCGGAGCTTTGGATGGAAATGAAGGGAGACGCACAATCTGTTAGATATTTACTGCAGATCTTGGGAATTATATATTGCTGTAACGTGGCTTACTGGGCCTACTTATAGTTTTAATTGATTTTATTAATATATGTTTGTTGTCCCTGTTGAAAAAATAAAGATTATACCCAGTGGCGTATCTTCAGGCCCAGGGGCCCCGATGCGGAGGCTCCAACTGGGCCCCCAATTATTGCAAATCTTTAATAGTATTAGTCTTTTTGTATAGGACAAAGGGACTTTTGGGGCCCCCCTAGGCTGCAGGGCCCGGGTGCGATCGCAACCCTGCACCTATTGTAGTTACGCCCCCGATTATACCCTATTTGAGTACATCGGTGTGGACAATTTTATATGCATGGGCTGTTTTTTCTCTTTTCTTATTATGTACTTTCCCACAGTGGTGTAACTTCAGGCCCAGGGGCCCCGATGCAAAAGCTCCAACTGGGCCCCCAATTATTGCAAATCTTTAATAGCATTAGCCTTTTTCTATAAGCCAAAGGGACTTTTGGGGCCCCCCTAGGCTGTAGGGCCCGGGTGCGATCGCAACCCCTGCACCTATTGTAGTTACATCCCTGCTTTCCCATGCATTTTGTTGCACCCAAGAACATAATTTAGCTGTGCATTCCTATTTATGACTAGATATTTGCCGCAAGGATAGGCGTGTCCAAACCAAGCTCAGCACCTCGTAAAGGACATGAACTTAAAGGGATCCCGTCACCTCCAAAACGCCTCATAAGCTAGTAAAACATGTCCCTGCACCATTCCATCACTAATCTCACACTCCTTTTGTCTCCTAAAAGCATCCTGTGAAAGTGCATAAAAACTTTTTAATACTTACTCATTAGGGATTATAATTAGCAGGGACTATATTCATAGTAACCAAGGCGTGTAGTCTAGCAGCTCCAGGATCCACCCTGTCTCTGTGTGTTTGCTCTGCTTGTGCAGGCATTGCCCTCCCCCCTCTCTATCACTCACAGAATGCAAATCATTAGTCCTGCCTTCAGCTCCACATCACAGCAGCACAGACAGAGAGAGAGTGGATCCTCGAGGCTGCAAAACAACATGCCCTGGTGACTAAAGAATATATCCCCTGCTAATTATAATCACGTAAGGCCCTTTCACATCAGCGGTATTTTCAAATCGCGGCAGATGCGGTGAAAAAAACGTATCTGCCGCGATTACCGCATAACCGCGACACTTGCGGCACACTTGCGGCAAGCCCCATGCAATGTCTATCGCATCTACCGCATCTGCCGCGATTTGAAAATACCGCTGATGTGAAAAGGCCCTAATGAGTACGTATTAAAACGTTTTTGTCCACTTTCACAGGATGCTTTTAGGAGACAAAAGGAGTGTGAGATTAGTGATGGGATGCTGCAGGGACATGTTTTGATAGCTTAGGAGGTGTTTTGGAGGGGACAGGATCCCTTTAATAAAAATCATACTTTTTGGCTATGTTCACACAGGAGGTTTTTTCTGCGTTTTATGCTAATCTAATTCTGCATTTTTGGTTTCAGGCAAAACCTATGTGATTCAGAGATAAGCTGTCTACACACATTGGTTTAATTCGTCTGGAGAAAGTGTAACCTCCCCAGGTTTGCTGAATTTTGAAAGAATGAGAATGTCAATTCTTTTCTGCAGTGTTCTATGGCCAAAACACAGCAAACAAAAAGGCAGGAAAAACACAGCAAATCTTCTGCCAAAAAATCAGGAGTTTTAGGGTAAGTTCACACAGGAAGGTTTAGTGGCGTTCAAACCGTCAGAAAACCGCTGGAAATTATCAGTTCTGAGCTCTGAAGTCTCCAGCTGTGTTCCGGCGGTTTTCTTGCGTTTTTTTACAGCGTGTGCACAGCGGTTTATAGTCGTTTTTCCCAGCGGTTTTTCCAGCGGTTTTCTATGAAGGATTTTGTTCATGGAACCGATCCAAAACCGCTGGGAAGAATTGACATGTTGTATGCTGCTAAACCGCTCGGAAACCGCTCAACCGCTGGTGGATCCGCTCACATAAACCGACTATGTGTGCACAGCGGTTTCAAAATTGCATAGGGTTACTTGTAAGTCCTAAAGCTGCTAAGGATTTACTTAAATTTAAATAAAACCTATGCTAAACCGCCGGCGGTTTTCGCTGCTAAACCGAGGTTAAAACTGTATGTGTGAACTTACCCTTAGGCTGCTTTCACACTGGTTTAGGTGTTTTTCGGAATCAGTGTCAATCTGTCACAGACTGGATGCACCCACATCAATTTTCAGCCCCACTTACTTTCAATGGGGCCAGAGACACTTGTGGATGCATCCATCTGTGTCCAGTTTGCCTTGTATTTGGGGTGGATGCAGGTGTCCACAGATTTTTCATGAAGACAAAAATCTACATGTTGTTCTGATTTTGTCTCCTTGAAAAGAAAGGTGAACCCCGGGATCCCAGGCACCCAGCTAAAATCTGAATGGGGGTCTGAGTCACAGAATGATCCGGACTCCAGATCCCAGTGGATCTGGATTGCCATGTTCTGTACATGCACAGAATGCATTTCTGAAAGACACACCCCCTAGGCATGTCATTTAGAAACCACCAAATCCCTGTAAAATCTGCAAACGAATGCTCCCACACTATGTGAAAGAGCATCCAGTTGCTTCATTGCGGGGGAGTCCGGGAACATGCAGGCTTTTCCTGCATGCCTCCGCATTAAAAAAAAAACAGTAGTGTTACACCAACCATAACCAGAAACCCCTAAGTTTTTGCTGCAGCAAAAACCAACATGTCAGGACATAGCCTAAGGCTACTCTCATTCGCGTTAAGGAACGCACCTAAGTGTCCACATGCACAAACATAATTCTGTCAATATCTACATGCGTTGGCAGATGCCCAAAGGAAGAGAGAGAGAGAGACACAGAGAGAGACATATTAGCCCTCCGGTTCTGTGTGCTGATCCGGTCCGGGGCTCTTAGGTTCACCCTTGACAGCCCGGACCAGACCGGACCTGACCGGACCTGACCGCAGTGTGAAGGCACCCCCAATTCAAACTGGACGCTCACATGCCCAATATAATTAATTATGGCATAGAACATGTGTTAAGCATGGTCAACCTTGATAATGGTTTTAAGATTGGTAGCTGATTCTTGCACATCTTGCTGAAAGTTTCCCCAAATACAGCTCTGCAACTCGCTGCTTTGTCTAGACATAGAGAAAGCTGTATTAAAGTGTATTATTAGGCACCATCTCAACTAAAGCACAGAGCTGTATCTGGTAAGCAATGAAGGCCCCTCAAACACCCGAGTTGGGTGGGGTATTCATCAGGGCTGTGGGTTGGTAAGTCAAACCTCCAACTCCTCAATTTCCCTGACTCTTGCTCCCTCAGGCCTCTTTTCAAACATCTGCCTCTGGCACATATGCGGTCCGTGCCGACTCATGCCAGGGATACATGATCCCCTATGGCCCCCTTCAGTCGTCCGTTATTCGGTATTGACCGTGTCTCTGTGCCGAGTAGATGCGTGTTCGTGTGCTCCACACTGCGACATGTCTGTTTTTTACCGGCACCACATATCGGTTTTGGGCCAAAACGTCTGCACATAGATGTTCACAGTGTGAAATCTGTGTGCACGGACCATGAAGTTAAAAAAAAATAATAATCCCTCTCTCTCTCTCTCTCTCTGTTCCTCTCACTTCCGATGCCACTCTTTAGGCTCATGAATATTCACTTCACTGAGCCAAACAGTGGACCGGAAGTGAGAGGAACAGCGGCGATGGACTGACAGGCTGTCCATGTGCTATCCACGGATAGCACACGGACAGCGCACATAAATGACAAGATCCATGACATGATACACGCCCCGCCCAAAAACGGCCTTGTCTCACATGTCCATGGTTTGCACAGATGTGTGAAACAGGCCTCATACATGGCTCATGTTTAAGTGATACATTAATTGTAGCACAATGGTAACATCAGGCTTTAATCATTGTTATGATACAATAATCAAGATATTTAGATAAAACATAATAATTAAAAATAATATTCAGCACATACTGCAATGAACTGTGGTACCCAATTTATTACATATTTTAGGAGTATCTTATACCAACTCCACAATGCTGAAATTCATATCATGTTACTTATTTTATCCATTAATCATTTGGTCTAATTTTATGCAGTTTTTATTTATCTTTCACAATTTTCCAAAAAAGATGCTTCACACTTGGTTCTCCTGTTAGGGCCACTTTAAGGCCACTTTACACACACCAACTTATTTGTCCAACTTCTGAACAGATCTCTGGTTGCAGTGAAATTATGGACACATTGTTCATTGTACACAGCCACAAAATGGAACAATGTGTCCATGATTTCACTGCAACCAGAGATCTGTTCAGAAGTTGGACAGATAAGTTGGTGTGTGTAAAGTGGCCCTTAGTATTTAAAGTAAAAAAAAAATATGGACATGGTGTGTTTTTATCACATGTAAGAGTTGAAAATCAGTATGGACAATCCTCGATATTTCCCGTTAACGTTCCTTTCCCCGCCCAGCATGCACTACGAGTTTGGGGGGGTGGTTGTCTCTACCGACTGACACTGTCAAATCAGTACTGATCGTCTGATGCCATGTTGGAGACACACCCCTTCAGCAAGAGGAAGAATAGTAGCCAAGTAACAATTTAAATTAATCAATATCTCATATAAATATCCAACCCGGATATACCAGATAATCAAAAAGTCTTGAAAGACACAAGGGCGGGTATAGAACATTCACAATTTTTATTTAGGATACCTGAAAGACAAGTTCAATCCATATATTCAGTAACACATAAAAAAGGGAAGACATATGAATATCAGCAAGAAGCCACTGGGTATTTTACAATGGCAGAAATTGAAGCAATATCCGGCGGTACAATTATAGGGGAGGCCGGGTGACTAAACGGCAGGCATGTAAATATAGAAACCTGTTAATTGATATCCGTGATGAACTAATTAGTCTAATATATTACATATACTGAAGATTAGACTCATTTGATTTATTATTGAAGGCAATTATATGTCACAATACACTCATATGTAGGCATTCCTCTACAATATGAGATCTGCTCCAGTGATTTATCTGACAAAAAAGCCTTACTACCACAAATACTGTCACCTATTATCATTTAAAAAGACTTAATTAGACACCAATACAACCAATGTGTCAACAATGACAAATCTGAAAGTAGCTTCACCATTTACATTTCACACTTCATATTACCATATGGCTAATCTGTGATGCCTTAAAGTGATCCTAAACCCAGAAACTGACCCCCCCCCCCCCCGTATCTTTAGACCTGTCCCTGCACCCCCTCTTATCATTCCTAGCCATCCCATTTGCAGAAAAAAATCGCTTTTATAAAGTAAGAGAAAAGGTTATAATACTTTGTCCTGTGCGAGTTCTCTGTTTCTGTGGAAGCCGAAATGGCGGGGCCTGTCTGCTGCTGCCTGGTAATTATGCACGCCTCTCTCTGCTTCTAAGAGCCCGGCCGCGTCATGAAAGGGGGTGGGGCTCCGGCATGACAATTTAGCCCCGCCCCTTTCATGACGCGGCCAGGCTCTTAGAAGCAGAGAGGGGCGTGCATAATTACCAGGCAGCAGCACACAGGCCCCGCCCATCTCGGCTTCCACAGAAAGAGAGAACTCACACAGGACAAAGTATTATAACCTTTTCTCTTACTTTACAAAAGCGATTTTTTTCTGCAAAAGGGATGGCTAGAAATGATAAGAGGGGGTGCAGGGACAGGTCTATAGATATGGGGGGGTCAATTTCTGGATTTAGGATCACTTTAATCAGTGATGCTATGTGAGGTGCAAAGCAGTAAGTGTACAGTGGCACACTAATCCACCACTACCATGACCAACTCACAGTCCCACCTGAAAAAAACATTCACAATAAAGAACCATAGTGTGAGTAGTACAATGGAGCACTCAGAGAGGTCAGAGGTGATCCAAACACATTTTGCACAATATCAGTCAGAGACAACCATTATATACCTCCGTGGATGTTAATAAGAGTCACGTCCTGGCCTACCCTAGACCCCTAGGCGTTTCGTCGTAGGACTTCCTCAGGGGGTGGTGTGCCCCAGGGGGTGGTGTCAGCTTGTGCCAATAATGTTATGAGGGGTGGCAGATTTCCTTTAAAGGTAACTTTTCACATCAAGAAATGAAATGTACCTGCAGATATAGTGATAATTTGCAAGGAGAAGGCCTTAAATCCTGTCCAGATGCCTTAACAGAGGTTTATTCTCGCTCTAGTCACTCAGTCACTGTAATCACTCCTCTCTGCAGACAGTGTGTGCACAAAGGGTGTCAATATTCTGGGATAAGATCACAGCACACTCACTGTGCAGTATGTGGTGAACAGAACTTCACTTTCTCCCTGTGGTCACTACTTCAGCAGGGTGGTGAAGGTTAAATCCACTAGTTTGTAGTCACTATGTGACTGTAGACTTATGAAGCCTCATATCACATGTACTGTGAGAATTTCCAGTCTCATCAGACCTGGGAACAGCGGTCATGTACCATTGTATGAGATATTCATACTCTCATGGTGGGTTTACACACACCAATTTCAATATCTGAACCAATCTCTGGTTGCAGTGAAATCATGGACACATTGTTCCATGTTGTACACAGCCACAAAATGGAGCAATGTATCCATGATTTCACTGCAACCAGAGATTGGTTCAGATATTGAACAGATAAATTGGTGTGTGTAAACCCACCATCAGACAAATTCTGACTAGATGGGTGTGGTCTCCTTCAATAACCCTTGTATCTAGTCTGATTCTAGTTGGGAGTATGCATATCGCCACATGACTGCCATTCCTAGCTCTGACACTGGCAAATCCTGACAGCACACTGGGCGAACGATGTGAGGATTCACAAGTCCACAATCACAGAGTGACTGCAGACTTTTAGATTTAAGGCCACTTTACACACACCAACTTATCTGTCCAACATCTGAACAACTTGCTGGTTGCAGTGAAATCATGGACACATTGCTCCATTGTACACAGCCACAAAATGGAACAATGTGTCCATGATTTCACTGCAACCAGCAAGTTGGTCAGAAGTTGGACAGATAAGTTGGTGTGTGTAGAGTGGCCCTTACACTGGACAACCTCTTTAATTGCCATTTACCTACAGATTACCACTACATAGGCAGGTAAATACTATTTCTGGGTGTGACGGGTTCCCTTTAAATCTGCCAAACTGCAGAAATACAGCATGCTTAGGCTGCCTTCACATTTGCGTTTGCAAGCACAACATACTGGATGCAGCCAAACGCTTCCGCACTGTGTTCCTATGTTTAACATGGGAACGCATGTGCCTGCGTTCGGTTGCGTTTGCGCACATTTTGTGCACCCTCCGAGCGCACTGTGGACGCAACATGTTGCATTTTTTGTGCGGTCGCGGGAGCTTGATTTATCAGCAAGCGCCCGCAAGCGCACAAAATACGCATAGAAGTCAATGGATCCGCAGTGTCCTCCGCATGACACCGCAGGAGAACGCTGCGGATCTCACTGAAATATCTCCCGGTGGCCGCCGGTGATCAGCGGCGGCCACCGGGAGATCAGCTAAAGTCGCCGCTGCTCTCCCGCCGGTGTCAGCGGGGAGATACAGCTGATCTGACAGCTGTTTAAATCTCCCGCGCTGACACCGAATAGGTGATGTCGGCGCGGGAAATTTGAAGCAGCGATCAGCTGTTTCTCATCTCCCATGCTGATATCACCCTATTCGGTGTCAGCGCGGGAGATTTAAACAGCTGTCAGATCAGCTGTTTGCTCAAATCTCCCGCGCTGATACCGGTGGGAGATCAGCTGTGGCCGGGAGGAGGAGATCTCTGCCGCTGATCTCCTCCTCCCGGCCGCTGATTGGCTGCCCGGGGTGCATATTAATGTCAACGCATGTGGAGATTCTCCGCTGTGTTCACATTAATATGGCTGCGTTTGCACTGCGTTTGCTTCTGCATGCCACACGCATGCAGACACAAACGCCAGTGTGAAACCAGCCTTATAAGGGGGTTGCATTTTCTCTGCTACTTACATTCTATTCCCAGCCATTTGTGCTGGTTAATTCTGTCTGTATCTATAACTGATAACCAACTGTGCCCACACTGCTTTGCGTTTACTTTATATTTTTGCTGAAGCTAATTGGTGGCTAGCAATAGCTGTGCTAAGTACATTCAGTATTTCTGTATTATTTTATACAGATACATACCGTATATACTCGCGTATAAGCCGAGTTTTTCAGCCCAAAAATTGGGCTGAAAAGTCCCCCCCTCGGCTTATACGCGAGTCACTGTATACTGTATACAATGTATACAGTATACAGTGCCCCCATCTATATACAGCCCCCCGCCGCAATCCTGTAAAGGAATAGGTTAGTATACTCATCCATCCGCTGCAGCTGTCCCGCCGCCATCGCGATTCAGCATCTTCCGACTTCCAGCGTCTCGCGTCTCCTTCCGATGGTCGCAGGCAATGACGTCATTGCCTGTGCGACCGGGGAGGAAACCGGAAGAAGACGCGAGACGCTGAAGTCGGAAGATGCTGAATCGCGATGGCGGCGGGACAGCTGCAGCGGATGGATGAGTATACTAACCTATTCCTTTACAGGATTGCGGCGGGGGGGCTGTATATAGATGAGGGGGCACTGTATATACCTCTGGGGCATATATATGTGGGGCTGCTCTATAGTACCACTGGGGCTGCTGTATACTACCACTGGGGCTATATTTACCTGTGGGGCTGCTGTATACTACCACTGGGGCTATATTTACCTGTGGGGCTGCTGTATACTACCACTGGGGCTATATTTACCTGTGGGGCTGCTGTATACTACCACTGGGGCTGTATATACCTGTGGGGCTGCTGTATACTACCACTGGGGCTGTATATACCTCTGGGGCTGCTGTATACACCACTGGGGCTGTATATACCTCTGGGGCTGCTGTATACTACACTGGGGCTGTATATACCTGTGGGGCAGCTGTATACTACCACTGGGGCTGTATTTACCTGTGGGGCTGCTGTATACTACACTGGGGCTGTATATACCTGTGGGGCTGCTGTATACTACACTGGGGCTGTATATACCTGTGGGGCTGCTGTATACTACACTGGGGCTGTATATACCTGTGGGGCTGCTGTATACTACCACTGGGGCTGTATTTACCTGTGGGGCTGCTGTATACTACACTGGGGCTGTATATACCTGTGGGGCTGCTGTATACTACACTGGGGCTGTATATACCTGTGGGGCTGCTGTATACTACCACTGGGGCTGTATTTACCTGTGGGGCTGCTGTATACTACCACTGGGGCTATATTTACCTGTGGGGCTGCTGTATACTACCACTGGGGCTGTATATACCTGTGGGGCTGCTGTATACTACCACTGGGGCTGTATATACCTGTGGGGCTGCTGTATACTACCACTGGGGCTATATTTACCTGTGGGGCTGCTGTATACTACCACTGGGGCTGTATTTACCTGTGGGGCTGCTGTATACTACCACTGGGGCTGTATATACCTGTGGGGCTGCTGTATACTACCACTGGGGCTGTATATACCTGTGGGGCTGCTGTATACTACCACTGGGGCTGTATTTACCTGTGGGGCTGCTGTATACTACACTGGGGCTGTATATACCTGTGGGGCTGCTGTATACTACACTGGGGCTGTATATACCTGTGGGGCTGCTGTATACTACACTGGGGCTGTATATACCTGTGGGGCTGCTGTATACTACCACTGGGGCTGTATTTACCTGTGGGGCTGCTGTATACTACACTGGGGCTGTATATACCTGTGGGGCTGCTGTATACTACACTGGGGCTGTATATTACCTGTGGGGCTGCTGTATACTACCACTGGGGCTGTATTTACCTGTGGGGCTGCTGTATACTACCACTGGGGCTATATTTACCTGTGGGGCTGCTGTATACTACCACTGGGGCTGTATATACCTGTGGGGCTGCTGTATACTACCACTGGGGCTGTATATACCTGTGGGGCTGCTGTATACTACCACTGGGGCTATATTTACCTGTGGGGCTGCTGTATACTACCACTGGGGCTGTATTTACCTGTGGGGCTGCTGTATACTACCACTGGGGCTGTATATACCTGTGGGGCTGCTGTATACTACCACTGGGGCTGTATATACCTGTGGGGCTGCTGTATACTACCACTGGGGCTGTATATACCTCTGGGGCTGCTGTATACTACACTGTTGAGGGCTGTATACCTGTGCTGGGGTCCACCCTCGGCTTATACACGAGTCAATAGGTTTTTCCAGATTTTTGGGGCAAAAGTAGGGGGGTCGGCTTATACACGGGTCGGCTTATACACGAGTATATACGGTACTAGTAACTATGCGTGTATACCTGTTACATTATATTATGTGTTTAAGCTACTTTTTCTTATAGCAGGGTACTATTCTCTTTGTTTTTGATTTCTGAGATATTGTCTAGTAGGTACACAGTGTTTAGCATAACTACTGTTAACTTGTATCACCTACGGGTCATATTTATTGTGTGCAGGGGAGTAACTACATTATGTTCAGGGGTTGCAATCGCAATGATGTGGTGGTCCCTATTTTTTGGCATAATTTTCTCTCTCTTTGGATCCCTTGCTTTATATATGCCATTGGTGATTCCCAGGAGGGGTGCCTCCCCCTCCTTCATATCACATTTACAGGTAAAGGCCATCTGAAAACACAAACCCAAAATGTGGCTGGATTTTCCAAATATGAACATACGTTGCTTAGTGGCTAGCACTGAAGTCTTGTAGCACTGGGGTGCTAGGTTCAATTCCCACCAAGGATAACATCTGCAAGCAGTTTGTATGTTCTCCCTGTGTTTGCGTGGGTTTCCTCTGGATACTTTAGATTCCTCCCACACTAAAGACATATTGATAGGGAATGTAGATTGTGAGCCCCAATGGGGACAGTGTTGTTGATGTATGTAAAGTGCTGTGGAATTAATGGCTATATAAGTGAATAAATATTAATATTACCTTAATTGACTACACTTAAGTCTCTATAAAGCAGAAACAGAAACCAAAACTGGGCAGGGCAAAGGAATGCCAGGCATGCAGTAATTAGGTTATTCTGCAGAGCCAGTGGAAAGTTATAGCCTGAAAAACTACATTGAGCACATCCCACACCAATACCTCACAGAGATAATATGCCAAATATAAACAGTAGGACAGATCACTCTTAGCCTGCCCTACATGATAATTCCTATTGTATCCAGATCGGTCAACCCCTTCATCGCCCCCCGAGGATTTTTGGACCCTAATGACCTGGAAGGCTTCATCGGATCCCAGTGATTCAGATTTTGCTTTTCTTGTGACATATTGGATATTTTGTTAGTGGTAAATATAGGATGGTTTTTTTTCTTCAAATAAATGCAAAAACTAACGGACATTTGGTCACAATTTTCAAACTTAATTTTTATATTTAGAGTAAGTTCACACTGGACATTTCTGGTGTGTTTTTGGTGCTGCAATTGTTTGTTTTTTTTTAAATTGCACCAAAAACGGACCATTCAAAAACGTCTGCCAGCATAGAAGTGAATGGGATTTTCAATTTGCTGTCCAGTCGCTGAGTTTTTTGCCTGCTGTGTTAGTGCTGCAGGAAGAATGTCCAGAAAATAATGCAATCTGAAGGTCCTCAGTGGTTGATACCTTTTAATGGCTAACTGAAAAGGTGGACAGAAAAAGCAAAGCAAGCTTTCGAGACACTATGACCTCTTCATTAGCCTAATAATGACACAAATTCTGAAGACACACACATAAACACACAAATAGGAGGCTGGATATGCAGTACATACCGTGTTTTCCCGAAAGTTAGACCTCGTCTTACATTTTTTTTGTGGTCAAAAGTGGCACCCTGTCTTACTTTTGGGGGGGGTCTTACATTGGCAACCCCCAGCCACTGCAGCCTCCCATCCACCCATACAAACACACATACACACACACGCAAACCGATTCTTACCAGCTCCCCCGGCCTTCGGTGTGGCTCCCCGCTGTCCTCCAGTCTGTCCAGGCTCCTCCAGTGTCCTCTGTGTCCCCCAGGTGCAGCTGCACTGGAGCAGATGGGGTTAATCACAGCCTAACTTGCTGTGTGCCCCTGCTCATCTCCGCCCAGCCTGACGTCACAGCAGCCCGGCTAGAGCTCTGATTGGCTCTCAGGAACCAGCAGGAATGGCCAAATGATGAGCCAATCAGAGGTCACGACGTCATCTGGCCGCGCCCGCTGGTTCCTGGGAGCCAATTAGAGCTCCAGCGCGGCTGCACCTGGGGGACACAGAGGACACTGGAGGAGCCTGGACACACCGGGAGACAGCGAGGACAGCGGGGAGCCACACCGGAGGACAGCGGCGGCCTTACATTCCACAGCGACCCCCCCGCTAGGAGGCCTTACAATCGGGGGGGGGGGCTTACATTAGCAGGCCCCCCGTCCACCCTAGCCTGCCTTACATTCGGGGAGGTCCTACTTTCGGGGAAACACGGTAGATTAGGTGTTGTGAAGCATGACATAGTGGAAGACAGCATCTGTGGTAGTATCCTCCATAGATAAAAAGCAGACCGTTTTGTGTCCCTTGATTAATTGTGGGTCCAAGATTTGAAGAGTGGTCTGTGATGGCAGGGGGTAGGGTAAAAGCATCTAGGCAATAAATACCAGAGTCCAGCCTCTGACTTGTTTTCCAAGATTTGAAATTTAAAAAGACAAATGCAACACATGACAGGTGACGCTATGCACACAGTCTTTGAGTGTGCCAAAGGTCTTTATCAATTTGTATTCCCAAATTCTTCTCTTTCTGAGATTTGAAGTTCCTTTTTAAAATGAGCAGACTCATGCCTGTTACACTGTGGTCAGAGCTGCAAAAATGCTTGGCTACAGGTAAGTCCATATGTTTTCCTTTATTGTGCGGTGATGAGAATTCATTCTTGTTCTAAATTTTTGTCCAGTCTTCCCTACGTACCATGCCACCTGTTGGACATTTGGTACATATAATTGAATACACCACATTGATTGTGGTGCAACTGAAGTTACCTGGGATCTTGTAGTCCTGATCTGTGCTGGGAATCTTTATCTTGTCCGTTGTCATTATAACTGGACAGGTTTTGCACTTGTTCTGGTTGCCCAGACCACTCTTCAAATCTTGGAACCACAATTAATCAAGGGACATGAAACTGTCTGCTTTTTATCTATGGAGGATACGGTCACAGATGCTGTCTTCCACTAGGTCATGCTTCACCACACCTAATCTACCTACTGCATATCCAGCCTCCTATTTGTGTGTTTATGTGTGTGTCTTCAGAATTTGTGTCATGATAAGCCTGATGGAGGGGCCATAGTGTCTCAAAAGCTTGCTTCACATTTTCTGTCCATCTTTTCAGTTAGGGCCACTTTACACACACCAACTTATCTGTCCAACTTCTGACCAACTTACTGGTTGCAGTGAAATCATGGACACATTGCTCCATTTTGTGGCTGTGTACAAATGGAGCAATGTTTCCATGATTTCACTGCAACCAGTAAGTTGTTCAGAAGTTGGACAGATAAGTTGGTGTGTGTAAAGTGGCCATTAGTCATTAAAAGGCATCAACCACCGAGGACCTTCAGATTCTAATATTTTTATTTTTCAGAAGTTTATTAACCCTTCAGGTGCTTCACAGGAATTAAACCAATGTGGAAGGAAAAAAAAAAAAAAAAAAAAAAGATAAAAATGTAACATATTTGTTTGGAAAAAAGTAACTTTAGCCTCAAATATTACATCTTCACAAGGGTAATAGGACAACCATGAAAAATTCACACAGCGTTTTTCCTGCCACCACTTTATTTTCGGTACAGAAAAAGAAAAAAAAAAAACCCTATAAAAACACAACGTGTGAACAAATATTTAAAAAAGGACTGTCGCAAACCTAGTACAAAATGTTGGTTCCCAACGGCTCTCCTCAAATTGGTAACTCAAATGGAGTTGGGCAAGAAGAATACTTAAGGCACCACATTGCACAGGTGATTATCCTGAGCTACCGATGCTTAATCAGAGGTGGATCTAGGCTTTCAGGCACCCGGAGAAAGAATTCAATTTGCCTCCCCTTCATGTGACAGCTCATTCATATGCAATTTGCATATTTGTATTGAGTGGTGCTCCTTTCCAAGGTGTAAAAAAATCAGTCTGGAAAAGACATGACATCAAGAAAAGGTATACCTGTACCAGTAGCTATGTTGTATACACTATCTGTTGCCCATGTGGTCTCCTCTGTGTGGCGAGACACTAGGAAGTCAAGGTAGGTTAGCAAGCATAAAAGTACATTCACAACCGGTATGACAGAGCTACCAGTTTCAAGGCACTTTATGAACATGGGTCACACAGTTAACGAATTCCGATATAGAGCTATTGATGATGTACCCCCATCAAGGCGAGGAGGGGGATAGGGTGGCTTTATTGAAGGAAAAAAAAAAAAGATCAAATGGATATTTGAATTGGTAACCCTCATTCCAAAGGATATGAACATGGAATACGATCAACGTGGCTGTTTACTCAAATGATCAAGTGCAATCTCTTATGTCTGTATTGTTTTTAACATTGATGTTAATTCTACCCCAGATTTGACATCAGACTATCTCTCTGAATTTGGATGTAAGATGACTGAGGCCCTTTTTTCCATAAACCGTATATTGGGCCATATTGAGGTGAATCATGTATATATACAGATGTTAGATATAAATTGAAATAAATTGATGTACCACATCTATGGTTTTAAGTGTGAATAGCTATGGTTAATTGCACTAGTGAGCCCTCGTGGACAGGGTCCCCACCCCTCCTGTACCTGTACGTCCTGATCGCCTAGATTTAGTGTACTTGTCTCCCTTATCCTCATGTAAAGCGCCATGGAACCTAATGGCGCTATATAAATAAATAATAATAAATAAACACTAGTATTATTTTGATTTGTGGGTGCAGGGGTGTATTAGGGAGTCTCGATGTTATCCATGTGGGATTTTGTGGGTTATACATCATTAGACATCTATAACTACTTTAGGTTATATGTTGACAACTATTGTGGGGTTGAATATGGGGACACTCCATTACACTCTTAGGCTGCCTTCTCACTCGGCGTTCTGCGGAGGGGAATCGCCATGTGTGCGCAGCCAGCGCAAGCCCCTATGTTTAGAATGGGGACGCACGGTGCTGTGCTTGACAGCGCAGGACCGTGCGCACCCATTCACTCCCATATGTGATCTGTGCGCAGGCGGATGTCTGCGCACAGATCACATATGGGAGTGAATGGGTGTGCACGGTCCTGCGCTGTCAAGCGCAGCACCGTGCGCTCCCATTATAAAGATAGGAGCTCGCGGCCGCTGCGGTCACATTGCGGACCCCTCCGCAGAACGCTGCGGAGGGGAACGCTAATGTGAACCCAGCCTTAGCCCATATTGTTTGTACTTTACAGATTATGATGATTGTTGTCTGTCATAATAGTTATTTTGAGGATGTACATATTGCTCTGATGTGGTATGAGTAGAGTTGAGTAATAGTCCATATTCTAAACAATTCATTTAATAGGTTGCTGCACGTGTTACATACGTTGTCTTTATTGTGGACAGCGACGCAACCCTTAATAGGCACATTCAACCCTCATTATTAAGTACATATCATACAGGGACCACTTTGTAGTGAACATTGCTGGATATTACTGATATGTTTTTTGTTGCAGCACTAATTCAATTGTACTGTCAGTCTATGTTGCCTATAAATAATTCACCGCAATGGCGGATTTAGGCCCCATTCATACACTGCTTTTTTTGCTGCGTATTTTTACGCACAAGCTCAAAAAAAGCCAGGAGTGGAACAATCAAAACCGGGAGTTGCACACTCAGAGGAAAGGTCTAATAGAAACAAGTGCTCCACTTATGTTTAATCACCCACTCCTGGTTTGTGATGAGCTTGTGCTTAAAGATACGCAGCAAAAAAAGCAGTGTGCAAATGGGGCCTTACGCAGTTTGCCTATGCTATTTGAGTAGCAAATGGCGACATAGCCAGTTAATATAGGTGGTACCAGAGATTGCGTATGCCAATCAGGACGATCCCTGCCATTGATGGATAGTCCATGGGTGTGATACCAATGTGATAAGAATGGCGTGTGGATGTGGATAGAATAGGTATAGAACAGGTAATCATAATTAGAATATAGTGACCACAGGCCTTATCATTCATTCAATATAAAGGTATCAGTACTCTGTTGAAATATGAAAGGGTCAACTTTTCTTGACATTATGCTGTTATGATGAAATCATGAGCTGAGCTGAAATTCTTGTGACAGGAAAACACAAACAACTACCTGGGACAGGGAAACAGATGGGGGTATTGCACAGCCAGTCACAGGTGGAAGTGAATGTCTTGTGGCTGATGGTCACGGCTGGATCATGCCATCAGCGCGTGATAAATTGAAGCTGGTCACAGTCACTGGGGGGGGGGACCTTTCCAGAGGTCAACATGGATGGAAATCTCTCTGAAGCAAGCCGTGGTGTTGATCCCTTCTCCCTGATCGTGACCTCTCCGATGACGAAGGTGAAGCAGCTACAATACACGGTAAAAGTATTGACGCTTATTCGCTATAATTAAGTCTAGGTATAATTGGTTTCATTTATGTTAAGCCTGTATTCAATTGATGACAATTCATGTGCTACTTTGTAAACAAATAAATTTAATCTTGCTATAGAGAATGTTATCATTCATGCCTGATTTGTAAGTCAGTGAGTGCTACGTAAGTACGGGCTCTGCCCCGATCCAGGTAAATTTAGCAAGACATTAATTGGCGTAGTCGGCAGGATGCCCCACAGTGGGGTATTTAAAGAACACCTTATTTTTGAGTAATATTTTCTTATTTGGCATTTTTCCAAATTTCTTGATCTTTTGGCAGAGTACCAAAATGTTCAGAAAAGTAAGGAAACAGCTAAGGAAATTGTTATGGAGGTTCCCGCTGGACTGAGGCTCCATATAATATTATAGCACATGAATTGGTCAATTGTGGACTGGCGGAAAAATGTCAGGATAAGTTCAATTCTGAACCCTATAATGTTGTTGATGTACTTACAGGGACCCCTGCAAAGGCAGCTGATGTGGTAACCCCTCGATGTTGTGATGTTACTCGAGGGATCTCTGCTGCAAAGGCAGCTGATGTGATAACCCCTCAATGTTGTGATGTTACTCTAGAGGGGATCCCTGCAAAGGCAGGTGATGTGGTAACCCCTGACGATGTTGATGAGTTAACCTCGAGGAGATCATCTCTGCTGCAAAGGCAGCTGATGTGATAACCCCTCAATGTTGTGATGTTACTCTAGAGGGGATCCCTGCAAAGGCAGGTGATGTGGTAACCCCTTGATCTTGAGAAGTTACTCGAGAGGGGATCCCTGCAAAGGCAGGTGATGTGGTAACCCCTCGATGTTGTGAAGTTACTCGAGGGATCTCTGCTGCAAAGGCAGGTGATGTGATAACCCCTCGATGTTGTGATGTTACTCTAGAGGGGATCCCTGCAAAGGCAGGTGATGTGGTAAGCCCTCGATCTTGAGAAGTTACTCGAGAGGGGATCCTGCAAAGGCAGGTGAATGTGTGTAATCCCTCGATGTTTGTGAAGTTACTGCGAAACGGGGTCCCTGCAAAGGCAGGTGATGTTAGTAGTCTCTCGGTGCTGTTGAAATTACTCGAGAGGGTCCCTGCAAAGGCAGGTGATGTAGTGATATTGGGGAAGCGAAACTGGACGATAGCCTCAGCTAGGACAGTTCATAGGAAAAATTCTCAGTTAGTTAAGGAAGTGAAGCGCATGTTGGTGTGCAGTTTGAATCAGTTAGCATTTTGTCAAAAAAGTTTTCAAAGCCGCATAACTTTTAAATTAAAATAGATAGATACATTTGTTTAAGGGATAGTGCAAACACATTGCATTTGTGTATTACCATTTGTTTGTCAAATAATTGTGTATGAAAGAACGTGACTGGTATGAGACTCCTTGATTGAACTGAATGACCGTATGATTGTAATAAGGATTTAAAAATAAAAATCCTGATTGTATAAAGGAGTCCACTTAGTCCAATTAGTTGTGATCCCTTGTCAACTGGCATCAGGGATACAACGGAGGAACATTTCGCAAGTGAAAAAAATACAGTCACACTTGTGAGAATGAGATAAGCTGAAACCAAGTATTTTGTTAACATTGCGAAACTAAGCAGAAAGACTGGGAATACACGTAGTCGGGCTTGTCCTGTCCGTGTTTTGCCGGTGGCCTATGGTTTTGCAGTAAACTAACTAATAATTGGGGAGGCTGCAAGTGAAGTGATTGGGTTGAATGTTCTGCAGATTTTGTGTAGGTTGTGCATGTTTCAGAAAAGTTGGATGTCCGAGGCTGGTCCGAGGCTCCCTACAATATCATATCGCAGGAATTGTTACATAGTAGATTAGCTGATGCTTGAAATAATAAGATCAAGGGTTTATAACCCCTCGATGTTGTTAATGTACTCGAGGGAATCCCTGCCAAGGCAGGTAATGCTATACAGTTAGAAGGTGAAATTGGGTATTAGCTATTTTCTTAGCCCAAAAAATATAAATATGAACAAGGAATAAAATGTTATTTGTTCACTGATTCATGGTTTGTAGTTAGTGGTTCAGCTACTTGTATTATAGAATGAAAAATAAAATGATTGACAAATTCATAGGAAAGAGTTGTGGGGGAAAGAAGTTTGGCAAAATATTGAAGAATATGTCCAAACAACCAAAAATACTCATTTCATGTTGATGCACATGTTCCTCTTGACTCATTGAAATGTTTGTTTAATTCCCGAGCAGATGTGGCAGTCTCAATGTCTGTCGCAGGTACTGAACCTGATAAAGAAAAAGAAATATGGTTGCAAGGTATAGCTGTCTGGACGCATCAGAAAAGTGGACACTTGGAAGAAAATGCCACTTACAGGTGGGCACAAGACAGAGGAGTGCCCTTAACTTTAGATGTTATAAAACAAGTCATTGCACAATGTCCCATATGTCAACATTCACAGAAAAGGGCAGTACCACATACTGTAATGGGACACACGGTGAATTGCCAGTTTAGATTTGGCAGATGGATTTCATCGGTCCTCTGCCACAGAATAGAAGTTGTAAATCTATCTGTACAGCTGCAGACACATATTCAGAATTGATGGTGAGGTTTCTTTGTAAATCTGCCACCCAGTGGAGTACTGTGAGAACACTAAAACTGATCACATAGTATTATGGTACTCCATTGCAGGTTTAAATGGACAATGGAGAGATAATTTGAGTGAGGTTCTCCAAATAATTAAGAACAGACCTATCCCTGATTACATATAATCTGAGCATACATAAAGTACATGTAGATACACTGATCTATTGGAAATTGAATGAGGAAGCACAAATTGCTTACAGAGCTGTTCCGGCAGCTGCAAGACTGGACCTCTACTCAGTAGAGGCAGTGCTCATAGCACCAGGTAAGGTAAGTACCATTTCTACTGGTTTTGCATGTAAGATTCCTAAAGGTCATTTTGGTGAAAATTGCAACAAGATCTAGTTTTACCTTAAAAGGTGCAATAGTAGTAGGAGGTGTTATTGATCCTGATTATCAAGGAGAAATTAAGGTTCTCATGTCGAATCTAGAGACAGAACCCTTAGTGTTGTCTACGGGCCAAAGGATTGCCCAAATGTTATTTATACCTGTAAACTTGTCCCAAGTTAAGGAAGGAACAGCCCCTACACAATTGACAGTCAGGGGAGATAAAGGTTTTGGGTCCTCCAATATCACTAATGTGGGGGCCAAAATATGGGTACAGAATACCCAAGGACCGCCATCTGAGGCTGAGGTCATTGCAGTGGGAAAAGATAGAACACTCTTGATACTGACACCAGGAGTGGAGAAGTGGGAATATGCCCCACAGGAGAAATGTTACTTACGGGAATGATGCCATCTTTTATTGTACCCTAGGTGTAGCTGTTAAGTGGAATCCTTGGAAACGTATTTTTAGGCGTAGCTGACGGATGGAGCAATTTTACACCGAGAGGGGCCGATAGCCAACAAGTTCCTGGTGCACCATAAAGTGACGGAAGCGTTGAATGACACTCAACCCACAGATTGTTGGATTTGTACACATTCGCCTGTGACAGCTACCAGTATTCCTTTCCTGGCTATGCTGGTAACAATGGAAGAAATCCAGATGTGGGACAATTGCTCAGTTTGAAATCTGAGCGGGACAATTAAGAACTTGCAGTATATGGCCTTTAAAGGAGGAGTTTGGGTGCCGAGAAATAAAACTGGGTTGACTGATTTAGGACTGCTCCCTATTTACAATATACGTATACGTTTTGGGACAATTACAAATACAGCAGATGCTTTCAAACCTAGTCTACTAGAAAGGACATTCATGATGTATTCTGGCCTTATGCCACTATGTTTATTAATGGAACTAGTGATACTTGTAGCAATATACCAAGTAATTTAATGTGTAATGAATCTTCTGAATATTAAGCTAATGAACCAAGGTGTAGTAACGCTGATGCAGGATATTGTAGTCCTGTTGATCAAAAACCGGGTGGTGTATACTAACCAATGATTTAGTACACCGACTAGTTTTACAACACTCAGCTTTATGAAATCTCTCCAGAGGGATGTAGTGGGTATGTGGGCAAAATGCTTATAAATGGCTTCCTGTAGGGGTTAAGGGTGGTTGCACCCTAGCTCGTTTAACTCCAGAACATACAGCGTTTAAGGGATAAATATCAGAAAGATAATAATGACCACAAAGATAGCCGGTGGGCCAATACGTTCACTTTCCTGAATCCGGCAAATTGGTTTAAAGGAATTGGAGGATGGTTAATGTGGCTTCTACAAGGGGCCTTCCAGGTTATATTGTTTTTAGTTTTAATATATGTATCAGTTAAAGTGATAGTATTTTTATTTCAATATTGTTTGTAAAAAAAAAAAATCAAGAAAGTTGAAATCAGATGTAAAAGTGATTTCCAACTGATGTATTGATAGTTGCAGGTGCAATTTCTCATCATTGACATAATAATATTCTCATGGAATGTTCACCCTCTGCTGGAAGAATTTTGAATTTCTTGATTCACCTTGTCATGGTGATTGCTATTATAATAATTCCACTTTTTAATCTGGAATTGTTATATAGCATGCAAAATGTTCTGTAGAAGGCCAAAAGTACTGATCGTTTCTTATGGAAAATGAAGATAATTCCTGTGGTCAAGGACCGATTGTGATACCAATGTGATAAGAATGGCGTGTGGATGTGGATAGAATAGGTATAGAACAGGTAATAATAAGAATATAGTGACCACAGGCCTTATCATTCATTCAATATAAAGGTATCAGTACTCTGTTGAAATATGAAAGGGTCATCTTTTCTTGACATTATGCTGTTATGATGAAATCATGAGCTGAGCTGAAATTCTTGTGACAGGAAACCACATCCTGGGACAGAAAACCACATCCTGGGACAGGAAACCACATCCTGGGACAGGAAACCACATCCTGGGACAGGAAACCACATCCTGGGACAGGAAACCACATCCTGGGACAGGAAACCACATCCTGGGACAGGAAACCACATCCTGGGACAGGGAAACAGATGGGGGTATTGCACAGCCAGTCACAGGAGGAAGTGAATGTCTTGTGGCTGATGGTCACGGCTGGATCATGCCATCAGCGCGTGATCAGGGATAGTACAAATTGAAGCTGGTCACAGTCACTGGGGGGAGGAAAACCTTTCCAAAGGTCAACATGGATGGACGTCTCTCTGAAGCAAGCCGTGGTGTTGATCCCTTTTCCCTGATCGTGACCTCCCCAATGACGAAGGTGAAGCAGCTACAATACACGGTAAAAGTATTGACGCTTATTCGCTATAATTGGTATAATTTATGTTAAGCCTGTATTCAATTGATGACAATTCATATGCTACTTTGTAATCCAAATAAATTTACCGTATATACTCGCGTATAAGCCGAATTTTTCAGCCCAAAAATTGGGCTGAAAAGTCCCCCCCTCGGTTTATACGCGAGTCACTGTATACTGTATACACTGTATACAGTATACAGGCCGCCCGCCCCCATCAGTATACAGCCCCCCCATCCCCCTTGTGCAGCAATCCTGTAAAGGAATAGATTATTATACTTATCCCTGCTGCTGTCCGCCGCCGCTATCGCGCTCCTCCGGCTTCATCCGGCTTTTTCCGGCTTCCTCCGGTGGGCGCAGGCATTGACGTCATTGTCTGTGCGCCAGAGGAGGAAGCCGGAAAAAGCCGGTTGAAGCCGGAGGAGCGCGATAGCGGCGGCGGGACAGCGGCAGGGATATGTATAATAATCTATTCCTTTACAGGATTGCTGCACAAGGGGGGGGGGACCCTGTATACTGATATGGGAGGGGGGGTGGGGCTGCTGTATATACCTCTGGGGCTGCTGTATACTACCACTGGGGCTGCTGTATATACCTCTGGGGCTGCTGCTGTATATACCACTGGGGCTGCTGTATACTACCTCTGGGGCTGCTGTATTCTACCTCTGGGGCTGCTGTATACTACCACTGGGGCTGCTGCTGTATATACCACTGGGGCTGCTGCTGTATATACCACTGGGGAGGCTGCTGTATACTACCACTGGGGAGGCTGCTGTATACCACACTGCTGGGGGCTGTATACCTGTGCTGGGGTCCACCCTCGGCTTATACACGAGTCAATAGGTTTTCCCAGGTTTTGGGGGCAAAAGTAGGGGGGGGTCGGCTTATACACGAGTATATATGGTAATCTATAAAGCTATAAACAATATTATTATTCATGCTTGATTTGTAAGTCAGTGAGCGCTTCATAAGTACGGGCTCTGCCCTGATCTAGGTAAATTTAGCAAGACAATGGGCCCAATGAGGAGAAGACGCAGAGAGCATTCACAGTTACTACCAATCACAGGAGGATGCGCTGTGAGCAGGATGAACTGATTGGTCACGGATGAACATGTGACCCGGAGAACAGCTTGAGCGATTCTATGGCAACAGAAAAAGCTTTTGCGATTGGAGAATGAGTTTGCTTAAGGGGATGTCACACGCGTCAATATCGCTGTCAATGTCGCTCGTACGTCACGGATTTTCAGTCGCTCGAGCGACATAAAAGTGACGCAGGAGCGACATTGAAGTGTGTGACCAAGCGATGTAACCAGCGATATGTCGCTGATCGCAGGTTTCACTGCCAGATGTAAAACCTGTCGCTCATCGCTCAGTAGACCTTGTGCATCGCTGCGTGTGACACTAAACTCAGCGATTTATTTTCTATTTTGACACCGTACAAGCGACTAAATAAAATCGCTCGCAAGATGGCGACATCACCGCATCGCTGGGTCATATTGACGCGTGTGACATCTTACCTGCGATAATTCCACATCGCTCAGGCGATTAATAATTTGTGACGCATGAGCGATATTGCGGGCGACATTGACACGTGTGACAGGCCCTTTACATTTTTGGACTTGCGATTCTATGATAACATAAATGGACCAATGTATTATACTGATGAGGGCTCTATTAACACATGTAATCTGGTTATATAGTGTTATGTCTACAGGGATGTTTTTAACTTTGATAACATGTTTTTTTCAATCTAATGTTCTATAGTGTTCTGTGATTGGTGTGCATAATGAAGGGGAGGTCTTTTTCACTACAAAAAGTTTTTTTCTGTATTACAGTTGTATGCTTGACAAAGATCTGTGTGATCGAAATGTTGCTGTATACTTAATGGGAGCAGAATAAGGAAGTTTGGAAAAAGTACCAACCGGTTAGGCGCTGTCTCTTTTTATATATATTGGAGTGACAGTTTCCAGGACAGACTCCCTGGATGATGATGTGAATCTCAGGAAGGGGATGAAGATCATGACCCTTATTATCCACAGGGTGCTGTGAATCCTCTATTGTGTGGTGTTACAAAAATAAGCCGTCACACATCCCCAGATCCCAAAAAATGAGAACGCTATGGGTTACGGAAAATGACGCAAAACTGCAATTCATTTTATTAATTTTGGTATCTATGAACTTGTACCGACCCGAGGAATCATATCAGCACATGAGTTTTACCATATAGTGAACATGGCGATTAAAAAAACAAACCTGCAATTGCACTTTTTTTTTTTACAATTTAACCACACTTGGAATTTGTTTCCCCATTTTCCTGTACACTATATAGTAAAATAATGATTTCATTTGATAGTACAACATGTCTTGCATAAAACAAGCACTCATATGTCTATATTAACAGAAACAAAAAATTATGACTCCTGGAAGAAGGGGAGGGAAAAAATTGAAGCCTAGACAACAGAAAAATCGCTGGGATTAAAGGGGTTGTCCAGGTTTGAGATGAAAGTCTACAGTTACTCTAGTCTAGGTGAATGCAGGCCTCTGAATTTTCACAGCGCTTGTACTGCACAATTTTAGTATTCTCCCATGCTAGTGGCAAGATTGGATGGTCATGTGAGCACAAGTATACGATTTTCCTTACTTCTGGCCACATTCTGACTAGACATGTACATCCTCGCTCAATTAATTTGCAATAAGCGAGGCAACAAATGTCTAGTGAGCACATGATCGCATTTATGCAAATTGCTTACTTGCGGGTTTCGGGACCTCCTGCTCTCACCACCACCACCAGAGAATTCTGACAGTGTGCACAGCCCACAATGAGAATTCAGAAATCTGCAGTCTAATAGAGCAACTGCAGACACCTCACAAACATGAACAACCACTACAGCTCCTAACAAATGAAAACATTATCTTTTAACTTGTTAGAAGGCACAATACTTTCTTAACATAGTCATGAATCAAGTTATCTTTCAACTTACAAATTGTTACATTTCTACAGGGTCAAAACTACTACCGTGTTTTCCCGAAAGTAAGACCCTGTCTTACATTATTTGGGGGGCCAAAAGTGGCCCCCTGTCTTACTTTCGGTGGGGGGCCTTACATTGGAGGCCCCACCATCCATCCACACATTCCCACACATACAGACACATGCATACACATATATACACACCATACACACCACACACACAGTCACACAGTCACACACACACACACATAGCACCGCTTCTTACCGGGTCCGGTGTGGAGTCCCCGATGGTCCTGTGCCGTCCTCTGTGCTCCGGTCCGGTCCCCGAGATGATCCGCTGCCGTCCGCCGTGTTCCGGTGCCGTTTTGCATAAGTATTGCCGGTCCTAGGCTCCATGGTCCCTGCTCTTCCGGAGTTCAGGCCGCAGCTCTGCAAAACGGCACCGGAACACGGCGGACGGCAGCGGATCATCTCGGGGACCGGACCGGAGCACAGAGGACGGCACAGGACCATCAGGGACCCCACACCGGACCCGGTAAGAAGCGGTGCTATGTGTGTGTGTGTGACTGTGTGTGTGGTGTGTATGGTGTGTATATATGTGTATGCTTGTGTCTGTATGTGTGTATGTATGTATGTATGTACACCCCCCGTGTTTCCCCGATAGTAAGACCCCCCCTCCCCCGCCTTACATTCGGGGGGGTCATGCATTAGCAGACCCCCGTCCCCCCCCCACCCTGTCTTACTTTCGGGGGGGGTCTTACTATCGGGAAAACACGGTAGCAGCACAGGAATACATCACCAGATGTAAAAAAAAAAATACATAAGTAGAATCCCCATTTGTACAGAAACACAGCATCACAACCCTTATCAGTACAGAAGCAACTCACCAGAACCACCAGCAGTACAGAGATACATCCATATAACCCACATCATTATCCAGCATCAAAACCCTCATCAGTACAAAAATACATCACAAGAACCACCAGCAGTACATGGCAGATCAATTATAATATCAGGTCAGACCCATATACATTTGTATCGCATGGACCTCAAAATCCAGTACCTTCTTGATTTCCTTCTTGTAAGGAAATACTGAGAGTTGTTGTTATCAGTTATCATAAGACTGAACCATACAGGAACCACAGCACTGATGAGAATTAGTATCACAAATAAAACATTTATACCCAGGTATCTTACAGATGACCGTGTCTTTGATCAGAGTCATTCTCTTTTTCTCATCTTGTCCAGACTCCATGATGACCTCTCACATCAACAGCTCATCTCTGCAGACTTCCATCTTCTCCGGTCTTCTGCAGAACATCCCAAAAATTAGCTAAAATGATTATAATGCTCCTGAATAAAAATATCTGCCCTATGCTGTGTACCTGAATACATAATTGACCCTCACTGTGTTCCCAGCACAAGACATAACCCCAAAATGTCCATTTTATGGTGCATGCCCTCCACACTGCCCTCTCCTTTCCATACTGGGCCCTCCATCACTTCCCCCAATGACATACTGTCCCCCCATGCTGCCTCCTCTTCATACTACCCACTCGCCCCACTACTACCCAGTTTTTAATCTGTGCCTACTCACATTTTCATCATCCTATACTGTCTTCCCATTATATCCGTACTCACCCCCTCACTCCTCATACAGTGTCCATATACATTCCCCCTAACTCCAAATACTGTGTAAGCTATCCCATCCCCTTACTCTCCATAAAGTGTCCTCACCCATCCCACCTCCTCACTCCACATACTGTGCCCGCATCCATCCTGCCCCCTCACTCCCCATACTGTGTCCTCAACCAACGCACCCCTCACTCTCCATACTGTTTGCGCACCCATAAAATTTCTGTTCCCCTCCCGATCTCCATACTGTGCCTGAACGCATTCACTTCTCACAAAACGCCATCTTTCACTTGCTCCTCACATTGTGTCTTCAAATTCCTCTAGTACGCCATACTGTGTCCACACCCATCCCTTCCTTGCCCCCCAAACTGTGTCCTCAAATTTCCCCCACCCAGTCACAATAAAACTTTAGAGTCTTCAAGTCCACTGGACCACTTACCACCAACCTATGCTGACCTGATCACACTGCTGACGTCGCCCTGACCCGGATCACCAAGAACTCAATTGGCGCATGCACGACCGCCATAGGGATTTTCCCTTACAAGCATCGTGTCATAACTGGGAAATCAATGTCTCCAGAACTACTCTGCCGGGACACCTCCCCCCGTCCCTGCTTTGTAGGAACCCTCTCCACCGCTAGATCAAAAGGTGCCTGAACCACTCTAGTGATGACAGCCCCCTGTGGTGTCCACAGCATCACCAACCCTGCTCCTGTGACTCTGCCTCATCCTCTCTGTAAACTATGTCCGGAGTATAAAACTGACCAATTTTAACGTACAATTTTTTTCCCCCTTATTTTCCTCCAAAGTTTGAGATGCATCTTATAAAACGAACAATACAGTGTACAAGTGGCCCAACACAGACGAGCAGGTCTGGATGCATGTAGATTATTTAAAGGGAACCTGTCAGCTTGTTTCACCCCCTATCCTACCACTACTTGTCCTTGCACCTTGCTAGCTCATCCCTTATCATCCCTCTCTGACCTAAAACTGCACTATAAAGCTTTAGAAAAACAACTTAACTTATATTTCTATGATAATGTGGCCTCCAGACCACGCCGTAGACTGAGATGGGCGGTCTCCATTCTCCCCCCCTCGCAGGATCTTAACAAGCCCCACTGGGCATCATCATTCCTTCTCCTGTGTATCCCCCATGTTGAAATTCCCACCTTCTCCTCATAGTATGACGTGGAGCCGGACGTCATTTTCCGGTCCTGCGAACTGTGCGGGTGTAGGGGGCTGTACAGTCCAGCACATGCACAGTGCAAATATTGAAGCAGGGCCACACACCTGATAAGCCCCCACAATGCACCGGATGTCTGGCTCCGCGTCATACTGGGAGAAGGAGGCGGGAATTTCAACATAGGGGAGCACAGGAGAAGGAATGATCACGCCCAGCGGGGCGTGATAAGAGCAATGAGGGGGGGGGGAAATGGAGACCGCCATGTTAGTTTATGGATGTAGACTGGAGCCCTAATTATCATAGGAATATGTAAGTTATTTCTAAAGCTTTATAGCGCAGTTTTAGGTCAGAGAGGGATGGTTAGGGATGAGCTAGTAAGGTGCAGGGACAGGTAGTGGTAGGATAGGGGCTAAAAGGAGCTGACAGGTTCCCTTTAAGTATGGCAAGTTGCAGACAGGGTGTTACTGCCCGTCAGGGAGGGTGCTTGAAACTGAATGTGACAGTGTGGTGGGAGTGCCTAATCAAGAATAGTGGATAGGGGTATTGTGGGAACCCGGAAAATAAAAGTAGAATTCCAGCTCTTAAACAAGGATTCTCCTTTATGGCTTCATATAAAGTGTATCATAACAGGACAAATGTAGTACATGAATGGCGTGTTCAAGTTAATACGCCATTCATGTACTACATTCTTCCTGTTATGCACTTTATATCAAACGATAAAGAAGAGACCCCGGATACTAGTTTCATTTTTTGGATTGTCTGGGCTGCGGCAAAGTAGTTTTCTGAGATGGGCTGTTTGGCGAGATGGATTTTGTACTAATATGTATTGTGGGAACCCCGGAGTATGATGACTCTAGTGCGATTTCTGGGGACAAGCTTTAGCTGTCATACCGGTAATGGGGGCTCTGGGTGTTACTACTGTGAGGGGGGTAGGAGCTGGATGTGATTCGCAAACCCTCTCTAAGAGCTGAATGTGACTCTGAAGGTCAGAAATGTTAGGGTTCACAGCCTTATATTATTATGATGCTCTAGATTAAATTGCAAAAACCTGCTGATAATTTCTTTTAGCCAGAATACCCAACCATAGCAGGACTGTTTTGTACAGCGCTGAAATAGGGCTGCCATTGAGGCACTTGATGCATCTATCATACACTCCCTGACAGAGGTTATGTCACTTATCCATGTTTTATGTAAATAAAAGCTTATAACGTGACATTAAATTCATCCATTGGTTGTATAAATTACTCTTGAAAGCTGAAACCCTCCGAAATTTCGTTTAGGTTAAGAAAATAAATTGTCATCAATGCTGAAATATTGATCATTTAATGAGCACAGAATGGTCAGATTTTAGCAAGAGAAATAGGTGCGGAGAAAAAAAAAAAATAAAGGATGGCATACACATGACATATGGCTGCAAAGCGAGCTAAAAATTGCACACTCGCTGAGTACTTGTATGACATGTGGAAAACCAAATGGATTTTACTTGTTCAACTCTTCTGGATGCACGCAGATGTGAGTGGCCATCTCATACATCCATCTCTACAACAAAGTTCCTCAAGGCAAAAAAGATTCAAGGTGCTCAAGGACTGGCCAGCCCAGTCACCAGACATGAACATCATTGAGCATGTTTGGGGTAGGATGAAAGAGGAAGCTTGGATGACAAAACCAAAGAATCCAGATGAACTCTGGGAGGCATGTAAGACTGCATTCTTTGCTATTCCTGAAGACTTTATTAATAAATTGTATGAATCATTGTTGAACCGCATGGATGCAGTCCTTCAAGCTCATGGAAGTCACACAAAATATTAAATATGACTCTAATAGCATCACAACTTCATTCACCAATGTTATGCAACATATATTTGTATTTTAAGTTAATTTTGTGCTTGAAAATCATATTACTTTCTGTGGGCGACAAAACTTTTGTCTTGCCAAAATCTAACCATTCTGTGTTCATTAAATGATCAATATTTCAGCATTGATGCCAATTTATTTTCTTAACCTAAACCACATTTCGGAGGGTTTCAGCTTTCAAAAGAGTAATTTATACAACCAATGGATGAATTTAACTTCAGGTTATAAGCTTTTATTTACATATCATGGATAAGCGACATAACTTCTGTCAGGAACTTTACATTGTATGAATATGGCAGCATACCCAGTGAAATCCAAATACAAGAGAACCTAAACAGATCCATGATAGAGAATAAATATGCCCTACTCCCATCTAGAGAATACATAAATACAAAAACAAACAATGGGTTTAACCATGTGTCAGAGATATACCCTGCTGATAAAGAACCCAGATTCCAAAAAAAGGAATACTGCAAAAGTGCACTTTAAATTCCTTATTACTGTGTCTGAGGGACTAGCTATTCTCATTTGGGAGAGGAATCTGCCTGCCGGCATAAGGAGACTGATAAGGAGACCTATAGCCGCAATGCTCCTCTGGGAAATAATCAAATGGTCACTTCAGTGAGGAAGTGGACGAAGTCTAATGCCACCTAATAAAGGTAGCAATCCTAAAAGTCATAATTTACTCTAGCAAGCATTTTAATATGACTTAGGATTTGTGCCAGATCAGAACCCCAAACTGCAGACGCTGCATTTCAGGGTGATTGCCCCTCATCAGTGCAGTGTGTGGGAATTCTGATCTGGCTGTATAAGAGGCTATAGACGAGGTCTGGGGGAACAGCTATTCTCCTTGTGGATTATAACTGTCGTGATTTTACTGTGCTGCACCGTTTTCCACAAATAAATTATACCTTCTGCCGTATTCCTTTTTTGGAATCTGGGTTTTTTAGTGCCAGGGTATATCTCCGACACATGGTAAAACCCATTGTTCTTTTAGTATTTAGGTACTTATTCATACAAAGTTACCCTACAGGAAAATAATTCACAGAGTTGGCAGATTACTTGAGTATTGCTCGTGTTTATTGGCAATCCAAGATTTGATCATGCCCTGTTCTTTGTTCTTCAGAGATTGGCACTGCCAGGTGTTTCTCTTCTTCTCAGTGAAAAGAACTGCTTATCTTAGTGTGTCTGTTGGTGAGGAGTGTAAAGATAGGAGTACTACAATTATGGGCACACAATGTAAGGTTGTATTGTCAGATTATCACTGTTTGCAGTACAAGGATCAGTTTTTGTTGATGCACCTTCAATTATCTCTAAGGCGTGTACTTGCCCTAAAAGCTTTAGAAAGGGCATTGAACTTTCTTCAGTTAGCTTTGAGGATATGTTCACACATACAAGTTTTCTGCTTCGGTCTTTGCCACTATAAATTCCACATCAAAATCTGCATTTCTTCCCTGTGGATATTGATGCAGATCCTAATAGATGGAAATCAACATTCAATTCCCACTGCAGTTCCCCCATGACCCCCCCCCCCCCTCGAGAGTGCTGGTGAGATTTAGTGAAATCACTTTGCTTTCATTGCAATACTGTGGATTTTCTCCCCTCAAATCTGATTTGAAAATCTGCAGTTTGTCATGTGTGAATATGCTCCAAGGAGAAGTGCAAACGAGGTCTTTGGCTATGTCACAGTGCATTTTTGCAACATTACAGAAGCGAGGCAAAAAAGCAGCAAACAGCTTACATGTTTATTCTCTCAAAAACGCAGATGCAGGAAATAAAACCAATGTGTGTGGACAACCTTTCCTGAATCACATGGGTTTTCCTGGGAATGAAAATGAAGGTTTGGATTAGCATAGATTAGCATATAACCTACCTTAAAAAAAACAAAAAACACTTCAAGCGACAGGAAGAACGCCGTGTGTGAACATAGCCTTACAGACACTCGGGTTTTGGCTATAGGAATACGCTTCAAAAACTGCTGCCAGGGTTTTTTGTGAAAGGGCCGTGAATTGCGGGGGCTTTGCCGCTGGTGTCTTTTTTCTTTTGTTAACTACGTATATAACAGTACTGAGTGGCTTCAGACTGCCAGGAGAATGCACTGGTCACTTTTACCCATGTCACAGCTTTTGTGGAATAAAGCGCTTAGAAGACAGAAAAGACGGCAGGTTGTTTAGATATTGTGGTGGATATGTTTATTGAGCACTGTGCACTTAGAAACCACCAGAATAAGGGTCACTCACATCTGTGTGCAAAGAAATTGGTCACATTTTCATCCAGAAGAGTTGAACAAGTAAAATCCATGTGGTTTTCCATATGTCATACAAGTGCGATTTTTAGCTCGCTTAGCAGCCATATGTCATGTGTATGCCATCCTTAATTTTATTTTATTTTTTCTCAGCACCTATTAGTCCAAAAATCACTTAGGCTGGCTTCACACTGGCGTTTGTGTCTGCATGCGTATAGGAACGTAGACGCAAACGCAGCCCACACATTGAACGCAGTGGAGAATCTCCGCATGCGTTCACATTAGTATGCACCCCGGCCAGCTAATCAGCTGTCTCAAGGGCGGCCGGGAGGAGGAGATCAGCGGCAGAGATCTCCTCCTCCCGGCCACAGCTGATCTCCCGCCGGTGTCGGCGGAAACAGCTGATCTGACAGCTGTTTAAATCTCCCACGCCGACACCGAATAGGGTAATATCGGTGCAGGAGATAAGAAACAGCTGATCGCTGCTTCAAATCTCCCGCGCCGACATCACTTATTCTGTGTCAGAGATTTAAACAGCTGTCAGATCAGCTCTTTCTCCCCACCGACACCGGCGGCTCTAGCTTATCTCCCGGTGGCCGCCACTGGTCACCAGCGGCCACTTGAAGAGATTTCAATGTGATCCGCAGCGTTCTGCGCTGTCATGCGGAGGACACTGCGGATCCATTGCCTTCAATGCATGGTTTGCGGGTCCTTGCAGATAAAACAAGCGACTGCACAAATAATGCAACATGCTACGTCCAGACTGTGCTCGGAGGGTGCACAAATTATGCGCATCCGAACGCAAACACAACCGAGTGCAGCCAAACGCAGGCACATACGTTCCCATTTAAACATAGTAGTAAACCTTGTGGACCTCTGATGAAGTGGTCTGAAGTACCACGAAACGCGTAAGAATTAGACATTAAAGATATTGCTTTTTACATCTTGTGATTCCTTGGATTTCTTGGAACCAACGGACAGACGGCAGCGCACGAATTACCACCTTTCATTTAATGCTTTAATCGGTCTCCCTTGGGCAGAGTGCTGCAAGCCGGCTTATGCTTCAATAGTTGTTGTGACTCTCACAACAACATAAGGTTAGTGCAACAGCACACAATACAACACCCCAGTTACACCCGGATAAGACCCTATGTGCGCTTTTCTTCTAGTTTTCAAATATAGTAGTAGGTATAGTTGCTTAGCAAAGCTTCTAAAAGGGGGTATTATAAAAAGAAAAGAACCAGCGCAGATCAAAGTGCCGGAGTTATTTCATTTAGAATAGGCAGTTTAAAGCCTGAAATTTGCTCACCTTTTAGGTATCTTTGCTGAATTGCAGGGATACATATGAAGATCTCCTTAGGCTTGCAGCTCGCCTCTCTGAGTGGATCAGGTCTTCAATGCAGGGAGTTCTGATTCGACAGTGAGCAGTTTTACAATTACAATTAATTGTACCTGAGGAAGACTCATGCTAGAGTCGAAACGCGTTGTACTGCCTTTTATGATATTTCTAAATAAAGAAACCATTTGATGACGAACCCAAGGTCTCCTAAGGAAGCGCTGACCTATAAGTCTGGAATTTTTAAAACCCCATGTTAAACATAGGAACGCAGTGCGCAAGCGTTTGGCTGTGTTCGGTGCGCTGTGCTCGCAAACGCTAATATGAAGCCAGCCTTACAGTGTAATATGCTGCTGAATAGTAATGTATCTGTAAAAAACAGATTGCATACAGGTGGACCATGTGCAAGTTTTTTTTGTTTTTTTCACACAGCCATAGACTTGCATTGGCGAGTCTCAGCAGTTTTACATGACAATACGTAGCTGCAATCTTTTCTTCAGAACGAAAACAACCAAGGAAAAACTCGAAAATCAGCAGAGCCACAGAGTAAGATTGGTATGAGTAGTCAGATTATTTTAACGGATCAATACAAAAAAGGTGGGGGAACAAGAGGCGCAATAGTGCCCTATCACTAGTGACACTCAGATGTGAGTGGTGTAATGCAGTTACACTCACCTATTCCAGTTGTGAGACCCACAACTGGTTTAACAGCATATCACAGTATCAGCGGCTGCAGGACCTCCATCGACCACTCCAACGTGGAAAAACAGCCAGAAAATATGGGAAGCAAGGTGTACCACAAAATCGCCTGGGATGCAAGATGTTGTAGCAGTATACTTCTTTATTCCTTCCTACGCGTTTCGGCGCCCTTCCTGGCACCTTCCTCAGGGATATTACATCAGCCATAGGAGCAGCCTATTTATAGCCCCTTACATTAGCAATTATGGGTGTGTTCTGTTTACATATGATGTCATCACTGGGGGAGGGGCCAACAATTTTGGCAGAATTTCACACAAATAACATAATAAAACAAGAAAATAGTTCAAAACACTTGCTAAAATGTACATAAAAATCCTACCAGTAGAGTGATATAAAAACCTCCATGAAAATTGCAGCGGAAACATTGCTAAAATATTCAGACTGTCAATGCAAAGAGAAAAAAAAAAAAAAAAAACTGTCACCCAACCTTCAGGGTAGTAGAACCCATGCATTTGCTGGTTTCATTGTTTTCTCTAGTGACTAATGTTGAGCGCCACCGTCTCATTGATATCAGTGCCTTAGGATCAATAAACTGCTTTTTCATGAAACTATCCTGTTAAATATATGGTGCTATTCTTGTTATAAAAGAATTGCATAGAAAAAATTATCAATCGTTATGTTAACAAAAAACTTTCTTATTTTTGTTTTGTAGGAGGGAATCAAGGAGCGATGCCGCTATTAAATAAACCTCATAAAATATAAAACACATTATTTCTAAAATTAACTGCTTCTAAAAAAAAACTTATCTTTATTCTCATTTCTATTTCCATTTACCAATTATTTGTCAATAAAAAATTACCTAAAAAATGCTATCACACAATCGCATTGGAGCTATAAAAATGGCCTAAAAACTGTGTTCCTCATCATCCGAGTGTTTATGGTCACTATTTTGTATATTGGTTGTGGTGGTATCACCCATGAAACGTGTGTCTGTAGGTCCAGCAAACCTAGGTTCTAGTACCCAGGAAGGTCACAGGTCGTTATGCAGGCACAAACAATACAGTACAAAGGACAAAAATGAGAGAATATATATAATATCTTAAATTACCAGACAATTAAAAAAGTTCACATAGCTATTCATTAGATCTTATGCCAGTGTTAGTATTCATATACCATCTTAAATTGCCAGAAAAAAAGCAAGAAAAATTCACATGGCTATTCATTAGATCTTATGTCGGTGGTGCTACAGACATTCATACAAAGTAGTGTGGATGCTGTTACTATGGGGAAGTTGATACCCGGACAACATTTATAGAGAATGTTCTATCTAATTTCGTATAATAAATTATTGTGAAAACAAGCATATTTGAGTTTAAAAATTGTGCACTATAGATAGAGTGTCAACCTTAATATATATTTAAACAAAATAGATATATTGTCAAATATATAAAAATGATATTGAGAGATGAAGTGCTAAGAATAAAAAATAACAATACGGTGAAGCCTACATAGGTGTATAAGCAGAGGGTGCGGGTATTCGTCCTAGTGTGGATATATACAGTGGTTCTAACATGAGTTAAGTGTGACTTTCTCAGACAGTAAAAGATGTGACCAAGAACAAGGGGGGGTGTTTATAATTCATATCAGTTCGGTAATTATGTTAAGCCCTCTCGGTTTTAATGTGTCCAGTTTGAACATCCAATATTTTTCACGTTTTTTGAGCTGCTCGAACCTGTTGGGTGCATTTACTACTATATGATCGATCGGGGTTATCTTGATTGCTGTTGCATCTCTGTTATGATGTGTGTCATAATGGAATGACATTCCATGTGCTTTAAACCCATTCTTTATATTTGAACGATGTGTATTTAGCCGCTCATGAAGTGGTCTGATTGTTCTGCCAACATATTGCATACCACATGGACACTCGAGCAAGTAAATTACAAACTCTGTGGAGCAATTCATGTCATGTTTAATAGTAAAGGATTCATTTGTAGAAGCAGATTTAAAACTGCTTGTCTGTTGGATGCTCCGACAACAAAGGCATCTATTTTTTTCTACATTTTGATGTCTTTTTCTGCAGAACTTTAGCACAATTTGTGGTTATTTCCCGTTTAAGCCTACTTGGAGCTATCATCCCTTTAATGTTTGGAGCCCTGCGGAATGTAATCCCTGGTCTATCAGGTATAATAAATTTTAATACTGGATCACTCTGGAGTAAGTGCCAGTGTGTATGGAGACATTTTTTGATCGACTTGTGGCAATTATTATAAGTTGTTTATAAAATTGAATGTTTTGTTCTTCTCCGTCTTTTTTCTGTCTTTCTGTATTAGGAGGGTTCCTTGCGGGATAGCTCCACTGTGTTTTTGTGTGCTGGAGATCAATTTTTTTGGGTATCCTCTCTCTAGGAATCTTTTTCTGAGTGTTTCAGATTGAACAGTGTAGTCATCCATGGAAGTGCAATTCTTCTTTAGCCTTCCAAACTGGTTGGCCGGTATATTACGCAACCATTTTGTGTAATGTCCACTCCTGAAATCAATATATGAATTCCTGTCCGTAGGCTTAAAGTATGTTTTTGTATGAATCTTTGTGCCATCAGAGAAAATTGTTAGGTCGAGGAAATTGATGCTTTCTTCATGTATTGTTCGCTCAAAGCTTATCCCCCAGTGATTATTAATTACCGTATATACTCGTGTATAAGCCGACCCCCCTACTTTTGCCCCAAAACCTGGGAAAACCTATTGACTCGTGTATAAGCCGAGGGTGGACTCCAGCACAGGTATACAACCCCAGCAGTGTGGTATACAGGCCCCCCAATGGTAGTATACAGCAGCCTCCCAGTGGTAGTATACAGCAGCAGCCCCAGTGGTATATACAGCAGCAGCTCCAGTAGTTAGTATACAGAAGCTCCAGAGGTATATACAGCCCCAGTGGTAGTATACAGCATCCCAGAGGTATATACAGCCCCGGTGGTAGTATACAGCATCCCCAGAGGTAGTATACAGCAGCCCCAGAGGTAGTATACAGCAGCCCCAGAGGTAGTATACAGCAGCCCAGAGGTAGTATACAGCAGCCCCAAAGGTATATACAGCAGCCCAGTGGTAGTATACAGCAGCCCCAGGTAGTATACAGCAGCCTCAGAGGTATATACAGCCCCATTGGTAGTATACAGCAGCCCCAGAGGTATATACAGCCCAGTGGTAGATCCAGCAGCCCCAGAGTATATACAGCCCCAGTGGTGTATCCAGCAGCCCCAGAGGTATATACAGCCTCAGTGGTAGTATACAGCAGCCCCAGAAGTATATACAGCCCCAGTGGTGGTATACAGCAGCCCCAGAGGTATATACAGCCCAGTGGTAGTATACAGCAGCCCCACAGGTATATACAGCCCCAGTGGTAGTATACAGCAGGCCCAGAGGTATATACAGCCCCAGTGGTAGTATACACAGCCCCAGTGGTAGTATACAGCAGCCCCAGAGGTATATACAGCCCAGTGTAGTATACAGCAGCCCCAAGGTATATACAGCCCCAGTGGTAGTATACAGCAGCTCCAGAGGTATATACAGCAGCAGCTCCAGTAGTAGTATACAGCAGCTCCAGAGGTATATACAGCCCCAGTGGTAGTATACAGCATCCCCAGAGGTATATACAGCCCCGGGGTAGTATACAGCAGCCCCGTGGTAGTATACAGCAGCCCCAGAGGTAGTATACAGCAGCCCCAGAGGTAGTATACAGCAGCAAAAACCCCAAGGTGTATACAGCAGCCCCAGTGGTAGTATACAGCAGCCCCAGTGTAGTATACAGCAGCCCAGAGGTATATACAGCCCCATGGTAGTATACAGCAGCCCCAGAGGTATATACAGCCCCATGGTAGCATCCAGCAGCCCCAGAGGTATATACAGCCCCAGTGGTAGTATCCAGCAGCCCCAGAGGTATATACAGCCTCAGTGGTAGTATACAGCAGCCCCAGAAGTATATACAGCCCAGTGGTGGTATACAGCAGCCCCAGAAGTATATACAGCCCCAGTGGTGGTATACAGCAGCCCCAGAGGTATATACAGCCCCAGTGGTGGTATACAGCAGCCCCAGAGGTATATACAGCCCCAGTGGTAGTATACAGCAGCCCCACAGGTATATACAGCCCCAGTGGTAGTATACAGCAGCCCCAGAGGTATATACAGCCCCAGTGGTAGTATACAGCAGCCCCAGTGGTAGTATACAGCAGCCCCAGAGGTATATACAGCCCCAGTGTAGTATACAGCAGCCCCACAGATATATACAGCCCCAGTGTAGTATACAGAGCCCCACAGGTATATACAGTCCCAGTGGTAGTATACAGCAGCCCCAGAGGTATATACAGCCCCAGTGTAGTATACAGCAGCCCCACAGGTATATACAGCCCCAGTGGTAGTATACAGCAGCCCCAGAGGTATATACAGCCCCAGTGTAGTATCCAGCAGCCCCAGTGGTAGTATACAGCCCCAGTGGTAGTATACAGCCCCAGTGTAGTATCCAGCAGCCCAGTAGTAATAACAGCCCCAGTGTAGTATCCAGCAGCCCCAGTGGTAGTATACAGCCCCAGTGTAGTATCCAGCAGCCCTTGTAGTAATAAACAGCCCCAGTGGTAGTATACAGCCCCAGTGTAGTATCCAGCAGCCCTTGTAGTAATAAACAGCCCCAGTGGTAGTATACAGCCCCAGTGTAGTATCCAGCAGCCCCAGTGGTAGTATACAGCCCCAGTGTAGTATCCAGCAGCCCTTGTAGTAATAAACAGCCCCAGTGGTAGTATACAGCCCCAGTGTAGTATCCAGCAGCCCCAGTAGTAATAAACAGCCCCCACTCCTTATCACGTCCCCCCCAGGCTGCGGCAGCTGTCAAAATAACAAACACTTTATACATCACCTTCCGGCGCAGCTCTCCGCTCCTCCGGTCCTCTGCTCCTCCGCTCGCCGGCTTTTTCTTCCTTGATGTGCCGACTTCTGTGACCGCGCGCAGGAAATGACGTCATCTCCTGCGCCCGGTCACATGACACCGTCACAACAAGGAAGAAGAAGCCGGCGAGCGGAGGAGCAGAGGACCGGAGGAGCGGAGAGCTGCGCCGGAAGGTGATGTATAAAGTGTTTGTTATTTTGAGAGCTGCCGCAGCCTGGGGGGACATGATAAGGAGGGGGGGCTGTTTATTAATACTGGGGGACCCATATTAAGGAGGGGGGCTGTGTAGTGCAATATGCATGGCATCCCCCCGCCGCTGATGGACGGGGGGATGCCGTGCATATTCATTGCACTAATGAGGCGGCCCCACGTGACCGCCTGCGGTCACCGCGGCCCCCTCCTGCCTCCTCCAGCTCCCGATCACAGCGCCCCCCCCCCACAGCATACCGTATGACCCGTGTATAAGCCGAGGTGGGGACTTTTCAGCCCAATTTTTGGGCTGAAAAACTCGGCTTATACACGAGTATATACGGTATGTCACTGAAAAAATCCTCCATGTTACCAAGTTCAGTGTCCCAGATCAGGAATAAGTCATCAATATACCTTTTATATAAAATCAAGCCATTCTTGTGTTTGTTTCCATATATATGTATGTCTTCAAAAAGACCCATAAACAGGTTAGCGTAAGAACAAGCTGTTTTAGAGCCCATAGCTGTGCCGTACCTTTGATGGTACATGTCACCATCAAAGGTAAAAAAGTTATTATTTAATATGAAATTTAAGCCATCAAGAATGAAGCTGATGTTCCTTGTATCCAATTGTATGTCTCTTTTGAGATAATATTCATGCAGAGTAATCCTATTTCATGCCCTATGTTCGTGTATAGTGCTGTAACATCCATGGTGACAAATCTATATGATTTTTTCCATGTGATTCCTCCCAAAATCCTGATGATATCCGTAGAATCCTTAATATAGCTTTCTAACTTCACCACATATTTCTGTAGATTCCTATCAATATAGGTAGCAAGGTTGCTTGTCAGGGAATCAATCCCTGAAATTATTGGTCGCCCATGGGGATTGTTCAAGTTTTTATGAATTTTGGGCAAATGGTATAGAAAAGGAATAGGGGTTCCTTTTCTATACCATTTGCCCAAAATTCATAAAAACTTGAACAATCCCCCTGGGCGACCAATAATTTCAGGGATTGATTCCCTGACAAGCAACCTTGCTACCTATATTGATAGGAATCTACAGAAATATGTGGTGAAGTTAGAAAGCTATATTAAGGATTCTACGGATATCATCAGGATTTTGGGAGGAATCACATGGAAAAAATCATATAGATTTGTCACCATGGATGTTACAGCACTATACACGAACATAGGGCATGAAATAATATTCAATGCAGAGTAATCCTATCTCAAAAGAGACATACAATTGGATACAAGGAACATCAGCTTCATTCTTGATGGCTTAAATTTCATATTAAATAATAACTTTTTTACCTTTGATGGTGACATGTACCATCAAAGGTACGGCACAGCTATGGGCTCTAAAACAGCTTGTTCTTACGCTAACCTGTTTATGGGTCTTTTTGAAGACATACATATACCATATTTTTCGCTTTATAAGACGCACCGGATTATAAGACGCACCCAGATTTTAGAGGTGGAAAATAGGGAAAAAAAATATTTGTAGCAAAAAATGACTTTGATATGACACTCAGGCCCTGCGACCAGTCAGTGTTGGCGTCTGTTTCCTTCGGATGCAGGTGCAGCATGTGAGCAACACCAATGACTTCTGCTCCAGTGTCTGTTGGCGGGGAGACAGACGCCATCACTGACTGGTCAGAGGGCTGAGTCTCATATCAATATCACATGGGACATGACTATGCAACTTCTGATAACGTTGGAACTGCTGCAGAATCAGGGGTATGGGTGCGTGCACACGATGAGTATACACAGCCTTTTGGACGCAGCGTCTTGCTGCTGTGTCCAAAATGCTGCGTAGTACAGTACAAGCATAGTGGATGGGATTTTTAGAAATCCCATACTCACTATGCTTCATCCGACCGCAGCATTCTGACAGCTGCGGTGTGGGTTGCCGGCAGTCCGCTCCTTCTCAGCATGTTCATTTCATGCTGTGGAGTTGGAAGCGGCTCCCATCGGGGGACTGCAGGGAGAAGCCGCCCTGCACCCGCCGCACATGGTGAGTACAGGGCAGCTGCGGTCTCCCTGCCTCCACATGTGGCTTCACTTATGTCCGGAGGAGCTGCGTCCAACACACAGCTACTCCCGACTGTGAGCGCACACCCTTAGTATGGTCTTTATTACTTTTACAAGGGCCAACAAGATGAATGAGATGGGATTTGTTCATGTAGTAACAATCCCTTTAAGAACTATCACTCCCAGCATGTACTGTAGATCCTATAGCATGCTTGGAGTTCTAGTTAAGCACAGTATTGGTAGTGTTAACTTTACTTTATTAGTTATGTTACATATATTTTATGTTACATATACATGTGGACTCACTTTAATGTGTCCTGCTTTGCCATCACCCTGCTGAAGTGAAGGAAGTGGCCATAGTCTGTATATCAAGTTCTGATGTGATGTCCTGTAAAGAGGGAGGGCCAGGGAGGGGGTCTGTACACTGCTGAAATATGATGCTCTAGCCCTGTCTCCTAATTACAAGTCACCACAGAGCTTCACCTGTATGCAGGGCCAGGGGAGCTGTGCACTGGCGTTATGCAGGCTCCAGCCCTGCTCTCCATACACTGAAGCTTCTGAACTGCAGACCGAGCTTCCTGCATTTCTGCTTGGTGTCAGGGCTCAGCAGGACACATTACACTGAGCAGAGGGAGTGAGGCAGGACACTGACAAACAAGGTACCTGCTGTGATAAAGTGCCGATCTGCCCTGCTCTGCCCCTGTCTTCATGGCAGTGAATCAGCACAAAGCTCAGTGCTCATTCACTTGCCACAGCTGCACCCAGCTCCTCCGTTCTCACTATCTGCCGCACACAATGTCCCCAGCAGCTGCAGGAGAGACCATGTGTGTCGGCTAAGCAGCTTCTCCTGCTCCCCGTGCTCTCACCTCTCCTCGCTTTCTTGAGTGCAGAGAGGTGGGTGGAGACTGGGAGCAGTGAAGTGAATATTTAAGTAGATAATGAGCCGGGGACACGTGGTGCTCCTGCTGCCCCGGATTCTTCAGCAGGGTCCATTCCCTGCCCTTCTGACCCAACTTCACTGCTGTCTCCCCCTCCCCAGCAACTGAGGATGCTAGAATGTTATATTCCTTTTATAAGACGCACCCCACTTTCCTCCAAAACTTGGAGGAAAAAAAGTGCGTCTTATAAAAGGAAAAATACGATATATGGAAACAAACACAAGAATGGCTTGATTTTATATAAAAGGTATATTGATGACTTATTCCTGATCTGGGACACTGAACTTTGTAACATGGAGGATTTTTTCAGTAACATAATTAATAATCACTGGGGGATAAGCTTTGAGCGAACAATACATGAAGAAAGCATCAATTTCCTCGACCTAACAATTTTCTCTGATGGCACAAAGATTCATACAAAAACATACTTTAAGCCTACGGACAGGAATTCATATATTGATTTCAGGAGTGGACATTACACAAAATGGTTGCGTAATATAACCGGCCAACCAGTTTGGAAGGCTAAAGAAGAATTGCACTTCCATGGATGACTACACTGTTCAATCTGAAACACTCAGAAAAAGATTCCTAGAGAGAGGATACCCAAAAAAATTGATCTCCAGCTCACAAAAACACAGTGGAGCTATCCCGCAAGGAACCCTCCTAATACAGAAAGACAGAAAAAAGACGGAGAAGAACAAAACATTCAATTTTATAACAACTTATAATAATTGCCACAAGTCGATCAAAAAATGTCTCCATACACACTGGCACTTACTCCAGAGTGATCCAGTATTAAAATTTATTATACCTGATAGACCAGGGATTACATTCCGCAGGGCTCCAAACATTAAAGGGATGATAGCTCCAAGTAGGCTTAAACAGGAAATAACCACAAATTGTGCTAAAGTTCTGCAGAAAAAGACATCAAAATGTAGAAAAAATAGATGCCTTTGTTGTCGGAGCATCCAACAGACAAGCAGTTTTAAATCTGCTTCTACAAATGAATCCTTTACTATTAAACATGACATGAATTGCTCCACAGAGTTTGTAATTTACTTGCTCGAGTGTCCATGTGGTATGCAATATGTTGGCAGAACAATCAGACCACTTCATGAGCGGCTAAATACACATCGTTCAAATATAAAGAATGGGTTTAAAGCACATGGAGTGTCATTCCATTATGACACACATCATAACAGAGATGCAACCAGTGGCGTAACTAGAGTCTGGAGGGCCCCGGTGCGAAATTCAGACCTGGGCCCCCCCTCTTACCCACCGCGCGAGCACATATTGGTCAGATGTTTGGGCCCCATGTAACATTCTAAGATCTATAAAGATTCACAAATTGACCCCTGCTATATATGGCCCTCCTACTGGAATATAGCCCATCCCATTATTATAATGCATCCCCATATTCCTCTACATGTCACAATATACCCCCATAGTCCTCCATGTATTATAATGCATCTCATAGTCCCCCATTCATAAGGTAGCCCCAATAGTCATCCAATTATTATAATGTACCCCCACTATCCTACATATAGTAGCCTCAAAGACCTCCATATAGTATAATACAGCCTCACAGGCCTCCATATAGTATAATGCAGCCTTACAGCCCTCCATATAGTATAATGCAACCTCACAGTCCTCCATATAGTATAACGCAGGCTCAGTTCTCCATGTAGTGCAGCCTCATAGCTATCCTTATAGTACAACCTCATATATTGCAGCCTTATATATGCAGCCTCATAGCTCTCCATGTA
This sequence comes from Allobates femoralis, assembly GCA_033576535.1. Classification (NCBI taxonomy): domain Eukaryota; kingdom Metazoa; phylum Chordata; class Amphibia; order Anura; family Aromobatidae; genus Allobates; species Allobates femoralis. The sequence goes on from JARQOC010000003.1 coordinate 365,522,138, forward strand.
GTGCAGCCTTATATCTCTCTATATATTGTGCTATATATGCAGCCTAAGGCTATGTGCTCACGGTCTGGAGGAGCTACGTGTTGGACGCAGCTCCTCCGGACCTGAGTGAAGCCGCGGGTGCCCGCAGGGAGACCGCAGCCGCCCTGTACTCACCATGTGTGGCAGGTGCAGGGCGGCTTCTCCCTGCTGTCACCCGATTGGAACCGCTTCTGACTCCGAAGCATGAAATTAACATGCTGCGGAGATGCGGAGGAGCGGACACCCACACCGCAGCTGTCAGAACGCTGTGGTCGGGTTATGCATAGTCAGGATGGGATTTCTACAAATCCCATCCACTATGCTTATACTGTATTACGCAGCGGTTTTGAATGCAGCAACAAGATGCTGCGTCCAAACCACTGCGTATCCTTATCAGCACACAGCCTTATATATGCAGCCCTACCGGGATCTGAAAATTAGGATTAGTGAGAACTGCACATAACTGTAGACTCATTCCAAAACCCAGTGTCATCCCACATGTTAGCCTATTCCAGTAGTGGAGTCTTCTGCTCTCCTTCTTTAGTGTCCCCTGCTCTCCTCCTCCTGTGTCCCCAGCTCTCCTCCTCTGTCCCCATTCTCCTGTGTCCCCCGCTCTCCTCCTCCTGCGTCCCCCATCCTCCTGTGTCCCCCTCTCTCCTCCTCCTGTGTTTACGGTCTTCTGTCCCCAGCTCTCCTCCTCCTCTGTTCCCCATTCTCCTGTATTCCCCACTCTCCTCCTCCAGTGTCCCCCATTCTCCTGTGTGTCCCCTGCTCTCCTCCTCCTCTGTCCCCCATTCTCCTGTGTGTCCCCCGTTCTCCTCCTCCAGTGTCACCCATTCTCCTGTGTCCCCAGCTCTCCTCCTCCTCTGTCCTCTGTTCTTCTGTCCCCAGCTCTCCTCCTCCTGTGTCCCCCGCTCTCCTGTCCCCAGCTCTCCTCCTGTGTCTTCAGCTCTCCCCCTCCTGTGTCCCCCGCTTTCCTCCTCCTGTGTCCCCTGCTCTCCTCCTCCTGTGTCCTCCGTTCTTCTATCCCCAGCTCTTCTCGTGTCCCCCACCCTCCTCCTCCTGTGTCCTCCATTCTTCTGTCCCCAGCTCTCCTCCTCCTCTGTCCCCGTTCTCCTGTGTCACCAGCTCTCCTCCTCCTCTGTCCCCCATTCTCCTGTGTCCCCAGCTCTCCTCCTCCTCTGTCCCCGTTCTCCTGTGTCCCCAGTCCTCCTGTGTCCCCAGCTCTCCTCCTCCTCTGCCCCCCGTTCTCCTGTGTCCCCAGCTCTCCTCCTCCTGTGTCCCCAGTTCTCCTGTGTCCTCAGCTGTCCTCCTCCTCTGTCCCCATTCTCCTGTGTCCCCAGTTCTCCTCTGTCCCCTGCTCTCCTCCTACTGTGTCCTCTATTCTTCTGTCTCCTGCTCTCCTCCTCCTGTGTGCCCCGCTCTCCTCCTCCTGTGTCCTCCGTTCTTCTGTCCCCTGCTCTCCTCCTCCTGTGTCCCCTGCTCTCCTCCTCCTGTGTCCTCCGTCCTTCTTTACCCTGCTCTCCTCCTCCTGTGTCCCCAGCTCTCCTCCTCCTGTTTCCCCTGTGTCCACAGCTCTCCTCTTCCTCTGTCCCCCGTTCTCCTGTGTGCCCCGTTCCCCTGTGTCCCCAGCTCACCTCCTTCTCCTCTCACCATTGTCCTCCGCTCTCCTTCTCTTCAATGAGCGGCCAGGACGAAACACATGGCTACCGGGACACCGGGCAGGAGACTGAGGAGGGGGCGGAGCCGCCGCGCAAGTCCCTGGTCACCTGACCTGCTGGGAAGGAATAGGATGTGGCCGCCTGCCGGACAGCTTCCTGACTCTATGCGGCGGTGTGTGCTGCGCCGCGGCGCTGGGATCGCCGGGCGCAGAGCGCTGGAATCGCGCAGCGCAGGGGGCGCTAGCTACACGGGCGCCGGGCCCCCTATAGGCCCGGGCCCGGTCGCAGCCGCGACCCCTGCGACCGTGAATGTTACGCCACTGGATGCAACAGCAATCAAGATAACCCCGATCGATCATATAGTAGTAAATGCACCCAACAGGTTCGAGCAGCTCAAAAAACGTGAAAAATATTGGATGTTCAAACTGGACACATTAAAACCGAGAGGGCTTAACATAATTACCGAACTGATATGAATTATAACACCCCCCCTTGTTCTTGGTCACATCTTTTACTGTCTGAGAAAGTCACACTTAACTCATGTTAGAACCACTGTATATATCCACACTAGGACGAATACCCGCACCCTCTGCTTATACACCTATGTAGGCTTCACCGTATTGTTATTTTTTATTCTTAGCACTTCATCTCTCAATATCATTTTTATATATTTGACAATATATCTATTTTGTTTAAATATATATTAAGGTTGACACTCTATCTATAGTGCACAATTTTTAAACTCAAATATGCTTGTTTTCACAATAATTTATTATACGAAATTAGATAGAACATTCTCTATAAATGTTGTCCGGGTATCAACTTCCCCATAGTAACAGCATCCACACTACTTTGTATGAATGTCTGTAGCACCACCGACATAAGATCTAATGAATAGCCATGTGAATTTTTCTTGCTTTTTTTCTGGCAATTTAAGATGGTATATGAATACTAACACTGGCATAAGATCTAATGAATAGCTATGTGAACTTTTTTAATTGTCTGGTAATTTAAGATATTATATATATTCTCTCATTTTTGTCCTTTGTACTGTATTGTTTGTGCCTGCATAACGACCTGTGACCTTCCTGGGTACTAGAACCTAGGTTTGCTGGACCTACAGACACACGTTTCATGGGTGATACCACCACAACCAATATACAAAATAGTGACCATAAACACTCGGATGATGAGGAACACAGTTTTTAGGCCATTTTTATAGCTCCAATGCGATTGTGTGATAGCATTTTTTAGGTAATTTTTTATTGACAAATAATTGGTAAATGGAAATAGAAATGAGAATAAAGATAAGGTTTTTTTTAGAAGCAGTTAATTTTAGAAATAATGTGTTTTATATTTTATGAGGTTTATTTAATAGCGGCATCGCTCCTTGATTCCCTCCTACAAAACAAAAATAAGAAAGTTTTTTGTTAACATAACGATTGATAATTTTTTCTATGCAATTCTTTTATAACAAGAATAGCACCATATATTTAACAGGATAGTTTCATGAAAAAGCAGTTTATTGATCCTAAGGCACTGATATCAATGAGACGGTGGCGCTCAACATTAGTCACTAGAGAAAACAATGAAACCAGCAAATGCATGGGTTCTACTACCCTGAAGGTTGGGTGACAGTTTTTTTTTTTTTTTTTTTCTCTTTGCATTGACAGTCTGAATATTTTAGCAATGTTTCCGCTGCAATTTTCATGGAGGTTTTTATATCACTCTACTGGTAGGATTTTTATGTACATTTTAGCAAGTGTTTTGAACTATTTTCTTGTTTTATTATGTTATTTGTGTGAAATTCTGCCAAAATTGTTGGCCCCTCCCCCAGTGATGACATCATATGTAAACAGAACACACCCATAATTGCTAATGTAAGGGGCTATAAATAGGCTGCTCCTATGGCTGATGTAATATCCCTGAGGAAGGTGCCAGGAAGGGCGCCGAAACGCGTAGGAAGGAATAAAGAAGTATACTGCTACAACATCTTGCATCCCAGGCGATTTTGTGGTACACCTTGCTTCCCATATTTTCTGGCTGTTTTTCCACGTTGGAGTGGTCGATGGAGGTCCTGCAGCCGCTGATACTGTGATATGCTGTTAAACCAGTTGTGGGTCTCACAACTGGAATAGGTGAGTGTAACTGCATTACACCACTCACATCTGAGTGTCACTAGTGATAGGGCACTATTGCGCCTCTTGTTCCCCCACCTTTTTTGTATTGATCCGTTAAAATAATCTGACTACTCATACCAATCTTACTCTGTGGCTCTGCTGATTTTCGAGTTTTTCCTTGGTTGTTTTCGTTCTGAAGAAAAGATTGCAGCTACGTATTGTCATGTAAAACTGCTGAGACTCGCCAATGCAAGTCTATGGCTGTGTGAAAAAAACAAAAAAAACTTGCACATGGTCCACCTGTATGCAATCTGTTTTTTACAGATACATTACTATTCAGCAGCATATTACACTGTAAGGCTGGCTTCATATTAGCGTTTGCGAGCACAGCGCACCGAACACAGCCAAACGCTTGCGCACTGCGTTCCTATGTTTAACATGGGGTTTTAAAAATTCCAGACTTATAGGTCAGCGCTTCCTTAGGAGACCTTGGGTTCGTCATCAAATGGTTTCTTTATTTAGAAATATCATAAAAGGCAGTACAACGCGTTTCGACTCTAGCATGAGTCTTCCTCAGGTACAATTAATTGTAATTGTAAAACTGCTCACTGTCGAATCAGAACTCCCTGCATTGAAGACCTGATCCACTCAGAGAGGCGAGCTGCAAGCCTAAGGAGATCTTCATATGTATCCCTGCAATTCAGCAAAGATACCTAAAAGGTGAGCAAATTTCAGGCTTTAAACTGCCTATTCTAAATGAAATAACTCCGGCACTTTGATCTGCGCTGGTTCTTTTCTTTTTATAATACCCCCTTTTAGAAGCTTTGCTAAGCAACTATACCTACTACTATATTTGAAAACTAGAAGAAAAGCGCACATAGGGTCTTATCCGGGTGTAACTGGGGTGTTGTATTGTGTGCTGTTGCACTAACCTTATGTTGTTGTGAGAGTCACAACAACTATTGAAGCATAAGCCGGCTTGCAGCACTCTGCCCAAGGGAGACCGATTAAAGCATTAAATGAAAGGTGGTAATTCGTGCGCTGCCGTCTGTCCGTTGGTTCCAAGAAATCCAAGGAATCACAAGATGTAAAAAGCAATATCTTTAATGTCTAATTCTTACGCGTTTCGTGGTACTTCAGACCACTTCATCAGAGGTCCACAAGGTTTACTACTATGTTTAAATGGGAACGTATGTGCCTGCGTTTGGCTGCACTCGGTTGTGTTTGCGTTCGGATGCGCATAATTTGTGCACCCTCCGAGCACAGTCTGGACGTAGCATGTTGCATTATTTGTGCAGTCGCTTGTTTTATCTGCAAGGACCCGCAAACCATGCATTGAAGGCAATGGATCCGCAGTGTCCTCCGCATGACAGCGCAGAACGCTGCGGATCACATTGAAATCTCTTCAAGTGGCCGCTGGTGACCAGTGGCGGACACCGGGAGATAAGCTAGAGCCGCCGGTGTCGGTGGGGAGAAAGAGCTGATCTGACAGCTGTTTAAATCTCTGACACAGAATAAGTGATGTCGGCGCGGGAGATTTGAAGCAGCGATCAGCTGTTTCTTATCTCCTGCACCGATATTACCCTATTCGGTGTCGGCGTGGGAGATTTAAACAGCTGTCAGATCAGCTGTTTCCGCCGACACCGGCGGGAGATCAGCTGTGGCCGGGAGGAGGAGATCTCTGCCGCTGATCTCCTCCTCCCGGCCGCCCTTGAGACAGCTGATTAGCTGGCCGGGGTGCATACTAATGTGAACGCATGCGGAGATTCTCCACTGCGTTCACATGTGTGGGCTGCGTTTGCGTCTACGTTCCTATACGCATGCAGACACAAACGCCAGTGTGAAGCCAGCCTAAGTGATTTTTGGACTAATAGGTGCTGAGAAAAAATAAAATAAAATTAAGGATGGCATACACATGACATATGGCTGCTAAGCGAGCTAAAAATCGCACTTGTATGACATATGGAAAACCACATGGATTTTACTTGTTCAACTCTTCTGGATGAAAATGTGACCAATTTCTTTGCACACAGATGTGAGTGACCCTTATTCTGGTGGTTTCTAAGTGCACAGTGCTCAATAAACATATCCACCACAATATCTAAACAACCTGCCGTCTTTTCTGTCTTCTAAGCGCTTTATTCCACAAAAGCTGTGACATGGGTAAAAGTGACCAGTGCATTCTCCTGGCAGTCTGAAGCCACTCAGTACTGTTATATACGTAGTTAACAAAAGAAAAAAGACACCAGCGGCAAAGCCCCCGCAATTCACGGCCCTTTCACAAAAAACCCTGGCAGCAGTTTTTGAAGCGTATTCCTATAGCCAAAACCCGAGTGTCTGTAAGGCTATGTTCACACACGGCGTTCTTCCTGTCGCTTGAAGTGTTTTTTGTTTTTTTTAAGGTAGGTTATATGCTAATCTATGCTAATCCAAACCTTCATTTTCATTCCCAGGAAAACCCATGTGATTCAGGAAAGGTTGTCCACACACATTGGTTTTATTTCCTGCATCTGCGTTTTTGAGAGAATAAACATGTAAGCTGTTTGCTGCTTTTTTGCCTCGCTTCTGTAATGTTGCAAAAATGCACTGTGACATAGCCAAAGACCTCGTTTGCACTTCTCCTTGGAGCATATTCACACATGACAAACTGCAGATTTTCAAATCAGATTTGAGGGGAGAAAATCCACAGTATTGCAATGAAAGCAAAGTGATTTCACTAAATCTCACCAGCACTCTCGAGGGGGGGGGGGGGGTCATGGGGGAACTGCAGTGGGAATTGAATGTTGATTTCCATCTATTAGGATCTGCATCAATATCCACAGGGAAGAAATGCAGATTTTGATGTGGAATTTATAGTGGCAAAGACCGAAGCAGAAAACTTGTATGTGTGAACATATCCTCAAAGCTAACTGAAGAAAGTTCAATGCCCTTTCTAAAGCTTTTAGGGCAAGTACACGCCTTAGAGATAATTGAAGGTGCATCAACAAAAACTGATCCTTGTACTGCAAACAGTGATAATCTGACAATACAACCTTACATTGTGTGCCCATAATTGTAGTACTCCTATCTTTACACTCCTGACCAACAGACACACTAAGATAAGCAGTTCTTTTCACTGAGGGGTCATTCCATGTCAAGTGATCCAAAAATGAATATTTTTTTTCCCTGACGTCCTCAGATTTTTAAAAAAAAATTTCTATCTGAAGAACAACTTTATCTAATTACAAAAAAAAAGTTTTGAATTTTTTTCTTTATCAGTTAATTTTTTACAGATTTTTAAAGTTTTAAAAAAGTGCGAATTTTGGCCTGGTATGGCTTTACATTTTCTATCATATCTCGGGCTAGAAATAAGATAGAGAAACAAAATAAACACCAATCTACTCAGAACTGTCCAGGCTTTCATCAGATATGTCACAAGAGGATCTTTGTTAATATTTTACCCATGTGATCGCAAGCGCAAAACTTTAAAACGCATTTCCGAAAAATCGGCGCGCTTTAAATATTTCAAAAACTGCCCATGTGTCTGCTTTGCTCTTAGCCACATCTGTACCAAATTTCAAGTTGGGATCGCAATGGGATCATATTTTAACATATTTTACTAGTAAGAGCGTCAATGGGTCATTCCATATCAAGTGATCTAAATATGAATATTTTTTTTTACCTGACGTCTTTAGATTTTTTTTTTTTTTTTCCTTTATGAAGCACTACTTTAGTTAATTACAAATTAAAAGTTTAGAATTTTTTTCTTCATCAGTTAATTTTTTACAGATTTTTAAAGTTTAAAAAAAGGGTGAATTTTGGCCTGGTATGACTTTACATTTTGTTATCTCAGGCTAGAAATAAGATAATGAAGTGGGAGAGGCATCATTTTACTCAGAACGGTAACAGCTTTCATTTGAGATGTTACAAGACTATGTTTCTTTATATCAAATTCAAACTATTGACGGGCAATTGTGAAAAAATGACTGATTGTGTTCTTGGTGACTTTTGAATTGACACTATAATAGTTAAATATTTTGCACTTAGGTCCAATGAATGCGTCCATGGGGTCAAGCTGGGACAGAGTCATCACAAATTAGCCTTATTTGCAGATGACCTGCTACTTTACATCTCCCAGCCCCTGGTCTCCATCCCTTCGGTCTTAATGGAGTTTGAACGGTTCGGACAATTGAGCAACTTTAAAGTGAATTGCTCCAAAACCGAGGCACTCAATATTTCTTTGCCTGGAGAATTGGTTTCTCATCTATCTAAACAGTTCCCATTTAAATGGAAAGTAGAAGCCATTAAGTACTTGGGAGTCCTTATACCAAAAGATCTTAAACAAATATTCAATTTAAATTATCAACCCCTTTTGACTAACGCGGAATCGGCATTTACCTCCTATAGACGATTAAAGCTATCCTGGTTCGGGAGAATAAACGTAGTCAAGATGGATGTCTTGCCCCGACTCTTATATACTTTTCAGACAGTTCCTGTTCTATTGGATAGAGGCTTCCTCTCCAAAATGCAATCTATGATCCTTAGATTTGTCTGGGGGAACAAGAGGTCCAGATTGCGAATGAATATCCTATCCTTGCCCGAGACCAGAGGAGGGGTTGGACTACCCAACATACGAGCGTACTTTGAGGCTTTCTCTCTTGTTAGAGCTCTAGATTGGCATTATCATGCGTCCTCCAAGAAATGGGTAGGGGTGGAGCAAGAGGGTTTGGGGATTCCGCTGAAACACCTGCTTTGGATTTCCCCTAAAGACTCCACAGACCTAGTACCTTTGACAGACATGACCAGAAACACCTTGAAGGTATGGCACCTAGTGACGAAAACCCTCCGCTTAAACGACAGACTTAGCCCTTTGACTCCCCTTTTTTCCAACCCATCTTTCCCACCCAGATTTGACAGGCAGAGATTTTTATGTTGGCGGATTGTGGATGACACCCGAGTAGGACAGACTCTGTCCAGTGCTGGTTTGCCCCCGATGGCAGAGCTACAACTCAAAGAACCTACGAGACCTCTTAAGTGATTCGAATTTCTCCAATACAGAGCATACTTATATTCAGCTGACCACTCTTGCAGGGTAAGATTGACGCCCAACGTATTGGAGAGGTTATTCCAACTGGAGGCTCCACCGAGGCGCAAAATATCATTTCTATACCAGGCCTTAGGGTCCATGAGAGAGCAGGGCACCCTTTACTTCCAACGTGCTTGGGAGAGGGAATTGGGGTGTAGCATTTCAGAAGCTACCGTGTTTCCCCGATAGTAAGACCCCCCCGAAAGTAAGACAGGGTGGGGGGGACGGGGGGGTCTGCTAATGTAAGACCCCCCCCGAATGTAAGGCAGGGTAGGGGGGAGGGGGGGTCTTACTATCAGGGAAACACGGGGGGGGAGGGGTACACACATGCATACACACACACACACATCCATACATCACACACACACACACACACACACACACACACACACACCCATACCGCTGCACTGCCGGTACTTACCGGCACAGCTGTTCGGTGTCCCCGTCCCTGGTGTCCCCGGTGCTCCCGGCGTTCCTCAGTGTGGTGCAGCCTCATAACGATGTCATCCGGGCTGCCGAGCATATCCCGTTCATAGCCCGTCCATTCACAGCCCCCCGGCCCTCTCTCTCTAATCACGGAGCTTCCGGAAGCTCCGGTATCCAGGCAACAGCAGCATGACAACGTCTGGCCAATCAGAGGCCAGAGCGTCATCGCAGCGGCTATGCTGATTGGCTCAGACGCCTGAGCCAATCAGCATAGGCGCTCCGAGACGTTTTGGCCCGACGTCATCACGCTCTGCTGTTGCCTGGATACCGGAGCTTCCGGAAGCTCCGTGATTACAGAGAGAGGGCCGGGGGGCTGTGAATGGACGGGCTATGAACGGGATATGCCCGGCAGCCCGGATGACATAGTTATGAGGCTGCACCACACAGAGGAACGCCGGGAGCACCGGGGACACCAGGGACAGGGACACCGAACAGCTGTGCCGGTAAGTACCGGCAGCGCAGCTGTATGGGGGGGGGGGGGGGGGGGTATGTGTGATGTGTGTGTGCAGTGTGAATGGATGGATGGATCTGTGTATGTATGGATCTATGGATGTGTGTGTGTGTGTGTGTGTGTGTGTGTGTGTGTGTGTGTGCGCGCAGTGTGGATGGATGGGTGATGGCTGGGGCCGCCAATGTAAGGCCCCCCCCGAAAGTAAGACAGGGGGCCACTTTTGGCCCCCAAAAGAATGTAAGACAGGGTCTTACTTTCGGGGAAACACGGTAATTGGCAGAAATGCTTTATATTTACTCACTCACTAGCTAGCGCTTGTTCTGCACAAGAAAGCAGCTATAAGCTGCTCACTAGATGGTACTTGTGCCCGACGACACTCCGGAACATGTTCCCTGGAACCCCTGATACCTGCTGGCGCTGTGGGGAAGAGAAGGGTACAATGATACACATTTGGTGGAGTTGTGGGGAAATCCGGCGGTTCTGGTCTGAGGTTTTCAATGCATATACCCGGATAACAGGTAAACAAGCCGAATGCTGCCCAGAATCGGCAATGTTATCCATTTTTCCAGGTCCTATTGGGCTACAGAAGAGGGATATTCTCCGCTTTTGCATCTCGGCTGCTCCTGCTGTGATCCCGAGGTTCTGGAAATCAAGCCGGGCTCCATCTCTACTTGATTGGTTCAAAGAATTGATGGACACATATCGAATGGAGGAGCTCGCAGCTGATGCGTCGGGATCTCGGAACAAATTCTTAGGGATTTGGGTTGAATGGATTCTTTTTCACGACTCTGCAGAATTTAGGAGTATCTTTTCCAGCACAGATAATATGGCTCGACCTCTGGCTGATGGGGAGCCAGTGGGATGAGTACCCTTTCTCCTTCCCATACCTCACCCGTCCCCCCCCCTCCTTTTTTTCTTTTTTTCTTACGTGGCTTTTCTTTCCCAGTATAACTTTTTCTAATGGTTTTTGTTTCTCTTCTCTCTCTCTTCTATCTCTCTTTTCTTCCCATCTGATACATTCAGTCTAGGTATTTCCTTTCTACGCCTATACCTTCAGAATTCTAGTGAACATTAGACAGGTATCGAAAACTCTGAGCTGTGAGTAGATCATTAATATTTCGGCCTTCCTTTCCGGTACACCAGTCGATAGACTATTCCAACTAGGCCTCAACGGGTAATGACCCACTTACGTGGTCAACCTGTTAGAAGGGGCCAAGTAATAAAAATCATTCTGCTGGGGCTGCTTGTCCCCTTGACATCAGAACATCTCAAAACCCTGAGAAAGGTTGTATACTTGAGTGTTTGGAATTATATTTAGATTGTAGTATATATTGCACCAGAGATAAGCGCAAAAGTAAATTTGCAGCTTATCTTAAAGTTACTAATAACTTTGTGAATTCTCTTTTTGTACATTTTATATGTCTCAAGATTTTGTTAAAAGATTGAATGTATGTCTTTCATATGTTTTTTCAAAATTTAATAAAAATGAGATTAACCATAGTTAAATATTTTAAAATATGATCCCATCACGATCCCAACTTGAAATTTGGTACAGATGTGGCTAAGAGCATAAAAGACACATGGGCAGTTTTGGAAAATTTTTATTAAAATGTTTTTTTCGGAAATGCGTTTCAAAATGTTGCGTTTGCATTCGCATAGGTAAAAAATTAAAATTAACAAATATACTCTTGTGACATATCTGGTGAAAGCCTGGACAGTTCTGAGTAGAATGGTGTTTATTTTGTTTCTCTATCTTATTTCTAGCCCGAGATAAAAAAAAATTTAAAGTCATACCAGGCCAAAATTCACACTTTTTTTAAACTTTAAAAATCTGTAAAAAATTAACTGATGAAGAAAAAAATTCCAAACTTTTAATTTGTAATTAACTAAAGTAGTACTTCATAAAGGAAAAAAAAAAAAAAAAATCTAAAGATGTCAGGTAAAAAAAAAATATTATATTAGATCACTTGATATGGAATGACCCATTGACGCTATTAATAGTAAAATATGTTAAAATATGATCCCATTGCGATCCCAACTTGAAATTTGGTACAGATGTGGCTAAGAGCAAAGCAGACACATGGGCAGTTTTTGAAATATTTAAAGCGCGCCGATTTTTCGGAAATACGTTTTTTTTTTTTAATCATCTTTTTTTATTGAATACGTCAAGTAGCGTACATAAACAAAATTAACAGAGAGAATATGAGTATGCAGTACAAACACGTATGGTAATATGAGTTTGGGTCTCATTAGAATGCAAACATATATAATTAAGGTAAAATCAGTCCAGCAACGACATTTCCGAATAAACGAAATAAGCGAATCCATCCTTTCTAGTGTTGCCAGTTCTGGCACGCCACCTAACATTCTCCATTTAAGTAACTCACAGTATTCCCCCCCCCAACCCTTCCCTAAGTGTGTCTGCCTATCTAGTTCTATCAGGTCCATCTACCCATTAACAAGTGAATAAAACAAAATAGTTTGGAATAAGTACTATCGGTATCAAGTATCACAATTCAATTTGCCCAGCGTGCCTGCCAGGCTCTCCATAGCATACCAACCAGAGTTCTTATAGGGTCGCATAAAGAGCTTAATCTCCTCATCTGCTAATTCTTGTTCGATGTAAGGTCTCCACTTGTGAAAAAATTTCCTAGCCAATTTATCAGTGTTGCGTAGTGTTTCTGTTGATTCAAGGGATAGTACTTTTTTAAGAGTGTCATGGACAGCATCTATCCCTGGAACCATTCTATTGAGCCAATTTTGAAGCAGCAGTCTCTTTGCAACTAAGGCAATAGTATGGAATAGAATGTGAGGTTGGCGACTCACAGTATTACCCTCATTCACATGGAATAACCATAGCATTAGGTTAAGTCGTTTATCTATTAATATGGAAATACGTTTTAAAGTTTTGCGCTTGCGATCACATGGGTAAAATATTAACAAAGATCCTCTTGTGACATATCTGGTGAAAGCCTGTATAGTTCTGAGTAGAATGGTGTTTATTTTGTCTCTCTATCTTATTCCTAGCCTGAGTTATGAGGAGAAACGTAAAGGCAGGCAACAGCGAAATTCACACTTTTTCCGAACTTTGAAAATCATTTAAAAAAAAAATAAATTTTTTAAAAAATGTTTCTCTTCACATTTTGCATTGTCTGACATGCTATTATCAAATAACAAAATCTCAAAAGAATTAAAAATATAGAGGTAATAATCTTAGGTTCACTTGACATGGAATGACCCTGAGAAGAAGAGAAACACCTGGCAGTGGCAATCTCTGAAGAACAAAGAACAGGGCATGATCAAATCTTGGATTGCCAATAAACACGGCAAGTGTGGTTTCGGCACTTGCAGCAGGTGCGGCCGCGAAAAAAACCCGCTGATGTGAAAGCAGCCTAAGGCTACATTCAGACTGTGTTTTTTTCTCTTCTGTTCTGCTGCGTTTTTAGCTGCAAAAGAGGAGCTTTGAAAAAAACGCACCCAAAAAACAGATCCATTTTTTGATGCATTTGAGTGCTGCGGTTTTTTTCCCATTTTGAAGGTCTCCTATGAGAAAAACGCAGCACAAATTGACATGTCATTTTCCAAAACGCAGCTCTCCTCAAGTGAAAAAGCGGAGCACTTTAGAAGAGAACAGTCTGAATAGCAAAAGTGAAAACCCATAGACTTTGCTGAGATGTCATTTGAGTGATGTGTTTTTTACACTGCAAAAAATTGATAAAAAAAAAAAAAAAGTGTGAATGTAGCCTAAAGGCCCCATCACACACTAACGATATCGTTGAAACATCACAGGTTTTCATTCGTTCTAACGACGTCGTTCAGTGTGACATGTACATCCGATCAACGATAATCGGGCAGATCGTTCATCGGAGGTTTGTGAACCGGATCACAAACCAGACGATGAGCGTTCCACCAACCTGCAGCATGGGTGTGTGCGACACCTCGATAACGATGTTGGTAATGACCTCCCCTATTGAGAAGTGAAGGATGTAGGCGATCTAACGTCCGCAAGTATGGTTCGCTTGTCGCGGAATTGTTGCTGCATCGTTAACGATATCTGTACGTGTGACATTTCACTAGAGAACACAGAACGTCGTTCCAGCGATCTAGGTCAAGTCGGATCATTGATCGCATCGTTCCACCATTGAAGCGTGAGATGGGGCCTTATGGTGGGTTTACACACACCAATTTATCTGTTCAATATCTGAACCAATCTCTGGTTGCAGTGATATCATGGATATATTGATCCTGGTTGTACACAGCCACAAAATGGAGCAATGTGTCCATGATTTCACTGCAACCAGAGATTGGTTCAGATATTGAACAGATAAATTGGTGTGTGTAAACCCACCATTAAGGCTCCATTCACACAGTGCATTTTTGGTCTGTTTCTTGATTCTGCTTCACAAAAAGAATAAAAAGCAATCAAAAATATTATGTGGCCCAAAATAATACCAATAAAAACTCCAAGTCATCCTGCAAAACACAAGACCTCGCGAATGTCAGAAAGAAAATATAAAAGCTGCAGCCTTCAAAATTCAGTGATGAAAAAAAAACATTTTCCCAGGAGAATTGTGGTTTGTAAAGGTATTCTTTGGCAAAGATCAGAGATAAATATCTCACCCAGCAGCCTCTAAATTATATGCACTGATCAAAAAAAAATAAAGGGAACGCTTAAAGCTGAGACATGAACTTGTGTGATCCCCAAATGTGACGTCACCACAAACTCTGCCGTAAACTGAGTGGTTCTCGGCAGTGATTGCGGTGATGTCAGAGTCGGGGTTACCCGAGTGCACAGCTGAGCGGCTTCATGGGCCCGTCTTCATTTACGCAACTGCACATGTGCATTCCAACAGACTGAGGGATTCAATGCATGCACAGTGTGCATTATGAAGAGGCTCCATACACCCATTGCATCATACCCAGAAGAAGGGCCCAGATTACGAGCGCAGGCAGCGCGCATGGAAAGCAGGATATCATGCCCACTGGGGCGTGATACACGAAGACAGGTGGGAGCTAGAGGATGAGAGAACACCCACGGTGTCTACAGTCTGGCCAACACCATGAAGATTACCATACAAGAATGTAAGTGATCAAAGCACTCTTCACAGCGATTACAGGACTCGTTTAGGTGAGACAGGGATATACTAGGAAACTACAGGGAAAGGTAGTGATAGGTTTGGGGCCATAAACTAGGTTAAAAGTTCCCTTTCAACAACACAATGTAACTCCAAGTCAATCACGCTTCTATGAAGTCTACCTGTATAGTTATGAAGAAACAATAATTGAGAATCAATTTCTCATGCTGTTGTACAAATGGATCAGACAACAGGTAGAAGTGATAGCAATTAGCAAGACAACCCTTTATGGAGGAGTTGTTCTTCAGGTGGTGACCACAGACCATTTCTCTTTTCTCATGCTTTTTGGATGTTGTTTTGGTCATTATTGCAATTTGTCATTACTCTCACTCGTAGAGGTGGTATAAGGTGGTGTCCACAACCCATAGAAGTTGCTCTGTTAGTACAAATCATCCTGATAGCACATCAAGGCGAGCTGTGGCAAGACGATTAGCTGTGTCTGTCAGCGCAGGGTCCAGACTATGGAGCAGATACCAGGAGACAGGCCAGTACATGAGGAGATGTGGAGATGGCCGTAGGAGGGCAACAAACACAGCAGGACCGTTACCTCCTTCTTTGTGCAAGGAGGAACAGGAGGAGCAGTACCCAGAAGGAACCCAGGGTCCATTCAACCTGCATATGGTCTCACAATGGGTCTGAGGATCTCATCCTGGTACCTAATGGCAGTCAGAGTACCTCTTAGGGTGGAAACACAATATCCTACTTAGGCTACTTTCACACTACGATTTTTTTAAAATCCGATGCTGTCCGATATAAATCGGACAGCATCGGATTCCTTTGATGCCTGGAATCGGATGCCAAATAGGCATCCGATTCTGACAGAAAATAGGATGCCCGCCCTCCTGTCAGATCGCTCCCTAGCTGTCACTGTCTCTCCCCGGTCCTCTCCTCTTGGCCCCGGTCCTCCCCTCTGCAACCCCGGTCCTCCCCTCTGCAACCCCGGTCCTCCCCTCTGCAACCCCGGTCCTCCCCTCTGCAACCCCGGTCCTCCCCTCTGCAACCCCGGTCCTCCCCTCTGCAACCCCGTCCTCCCTCTGCAACCCGGTCCTCCCCTCTGCAACCCCGGTCCCTCCCTCTGCAACCCCGGTCCTCCCCTCTGCAACCCGGTCCTCCCCTCTGCAACCCCGGTCCTCCTCTCTGCAACCCCGGTCCTCCTCCCTGCAACCCCGGTCCTCCTCCCTGCAACCCCGGTCCTCCTCTCTGCAACCCCGGTCCTCCTCTCTGCACCCCCGGTCCTCCTCTCTGCACCCCCGGTCCTCCTCTCTGCACCCCCGGTCCTCCCTCTTGGCCCCCGGTCCTCCTCTCTGCACCTCCGGTCCCCCCATGTGTCCTCCCCCTCTCCAATCTTTTCTCACCTGTCCACGACTCCTGCACGGTCCCGCGCGTCTCCCGGTATCTTGCTGTTCTGTCTTCTGTTCTGTGCTGCTAGGACCTCTCGTGATGTCACAATCACATGACTGCGAGTAACCAATAGCCGGCAGTCATGTGATTGTGACATCACGGCAGGTCCTGGCAGCACAGAAGACAGAACAGCAAGATACCGAAAGACACCTGGAGACACCGGAGACGCCGGGGGCCTCGTGGACAGGTGAGTATAGATTTTCTTTATTTTTTTAACCCTTTGTTTCACCTTTAGGAGCTATTTTAGTGTACTGAGCTTGCTCAGTACACTAAATTCAGGTCCGAGGAGACATCAGATGTTTCCTCGGACCCTTCTCCATAGGGCCCCATGTTATAGGGATTGGGTCAGATCGGATGTGCACTAAATGCCATCCGATTTGGTCAGATCCGAATCTGTCAGATTTTATTTTCGGTGCAAAAATCGGAGCAGGCTCCGATTTTTGCACCGATAATAAAATCGGACAGAATCGGATCGGACCAAATCGGATGGCATTTAGTGCACATCCGATTCGGTCCGATGCCCATAGGGCTGCATGGGGCCAAATTCGGATCCGATGCTGTCCGATTTTCATCGGACAGCATCGGATTTAGAAAAATCGTAGTGTGAAACCACCCTTACATGCGAGTCTCTTGGAGGAGACTCGGATCAGTGACCCTGAACGGCCTCTCCCTCTCTGGATGGGATACTCCCATCCAGAGAGGGAGAGGCCGTTCAGGGTCATTGATCCGAGTCTCGTCCGAGAGACTCGCATGTAAGTAGAATAATGTTTTTCCAGCCTTACTAGCATTGAGGGCTTCAGTCCTCCAAAGAAATGCCTCTCCACACCATTACTGACCCATTGCCAAACCAGTCATGTTGAAAGATGTTGCAGGCAGCAGATAGTTCTTCACAGGGTCTCCAGACTCTGTCACATGTGCGCAGTGTGAACTTGCTCTCATCCGAGAAGACCACAAGACGTCAATGTAAAATCTGCCAATTATGGTGTTCTCTGGCAAATCGCTCTGCACAGTGTTGGGCCCTCATACCACTCTCATGGAGTCTGTTTCTGACAGTTTGAGCAGATACATGGATATTAATGCACTTTATATAAAGAAATTGCTGCAACACTGAACACATATATGAAGGGGAATAAGGTTAATGGCTTTAACATGAATTGCAGGATTGTTTGTGCAGCTAAGGAATGCATATGGGATAAGTGAACATAGTAAATACTATACTGGAATAAATGAATTGAGAGACTTAGCTTCATCACTGACGTCACTGCGCCAAAGTGCTCTCAAACTTACCGGGTCCTATTCTAACACTATGTGCGGTCTACATTGCTGGGATGACGTTTATATGCCTGTGTTGTGCAATTAAAAAAACAGCTGGTAATGGTTAGTACCAGGGCTACAGTAAGATGGATGTGTGAGTGTAGTTACTGGGCGGAGAAAGGGAGCACAGTCTCTCAATTCATTTATTCCAGTATAGTATTTACCGTACTATGTTCACTTATCCCATATGCATTCCTTAGCTGCACAGACAATCCTGCAATTCATATTATAGCCATTTAGCTTGTTCCCCTTCATATATGTGTTCAGTGTTGCAGCAATCTCTTTATATTAAGTGCACACACACATTTTTTGCTTGCACCTACACATTAAGGTGATGCCAGTCCTTATATATAAAACATGGATATTAGTGGCATACTGGAGGTCATTTTGCAGGGCTTTGAACTCGTCCTCCTGTTCCTCCTTGCACAAAGCAGAAGGTAGTGGTCCTTCTGCTGGGTTGTTGCCCTCCTACAGCCCCTTCCATGTTTCCGTGTGTACTGGCCGGACTCCTGGTATCTGCTCCCTGTACTGGACACAGCTGCCCTTCCTGTCACAATTTGCATTGATGTGCCATCCTGGTTGAGCTACACTACCTGAGTGAGTAGTAGACACTGTCTCACGATACCTCTAGGGAGGGAAGCAATGACAAAATGCAAAAGTGACCGAGTCAAAAAGGATGAGAATAGAGAGATGGTCTGTGTTCACCAGCTGCAGAACCACTCCATTATAGGGGGGGGGGGGGGTCTACTTGCCTATCATTTCTACCTGTTGTCTGTTCCATTTGCACAACAGCAGGAGAAATTAATTCACAATCAGTGCTGCTTCATAACTGGACAGGTTGATTTCTCAGAAGTGTGATTGACTTGGAGTTACATTGCATTGTTGAAGTGTTCCTTGTCTTTTGAACTCTGTGTACAAATAGTGAGGTGAAGTAAAAGAGCTATGCCCACATCACATGCTTCAATCTTGTGAACGATATCGCTTACGCGATCCGGAATTTTGATCGCTTAAGCGATATCGTTTGTGCGTCGTTGCGTGTAACCGATCTGTCAACGAAAAATCGCTTGATTGGTAGAAGATTTGTGAGCAGGACTTCAAATCAAGCGATAATTCGTTGAGCGATCTGCAACATCGTGGTGTGTGACACCGTGATGAACGATCTCCCAGCGGCCTGGCCTATGCTGGGAGCTCGTATCCATAGTAAACATTGGGTTACTAAGCGCCGCGCGACGCCTAGTAACCCGATGTGTACCATGGTTACCAGCGTTCTTAATGGTCCACATCGCTGGTGAGTCTGCCTATGTGACAGCTCACCAGCGATGTGAACGATGTTGTTAGCAATCGCGCATGCTTGTGATCGCTAACAACATCGTTCAACAAATTGAAGTGTGTGACATGGCCCATAGGGACAAGCCCAATTGGATACACCTTGTCGAGGCATGGTGGGATGGCTATTAGGCTTGATTGATCAAAATGGTGTAAACTAAGTACCCCAAATTATTTAATAACTAGTAAAAAGGCCCGATGCAATTGCATCGGGAGCGCGGTGAAATGAATTGTGTGTATACAGGCGGGTGAGTGGCTAGCAGAGTATATATGGGACTCTGTGGGTAGCAGACTATACAGGCGGGTCTGTGGGTAGCAGAGTATACAGACTGCTCTGAGGGTAGCAGATTATACAGGCGGCTCTCTGGGTAGAAAAGTATACAGGCGGCTCTGTGGGTAGCAGAGTATACAGGCGGGTTTGTGGTTAGCAGATTATACAGGCGGCTCTGTGTGTAGCAGTGTATAGAGAAGGCTCTGTGGGTAGCAGAGTATAGAGGCGGCTGTGTGGGTAGCAGAATATAGAAACGGCTCTGTGGGTAGCAGAGAATACAGGCGGGTCTGTGGGTAGGAGAGTATACAGGTGGCTCTGTGGGTAGCAGAGTATAGAGGCGGCTCTGTGGGTAGCAGAGTATAGAGGCAGCTCTGTGGGTAGCAGAGTATACAGGCGGCTGTGTGGGTAGGAGAGTATACAGGCGGCTCTGTGGGTGTCAGAGTATAGAGGGGGCTCTCTGGATAGCAGAGTATGATGTGGCGGGAGGCTGGGGAGTGAGGGGAGCAGAGGCTGGAGGGGTGAGGAGAGCAGAGGCTGGAGTGGTGAGGAGAGGTCCAGATAGGAGGGGTGAGGAGAGGTCTGGCTGGAGGGGTGAGGAGAGATGCGGCTGGAGGGGTGACATCACCGCTCGGCGGCAGGACGTGGCTGCGTGCTAGGGCTGATCGCAGCCCCAGTCACACGGCATTGTCCTCTGCGGCGGGTTGGGTGATGCAGAGGGATCAGTTCTTGCCCTCAGGTCACACATGTGACCTGAGCGGAAGGAGCGGATTGGGCGGTGTGTGGTAAAGACAGGACGGTCATCCGATTGGTCTAAGACGCCAAGTCCTGGGCAATGGATGGGCGTCCTGTGTGTACAACACAGCGCCCAATCCGCTTGCAGGGGCAGGCAATGGGAGTGAGCGGGGCGTGTCAGGCTTTGCAGGCTGACACGGTCCGCTCACTCCCATTGGCTGTTGCCGGCCACAGGAACGCGTGCCCAGCCCGTAGACGCTACTCCCCGCTGCCAGACCCGGCCAAGCTGCCACCGGAGAGCGCGAGCTCGAGGCAGGCGACTTGGAGTCAGCGGTGTAGAGTGGCGAGGATGGGCGGGGAAGGCTGCGGGGCGTATGGGGAGGCGGAGGCTGGAGGGGGTGAGCGGAAGGTGTGGGGAGGTGTGGCAGGAGGAGCGTGTGTAGCGTAGTGGGTGAGGCTGGAGGAGGCTGGAGGTGAGGAGCTGTGAGGATGGGGAGGCTGTGAGGCTGGAGGAGGCTGTGAGGCTGGAGGAGGCTGTGAGGTGAAGGCTGTGAGGCTGAGGAGGCTGTGAGGGAGGAGCTGTGAGATGAGGAGGCTGTGAGGCTGGAGGAGCGTAGGGTGTGAGCTGGAGGAGGCTGTGAGGAGTGGAGGGGCTGTGAGCTGGAGGCTGAGCTGGAGGCGATGGAGGCTGGAGGAGAGCGTGAGGCTGGAGGAGGCAGTGAGGCTGTGAGGGAGGCGTGAGGTGGAGGAGCGTGAGGCTGGAGGAGGCGTGAGGCTGGAGGAGGCGTGAGGCTGGAGGAGGCGTGAGGCTGGAGGAGGCTGTGAGGCTGGAGGAGGCAGTGAGGCTGGAGGAGGCAGTGAGGCTGGAGGAGGCTAGTGAGGTGGAGGAGGCTGTGAGGCTGGAGGAGGCTGTGAGGCTGGAGGAGGCTGTGAGGCTGGAGGAGGCTGTGAGGATGGGGAGGTGTGAGGCTGGAGGGATGGAGGCTGTGAGGCTGGAGGAGGAGGCTGTGAGGCTGGAGGAGGCTGTGAGGATGGAGGAGGCTGTGAGATGGGAGGCTGTGAGGCTGGAGGAGGATGTGAGGCTGGAGGAGGATGTGAGCTGGAGGTGAGGCTGGAGGAGGATGTGAGGCTGGAGGAGGTGTGAGGCTGGAGGAGGACTGTGAGGCTGGAGGAGGTGTGAGGCTGGGAGGATGTGAGGCTGGAGGAGGATGTGAGGCTGGAGGAGGCTAGTAGGAGGCTGGAGGAGGCTGTGAGGCTGGAGGAGGCTGTGAGGCTGGAGGAGCAGTGAGCTGGAGGAGGCAGTGAGCGGAGGAGGCAGTGAGCTGGAGGAGGCTGTGAGGCTGGAGGAGGCTGTGAGGCTGGAGGAGGCTGTGAGGCTGAGGAGGCTGTGAGGCTGAGAGTGCTGTGAGGCTGGAGGAGGCTGTGAGGCTGGAGGAGGCTGTGAGGTGGGGAGGCTGTGAGGCTGAGGAGCGTGAGGCTGGAGGAGGCTGTGAGGCTGGAGGAGGCTGTGAGGCTGGAGGAGGCTGTGAGGCTGGAGGAGGCTGTGAGGCTGGAGGAGGCTGTGAGGATGGAGGAGGATGTGAGGCTGGAGGAGGATGTGAGGCTGGAGGAGGATGTGAGGCTGGAGGAGGCTGTGAGGATGGGGAGGCTGTGAGGCTGGAGGAGGCAGTGAGGCTGTAGGAGGCTGTGAGGATGGGGAGGCTTTGAGGCTGGAGAAGGCTGTGAGGCTGGAGGAGGCTGTGAGGATGGGGAGGCTGTGAGGCTGGAGGAGGCTGTGAGGATGGGGAGGATGTGAGGCTGGAGGAGACTGTGAGGCTGGAGGAGGCTGTGAGGCTGGAGGAGGCTGTGAGGCTGGAGGAGGCTGTGAGGCTGGAGGAGGCTGTGAGGATGGGAGGCTGTGAGGCTGGAGGAGGCTGTGAGGATGGGGAGGCTGTGAGGCGGCTGTGAGGATGGGGGGGCTGTGAGGCTGTAGGAGGCTGTGAGGATGTGGAGGCTGTGAGGCTGGAGGAGGCTGTAGGAGGCTGTGAGGATGGGGAGGCTGTGAGGCTGGAGGAGGCTGTGAGGATGGGGAGGCTGTCAGGATGGGGAGGCTGTGAGGCTGGAGGAGGCTGTGAGGCAGAGGAGGCTGTGAGGCAGGAGGAGGCTGTGAGGCAGGAGGAGACTGTGAGGCTGGAGGAGGCTGTGAGGCTGGAGGAGGCTGTGAGGCTGGAGGAGGCAGTGAGGCTGTAGGAGGCTGTGAGGATGGGGAGGCTGAGAGGCTGGAGGAGGCTGTGAGGCTGGAGGAGGCTGTGAGGATGGGGAGGCTGTGAGGCTGGAGGAGGCTGTGAGGATGGGGAGGCTGTGAGGCTGGAGGAGGCTGTGAGGCTGGAGGAGGCTGTGAGGCTGGAGGAGGCTGTGAGGCTGGAGGAGGGTGTGAGGCTGTAGGAGGCTGTGAGGATGGGAGGCTGTGAGGCTGGAGGAGGCTGTGAGGATGGGGAGGCTGTGAGGCTGGAGGAGGCTGTGAGGCTGGAGGAGGCTGTGAGGCTGGAGGAGGCTGTGAGGCTGGAGGAGGCTGTGAGGATGGGAGGCTGTGAGGCTGGAGGAGGCTGTGAGGATGGGGAGGCTGTGAGGCAGGAGAGGAGGCAGTGAGGCTGGAGGAGGCAGTGAGGCTGGAGGAGGCAGTGAGGCTGGAGGAGGCAGTGAGGCTGGAGGAGGCAGTGAGGCTGGAGAGGCTGTGAGGATGGGGAGGCTGTGAGGCTGGAGGAGGGTGTGAGGCTGTAGGAGGCTGTGAGGATGTGGAGGCTGTGAGGCTGGAGGAGGCTGTAGGAGGCTGTGAGGATGGGGAGCTGTGAGGCTGGAGGAGGCTGTGAGGCTGGAGGAGGCTGTGAGGATGGGAGGCTGTGAGGATGGGAGGCTGTGAGGCATGGAGGAGGCTGTGAGGCTGGAGGAGGCTGTGAGGCTGGAGGAGGCAGTGAGGCTGGAGGAGGCAGTGAGGCTGGAGGAGGCAGTGAGGTGGAGAGGCTTGTGAGGATGGGAGGCTGTGAGGCTGGAGGAGGCTGTGAGGATGTGAGGCTGGAGATGTGAGGCTGGAGGAGACTGTGAGGCTGGAGGAGGCTGTGAGAATGGGAGCTTGAGGCTGGAGGAGGGTGTGAGGCTGGAGGAGGGTGTGAGGCTGGAGGAGGGTGTGAGGCTGGAGGAGGGTGTGAGGCTGGAGGAGGGTGTGAGGCTGGAGGAGGGTGTGAGGCTGGAGGAGGGTGTGAGGCTGAGGAGGGTGTGAGGCTGGAGGAGGGTGTGAGGCATGGAGGAGGGTGTGAGGCTGGAGGAGGGTGTGAGGCTGGAGGAGGGTGTGAGGCTGGAGGAGGGTGTGAGGCTGGAGGAGGGTGTGAGGCTGGAGGAGGGTGTGAGGCTGGAGGAGGGTGTGAGGCTGGAGGAGGGTGTGAGGCTGGAGGAGGGTGTGAGGCTGGAGAGAGGGTGTGAGGCTGGAGGAGGGTGTGAGGCTGGAGGAGGGTGTGAGGCTGGAGGAGGGTGTGAGGCTGGAGGAGGGTGTGAGGCTGGAGGAGTGGAGGTGGAGGAGGTGTGAGATGTGAGGCTGTGAGGCTGGAGGAGGCTGTAGGAGGCTGTGAGGATGGGGAGGCTGTGAGGCTGGAGGAGACTGTGAGGCTGGAGGAGACTGAGGCTGGAGGAGGCAGTGAGGCTGGAGGAGACATTTACTGTACTGAGCATGCTCAGTACAGTAAAAGGTCTCCAAAGAGGAAGGCAGGGGTTAAAAAAAAAAAAAAAAAAAAGTTAATGCTCACCTCTCCCCGAGCCCCCGCCGTCTCCTGCCGTCTTCCTCCAAGCTTCCGGTGGCTGCCGCAGGCTCCCAGTGTCTGCAGAGCTGTTCTAGTGCAGTTCAGGACCTGCGGTGATGTCACAGTCACGTGACACCAGGTTACCATGGAGTAACCTGGTGTCACGTGACTGTGACATCACCACAGTTCCTTGACTGCAGTAGTAGAAGAGCTCTGCAGACACTTGGAGCCTGCGGCAGCCACCGGAAGCTTGGAGGAAGACGGCAGGAGACGGCGGGGGCTCGGGGAGAGGTGAGCATTAACTTTTTTTTTTTTTTTTTACAGTAGTGCGGGTCTGCGGCTCGTGATGACGCTGCGCGTCATCACTCGCAGTCCCGCAAAGCATGTTGGGATTCGGCTACAGTGCCCGAATTCCCAACTGCGGATTATATAAGTAGATACTATTTATTCACTAAGGGTACCGTCACATGAGGCGACAGTACAGCCGATTTATTAGGCGATGCAGGGGCGTGGCCTATCGGCGCCAATATCGCCCCTGCATCGCCTAATGTAATTGGGCGATGGCGTCGCCGTTTACTGGTCACCTGGTTTCAGAGCAGTGCTCTGAAATCAGGCGGCCGATCTGGGGCGATGTTTACACATCGCCCCATGTAAACGGCCGCCGGTGAGCTGACAGGAGATGGGAGCCATAGCCATTGTGCTGCATTGCCACTGGGGTTTTGAGACACCCCGGCAGTGATGCCGCCTGTCAGCTCGCCGGGGCATCGCCGGAGGAGTCTTCCCGTGTAAACGAGGGGCGGCGACGCTGGCAGGGCGCCAAAAGCGTGCGCGCGCCCGCCTGTCGCCGACGACATCTCCGGCGGTGTCGCATGGTGTGACGGGGCCTTTATATAGCACCAATAATTCCACAGCGCTTTTCATACATCAGGAACACTGTCCCTATTGGAGCTCACAAGCTAAATGCCCTATCAGTATGTCTTTGGAGTATTACAGTTTATTTACTGCACAGCATTTCTCATTGTTATTATCCTACGTTTTGCCTTACAAATATAAGTAGTAAAACACCCATGGCATGTTCGTACCCATGGCACCAGTTATACATGCTAGCCACCATAGCTATATTGTGCAGCCATGGGAATGATTAACGTTCATCACCCAACAAGATGCGTTTGTATCATGTTTCTGCTGCAATCTGTCTTTGGCTGCAAACATTGAATATAGCATTACAAGTGGACGATCAGGAATGGTCACAAAGCTCTGGAGAAAAGTAGCCTCCTTGTCTCAGAGTCTTTGATCTAAACTTGCAGCAAAGTGCCACCTTGCACAATGCCCAGGCAGACGGACTGTGCTGGGAGATGTAGTATTAGGACAACAAAGCGACACATAGGAAATCTATGGGTACTGTTCTGACAAAACCAGCCATTTCTAAACTACCGTAAACCTAAACTCTCTTCTCAATGGCAGGTAATAACTAAGGCAGATGTGATGAAACAAAGATGCCGATACCGTCATTACATAAGGGATGACAAACTGCAAAACCTCCAGAAATATGACAGGTATGTCATTAATCACCATGACAACAACCTCCAGGTAATGACACACTGTCACCAGGTCAAGATGACGCTTCTTTATTCCAGACTTCAATCACTACTCTAAAAGGCTCAATTCATTATAGTATGTGTGCCTTTTATTGGTCTAGCTTTTGACAGTATTTATTTACCCATTTTAATTAGTGCCTTTATGAAAGTCAGATATCTCTCTGTTCACCTGTCTGATGCTGGGTTTCTCATTGTGAGCAGGATTTTGTTACTTTCCAAATGTTTTCAGTTGCACAATTTTTGCACTGAGGGCCTCCAAGGCCAGACTGGAGAGACATAATGTACAACAGAAATTTTGGGGATAATTTTTGTGACACTTAAGCTAAACACGAGATTCATGACCCAACGCACCACTTTGGAGATGTAAGCGCAAAGAATGTCAATGAATACTGCGAGAAAAAAAGAAACTTAAAAAAAAAAACATACTGGTGACTTGGGGCCCAATATCTGCTGCACACACTGTGCACAGTTCTGGTGTATACACACAGTGTGGTGGGGGCGGGGTCCCGGTATATACACACAGTGTGGCGGGGGCGGGGTCCCGGGGTATACACACAGTGTGGCGGGGGCGGGGTATACACACAGTGTGGCGGGGGCGGGGTCCCGGGGCATACACACAGTGTGGCGGGGGCGAGGTCCCGGGGCATACACACAGTGTGGCGGGGGCGAGGTCCCGGGGCATACACACAGTGTGGCGGGGGCAGGGTCCCGGGGCATACACACAGTGTGGCGGGGGCAGGGTCCCGGGGCATACACACAGTGTGGCGGGGGCAGGGTCCCGGGGCATACACACAGTGTGGCGGGGGCAGGGTCCCGGGGCATACACACAGTGTGGCGGGGGCAGGGTCCCGGGGCATACACACAGTGTGGCGGGGGCAGGGTCCCGGGGCATACACACAGTGTGGCGGGGGCAGGGTCCCGGGGCATACACACAGTGTGGCGGGGGCAGGGTCCCGGGGCATACACACACTGTGGCGGGGGCAGGGTCCCGGGGCATACACACACTGTGGCGGGGGCAGGGTCCCGGGGCATACACACACTGTGGCGGGGGCAGGGTCCCGGGGCATACACACACTGTGGCGGGGGCAGGGTCCCGGGGCATACACACACTGTGGCGGGGGCAGGGTCCCGGGGCATACACACACTGTGGCGGGGGCAGGGTCCCGGGGCATACACACACTGTGGCGGGGGCAGGGTCCCGGGGCATACACACACTGTGGCGGGGGCAGGGTCCCGGGGTATACACACACTGTGGCGGGGGCAGGGTCCCGGGGTATACACACACTGTGGCGGGGGCAGGGTCCCGGGGTATACACACACTGTGGCGGGGGCAGGGTCCCGGGGTATACACACACTGTGGCGGGGGCAGGGTCCCGGGGTATACACACACTGTGGCGGGGGCAGGGTCCCGGGGTATACACACACTGTGGCGGGGGCAGGGTCCCGGGGTATACACACACTGTGGCGGGGGCAGGGTCCCGGGGTATACACACACTGTGGCGGGGGCAGGGTCCCGGGGTATACACACACTGTGGCGGGGGCAGGGTCCCGGGGTATACACACACTGTGGCGGGGGCAGGGTCCCGGGGTATACACACACTGTGGCGGGGGCAGGGTCCCGGGGTATACACACACTGTGGCGGGGGCAGGGTCCCGGGGTATACACACACTGTGGCGGGGGCAGGGTCCCGGGGTATACACACACTGTGGCGGGGGCAGGGTCCCGGGGTATACACACACTGTGGCGGGGGCAGGGTCCCGGGGTATACACACACTGTGGCGGGGGCAGGGTCCCGGGGTATACACACACTGTGGCGGGGGCAGGGTCCCGGGGTATACACACACTGTGGCGGGGGCAGGGTCCCGGGGTATACACACACTGTGGCGGGGGCAGGGTCCCGGGGTATACACACACTGTGGCGGGGGCAGGGTCCCGGGGTATACACACACTGTGGCGGGGGCAGGGTCCCGGGGTATACACACACTGTGGCGGGGGCAGGGTCCCGGGGTATACACACAATGTTACAATTAGTTAATTGGCGTGCACTCCTTCTGTGAGTTGGAGGTGCTATTTGTAGGGGTCATTGAAGACCCTGCATATAGTTAGTACTGTAAACAAATGCACTCTCAGGCGGTTTTGCTGGTGACAAACTTGTGTTGATTTTATTTAGTGCTGTACACAATAGACATGCGACCTGGGTGACGTTTCGGCTATAATCCAATAGCCTTTATCAAAAGTCGCTGTTGAAATGCACTATATGGCTTAAAGTTGTGCAGCCTTGGGGTCCATATATGGCTATATCCACATTAAAGGATGCTCTAATGGAGCTGGTTTAGCCTCTTGGGTATAGTATGTGCCCCTGTGTGCTGGATAAGTATCCAAGTGGAGGTTTCTCCTGGATTGTTGCCGGCGCCTCCCGCGCTGTGGCTGATGGCTGTCAGCACAACTTTAAGCCATATAGTGCATTTCAACAGCGACTTTTGATAAAGGCTATTGGATTATAGCCGAAACGTCACCCAGGTCGCATGTCTATTGTGTACAGCACTAAATAAAATCAACACAAGTTTGTCACCAGCAAAACCGCCTACTGAGAGTGCATTTGTATACACACAGTGTGGCGGGCACGGTGTCCCGGTGTGTATACACAGTGTGGCGGGCGCAGGGTCCCGGGGTATACACACAGTGTGGCGGGCGCAGGGTCCCGGGGTATACACACAGTGTGGCGGGCGCAGGGTCCCGGGGTATACACACAGTGTGGCGGGCGCAGGGTCCCGGGGTATACACACAGTGTGGCGGGCGCAGGGTCCCGGGGTATACACACAGTGTGGCGGGCGCAGGGTCCCGGGGTATACACACAGTGTGGCGGGCGCAGGGTCCCGGGGTATACACACAGTGTGGCGGGCGCAGGGTCCCGGGGTGTACACACAGTGTGGCGGGCGCAGGGTCCCGGGGTATACACACAGTGTGGCGGGCGCAGGGACCCGAAGTATACACACGGTGTGGCGGGCGCAGGGTCCCGGGGTGTACACACGGTGTGAGGGGCGCAGGGTCCCGGGGTGTACACACAGTGTGAGGGGCGCAGGGTCCCGGGGTGTACACACAGTGTGACGGGCACAGGGTCCCGGGGTGTACACACAGTGTGACGGGCGCAGGGTCCCGGGGTGTACACACAGTGTGACGGGCGCAGGGTCCTGGTGTATACACAGTGTGGCGGGCGCAGGGTCCCGGGGTATACACACAGTGTGACGGGCGCAGGGTCCTGGTGTATACACACGGTGTGGCGGGCGCAGGGTCCCGGGGTGTACACACAGTGTGGCGGGCGCAGGGTCCCGGGGTGTACACACAGTGTGACGGGCGCAGGGTCCCGGGGTGTACACACAGTGTGACGGGCGCAGGGTCCCGGGGTGTACACACAGTGTGACGGGCGCAGGGTCCCGGGGTGTACACACAGTGTGACGGGCGCAGGGTCCCGGGGTGTACACACAGTGTGACGGGCGCAGGGTCCCGGGGTGTACACACAGTGTGACGGGCGCAGGGTCCGGGTGTACACACAGTGTGACGGGCGCAGGGTCCCGGGGTGTACACACAGTGTGACGGGCGCAGGGTCCCGGGGTGTACACACAGTGTGACGGGCGCAGGGTCCCGGGGTGTACACACAGTGTGACGGGCGCAGGGTCCCGGGGTGTACACACAGTGTGACGGGCGCAGGGTCCCGGGGTGTACACACAGTGTGACGGGCGCAGGGTCCCGGGGTGTACACACAGTGTGACGGGCGCAGGGTCCCGGGGTGTACACACAGTGTGACGGGCGCAGGGTCCTGGTGTATACACACAGTGTGACGGGCGCAGGGTCTCGGTCTAGGTATGACAGTGCCTCTCTAAGCAGGAGGGGGTTCCATACACCTCACGCCCCCGGCTGTGCCCACACACCTGTTGGCTATAGATCAGTGTAGTCATTAGTAGAGGTGTCTCCCTGCCTGTTGCCATGGTTATGCACCTGTCACTGACAGCGGGTCACACACGGGCATCACAGGTGACGTCCACTCTGGCTGCAGCCTCCTGTCCCCACAGCACAGGTGCCACCACACAGGCCTGTACCCCTCCCTCCATAGACACACCCGCACAATACCTGTCCGAGCTCCCGAGGACACTGGACTCCACCTGACGGGATCACCGGGAAGCGGAAGTGTGGAGGAGGGGCGCTTCCGGTCCTGAGAGGGAGGTGGAGGACGGGTCCTGTGCATGTCCTACCTAGGCCACATATACGGGCCGGAGCGGGGCCCTGATGTGACTCGGTATAGGGACCACGCTGGGTGAGGCTGCGGGGTCAGCTGGGGCCTCCGTACTGTGTGTAGCGGGGATTCTGCGGTGAGTGCCGGTACCTGAGTGTCCGGTACAGCAGTGTCACTTACTATATCCACCACTAGATGGCGGCAGAGCACCACACAAGGCCTGCTGCCCTCTACAGGGCTCTGCCATAGAGGATCACAGGATGCTGCTTCAGTGACCATAGAAAGATGGAAAACCCCAATTATCAGCAGTTCATTGGTCTTTACACCTTTCTAGACATATATGTCAATTTGATGTAAAGACTCAATATTTACAGTCTTGTCTGTTTCAGGACTTCTGACCTGCTGGACATCTGCAGCTGTTGGCGGTCCAGGAGCACAAAGAAGGCTTTATATCCAGCATGATATGGCCCTGTGTCACATGGAAGAGTGATCAGTAAGTGCCTCTAGTTTGGGGTCCACAGCCAGGATGCTCCATGCCCCTGTAGTCAATTGTGAACCAGCCAGTGGCCAAACAAATGCAGATGTAATGTTAAACTCCCAAGCCCTGATTAGACCGTGGGGTGTCATCGGTCAGGAGGTGCCCAGATGATGTCGAGGTCCTGAAGAATAACAGCTCTACAGATCAGGGGAGAACCGTCTGCCAACAGCCATTTGGATATTTATAGCCTCATACAGAATTATCAACTGAAATGATCCCATGATGTTTGGCTAAACACTAAAATAACTCTCCCCTAATGTGAGGCCGGAATGGCTTCTCTTTGGTGCGGCTGTGATGTTAGTTGATATTTATGATGTGGCTACTTGCACCTGCTTTTCCAGGTTTGCGTTAGTTGGTCTGGAGCGAAGTCAACTCTTTGCCATGGTAAATTTTGGAAAGACCACGTCATCAGTTTTCTGGTAAATATATTTGTAAAGGCGCTATTAATATAAATATCTCAGCAGATGTCAGTAACAACCCATCCAATCCACACAGGCAAAGATATCAAGCCACAGACGTTCATAAATTGTTATTTGTAATAATCAGAAATTACACAAGGAAAAGGTGACCGTGCTAAGTGAAATTTGTTTAATTCATTGTACCAAACTGTTTATTGGTGATGACAGCTTCAAGACGCCTCCTGTATGGCGAAACTAGTCACCTGCATTGCTCAAGTGTGATATTGGGCCCCTGCTTCTTCCTTACAAACACTCTAAATTCTGAAGGTTCAGTGGGCTCCTTCTATGAACTCTGAGCTTTAGTTCCCTGCATAAATTTCCTATTAGATTCAGGTCAAGTGATTGGATCGGCCATTATAGCCGTTTTATGTTTTTTCTCTAAACCAATTGACAGTTTCCTTGACTCTGTGTTTGGGAGCATTGTCTTGTGAAATGTCCATATCACACCAGTGAGGGTTTGTTAGCAGAGTGTCAAGCACACGAAGGAGAAGTTATCATAATCTCTGTAGCAGCACCTCCACCCCGCTGGTACCTGTACATGAAAGAACTCCAACTGCACAGTCCCTAAACGCACCTGCACAGATAGAGGTATCCTAACCATAGGACTAGTAGATGACTTCTCGGGCCTCGCTACCTAAATTTCACGTACCTGCTAAAGAACCAGGACTGAGGTTCTTTACCGCAACAGGAAAAGCATACAGAGGCAGGTAATACAATTGTGACAGAGGAAGCAGTGATAGTGTGCACCTGAGCTATCCCTCCAGCTAGTAGACGCAGGCTAATCTCTGCCTCCAAGATTAACCCTAAAGGTGGGCATGCCTGGGTCTTGTACTTTACTAGATTAGACTAACCTCCCCCAAGGGAGTGCAGGGACTGGAGATCAGGGAAGCACACAGAGAACCTAGGCAAGAAACAGGTATAGCAGGGTTCCAAGAGAACTTCAATTAGAAGCTACTGCCAGAGTAACGACACCACAGCAAAACAATATCAAGCTTCACAATAGAGAAGTACACAAGTTCTATCACTATTATCTCAAAATAATCATAAAATAAATGGAATTATAGAAGTGATTAGAAATTTATAATGTAAAATCTACATCTTTATTAAGAATATATTGTTTAGTGGATTGTTTGTTGAATTGCTGCTGGTAAAGTTAGGGTAGCACCCGACTGATTGAAGTTCGCATAAGATCTAAAGCAGGGGTCAGGAACCTTTTTCCTGCCGCGGTCATTTGGAAATTTCTACCATCATTTGGGAGCCACACAAAAATATCAACCTGAAAATTACCCTGCTATATTTGGTCAAACAGTTATTTAACTCACCTCTGCTGTATATACATCAGATAGGAGACACTGGGACTGCTGTGTATACATCATGTAGGAGACGCTGAGACTGCTGTATATACATCACATAGGATATGCTGAGACTGCTGTGTATACATCATATAGGAGATGCTGAGACTGCTGTGTATACATCACATAGGGAAGGCTGAGACTGTTGTATATACATCAGGTAGGAGACGCTGAGACTGCTTAGATACATCAAATAGAAAACGCTGAGACTGCTGTATATACATCACGCAGGAGATGCTGAGACTGCTGTATATACATCACATAGATGTTGAGACTGCTGTATATACATCATATAGGAGACGCTGAGACTCCTGTATATACATCACATAGGAGATGCTAAGACTGTTATACATACATCACATAAGAGATGCTGAGACTGCTGAAATGTACATCACATAGATGCTGAGACTGCTGAAATGTACACCACATAGGAGATGCTGAGACTGCTTATATAGATCACATAGGAGATGCTGAGACTGCTTATATACATCACATAGGAAACGCTGAGACTGCTGTATATACATTACAGGAGATGCTGAGACTGCTGTATATGTATCACAAAAGAGATGCTGGGACTGGACCGGTACCAGGTTCCCATCCAACATCTCCATACTCCCTTGACTGTATCATATATCAATGGAGCAGTCTTGTCTGAACCCACACGGTTTGTGTCCAAGTCAGTGGAACTACAGATGGGAGATTCACATTTGGAGAAGAACTCTTTCTTTATGGTTCTGAAAAATATGGTATATATGTCTACTGTCCACATCAGTCCCATTAATACGATGCTAGCGCCCTAGCCAATGCAGTACTACAAACATTTACTACTGCATGCTACAAAGCACACACAAATCCATTTTCCACGCTGCTTTTGGGGTTAGAACCAGGCTTCTGATGTCCACATCAGTCCCATTAATATGGTGCTAGTGCCCTAGCCAAAGCAGAATTACAAACATTTACTACTGTCTGCTACAAAGCCTGCACCAGTCCATGATCCCCGCTGCTTTTGGGGGTCAGAGCCTGGCTTCTGCTGTCCACATCAGTCTCATTAATACGGTGCTAGTGCCCTAGCCAATGCAGTACTACAAACATTTCCTACTGCCGACTACCAAGCATGTATCAGGCCATTTTTCTCACTATTTTTGGGGTCATAGCCTGCCTTCTGCTATCCACATTAGTCCTGTTAATATGGTGTAACCCTTAATTGCAGCAGAGGAGGTGGTATATTCCCCCTTGCCTCAGCTGTGGACCCTGCACCCTCAGAGACTGGTGCCGTGGGTGGGCTATACCTGAGCACCCGATGCCTGTTCCCTGCATTTGAGACTCTGACTATTGGCGGCGCGGGTTGCGGTGAGTGCCCTGAGCTGAATTGTTCCGAGGATCTCTGTGCCTCTGGAGCCCCCCCCCCTCCCATCTGCAGCACTGCTGCGACTTTCAATGTGACAGCGGCTCATGATTCACAGTGCAGCACATTGTGACAGGGATACCTACCTCCCATCTGCACCCAGCCCCCTCCTTTCTGTACCACAGAACAGCTCGAGAAGACCCACTGCTCCCACCACGACTCACCTAGTTTAAGCTCTGGAGCCTACCTAGTACTGTACACCTAACTGGACGACATCTGGAGTCTGTCCATCTGACATCACGGTCGATGGGGTTCAACCAGTGAGACACTTCCCTGAGACCCCTCTTCATCTGAACCCCAGCATCACCTTCTGCGACTTGGGTTAATTGGTGGAGACCCTTGAAGTACACCTGGACACATCTGGATCTACTTCCACCCTGCTTTTGAGACTGTTACTCACTGCAAAGATCACTGGACGACGTCGGGACCTACTCTCTGTACACCTCTAGAAGGGGACCTTTGTGAGGTCCTCATTTGGGATCATTCTTCCTCACCGTCTCCTCTTATGGTATAAATTCGTACATGTAAGACTGGTTTCTAATTTGTGGTTCTCCTGAATGTTTTAGACCTCTCTACCTTATTACTTTCTGCAAACGTCTTCTCTCCTCCCTTTCTCCCCTCATTCTAACTCAACACTAATTCTCCTTGATTCCTCACTTCTGTGCTTCACCTCTTACCTGGAGACGAAGTACTACACTAGTACTATTTTAACTCACTCCTAACACATCTTTAAACCCCATATCCCCAACCCCACGACTATTGCTTTCTCTCTTCTTATCTTATCTTGCTTCTCCACACTACTACCCCCCCCTCCTTTACTTTTACTGGCTCACTTCATACTTCAGCAGACTGGATTGTTTCACTACTTCTACTTTAATCTACCCTTTAATTGCTTCTAACTGCACGACTATTGGCTAACCTCTTTGTTATATACTACTTTTCTCCACTACTGAAACGGCTGAGGTACATCTTTGTCTGCACTGGTATTGTAATAGATAAGTTATATCTTATTTGCCTACTTCTTGGTCACTTCTCACATAGAAACACGTCATACTCCAACGAGGGTCCTTCCCCTACAAAGGACAGTGTGCCTCTGTTTCCTTAGGAACATTCTGCCCTCTCACACTTAGTATATGGAGTGCCCACTGTCACACCTTAACCATTCAAATCATTAATTATACCTCTGTTAACTAGTGAGAAACAGCCTTTATAAGTCTGAAACATACTCTGTACTAAGATACCACTACCTACCTCTGGCTCGCTGTTACTTGAACCAATCTACAATTTGTAAGCATAATATATGACAGCCCTTTCCCCCTGATGAAACTATTGTCTTAACAATTTATTGAAATACTAGCATTACAGAATTTCTCAACCTGATTTTCTGCCGTGTGCACAGCTATAGTGGTGTATAATTAATCGCTCCGTAATACGTGGGGATAGATTGTGGGCTCCCTATTGCATTTGGGAAAGGCGATATTCCACCTGTTCAATCACCTGGGGAATTTGGATTAATAGTTGAGATTATAGCCAGCTAGTGTCCACTGGTCAACCTGCCTTAACCCCAACCTCTACAACACCATCATATAACCTCCATTGTCAGTGAACCTACAAGATTATCAGACCCTTTGACTCAGCCTTTCGGCTGACTAGGTAACCCCTGATACTCCCTCTCACTCGAAGTACTCTGACTTCACTCTGAGCACAGGGACACCACTTTGGACAACAGGGGATTAAGGATACACATACAACCCTACACCCCTAGGCTCGGGATTCTAGCAGTCCAATTACCTGTTCTCACTTGTATCTAGCTTAAACATTCTTACCCAGAACTGAACCACCCCCTTTAACCATTATAACACCTCCATTTTGAACTCTCAAACCCCTGACTGACCTTATACCAGTCAGTAAGCAATCTAGTACACGTGGGTGCCCGCTCCTCCTCTTAAGCTTACCTACTTTAATACGACCACTCCTAAAACAAACACTGGAAAATCCAAACCCATTCTCTCAGAATCCAAGGTAATGCGCTCGACGCAGAAACACCGATCAAGGTCCCCCAGGCCACAACAAAAGGACCCTTGGCCCCAGGTACAGGAACAAATGGACGATTGTAAATCCGACGACCCGCAAACTCTGAAACAAAAAAGGAAGGAAATGGCCACAAAGAAGACCTCCTTGCAGAAACTGGCAGTTCTGGACGGCTCAGATGAGGAGGCTGAGGCTTCTCCCAGCGCAAGTCCTGCTAAGCAGCGTATGAGGAAGGAAGGCCCACCCATATCGGGATCCAATCCATTGGACACATTCGACTGGACCCAACCCATCGACCAGAATTTCTTCAAGGTATTTTCTCCGCATTCAGTCAGAAGTTAGACTCCAGATTCGATCAACTCCAGATTTCTCTAGATTCGGTCTCCCACAGGACTGACAAAAACGAGTCAGACATCTTTGACTTGAAGAATAAACATGACAAACTGGAAAAAGAGCACCATCTCCTCAAAGAAGAACTTAGAACGGTGAAAAATAAAATGACGGACCTGGAGGATAGGGACAGGAGACAGAACCTTAAGTTTAGGGGAATCCCAGAGTCTGTAAAAAGCGACCAACTGGGACCGTACATTAAGGATCTCCTAAAACGCACGATCCCTACCCTGACGGATCTCGACACAACGGTGGTCAGGATCCACCGCCTACCCAAGCCTAAATCCCTGAAACCTGAGACCCCCAGGGACGTCATAATGAAATTTCATTTCTTCCATGTCAAAGAACAACTTCTGGACTATCTTCGATTAAAAAAAACTCTCCCTGGATCCTACGACAATATCAAGGTCTTTGCGGACCTCTCCAGAGAAACCATGCTCCAGAGGAGGAGACTTACCCCAATCACTAACCTGCTCCAAAACAACCGTGTCCAATACAGATGGGGATTCAATCCCACCAAAGTTATTCTCCACCATCAGGGAAATCCACAACTATACTTGAAGTAGAAGAGGGAATGAGGGTTCTTAGGGATCTAGGAATCATCATATCTTAATTGGATCATATCCATAACAGAAAGGCTGAAGAGAATAGCCATAACTTTAGCCACCCAAGGAGGTAGTTCAGCGTAATCTTAATTAGATTCCCTCCGTTATGGGTCAAGTTGTGGTCACAAGTTTACACTTTTCACCTGGCACTAAAATAGATTTAGAGAAAGTTTTCAGTTCTACCACCAATGTATTGTTTGCGCTAACAATGGAAAGGATCCCCTTATCTAGTCGCTCTCACACTCTGAGCCCTTTCTTCGTCACGACAATTGTAGGGTATGTCACTTAAATTCTTGTCACAGAACGTTAACGGCCTTAATTCTCCCCAGAGGAGATATTTTCTGTGGAAACTTCTTAGAGAGACCGGGGCAGATGTAGTAGGTCTGCAGGAGACTAAGTTCTCTTCCCTTAAGCCACCGAAATTCAGCAACAAAAACTTCCAAAACATTCGTTGTGTAAACAACTTGAAAAAGAAATGGGGAGTAGCTCTAATGATCAAGAACACTCTCTCCTTCGAGGAAATCTCCACATTTGAGGAACCGAACGGCAGATATTTGATTCTAATATGCAAACTAAATGACCATATTTTTACCCTAGTCAATGTCTACGCCCCAAACAAAGGGCAAGTAACATTCCTAAACAAGCTTATGAGGATTGTCAACACTAACCAAAAGGGAGAGCTGGTGATCTTCGGGGACTTCAACATAGTTCCCAATGGATCACTTGACTCCTCTACCAAATCCAGACAGCATTTGGAGTCACTGGATCCATGGCTGATTAAGAACGATCTATACGACACCTTTCGATGTCTCAATTCCACGTCTTTAGAATTCACATATTTTTCCAAACGCCACCAATCTTACTCTAGAATTGACCTTATCCTCACCAACATTTTCACCCTTTCCAAGTTTCTCAAGGTCTCAATTGGTACTAGAACTTGGTCCGACCATTCACCTGTTACTTTCGAACTCAAGATTGGCCCGATAGTAACCTCTCAAAGACTTTGGAGAAACAACAGTCTACTATACACTCACCCAGCATATAAAAAGGAAATTGAAAAAACCATAGTAGACTACTTCAAGGTAAATGATACGGAGGATGTTTCAACCCCTATACTCTGGTCCGCTTTCAAAGCTGTTCTTAGAGGCAAAATAATACAACTGAACGCACAGCATAACAGGAAAAACAGAGAAAAAACACAAACCTTGGTGAACCAGATACACAATCTGGAACAAAAGCAAACATCTAGTCCTAGTCCCGATCTCTCCTTGGACATTTTGAAACTCAGGTCAGAATTAAAATCCCTCTTATCCTCCGAATATGACAGGATCTCCCAAATTCTCAAAACCAACCATTACTTTTCTGATGATAGACCCTCCAAACTCCTAGCAGCAAAAATTAAACACCAGAAGCTGAAATCCAGAATTAA
The DNA here is from genome assembly GCA_033576535.1 of Allobates femoralis. Classification (NCBI taxonomy): domain Eukaryota; kingdom Metazoa; phylum Chordata; class Amphibia; order Anura; family Aromobatidae; genus Allobates; species Allobates femoralis. The sequence goes on from JARQOC010000003.1 coordinate 365,559,926, forward strand.
AGAGATTAGGAACCCACTTGGCCAAACTCTTAAACACCCAAAGGATATAGCCGATACCTTTGCTCACTTCTACACCTCCCTCTACAATTTGAAAAATAACCCCTCCACTTTGGAACCCTCGGATCAAGATATCACTGACTACCTAACCAACCTTGACCTGCCCTCACTTACAGATCGTGACTTATTGGACCTCAACTTACCGTTCACGACATCTGAGATTTCAGAAGTCATAGGACAATCGAAAGTGGGCAAATCACCCGGTCCTGACGGATTCCAAAATGAGCTCTACAAAATCTTCACAGATTTATTGTCCCCGTATGTTACCAGATTGGCCAATTACTCTGCTACCCACGGACACCTACCACCTGAAATGCTCGAAGCTGTTATTACGGTGATACCCAAAGGAAAGGGAGACCCGGCAGATACCAAGAACTATAGGCCGATCTCCCTCCTGAATTCGGACACGAAATTCTTAGCTAAAATAGCAGCTAATAGAATCAAAAATTACATCACCAAATTAATCCACCCTGATCAGGCAGGGTTCATCCCAGGCTGTAATACGGCTGACGCCACTAGGAGAGCCCTGGATCTAATCACCTCTATAGAGAATTCAAAACAACCCTCAGCCTTCTTGGCCTTAGATGCCGAGAAGGCCTTTGATAGGGTCCAGTGGAACTTCTTATTTCGCACCCTGCGAAGGTTTGGGTTCCAAGGCAATATCCTTCGTTTCATATCATCAATGTATGCCAATCCCACAGCAAGAGTATACTCTAACAATTTCCTGTCTCAAAAATTCCCCTTGACAAATGGCACGAGGCAGGGGTGCCCACTCTCCCCTATCCTCTTTGCCCTATTCATTGAGCCACTTGCATCTAGCATCAGAGACAATGACAATATTAGAGGAATCCCGTTAAATCAACGCCAACACAAAATATCTCTGTTTGCAGATGACATCCTCCTTTCAATTACCAATCCCTCAAATCTCTCAGACACCTGTCAAGGGTCATTGAGAGATTCTCCCAGCTCTCCTTCTACAAAATAAACGAAACAAAATCCCAGATCCTGGACTTTAATGTAGAGGAAACACTACTCAAGTACCTCAAAGAAGAGTTTAACTATACATGGACGGAAAAGGAGATTTCTTATTTAGGGATTACTTTGACCAAACCCTGTTCAGCCACGGTACAGACGAACCTAACAAACCTATTTAACTCGTTCCATCAGGCCTACTTACGTCTTTCAAAAGTTGAACTGTCCTGGCTGAGCAGGATTGAAGCTTTCAAAATGACACTGCTCCCGAAATTCTTGTACATAATTAGATCCATCCCTTTGTTCATCCCGAAGAGATGGTTCATTAAACTCCAATCACAACTCCGTGCGTTCATTTGGCTCAATAAGCGCCCAAGAGTGGCCAGACTATCCCTCGAGAGGCACAAGAGAGTAGCAGGCCTAGGAGTTCCCAACTTGCACAACTACTACTTGGCATCCATCGCCAAACTCTCACAAAAATGGCTTATAGGCCCGAACGATTCGCCCTGGATCTCTTTAGAAGGAACGATCAATAACAATAATCAAAAAGCTCTAATCATGGCTTATTTAGTAAATCCCTCCAAACCTCCTCCTACTCACCCAATTACTAGAGCAATTATTCTAGCCTGGAGAGATCTTGTCAAAAAGGCAGCCAAATACTATACTTCTTCCATTCTCAACAAAATCCCTCTAGAAACTCTTGAAATTCTGATGCCGAACCTGGACCTCTCTCTCTGGAGGGATAAGGAGATTCTTTATGTTAATGATCTGCTTTCAGGAAACTCTATCATCCCCTTCCACATCCTCCAAGACAAATTCCCCCTCACTAGGGATGACCGAACTAACTGGAGAGTCATAGCCAATTACCTCAGCACTCACAATCTCAAACTCACAGCTCCGCAAGTAATTGACGAACTTATAAACTCCCCACGGAAAGCCTCCCTTTGGGAAACGAGCTCTCTCTATAGAATCTTCAACGAAGAAGTCGAATTAATAAACCTCTCATTCTTTGGAGCTTGGGAGGAGGAGTTGGGTATCCACGTGGACCTGGGGAAAATGGCTAAAACTATTAAGACAGTGTATTCCAGCTCATCTTGTGCCACCCTCCACGAGTCTTACTATAAGGTCCTCTCACGATGGTACTATACCCCTATCAAACTATATCATATGAACCCCAATCACGACCCATCTTGCTGGAGAGGCTGTGGAAACCTGGGAACCCTCTCACATATTTTCTGGCACTGTCCTGTCCTGACCAATTATTGGAGAGATGTCAAATCTCTAATTACAAACGTCACTGGGATTCAAATAAACTTCACCCCAGAATTAATATTACTACTGATTGGCACAGAGGACCTCCCTCACCACATACGCTTCTTAACATCCCACATTATTTTGACTGCTAGAGTCCTGATAGCCTCGAGGTGGAACAAACCAGAACCCCCCACAGTGGATGACCTGATTGAAAGAGTGTCGACTCACTGTACTTTCGAGTACAACTTCGCTATACGCGCAAACAGGTTCCCAAAATTCATAGGGCGTTGGGAGACATGGTTGACAATTTTTTCCCCATCCCTCCTGCAATAGGCCGCTGACGTAAAAATTGATGATTTGACTGTTTCTTCCCCACAATGCTTTCAAGCTTGCATTACGATTTGCGACAAAATGCACAGAGTGTGTTTGGACTATTCAGTATTCGGATATTCATTTGTACCTTTCCAATTTTCTCTCTTTTTGTACGAGCGCTGTATTTGAATTTGCATATGTACTTACGACTTGTACCGTTCATGTTATTTGTTGGTTTGTTTACTTGTTACGTTTATTACCCTTCCCCTCCCCCCTCCCCCTCCCTCTTTATTTATGTATCTAATTCCCTCCCCTCCCCCCTTGAAATTTCAATAAAGATATTTGGACAACTATATCCACCACTAGATGGCGGCAGAGCACCACACAAGGCCTGCTGCCCTCTACAGGGCTCTGCCATAGAGGATCACAGGATGCTGCTTCAGTGACCATAGAAAGATGGAAAACCCCAATTATCAGCAGTTCATTGGTCTTTACACCTTTCTAGACATATATGTCAATTTGATGTAAAGACTCAATATTTACAGTCTTGTCTGTTTCAGGACTTCTGACCTGCTGGACATCTGCAGCTGTTGGCGGTCCAGGAGCACAAAGAAGGCTTTATATCCAGCATGATATGGCCCTGTGTCACATGGAAGAGTGATCAGTAAGTGCCTCTAGTTTGGGGTCCACAGCCAGGATGCTCCATGCCCCTGTAGTCAATTGTGAACCAGCCAGTGGCCAAACAAATGCAGATGTAATGCTAAACTCCCAAGCCCTGATTAGACCGTGGGGTGTCATCGGTCAGGAGGTGCCCAGATGATGTAGAGGTCCTGAAGAATAACAGCTCTACAGATCAGGGGGAGAACCGTCTGCCAACAGCCATTTGGATATTTATAGCCTCATACAGAATTATCAACTGAAATGATCCCATGATGTTTGGCTAAACACTAAAATAACTCTCCCCTAATGTGAGGCCGGAATGGCTTCTCTTTGGTGCGGCTGTGATGTTAGTTGATATTTATGATGTGGCTACTTGCACCTGCTTTTCCAGGTTTGCGTTAGTTGGTCTGGAGCGAAGTCAACTCTTTGCCATGGTAAATTTTGGAAAGACCACGTCATCAGTTTTCTGGTAAATATATTTGTAAAGGCGCTATTAATATAAATATCTCAGCAGATGTCAGTAACAACCCATCCAATCCACACAGGCAAAGATATCAAGCCACAGACGTTCATAAATTGTTATTTGTAATAATCAGAAATTACACAAGGAAAAGGTGACCGTGCTAAGTGAAATTTGTTTAATTCATTGTACCAAACTGTTTATTGGTGATGACAGCTTCAAGACGCCTCCTGTATGGCGAAACTAGTCACCTGCATTGCTCAAGTGTGATCTTGGGCCCCTGCTTCTTCCTTACAAACACTCTAAATTCTGAAGGTTCAGTGGGCTCCTTCTATGAGCTCTGAGCTTTAGTTCCCTGCATAAATTTCCTATTAGATTCAGGTCAAGTGATTGGATCGGCCATTATAGCCGTTTTATGTTTTTTCTCTAAACCAATTGACAGTTTCCTTGACTCTGTGTTTGGGAGCATTGTCTTGTGAAATGTCCATATCACACCAGTGAGGGTTTGTTAGCAGAGTGTCAAGCACACGAAGGAGAAGTTATCATAATCTCTGTAGCAGCACCTCCACCCCGCTGGTACCTGTACATGAAAGAACTCCAACTGCACAGTCCCTAAACGCACCTGCACAGATAGAGGTATCCTAACCATAGGACTAGTAGATGACTTCTCGGGCCTCGCTACCTAAATTTCACGTACCTGCTAAAGAACCAGGACTGAGGTTCTTTACCGCAACAGGAAAAGCATACAGAGGCAGGTAATACAATTGTGACAGAGGAAGCAGTGATAGTGTGCACCTGAGCTATCCCTCCAGCTAGTAGACGCAGGCTAATCTCTGCCTCCAAGATTAACCCTAAAGGTGGGCATGCCTGGGTCTTGTACTTTACTAGATTAGACTAACCTCCCCCAAGGGAGTGCAGGGACTGGAGATCAGGGAAGCACACAGAGAAACTCACCATCCATGCCAAAGACAGAAAACCAAAAGCACTTACAGGACGCAGTCAGAGCCCAATTGTGGAGCAAGCCCAGCTGCTGGCTGATAAGTCGCCTCTACCAGCAAAATGTGGGAGGCGACCTGCCATGCATACACTAGGCCTGCATAGAGCACCATTCACACTGATACATATGATGCAGAGTGTCTGAAAGCTACCCAACCGCTCCGCTGCCTGAGCATTGGGCCGCACAGTACGATGCTTCTGCACCACTGGATGAACGGCGCCCCTATGGGCCCACCTGCGCCCTGGATGGATAAAAAAGTGCAAAAGTTTTTTATATGATAAATAAAAAACCTTTATAGATGGGATTTTGGTTCATGTGTTGGCCCAAGACATTTAAGCTGATGACCCACGATCAAGGGATCCCATGCTCACCAGTCCTAACAAAATTGTACAAAAACTACTAGAAAAAAGGTTTTTTATTTATCATATAAAAAACTTTTGCACTTTTTTATCCATCCAGGCGCAGGTGGGCCCATAGGGGCGCCGTTCATCCAGTGGTGCAGAAGCATCGTACTGTGCGGCCCAATGCTCAGGCAGCGGAGCGGTTGGGTAGCTTTCAGACACTCTGCATCATATGTATCAGTGTGAATGGTGCTCTATGCAGGCCTAGTGTATGCATGGCAGGTCGCCTCCCACATTTTGCTGGTAGAGGCGACTTATCAGCCAGCAGCTGGGCTTGCTCCACAATTGGGCTCTGACTGCGTCCTGTAAGTGCTTTTGGTTTTCTGTCTTTGGCATGGATGGTGAGTTTTTTCTGATGCTGCTTTTTTTCTAGTAGTTTAAGCACACAGAGAACCTAGGCAAGAAACAGGTATAGCAGGGTTCCAAGAGAACTTCAATTAGAAGCTACTGCCAGAGTAACGACACCACAGCAAAACAATATCAAGCTTCACAATAGAGAAGTACACAAGTTCTATCACTATTATCTCAAAATAATCATAAAATAAATGGAATTATAGAAGTGATTAGAAATTTATAATGTAAAATCTACATCTTTATTAAGAATATATTGTTTAGTGGATTGTTTGTTGAATTGCTGCTGGTAAAGTTAGGGTAGCACCCGACTGATTGAAGTTCGCATAAGATCTAAAGCAGGGGTCAGGAACCTTTTTCCTGCCGCGGTCATTTGGAAATTTCTACCATCATTTGGGAGCCACACAAAAATATCAACCTGAAAATTACCCTGCTATATTTGGTCAAACAGTTATTTAACTCACCTCTGCTGTATATACATCAGATAGGAGACACTGGGACTGCTGTGTATACATCATGTAGGAGACGCTGAGACTGCTGTATATACATCACGCAGGAGATGCTGAGACTGCTGTATATACATCACATAGATGTTGAGACTGCTGTATATACATCATATAGGAGACGCTGAGACTCCTGTATATACATCACATAGGAGATGCTAAGACTGTTATACATACATCACATAAGAGATGCTGAGACTGCTGAAATGTACATCACATAGATGCTGAGACTGCTGAAATGTACACCACATAGGAGATGCTGAGACTGCTTATATAGATCACATAGGAGATGCTGAGACTGCTTATATACATCACATAGGAAACGCTGAGACTGCTGTATATACATTACAGGAGATGCTGAGACTGCTGTATATGTATCACAAAAGAGATGCTGGGACTGGACCGGTACCAGGTTCCCATCCAACATCTCCATACTCCCTTGACTGTATCATATATCAATGGAGCAGTCTTGTCTGAACCCACACGGTTTGTGTCCAAGTCAGTGGAACTACAGATGGGAGATTCACATTTGGAGAAGAACTCTTTCTTTATGGTTCTGAAAAATATGGTATATATGTCTACTGTCCACATCAGTCCCATTAATACGATGCTAGCGCCCTAGCCAATGCAGTACTACAAACATTTACTACTGCATGCTACAAAGCACACACAAATCCATTTTCCACGCTGCTTTTGGGGTTAGAACCAGGCTTCTGATGTCCACATCAGTCCCATTAATATGGTGCTAGTGCCCTAGCCAAAGCAGAATTACAAACATTTACTACTGTCTGCTACAAAGCCTGCACCAGTCCATGATCCCCGCTGCTTTTGGGGGTCAGAGCCTGGCTTCTGCTGTCCACATCAGTCTCATTAATACGGTGCTAGTGCCCTAGCCAATGCAGTACTACAAACATTTCCTACTGCCTACTACCAAGCATGTATCAGGCCATTTTTCTCACTATTTTTGGGGTCATAGCCTGCCTTCTGCTATCCACATTAGTCCTGTTAATATGGTGTTAGTGCCCTAGTCAAAGCAGTACTACAATCATTTCCTACTGCGTGCTACAAACCACGCACCAGGCCATTTTCCACACTATTTTTGGGGTCACAGCCTGTCTTCTGCTGTCCAGATTAGTCCTGGTAATAAGGTGTTCGTGCCCTAGCCAAAGCAGTACCACAAACATTTCCTACTGCCTGCTACAAAGCAATTTTCCCCAATATTTTGGCTGTGATAGTTAGCTTGTCTTGTTCCATCAACATCTGACAATCTGTCAACAAAACCCAAAATGCCCAAAAAAGCCCTATTGTTAAGGGAAAGGGATGTGGACATGGTGTTGTCAGTGGTGCGCGACAAGGCACGGAGTCTGTGTTTGGTCAGAAGAAGCTTGATGCATCCACTATGTTCCTGGAAGAATTTCCGGGTCTGGAACGTAAATGTGCATGGAAGCCAGAAGAGTGAGAGCAGATTCTGTCTTGTATGGCAGACAAGGCCCCTACGCCAGGGGCGTAACTACAATAGGTGCAGGGATTGCGATCGCACCCGGGCCCTGGAGCCTAGGGGGGGCCCCAAAAGACCCTTTGGCCTATAGAAAAAGACTAATACTATTAAAAATTTCCAATAATTGGGGGCCCCTTTGGGAAGATTTTGCAAGGGGCCCCTGCGCCTGAAGTTACGCCACTGCTCTACGCATTTGTCAACCAGCAACAAATCTTCCATGACCACACAGCCTATTGTGGATACACAGAAGTCTGACCCATCCAATCCTAAACCTGGTTTTCCTCCCCGCATCATCAGTCACAGGAGTCATATGACCCCAAGCTTTGCCACTCTGAGGATCTGTTTTGAACATGTCCTTTGGTTGGTTCTAGCCTCTCACCATGCAGAATTGAATAGGGACGTGAGGAGGTGGCATCCGTTGAGACTCAAGTATTTGAGGACCTATGGCCAGAATAAGGCCACTTTTAGGTACATGACTTACTGTCTCCAGAGGTGGAGGCTGATGATGATGAGACACAGTTGCCATCAGGTAAGCCTACAATCTCAACTGGGAAGGATGATGAAATGGAAGATGAGGTGGTTGATGATGAGTCCACTGATCTGACCTGGACCATTGTGTATATGATCCGCACTGCTGTGAGATGAAGGAACCACAAGGTTAAATCAAGAATTGGTGGCTTTATTTGACGCATTTCAGAGCATATCATCGCTCCATATTCAAGAAACAAACCAGATTACATACATTAGCACAGAACACTGATTAAATAGTAGGAATGCTGAAAAAAAGCATGATTGTGACATAGTTCTGGGAAGTTAGTTACATTATATGTAACCCTATCCTTGAAGCAAAAAAGGAAAGCAGATCACTAAGAAAATGAATGATTTCAAGTAAAAAAGGGAAACACAGAAAAGACAATGCAGAATAAACTGAAAAAACAAAATGAATAGTGAAAATTGTGAACTAAATGAGTGATAGTAAACAGTAACTTCTGTCAGGGTTTCCGCCTCTTCATATTCCACTAACTTTATCCCCTCCTCTAGCTCCTTATCCTCTGATGAATTGCCCTCACCATCACTGCCAAGCTGGGACCTGTGCAGCAGCGCATCAGCAAACTGGCAACATGCTCTGCTGAAGCTGATCTGTTTAGGTCAGAAATCATACACAGCAGCAGAGCTGTGGCAATCTTTAAAACAACAGACCGATCAGTGGCTCTCCCCACTGCACCTCCAACCCGGTCTAGTCGTCTGTGATAATGTGCATAACCTTGTGGTGGCTTTAAAGGCCAGCTGGCTGGTACATGTGCCATGCATGTGTGGCGCCCCGCAACAAGTGCGTCACAGGAAGGTATTGCATCCCTGACTGAAGATGAAATATCTTCCGTCTCAGTGATGACATGGTAAAACCCAGAGCTCCATACACCGCACAACACACTAGAGGCAGAGGGCCAATCAGGTCCTGGTGGGAGGAGTGAAAGGAGTAGTGTGTGGGGAAGTTAGAAACTTAGGAGAAGTCGTGAGGAGGAGAGAGAGAAAGGTCAGGACCCGAACAGTTCCGTGCAGCCCTAAAACCAACTTACCGGCTGGGCACCAATAAGCGATAACCCAGACCGGAATACGGGCAACCAGAGCGGGTTCAAGAATACCCGTGCCCCACCTCACCGACGCTGGGTCCGAGGCGAACAAATGTCTACCACTGTTCTGCAGAATCCGGAGTGAAGGAACAGCTTCTTAGGAGCACCTCACTACAGCCGCAACCTAGCTGTCTTGCCAGAGAGATACCCACCATATGGAAACAGGCCCTGTACAACCGATTGGCACCCGGCAGAGAATCCTTCAGAAGTCTTCTGTAACCACCCGGGGGTCTGCTGCCCGCGCTCTTCGGCCTGCTACCTCCACTCCTCCGGCTCCTACCGCTCCTGTCCGGTGTCCAGGATCCCGGGTGTCGTCTGTCTGCCGACAGCTCCGGGGCGCTGGCAGCCGCCGCCCACTGGTCGGTCGGGTTGCGGCTTCCAGGGCTTCGTCTTCCTTGCCGTATGCTCCTCGGGTGCGCGCACCCGTCCCCAGCCGCAGGGTTCCAGCACCCTCTGCTTGAGTAGCGCTGCTCGTCTCCTCACTTCCGGGGCTACTGCTTGAGCACATGAAATTCCATCTCCAGATCAGTATCTGCTGGAGAAATGCAGGGAGCATGCTCCTCTCCTCAGCCAATCACCATGCCTCTGTGTCCTGCCAATCAGGACTGCCCTGTTGTAATATAAACTTCCTGTTTCCTGTCAGTCTTTGCCAGGGCAATTTCTATTTAGTGAAGTTGCTATTCCTGGTCTGGTTAGGTTGTTCCTTATTTTGCTTGATATCTGATTTCTGTGTGTTCCTTCCTGCAGATCTCCTCCCTGCCTGCTCCTCGCTGACTTCCGTGTTCCTGGCCTGCTACCCGGATTTCTTCCATGCTGAGATCGCTGTCTCAAGTCCTGCTCCAGACTCCCCGTGTTCCCGGTTCCCCGTGTCCTATCTTATACCCGGTTGCGGTGTTGTTTCCACGTTGACTTGGGTCGGTTTAACACCCGTGTCCGCTTCATTGGTCCTTCCGAGGTTGGTACCGGCGGTATCCCTGTATAGGCGTTAAGCACTCCGGGGCCTCCTTCGGTGGTGTTCCGGTGCTGTGGCCGTGTGGCCCTTCCCTGCGGCGTGGGTTCTTGTTTTGTTCAATAAACCTGTTGACTCTACTGTACTGGTTCGCCTTTCTATCATACCGGTATCAGCATCCGCACTACGCGGTCCAGTGGGTCCACGTGTGGGGTCCGTCAGTAGGACGTGACAGATCTTGCCCTGGCCATGGACCCCGCTGATACCAGGTTTGATGCCCAAAGAGAGCTGGCCGGACTCCGCCAGAGTCACGACCAAGTTGTGGCATTTATCCAGTCTAGAGGCCCGCTTAGGCACGCTCTCCACCACTGATCCCGCTCTCTCTTCTCAGATGTTGGGTCTCCACCAGGAGTTGGACCATCAGAGAGGGATACAGACTCAGATGCTATCCCATATGGCCTCCGTGGACGATCGGCTTACCAGCCTACAGAGAACAACGGGAAACCCAGGTTCCGTCCCCGTGCTGCCAGCGGGAGCTCCAGCCGGAGCTGTGTCTTCACCACGCCTGTGCCAGCCCACCAGGTACGCAGGGGATCCTAAAGCATGTCGGGGGTTCATTAACCAGTGCCAACTCCACTTCCGGTTACTACCACACCAATACCCGACGGATGAGGCAAGAGTGGCGTTTCTGGCTTCGCACCTCGAGGGAGAAGCACTGGCGTGGTTCAACCCGTTATTGGAGAGAGAGGATCCCATCGTGTCCAACCTCCGGGCGTTCCTGGAGACCTTTCGTAGGACCTTTGATGAGCCGGGACGGGTGGCCTCCGCCACCGAGGCACTCTTCAACCTACGACAAGGTAACCTATCTGTTGGGCAGTATGCCATCCGATTCCGCACTCTGGCTTCCGAACTCCGCTGGGCGGATGAGCCCTTAGTCGGTGTCTTCCGCCGGGGGTTGTCAAGTCAGATGAAAGATGAACTGGCGGTTCGGGACCTGCCCAGCTCCCTGGAGGAGTACATCACCCTCGCTGTCCGAATTGACCGTCGTCTTCAGGAGCGGTCCCAGGAGAGAACGCAGGAGAGAAGACCCCTTCGCTTGGCTCCCACTTTCCAGCGGCCCCTTCTTCCTGTACCCGCAGCACCTCTGGCAGGTCACGAGGCCATGCAGGTGGATCGCGTCCGCTCCCGGACCCAGACGAGGGAGGAGAGGATCACCCGGGGCCTGTACCTTTACTGTGGGGGATCTGACCACTTTCGTCGCCAATGCCCCAAGCGGCCGGAGAACCTTCATCTAGGACAGGTAAGAGAGGCCAACCTCACAGAGAACGATTCCTCTCACCCTCTCACTATTGCCATCCTGGTTAAGGTCGGAGACAAACGCCATTCGGAGGTGGCTTACCTGGATTCCGGGTCTGCAAGTAACTTCGTGCAACAAGAGGCGGTGCAGCGCTACGGTATTCCCATATACCCCCTGCAGCATCCTCGCGTCATCATCTCGGTCGATGGGAGACCCTTACAGGATGCTGTGACGGGTGTCACCGGAGAGGTGGAAATACAAGTCGGTGCTCTGCACACGGAACGCCTCACCTATGTCCTGCCGACCCTGTCTCCTCCGTTCATGCTCGGTCTTCCGTGGCTCCGCATGCATGAACCAGTACTGGAATGGCGAACAGGTGAGGTCCTGCTGTGGGGGCAGGCTTGCCATAGCCGATGCCTACTTCCCGTTTCCCCCGTCCGGTTGCCACCTTCACCGGCAGCGCTGCCCAGGTTGCCCTCGGCCTATTGGTCGTATGCCGACGTCTTCGACAAAAAGGAGGCCGAGACGTTACCCCCGCACAGACCTTATGACTGTCCTATTGACCTGGTGCATGGGGCTCCACTCCCGAAAGGCTGTATCTACCTGTTAAACCCTGCCGAGACCCAGGCAATGTCTGAATACGTAAAGGACAGCCTGGCGCGGGGTTTCATTCAGAAGTCCTCCTCACCCGCAGGGGCAGGGTTCTTCTTCGTGAAGAAGAAGGACGGCTCCCTACGACCGTGCATAGACTATCGGGGTCTCAACGCCATCACGGTGAAGAATAAATACCCGCTTCCCCTCATACCGGAGCTTTTCGACCGGCTACGTGGATCCCGGGTCTTCACAAAGCTGGACCTCCGAGGGGCGTACAACCTTGTCCGGATACGAGCAGGAGACGAGTGGAAGACCGCCTTCAATACCCGGGACGGACACTACGAGTATAAGGTAATGCCTTTCGGTCTCAGTAACGCTCCTGCTGTCTTCCAGGAATTCGTGAACGATGTCTTCCGGGACCTCCTGTACGTGTGTGTCGTGGTCTACCTGGATGATATCCTGGTGTTTTCTCCGGACCTTCCCACTCACAGGCGAGATGTCTGACGGGTCCTACTCCGGTTACGGGAGAACCAGTTATATGCCAAGTACGAGAAATGTCTGTTCAAGCGGACGTCTTTGCCCTTCTTGGGCTACGTTATCTCCGACGTCTGTCTTGAGATGGACCCAGAGAAGGTTTCCGCAGTCCTGTCGTGGCCTCGACCCGTGGGACTCAAGGCCATCCAGAGGTTCCTGGGCTTCGCCAACTACTATCAGCAGTTCATCCCTCATTTCTCCAATGTGGTCAAGCCACTTACCGCATTGACCCGGAAGGGAACGCCTGCTAAGGCTTGGACCCCCGAGGCCGAAACCGCCTTCGCGACGCTCAAGAGTGCCTTTTCCTCGGCTCCAGTTCTCCACAGGCCTGTGACTGATAAACAGTTCTTCCTGGAGGTGGACGCGTCCTCCTCCGGAGCTGTCCTCACCCAGAAGTCCTCCTCAGGGCGTATGGTGACATGCGGCTTTTTCTCTAAAGCTTTTTCCTCCTCAGAACGGAACTACTCCATAGGGGATCGGGAGTTGCTGGCCGTCAAGATGGCGCTGGAGGAGTGGCGATACCTCCTGGAGGGTGCGGTACACCCCGTGGTGATCTACACCAATCACAAGAACCTGGCATATGTACAGTCAGCCCAGAGACTCAATCCCCGACAAGCTCGATGGTCACTGTTCTTTGCCCGCTTTGATTTTCGTCTCCATTTTCGCCCAGCAGACAAGAACATCAAGGCGGATGCCTTGTCCCGGTCCTTCCTCGTAGAGGATCAAGAGGAGGAGCCCCGATCCATCATTGATCCGTCCAGCATCTGCATGGTGGCACCACTCCGTCTGTCCCTACCGCCTCCAGGTAAGTCGCTGGTACCCGAGGCTGATCGGAGGCACGTCCTTCGCTGGGGTCATTCATCCAGACTCGCAGGCCATGCAGGGGTAACGAAGACCCAGCTGCTGATTGGTCGGTACTACTGGTGGCCGCAGATGCGTCAGGACATCTCCGACTATGTCTCCGCCTGTTCTTTCTGTGCTCGAAACAAGACGCCCAAACGACGGCCCGTCGGGCCCCTTCTGCCCTTGCCGGTGCCCTTGGAACCATGGAGGCACATCGCCATGGACTTCGTCACCGACCTTCCTGTCTCCTCCGGCAATACTGTGGTATGGGTAGTGGTCGACAGGTTCTCCAAGATGGCTCATTTCGTTCCCCTGCCCGGTCTTCCGTCTGCCCCCAGATTGGCTGAGCTGTTCGTGTCACATGTTCTCCGTCTGCATGGTCTTCCCTCTAACATTGTCTCCGACAGGGGTGTACAGTTCGTCTCCAGGTTCTGGCGTTCTCTCTGCAAGAAGCTCGATGTCAACCTCGACTTCTCTTCGGCTTATCATCCTCAGTCCAATGGGCAGGATCGAACGGGTAAATCAAGTGTTGTCCGGGTTCCTGCGACACTTCGTCAACTCCCATCATGACGACTGGTCCTCCCTGCTTCCCTGGGCCGAATTTTCCTATAACAACCATGTTGGTGAGTCCTCCCGTAACACCCCTTTCTTTATAGTCTACGGACACCATCCTAGGGTCCCACGTCCCGTGGCGGACGCAACTCCAAATCCAGCTGCTGACGCGCTGGCTCGGGACTTTGCCAAGATCTGGGAGGCGACCCGCACAGCCCTGGAGAGGGCTTCCCAGCGGATGAAGGGTCAGGCCGACAAACGCCATCTGGACTCACCCCTGTTCAACCCTGGAGACAAGGTATGGCTTTCCTCCAAGTATGTACGCCTCAAAGTGCCTTCCTACAAGCTTGGTCCTCGTTATATTGGTCCCTTCGCTGTAGTCTGGAGACTGAATGAGGTATGCTACCAGCTGCGATTACCTCCATCACTGCGTATACATAATTCTTTCCACCGATCTCTTCTCAAGCCTCTGGTCCTCAACCGCTTCTCCCAGGATCCGGACACACATCCTCCCCCGGTCACGGCCTCCGACGTGTTCGAGATCAGTGCTATTCTGGACATGAAACTGAGGGCCGGTCTAAGTGGTATTTGGTCGACTGGAAGGGGTTTGGTCCTGAGGAACGGTCCTGGGTGGCCGAGGCAGATGTCAATGCCCCGCGCCTTCTGCGCAGGTTTCTGGCCGGTTTCCGTCCAGGGGGACGTGGATGGGGGGGTACTGTAACCACCCGGGGCCTGCTGCCCGTGCTCTTCGGCCTGCTACCTCCACTCCTCCGGCTCCTACCGCTCCTGTCCGGTGTCCAGGATCCAGGATGTCGTCTGTCTGCAGACAGCTCCAGGGCGCTGGCAACCGCCGCCCACTGGTCGGTCGGGTTGCGGCTTCCAGGGCTTCGTCTTCCTTGCCGTATGCTCCTCGGGTGCGCGCACCCGTCCCCAGCCGCAGGGTTCCAGCACCCTCTGCTTGAGTAGCGCTGCTCGTCTCCTCACTTCCGGGGCTACTGCTTGAGCACATGAAACTCCATCTCCAGATCAGTATCTGCTGGAGAACTGCAGGGAGCATGTTCATCCCCTCAGCCAATCACCATGCCTCTGTGTCCTGCCAATCAGGACTGCCCTGCTGTAATACAAACTACCTGTTTCCTGTCAGTCTTTGCCAGGGCAATTTCTATTTAGTGAAGTTGCTATTCCTGGTCTGGTTAGGTTGTTCCTTATTTTGCTTGATATCTGATTTCTGTGTGTTCCTTCCTGCAGATCTCCTCCCTGCCGGCTCCTCGCTGACTTCCGTGTTCCTGGCCTGCTACCCGGATCTCTTCCATGCTGAGATCGCTGTCTCAAGTCCTGCTCCAGATTCCCCGTGTTCCCGGTTCCCCGTGTCCTATCTTATACCCGGTTGCGGTGTTGTTTCCACGTTGACTTGGGTCGGTTTAACACCCGTGTCCGCTTCATTGGTCCTTCCGAGGTTGGTACCGGCGGTATCCCTGTATAGATGTTAAGCGCTTCGGGGCCTCCTTTGGTGGTGTTCCGGTGCTGTGGCCGTGTGGCCCTCCCCTGGGGCGTGAGTTCTTGTTTTGTTCAATAAACTGTTGACTCTACTGTACTGGTCCGCCTCTCTTATCATCCCGGTATCAGCATCCGCACTACGCGGTCCAGTGGGTCCACGTGTGGGGTCCGTCAGTAGGACGTGACATCTTCCCATTACCTCGAACTGGCGCACTAAGGCGACAACGGCAACTAGAAAAGACAGATAAAGGAGGAACACCGTGGAGCTCTATACTGAGACCAGTCATCGCTGGGATCCCCCGGTCTGTTACCTAAAGACTGTAAACGTGTACCACACCAACCGTTACAGTAAAGACCCATTACAGAGGAATCTGGTGTCTGTGCTTTTCTTCAGAACTGTTATTAACTCCGTCCAGCAACTACCTGAGCTGCCGTATTCAATCTGGTGCAGCTCCTTGCCCCGGGGACTCATGCTCATCATGTGGAGAGCAACCCATCTAGCTGCCGTACATCCCCCGGAGGCCCAAGCAGCGCCGGTGCATTCACCGGACTCCCACAGGTGGCGTCACGACAATCAAGAATAATCGCAATCCTTTAATCCCCTTTGATCTGACCACCGGGCCCCACAGCCTCAGGCGCGGAACCGTGACAAGTGCTGCATCGCCTGAGACCTGAGAACCCGGCAACGGTGAGTCACATGGCTCACGTGCTGAACCTAATTAAAAAATGTATGAAAACTTACCCTGACTTGCCGTACCTACTTGAGAAGGTGCGTCGTATTAGCGCCCATTTCCACTATTTTGCTACTGCTTTTGCTGGTCTTACAGTGCTGCAAAAGTGCTTGAATTTGCCAAGTCACCGACTCATTCACGACGTGCTTACATGGTGGAACTTAACCTATCATATGTTGGCGATTAGTGAGCAACTGAATACCATGCCCGTCAGATTGAGAGTCAGCCACCACACATAACAACTGTTGAGTGGGTGTGGATCGCTGACATTTGTGAGTTTCTTGAGTACTGCACCAACCTCATGAGCAGTAATCAGGCTATTATCAGGGTAACCATCCCACTGCTGTGTCTCTTGAAACAATCACTACATAATCTCAGAGAGGAAGCTTTGAGTGCCCAGCATGTGTCTATGGAGCCAAATTTCCCAATGGGTGATACCAACCAGCCCAGCCTATATTCTGAGGCAACATTGGGTGATGATGAGGGAGAGGACTTGTTTTTCTGTGCTACTGAGGGGACTCCTAATGCTACAGGAGGGACAACCAACCCAACCTTCATGTCTGTCCAGCCTGGTTGGGCTGGAGAGGTGGATGAGGAGGTGAGTCAGCACGAGGAGAGGACGGATACTGTTCCTACTGGTGGGGACACAGAACATTTGCCTGTTTGCAGCTTGGCCCACAAGGCACAGTTCATGTGTAAGTGTCTGTGGCAGGAGCCTCACATGTTACACATTTTATCCAGCAACCTATACTGGTTGGCCACCTTTCTCGATCCACGGTACAAGGAGAAATTTCCTTCTCTCCTTTTGGAGTCACCAAAGAGTTGCACAATGGAATCCTTCAAGAGGGCGGTGCTGGAAACATAACCCTCAGATAACATTGCTGGCAGAGGTCCCGGATATTTTCAACACCAAGGGATATTGGATATTGATACAATGACTATGGGACTTGCGGCAAGTGCGGTTTCGGCACCTGCAGCAGGTGCGGCCACGAAAAAAACGCGGCATACCACGGTTTTTTCGCGGTTGCACCTGCCGCAAGTGCCGAAACCGCACTTGCCGCACCTGCCGCACACTTACCGCAAGCCCCATAGACATTGTATGGGGCTTGCTGCAAGTGCGGCCATTATGCGGTAATCGCGGCAGTTGTGTTTTTTTCACCGCAACCGCCGCGATCAGCAAACCGTTGATGTGAAAGCAGCCTTACTCTGATTAAGTTCAACAAGGACTAAATTTCTCCACAGTTTCTAATCCCTCCAGATAACAGTAAGCCAACTTAAATTCACCAAAAATGCAGATTCATGCTCCTGCTGTTTACATCCCCACCCCTTCCTATAAAAACCCATTTCCTTCCTGCATGAACCTTGACTCAGCCTACGGGACTAATTTTTATAAACCCTATGCAAATTGTGCGGAGGACAAACCAGGACAGTATTCCTAACAGCCAAACTACTATTTGTGATTGGAGGCCCTTGGGATGGTGGTTTCCTGCGTTAACCATGACTCAGCCCATAGGGCTAATTTTTACAAACCCTGTGCACATTGTGCAGTGGACAAATATGGAATATGCAGTGGTCCTACCAAACTAATATTTGTCATTGGAGGCCCTTGTCACAGGTTGTCCCACATTGTGACTGAGATAGGAGATAAATATTCAATTAGGAATCTACTGTCAGTCACCCTATCTGGCAAAAAAACATTGCTGGGTTGTGGCACATTGTGACTGAGATAGGGGATACATATTCAATAGAAATTTACACTGACTATTGATGACCAACTGATGGCTCTGTGAAAACGTGAATGGGTCATTCCATGTCAAGTGATCCAAATATGAATATTTTTTTTACCTGACGTCTTTAGATTTTTTTTTAGTTTTTTTCTGTATGAAGTACAACTTTAGTTAATTACACATTAAAAGTTTAGAATTTTTTTCTTCATCAGTTAATTTTTTACAGATTTTTAAAGTTTTAAAAAATCTGTCCCAGCAGAAGTGCCATTCAGAGCACGAAACGGGCCTTTGTCCGGCATCCCTCCACGTCCCCCCCTCCCTCCATTGTACTGTATGGAATCCTGCACGGAACCCTGAAAAGGGAATAAATTCCTAAGAAGCACCAAATGGGTGAGTGCCCTCTTTTTTTCTGGACTTTTTTCACATGCCAACTAGACCTCAATGAAAATTAATTGATCCAGACCAGACACATCAAGTTGAAATGTGACCAGAAGTATACAAATTGCATACTTTTGTTCACATGACTGTTTGCTCTTGCCGCTGGCGCAGGAGAATCCTAAAAGTGTGCAGTGCACGCGTGCTTTGAGAATTCAGAAGCTTGCAGTCCCCTAGAGTGACTGCATACTTTCATCTCAAACCTGGACAAGTAATTTAATTATAAAATTAAGGACTGTAGCAGTGCCAATCCTCCTAGCAGCATGTGTCATGTGTTGACTGCTTTGCAGTCCATGTGAAATGCTGCTGTAGTTTAAATTTGTGTGTATTTCCTTTGGCACATCTGGAGTTAATGCCAGAAGCTGCTGTTATGTGTGGCTCCACAGTTGTTGGTGAACTGATGTCTGCTGATGTAGTTGTCCACTCCCTCAGCATTTAAGTAGTTCTACTTCCTTTTATTGGGTGTCGCTGATAGAGTTTATTCTCTACAAGGACCCTGTGTAGTGAAGACATGCGGGTTGGTGTTTCCTTCCCTGTAAGAGTTTCTGTGTTTCCTCATCCGTAGGTTGAGGTGAGAGCTCTTAGCCTAGGGCTTATCAGGAGCATAGGGCAATGGTGGTGATGCAGACCTCCTCATTTTCAGAGGTACCTCTGGGAGAAGGGTATCTAGGGACCCCAGTCTAAGGGTCAGACTAGCTCCCCTGATGGCCTTTAGCCCATTGTACCATCCTGCTTCCAGATTCCCTTACTGCTACACCATACCTTGTGACATTATGAGCAACCTTGCCTTCCTCTCTGTCATAATGATTCAAGCTGTCACAAATTATGCCCTTGCATGCCTGATGCAGACCATCTATAAAGAGGTTACTAGTCTTCGTACTCAGGTTGTGCAGCAGCTGCAGCAAGTTGTGGGGTATCTGGCCACAGCTCACGCCCAGGCTCTACTGGAACCCGAGATATCTCTCCTTGACAGTTTTTTGGGAGGGAGAGATAAGTTTTTGTGTTCAGGGAAGCCTGTAAATGATGTCAAGCTTCAACCTTGTTTATCTTGAAGTGAGGTGCAGTGTGTGTGGGGATTATAATCTTCCTTCCTACGGGATATCCCCAGACCTGGGCCTTCTCCCTCCCGTCTGACTCACCATATCTGCTGTCAATGGACGAGTTTTTCACGGCGTTGCCTCAGGTGTACAGAGAACCAGACAGTGTGTCACTGGCTGAGTCTGTCACGCTTCTGGGGGTAGGCGCCCTAGAGTGGACCCACTGGGCTCTGGTACCGACTCCCCTGGGTGAGCAGGTCCTAGTTTATCCAACCCCTATATAGGGATTGTCAGGGGCAAGCCCAGGGGGGTCTAAATACCACAGCTGCTAGTACCAGGGGGGCGGCTCATAGGGTTAGCCTATATTACCGTAAGGCTAAGAAATATCTGAGGCGCCAGAGCTCGGGGCTAGAAGAGCTGGAACGGGTTCCACCGGAGGAGAGCTCGAGGTGGGCCTGACTAAGAGCCAGAGAAGCAGAAGCTTACTAACACAATAATCAGGAACCTCCCAGCAGTGGAGACAGCCTGATATACCAGAGGGCGGACAGCTATTGGCCAAGGGGAGTGTCAGGCTGAGCCGTGCCGGCCCTTAGATTCACAGGGGAGGAGCGTGGCCGCACCCGATGCGCTGCTCATTACACCACAATTGTAGTGTGCTCGCGTGTGAACCCGGTGACCGGCAGACAGGATCGGGACCTGGCGATGGCTCCGAGACACAGCTTGCCTGGACGCCGGATACCCGACCGGCAGAGCAGCAGAGGATGCAGAGTCAGGGAAGGTGAGCTGGGGAGCGGTGCCAGGGGACCTAACACTAACCTCCTCAAACTCAAGCAGGGAATGCGTCTCGTTGATGAGTACTGCTCAGAGTTTCAGAGATGGTCTACTGACACCCAGTGGAATGACCCTGCCCTCAGGAGTCAATTCTGCCTGGGTCTGCCTGCTAGATTTCAGGACAATCTAGTTCAGCATGCTACACATGAGTCATTGGAGGCTGTGATGGCCCTAGCCATCAGGTTTTACAGACGTCCTAGGGAGAGACTAAGACCACATTTGTCCCCTGTGGCCATCACTTTTGAAAAGGCTCCATGTGTTGGGCTTGGTGAATCAATGCAGTTGGGGGGATTAACCTCTCGTGTTAATACTGCTGTTGTTCATCAACTTGGTGGAGCATGTTTCTATTGTAGGCAAACAGATCATTTTATTAAGGTCTATCCACATCGCTCCAAAACCTTCAAGCAGTCTCTGGAAGGAGACGACCAGAAGGTTGTATTTCCTTACTTGCTAAGTCTCCGTTTACACTGTCTACCAAGGTGGTGGTTGATGGTAAAACTAAGACTGTGCCAGTGCTGGTTGATAGCAGGGTAGGAGTCAATCTTATGTTTTCTCGCTTTGCTCAGACCCATGACCTTGTCTGTAACGCATAAACAGATAGGAGGGCACAGCTAGTTTTACTGAAAGTAAATGGGGATTGCTAGACTATCTTAATTTTAATACGAAAAGCAAGCAAAAGAAGGTGCCAAATACCACCTCCAATACTAATATATTAAGAGGTACCCCTCTCATGTTTAACTGAGCAGTTGGTAATTATATCTCAAATATATATCTATACAGTTCAGTAGGCAATTATATATATTGTAATATAGCGTTCACTGATCGGGTTGGAGTATACTTGCTTGGCAGCACAAACTAATACACAGCAACAGTCTCTTTTATGAAATAAATGCATCTGGTTTATTTGGAGATTCCATAAACCGCACAGTGCAAATTAAATATGAGCCTTCCTTCGGCTGTACAAGAACATACTGTTACGGTATACAGTCCGTTTACCTCACACACAGGTACACCTGCACAGGTTTGGATTCACTTCTTTAGAAATGTCCTAATGGAGCACTCTCAGACTCCATTCACTGACCTCTTGTCAGTCCAAGACTGCAGGCCTGGTCTCTTCCCATGTGCTCCAGCTCTGGTTTGCAGCCTCTAGGACCTGAGCTGACCTGATATCCTGTGACCAATCAAAAGTCACATAATATCAGCCCTGACATACTTGCATTAACTCTTTCTACTGCTGCAAGACACAGTGAAATATTCACATTACATCAGACCTCTGCCTGTGCAATGTATACCAGCCATTCAGATCATGGCTAACCGACATACCACAATATGTATAACTGACCACTCCTCACCACTGGGAGTGTATAAATGGTAGGCTACAAATAATGCTCACCAAGTTGTACATATAGATTGATTACCCATCTCATGTGCAAGTAGTACATAGACAGATATGTCTATGGCGCCGTCACACGGAACGATTTCTTGCCCGATATCGTTTAAGCGATCTCCTTTTTGATCGCTTAAGCGATATCGGGCAAGAAATCGTTGCATGTAATCAAGCGATTTAAGATGTTAAATCGCTTGATCGTGACATCGCTGATCTGAGCTCCGGTTCTCAGATCTAGCGATGAGCGATTTGACGATCTGCCTCATCGTGGTGTATAACACCACGATGAACGATCTCCCAGCGCAGAGTCTATGCTGGGAGATGGTAACTATGGTACACGTCGGGTAACTAAGCGACGCGCGGCGCCTAGTTACCCGATGTGTACCATAGTTACCAGCGAGATCGCGGCTCCACATCGCTGGTGAGTCTGTCTGTGTGACATCTCATCAGCGATGTGAGCGATATTGTAAGCGATTGCGCGTGCACGTGATCGCTTACAATATCGCTATAGATATCTCAGCGTGTGACGGCCGCCTATGATAGATAGTTTGTCTGATCAGACTATAGTTTTCAATATTAGATTAGTTTTGTATCTAACTACTTACATATGAGATGGGTAATCAATCTATATGTGAGTCGGTCAACAGGGTAGGGGGTACTCGGATACCGCGACAAATGGTCACTTTGATAGGGGATCACAGCTGGTCGATTCCCAGTTCCGTGCACTGGACCCTCAATGGCGGGGATGGTGGGGGATGATGGTGATGAATGGGGAAACGGTGACGTGACGCCACCTGTGGTACTTGGTAACGTGGATACCAGCGCTGCGGCCGGCCGCTGAGGTGATGGAGGTGCAGCCAGAGTAGTACAGCTCCCCACAGGTGGAGCTTTACCTCAGGGCAGCAGGGTGGATTAGGGGAGTCATGGTCCTCACCTCTTTGATGCTGTGGGAGCCCTCGGCGGCGGAGGAAAGGAGCACAGACACCACTTCAATTCAAACGTTTCTTTACTGGTACCGGGCAGATGTTGAAGTACACAGTACCGTCTGGTTTAGCGGGGACGTAGCCACAAATTTTGAGGTAACTTTGCAGAGTCTGTCGGTGGTACCTTTTTAATAGCTTTCTGAGTCTGGGTTCCTCTTTAACTCTCTTTAACCACACTGAAGAGCCCTTTCGCCAGTCCCCTGGTCTGTTACTGTTAGGTACAGTCGGTTCCTTACTGGTATGGACGAGAGTGATAACAAGCTAATCCTCCCGCCACCGGAATTCGGTCCTTTACCTAAAGTGTCATGGACCCAATTTGGGACAGAGGTAGGGATTTAGTCCGTGGTGCTATGGCTTCCTTATGTCGGTCCCACAGCTTGTCGGTTTGCAGTCAGGGATAGACCAACTGACTGCCTCGGCTCCCGTATGCCAGTGACGACCCCAGACACCCCAGCCGACTCCAACCGGTCCTGGATTGTCCCGTTCGGTGTCTGGGTCACACCTCTCCAAAGAGGCGCCCTCCTATCACAGACGCAGTCTCCTCAGCACTGCTCTCTCACTTGCTGACTGACTGGAACTAACTGTCATTTTAAAGGCCACTCAGACACTTCCAATTTGATGAACAATTTTGTTATCATTCACATGCATGCACGATCGCTAACAACATCGTTCACATCGCTGGAGAGCTGTCACACAGGCAGACTCCCCAGCTATTTGGACCAGCGAAAACACTGGTAACCATGATACACATCGGGTTACTAGGCGTCGCGCGACGCTTAGTAACCCGATGTGTACCATGGTTACCATCTCCCAGCATAGGCTGTGCCGCTGGGAGATCGTTCATCGCGGTGTCACATACTTCGATGCTGCAGATCGCTCAATGGATTATCGCTTGATTTGTGGTCCTGCTCACAAATCTTCCACTAAACAATCAAGCGATTTTTCGTTGACAGATCGCTCGGTTACACGCAACGACGCACAAACGATATCGCTTAGCGATCAAAATTCCAGATCGCTTAAGCGATATCGCTCACAAGATTGAAGCGTGTGACGTGGCCTTAAGTCTCCCGCTCTACTCCAGGCTCCACCCCCTGGGACCTACTGAATATACGGTCCCCTGTCCTAAGGTGGTCTATTGTATGGGCGCTTTTGACAGACTCTGTGAGAAACCCCATATCCCTGACTACGGAGGCACTACACCTTCTGTTTGGGGTGCAGTACCTCCCTGTGGCGCCTTCCCATAGGGGCGCCATATATGTACAACTTGGTGATCATTATTTGTATTGCATAGTCTACCATTTATATGCTCCCACAGGTGAGGAGTGGTCAGTTATACATATATATAATTTCCTACTGAGCTGTATATATATTTGAGATATAATTACCAACTGCTTAGTTAAACAGGAGAGGGGTACCTCTTAATATAGTAGTATTGGAGGTGGTATTTGGCAAACTGGGGCCAATTGTAAATGTTTTTAAATGTTTGTGACTTTGATCTGTATTTTTGCTTGTTATAAATAAACTGATGTGATACTTTTTGAAAAACATCTAGAGGTTGTATCGCTGTCTTTGACTTCTTCTTTTGCTTGATTTTCTTGACTGTAACGCTTTAGTGAGACCCATTGCCATCTCCGCCATTAACTCAGCTCCTCTCAGCCAGAAAGTCCTTTCCCAAGTTGTGCATAATGTGAACTTGAGCATAGGAACTCTTCACCAGGAGTTCCTATCCTTTCACATCTTGGAGAATCTACCCACTCCCATTGTCTTAGGCATTGCTTGGCTGAAAAAACATAACCTGGTGATTGAGTGGCGGGCCAGGGAAGTAGTCAGATGGGGTAATCTCTGTGAGGGTAATTGCCTGGGTACTACTGTCTCTGCTGTACTTTTTGTGCCTACTCCTACGGCTCCAGTTGAAGTAGTTGGGAGTTTGCCGGAGGGTGGGGGTGGAGTTTAGACTACACCTCAGAGTAATAGTGGGTCTAGGCATCGTCCTATGAAGAGGGGTGGGGGAAGGTGGTCGTTCCTACTGTGTACCCTAAGGGAGGGAGTCCTGGGGTCCAGGTAGGCGCCCCTGTTGTTTGCCTTCCTAAAAATGTACCCGCTGACTGTAATCGGATGAATGAAAATACACGTTCAGGTCCAGACCTGAAAGTAGATGATTATGTGTGGGTGATTTGTACACGTCAGGTGGAGTTGTGCAGCTGGGTCTCCTAGTTCTGAAGTTGTCAGTTTAGGATGTCGGCCATATTTAACCCTCTCTTAAGGGCACATCACACACACAGATAATTGTGCAAAGATCTCTGGTTGCAGTGAAATCATGAACACATTGTTCCATTATGTGGACC
Organism: Allobates femoralis; assembly: GCA_033576535.1. Taxonomy (NCBI): domain Eukaryota; kingdom Metazoa; phylum Chordata; class Amphibia; order Anura; family Aromobatidae; genus Allobates; species Allobates femoralis. The sequence goes on from JARQOC010000003.1 coordinate 365,584,764, forward strand.
GTGTACAAATGGAACATTTTGTCCATGATTTCACTGCAACCAGAGATCTGTGAACAATCTCCGCACAGACATCTGTGTGTGTGACGTGCCCTTTAGACCAACTCGAATTACCCCCAGTGCTAACAACCCGTAACAGCTTTCACAATTGTTACTCAGAAAATGTAGACCTCTTCTGGACGTGCCCGGTTTAGAGTCCAAAGGCCTATCATAAGGAGGGGGTACTGTCACGTGTTGACTACTTTGTAGTCCATGTGAAATGCTGTGGTTGTAAATCTGTGGAAATTTCCTTTGGCGGATAATGCCAGAAACTGCTGTTATGTGTGACTCCCCAGTTGCAGGTGAACTGCTGTCAGCTGACGTAGTTGTCCACTCCCTCAGCCTTTAAGTTTTTCCACTGGTGTCACTGATAGTTTATTCTCTACTAAGAACCTGTATAGTGAAGACGTGCGTGCTGGTGTTTCCTGCCGTTTCCTTCCCTGTGTTTCCTGATCCATGGGTTGAGGTGAGGGCTCTTAGCCTAGGGTTTATCAGGAGCATAGGGCAAGGGTGGTGACTCAGACCTCCTTGCCTTCTGAGATACCTCTGGGAGTAGGGTATCTATGGACCCCAGTCTGAGAGTCGAACTATCTCCCCTGATCACCTTTAGCCCATCGTACCACCCTGCTTCCAGATTCTCTTACCGCTATATCATCCCTACTTACTGTCAAGATTCAGCTCTGCTTGCTAGTTTAAGCAGAAATCACATGACCACTTCACTCATATGACCTGTCACGGTCATGGGACCTCTAGCTTTTCATCCTGATTTTCCCAGTTTTTCACTAAACCTTGAGAGAATTAAAACGAGCAGCCTGTTGGCATGTGACTGTGACTGTAAGTGTGCAAATTGAATATGTATAATTGGTCACATGATGACTACTCAAATCGCTTGCGGGGGGGCCCCAAACTGAATTCTTGCCCTGGGTAGTGGAAAACCTAGATACACCTTTGCTTTTGCCACTTACGATGTGATCTTGGGTCGTTTTCCTCAATAAACATATGCCAAAGTAAACATTTTTACTTATGTGATTGATTTGACACTCTTCACTTTTAGAACTTGTATGAAAATTTAATGTCATTTTAGATAAAATGTATTTAAAAAATGAAACATTCTGAAGGTTTCACAAATTTCAAAAACCACTGTAAGTAGTACAGCACTACCATTAAATACAACGTAAGAGGGTAGACCTCTGCTTTCACAACACACTACACTGATCCATTATTACACCCGGCACTGGCATATAGCATTCCCATACAACACACCACACTATATAATGTGCCAGTGGCTGCCTCATACTGCACGCACCTCAAAAAGTACACTTTCCTTTTTCCACTCTCTAATGCTCAAGTATTAAATGAAGGGATAACCACTCCCAGGTTGAAATGAGTTAGGCAGCCGTCACACGCTGCAATATCTTAAACGATATAGTTTAAGCGATCTGCTTTTTGATCGCTTAAGCGATATCGTTTGTACATCGCTACGTGCGATCAAGCGATTTTACAATGTAAAATCGCTTGATCGTGACATCGCACGGCGCCTAGTAACCCGATGTGTACCATAGTTACCTGCGATCTCGCTGGCCAACATCGCTGGTGAGTCTGTCTGTGTGACAGCTCACCAACGATGTGAACGATATTGTAAGCGATCGCGCGTGCATGTGACCGCTTACAATATCGTTCAAGATATTGAAGCATCTGACGGCCGCCTTATGAATATAGTGTTGTCCTATCAGATCAGCTAGTGATCAATTTGTCTTTCATGTGAAATTTTGACAATAGGCTGCAAGAAGGTGCAAATTTCTGCATAAAAAATGTTGTATTACACTTTGCTTATTCTGGCTACTGGGTTTTATGCATTTTATGATTGTATAAGGTTTTTCTAACACTTCTGTGTTCTGCACCCTGATTAAGGTCTCTTTCACACATCCATGCCTCCGGCACGTAACATAGTAACATAGTTTTTAAGGTTGAAGGAAGACTTTAAGTCCATCTAGTTCAATCCATAGCCTAACAGCCTAACATGTTGATCCAGAGGAAGGCAAAAAAAAACCCATGTGGCAAAACTAAGCTCCACATTGGGGAAAAAAATTCCTTCCTGACTCCAGATATGGCAATCAGACTAGTTCCCTGGATCAACGCCCTATCAAAGGATCTAGTATATATAACTGGTAATATTATAGTTTTCAAGAAAGGCATCCAGGCCCTTCTTAAATGTTAGTAGTGACTCACTCATTACAACAGCATGTGGCAGAGAGTTCCATAGTCTCACTGCTCTCACAGTAAAGAATCCGCGTCTGTGATTATGATTAAACCTTCTTTCCTCCAGACGTAGAGGATGCCCCCTTGTCCCAGTCTCAGGCCTAAGAGTAAAGAGATCATTAAAAGGGTCTCTGTACTGTCTCCTCATATATTTATACATTATTATAAGATTGATGTGCGCACCAGGCTGGGAATAAGTCCTTCACAGATCCCTGAAACAGAGGGAGTAGATGATTCTGGATAAAACACAAATATAAGGGGAAGTGATATTGGGGATCTGCATGTTGAATATGCAGGTAACTAACTGTTCCCATATAACTAATATGGGGAAGATTGAAACCTCATAACCCATTAGGAGGGACTCCGGAATATTACTGACAGTGAGGGACAATTAAAGGAATCAATTGTGACAGACCATCCATCCCGAAAATCATTGGAGAGGACTATTAAATACCTCAAAAGAAAGGAAGGAGATTATAAGTCGCCATAAAGTTGTTGAAACCAGGAAACACCTTGGGATAATACTAATACCCTGAACTCTATGGCAAGATCTGTCCTACACAAGAAAGTGATTCCTTGGTTATCCCCATTCCTCAGCCTGCACGCCTGGACATCAGACTAACAATTTTGTGGCTCGTACATAACTAGTGTGACCACACACTCCTTAAAACTTTCATCTTGATAGCCCCTGATGAGCCTCTCATACATTTTGGAGAGGCGAAACGCGTCGGGCAGGGAAAAGATCGCCATATCTATGGAAACGACTGATGTATATTAGGTCTATGTGACTATAGGACCTCTGAACAGGAGTTATAGGTGACTGATGCAATAGGGCACCAGGACAATATTTGACAATGAGACAAACTGACTGAACTAACGTATTGTGTTGAATGGTTGAATCTTCCTATGATGCGTATTGTATCTGGGAAGCTAACTCCATCAAACCCGTTTAAAAAGCATTGACTAGGGCAGTGATGGCGAACTCCAGGCCTCGAGTGCCGCACACAGTACAGGTTTTCAGGATTTCCATTGCATTTGACAGTTGGCAATCATATTACCAACTGTCAAACTCTACGGAAGTCCTGAAAACCTGTACTGTGTGCGGCACTCGAGGCCTGGAGTTTGCCATCACTGGACTAGGGTGTCGAACACCTTGAGAACTCATAGAGGTTCATATTGCATGGACTATTGTTTGTTTGTATGTGTTTTGGGGGTGGGTAACACGTCTTAAAGCACCGCACTGTATTCACCAATCCACACCTGGATTTTTTAGAAAAACTTCAAATAAAATACAACTACGAGTAAAAAGTTATTTCTTTATTGTTATATTATAAGATCACCCCTAAGCCTTCGTTTTTCCAAGCTAAATAACCCCAAGTTTAATAACCTGTCTTGGTATTGCAGACCCCTCAGTCCTCTAATGACTTTTGTCGCTCTTCTCTGGACCTGCTCTAGTTTCGCTATGTCTTTCTTATACACCGGAGACCAGAATTGTACACAGTATTCTAAGTGTGGTCGCACTAGTGACTTGTATAGAGGTAAAATTATGTTCTCCTCATGAGCATCTATGCCTCTTTTAATGCATCCCATTATTTTATTTGCCTTTGCAGCAGCTGCCTGACACTGGCCACTAAATGTGAGTTTGTCATCTACCCATACACCCAGGTCTTTTTCATTGATAGTTTTGCCCAGTGTTTTATAATTAAGCACATAATTATACCTTTTGTTTCCTCTGCCCAAGTGCATGACTTTACATTTATCCCCATTAAAGCTCATTTGCCATTTATCAGCCCAAGCTTCTAGTTTACATAAATCCTCCTGTAATATAAAATTGTCCTCCTGCAGAGTTTAGTGTCATCTGCAAATATTGAGATTCTACTCTGTACGCCCCCTACAAGGTCATTAATAAATATATTAAATAGAAGTGGGCCCAACACTGACCCCTGTGGTACCCCACTGTTAACTGTGACCCATTCTGAGTGTGTTCCATTAATGACTACCCTTTGTTTCCTATCACTAAGCCAGTTCTTAACCCACTTACACATATTTTCCCCTATCCCCATTGCCCTCATTTTATGTATCAACCTTTTGTGTGGCACAGTATCAAAAGCTTTTGAAAAGTCCATATACACCACATCCACTGCATTTCTTTGGTCCAGTCCAGAACTTACTTACTTCATAGAAGCTTATCAGATTAGTTTGACAGGAATGGTCCCTCGTAAAACCATGTTGATATTGTGTCATGAGGTTATTTTTCTTCAGATACTCCAGTATAGCATCTCTTAGAAAACCCTCTAGGATTTTACCCACAGTAGAGGTTAAGCTTACTGGCCTATAATTTCCAAGTTCAGTTTTTGTTCCCTTTTTGAATTTTTTAATATTGGCACCACATTTGCTATACGCCAGTCCTGTGGTACAGACCCTGTTATTATGGAATCTTTAAATATTAAAAATAATGGTCTATCTATGACAGTACTTAATTCCTGCAGCACTCTGGGGTGTATCCCATCCGGGCCCGGGGATTTGTCAATTTTAGTGATTTTTAGATGATGCCGTACTTCCTGCTGGGTTAAGCAGGTTACATTTAATTGAGAATTTTTGCTATCACTGATCATATTGTCTGTCATGGGATTTTCTTGTGTAAATACTGTTGAAAAAAAGTCATTTAGTGCAGTCCGTGCACTAAAAAAAGTCATTTAGTGCAGACGTGTGCAGTCCGTGCCGACACATGCCGGAGGCACGGACATATGGAGACCAATGTTACTGTATGGCCACTTTCACATGTCCGTGAATTCGCACAGACCGTGTCTCCATGTTGAGCAGACATGTGTCTGTCATACAGAGACACGTTCATTTTTGGCTGGCAGCATGGACCCATTCAGGTCAATGGGTCTTTGCCAAAATGTATGCACAGAAATGAGCTAAAAGTTTTGAGTATTAATGAACTTTATACTCACCTGTCTCCAGTGATGTCCTGTTTCTCTCACCTCCGGGACCGCTCATTAAGCTCAAGAATATTCACTGCTCTCAGTCCTGCAGTGGCCCCGGAAAAGAGAGGGAGAGCGGCGCTGAAGACAGGTGAGTATACAAAGACAAACTGTCCGTGTGCTATCCGGATGTCACATGGACAGCGCATGGACAGCACACGTATGTCACACAATCCGTGACACACGGACTCCTAAATTGGCCTCTATCACACGTGTGTTTTTTGCATGGATGTGTGAAACACGCCTAAAAGAGAAGATCACAAGACTTAACAACGTCTTATTAGGGTATGTGGATATTACAGTTTTTCTAAATCAATATTTTTCTGCTGTATATATTAGATCAGTATATACTCTATGTAACCTGGTAACAACAACAAAAAGACAAAAATGACAATATGTAATGATTCAATATGATGAAGATCAACATTCAGAAACTAGGTGGAACAAAAAAGTGTACTTTCCACTAAGGGTTTCCCAAATCCTGGAAGGCAGCATTTTTGTGATAGGGCACTGATCCATCTCAAAAGGGCTAAAAGAGACTATCTCCAAACATTTTAAATGTTACTATTATAAAGTAAGAACACATCACATATACCACCACATAGTCCAGAGGTCAGTGTGAGTACTTCACCCAGACGTGAGACAAATGATTTGTACTTCCTCAATCCAGCAGCCAGATGAGGGCAATATTCACTTTGACAGCTGGCATCCGATTCCTGGGTGCCTTTGATATTTATTAGACCCCACAATATTATGATGTGGTTTGACATGTAGTCTATTGACAAGGTCTCACAAGATGTCATTGTGTTGCATGATGTAGTAAAAAGAAGCTTCATCATGCCAAGCCCAAGCTTCAAAAGTAAGGACAGTCAGGGTCCGGCTGCAACAGACTGGGCAGCACAAATTTCTACTCTTATATTACTTGTACATACTGTATTTATGAAGAGTACACTTACAAAATGACTAAACAAATATAGCTATCAAGGATGGTTAGTTAGGAAGGTTTCTTTTTACATGCTAAAAACAGAAAATGCTATGACAGTGCCGCCCTTCTAGCAAACAAGCAGTGCCTACTCACGCATGCACTGTAGTCCACGCCCATTTATAAGTGACCTGGTGCATAAAGTGCATTTGGCGTGACTTGAGAAACAGCCTGGCACCAGCTCATGCCCATTGGTATTTATCCATTTTTCTTTTGGATCGCTGTGTTTCTCTTTCAGCTGCTCTTTCATCTTACCCTAGAAGACAAGAGGATGACAATAGTATTGCATTAGAAAAACATTTATTTATTGACTTAATTGAAGAGGCATTAATTTTACATTGATTTCACACTATTGAATAAATATGTAAAAATATTAATTATACTAATTTCTTTTAGTTTAGAAGAAGTTTAGCAAGTTCTCTCTATGAATAAAACACACGACTGTCTGCTCCTCTGCCATGGCTTTTTCATTAAATACTTGCAGTCTCCATGGAATAATGATTCTGGAGCACTGTTCCTTATAACTCTATCTTGTAGTTTCTCTGTTACGACTCTTCGAAATTTATGAATACGTTTCGACCTGGATGTTACCATTGCTCTTGTTGAAGTAGTGTGTTCATACAAAAGGTACTGTTACGTGGCACGACGTTGAAACAATGTCGCTAACGATCTCATGGACGCACGGTCGTTGCAGACATCGTTGGTGAGATGTCACGCATCTAGATATCGTGGACGACTCCCCAACGATGTAGTGAGCAGGTATCGTTCGCACAACCCAGCGAGTGATACTTGTTCATTGATGTGAATAGGGGACGTCGTTAACGACATCGTTGTTGCGGTGTCACACACAATGATATCCCACGTTGGCTGATCGTTGATTGTCTGATCTGAGAACATGTTCTCAAACCTGCGATCAGCGATCCAGCGACTTATCATAGTTGAATCTCAGTGTTACACGCAACGACGTCCTAACGATGTCGCTTGAACTACTCCAAACCTGTGACACTTAAGCGATATTGTTAACGATGTCGTGCTGTGTAACAGGGCCGATAGTCTGACATTGGCAGCACTGATTGAACAATGTCATACACATCTGCAACACCCAATTGTTTAAGGGGTATGAGTAAAATGCAATCAAACTAAGCTTTCCATACTCTTCTAAGGTCCAGTGTGTCTCTGCCGTTGTCCCGATCTCAGCTGCAAAAGGCTCTGAGCTCAGTAATTAGTGAATCACTGCTGTAACCAATCAACAGAGGCTGGAACGGTGGTGGAGAACAGTAGCATAACTTAGAGCTAATGAGCCCCAATGCAAGACCTCCAACAGGGACCTTAATTATTGATAGTATTTAATAGTATTGATCATTTAATATAGGCTAAAAGGTACTTATTGGGTGCAACTGCAACCCCTGCACATATTGTCATTATGCACCTGGTGGAGGAACAGTACTGAACCTGCAATGGGTAAACAACTGTCTTTGGGCAAAGGTTTGTTGAAAGGAGACAACCCTTTTAATTTATTCATAATTTTTAAGCTTAAATCTAGAATTGCCATATTATAAGGATGTATCTGTTTATTCAGACAAGCCAGGATAGCAGGCAGATCTTCTTTGAAGCTGAGTTAAATACTCTGCAGTTTTTAATATACATTGCAAAAAGAACACTTCTAATAAGCAGTGGCATATCAACTCCATTCCCACCTTCACCACAAAAATTCTAAGAAGATGGTCAGTTTGAATGGGCAATGCAACCAACCATGATCTTAAATGAAATGTCTAATGGTGGGTTTACACACACACCAATTTCTGAGTCCAATATCTGAACAGATCTCTGGTTGCAGTGAAATCATGGATACATTGCTCCATGTTGTACACAGCCACAAAATGGAACTATGTGTCCATGATTTCACTGCAACCAGAGATCTGTTCAGATATTGGACACAGAAATTGGTGTGTGTAAACCTACCATCAGAATGTCATAAAATGACCCCATTGCATAATTCAAGCACAAACCCTTCCTAGTCACGTGAGGACCAACTGCAATCTGAAGAAACACAGTTCCTGAGACCTCAGAAGAAAAAAAACATTTCTCCTTCGCCTCATTGGGGGACACAGACCGTGGGTGTTATGCTGCTGTCCACTAGGAGGCGACACTAGGCAATATCTGAAAAAGAGTAATTGACTCCTCCTCTGTAGCATACACCCCCTGGCTGGGCCCTTACCCGACCAGTTTTTGCTTAGTGTCTTAGGAGTGCAGACCTCTTTATTTTCTCTCTTCCTTTTTTCTTTATTATTTTTTACTTTTTACTTTTTACTTTCCTCTCAAGAGGACATAACATTAGGAGGGAGTATTGCAGCCTCCATACTCTCCAGACAGTATCTCTCTGGATGCGAGTCGAGGCTGTTCCTTTCATACTCCCTCCTCATCTGCACATGGTCAGGGGACCATGTTGGATAGCTCATGGGAGAGCTAACCTCCCCGGTCTCGGGTCGAGGTTCCAGGTATGTTGCCACAGGGTCCTGGCCTGCCACAGAGCCCTCCGGAGGCTGCAGGGTTCCCGGCCTGCCACAGAGCCCTCCGGAGGCTGCAGCAGGCTTACTGACTGGAGGGATCCGGCCACAGAAAGGGAGAAGGGGAGTGCGGGGCCTCCAGATGGATCGCACAGGGACCAAAAGGGCTCCTTGTTTGCCTCATTACCCCCCCCCCCCTCCCCGTGCGCCTGCATGTGCCCCCTGCTTTTCCCTGCCTGTGGATGCAATAGGAATCCTCATGCATCCACAGCCCCTTCATGGCCTAGTCATCAGGGATCCCCTTTTGGGGTCCCTGCTTCGCCTCCGTTTTCTCCCTGCGGCAGATGCGGCGACTTTTTAGTCCTCCGCGCCGTCCCCTACTCTTTTTCGGGGCCGAGAATTAATCTAGGCCCCGGCTTCGGCCTAGCGCTGGCCGGCACGCCCCCCGCACGCCCCCGCAATTGCATCACAGAGCGCGTCATGCGGGGGCGGGACCGTGTTTTGGCGCTCCTCGCTCCTTGCGAGTCTTTCTGCGTGTTCAACCACGCCCCCTTATTCCCCTGCTCCGGTTTTGATACAGCGCCGTACGGAGCCGCTCCTCTCGGGCCACAGCTGATAAGGGGGCTCTGAATCGCAGCTCTGCTCAGCTGATGCTTGCTGAGCGATTTAAGGCACCAGTCTGCTGTTCATCTCACAGGGAAGTCTGAGGTAGCAGTCCCAGCTACTACAGGAGCCCTACAAGTAGGGCTCCTCCAGGAACTAGCTATTGCTTAGCTACTTATTAATGCACACCCTGCATATGTCACTGTGGTTTATTTTCTACTGTTTTTCTTCTCCAGCACAGCAGCACTTATTCAGCAGTTGATTCCTGCTGCTTCTCTCTCTCTCAACCCCCACCCTCCCCCTCTCAGTCTGTGTATGTACACACTATTAAGTCTTGCAGTCAGGAGTTTAAGCTGGAATTTTTGCTTATTCCCATAGACAAAACCTCTCCTACTAGGGGGTATTTCTAGTGGGGACTGCAGTTGAGCATACAGTGCCTATAGTATATGACAATGTGGTTGGATCAGGAGATCTATATCGTACTGCCGTAATGTGGACAACTTTGTCCATGTGTCATACGGCATGAGGCTTTGCCCCTATTACCATCTCTCAGGGCATTCCTTGGTCGACCCGCCAAACGATGGCCCGACCTCCTAGGCCATCCACAGTGGGGTACTCGGACTGCAGCCGAGATACTTCTCAGCTGCCCGACATGCTTCTTCTAGGTTCGCCTCAGGTGAGGATGCTGGGTTGAAGCAGTGTTTTTTCTACATCTCCGTCACACTCACCCCTCACCCCCCGCAGTTGGGGGTGCTGTTGCAGTCGTCATAGTTCAAGACTGCACGACTCTGTGACGTTTTTCCTTTGTCACCCACATTTGGACAGCTGCGTAGAAGTCGATTCTTCTCAGGACTGCCCAGCATCTTTCTTCAGTACCAACAGTTGGGCCTCTGAGTGACAGCATGGCGCCGGTTCTCCGGACCGCTAGACGGTAATCTTCAGCCCCAGCTGCCCTCGCTAGCTCACCATGATTCCTATTTAACAAGGGGATCACTCTCAGGGGCATTTGTTTCACGGTTTTTACCGTTGGTAGGTCGACAGGATCTCGATGTTCTTCCTTTCACCCGGCCTACAAACACAGCTGATCTTCCTGCAAAGGACCTGTACTCAGCTCCTGTAGGGAACCCAGCGTTCACACAATGGACGGTTCCTCCTCGGTTCTGGACCCCTCCGGACTCCGGAGACGCAGAGTCTTGGGGATCACTATCCCCTCTCACACAGAGTTTTCAAGGACGGATCTCTGGCATCTGAGGCGACTTGTATGCTCCTCCCTCAGCTTTCCTCTGTTGGGGTGCAGTTTTGAGAACTCCCAGTTATATACCCTACTCCTTCCTCAGCTCCCCTCTGGCGGGGTGCTGGGTCAAGGTTAAGAGTGCCGTATGTTTTTTCTTTTTCCTCTGGTGGAGTCTCCGGTCGGAGTTCAGACATCAGGAGCCTACCCAGCCTACCTCCCCAAGCTACACAACATCAAGATGCTGGGTTGCTGAACGTGGATCAGGAGGGCCTGCGGCCCCTCGCCGCTCCTGTCATGCAGGTGGATTGAGACCATGTGCAAGTGCTACGCAAGGTCCAACCTGGAGCAGGCTCTACCAGTCTCCGTAATCTACTCAGACCCAACTCTGCCCGCATGAATCTCAGGTGGGCCGTCCGGTGCACGACATGGCCGTATGTACGGGCCCCGTTTTTCCTCACTCGGAAGATCCTTCAACAGTTGCACAGCACAACTGGGTCGCTCTATCCCTCAGCACACCGCCCTACGCGAGCGAGGCCTGGTCCCAGATCTACTAAATTCAGCACGCACGTCCTCATCCATGCAGCAAGCATTGTACGGCCGTGATGACTGTGAAAGCTTTACCTTCAGGATGGGCGCTTGGCATGCATGAGTAAGGCAGAACCTGCCCCTACGGAACCCATCACGGGGTTTTTTTGTTTGTATGCAAACTGAGACTTCAGGATGCAGAAGCTTCTCCCTTGCACTGACTAGCCGTCTATTCTCCACGTGGAACATAGGGTTTAAGGCTCCTAACACAGCCTTTTTCACCCAGTTGTCTCGCCATCCCCGGAAGTTGCGTCTACTAAGGACGATGGGCCTGATTTCCCGCAAACCACAACAAGCGGAAACGCGGGGTGTTCCTTCCTCGTACCTCCTCCGGCCACATTGGATGAAGCCTGGGCGACGGTTCCTATGCGTTCCGATCTCCCCCTGTGATGATGGATGCAGTCGTGGGCGACGGTTCCTCTGCGTTCCGATCTCCCCCTGCCATGATGAATGCAGTCGTGGGCGACGGTTCCTCTGCGTTCCGATCTCCCCCTGCCATGATGAATGCAGTCGTGGGCGACGGTTCCTATGCGTTCCGATCTCCCCCTGCCATGATGAATGCAGTCCTGGGCGACGGTTCCTTTGCGTTCCGATCTCCCCCTGCTATGACGGATGCAGTCCTGGGCGACGGTTCCTCTGCGTTCCGATCTCCCCCTGCTATGACGGATGCAGTCCTGGGCGACGGTTCCTATGCGTTCCGATCTCCCCTATGGACGACTTGCCACAGACGCTTCAACATCAAGCTCCTCACAATGGATATCTGAGCTTGCTGCGCATAGCCTAGCTCTGGGCCAATTTTCGATCTCCCCCAGTCGTCTCCGGCTCCTGGGTTGCAGCATACTGTTGGCCATCGCAACAGCTGAATCAATGCCACAGACTACATGGCACAGTTCCTGATACAACTGCAGTCTCCCCAGCCGCCAATGGGCCCTGGGTTGTAGCGCACTAACGATCGCCAAACCAGCTGGTTCACACCAGGCATACAGAGTACAGCTCTGCCACCCGGAACGAGAGCAGAATATCGGCGCGCCTCTCAGGACCAGTTGTATTCCATACGCCTTAATATAGTCAGAGAGGCTCCCTTCGTTCCAGATCGCTTGAAGAGCTATCCACTGGAGCTACGATGTTGCGCTTGAAACCAATATATAGCTGCCGTGACCTAGCGATAAGCACAGCTGTCTACCAACGCAAAACTGCCCGGGTACAGACATCTTCTTAAATCTTCAGTCATAGTGACTCTCGCCTATGGTTTTTTTCCTGGATTACGGATGGTTCATCAGTTCCATCTGACGAAGCTGAATACATCTTCTTTGTCACATGTAATCTCCAGTTAGGCTACTTCAACAGTCATGTGATACTCTGGACAGATCTTTTCCCCAGTGGGGCCGTCCTTATCCTGTCTGACTGTCTTTAGTCAGAGGTTTTTTCTTTCAACGGGTCTTGGCTTCCTCGAGTTCTCTAGTCTGAGCACGGATATGATAATCCGCTCCTGAATACAGTTCCTTCCCTGGTATGTTTCTATCTGCATACCCTTCTCGGATGCACGCACAATCATATCCATCGGAGTGCCTTCTCTCCCTTGGGCCCACTTTCCACCCAGACAGTCCAGGGGCTTCATCTACCTCGACGTGTCGCTGACAGCAGTCGTCGCCTTGTTCTCTGTCTAGGTTTACTGTTCATGGTTTATTACTACCAGACGTTTGATGTCCTGTCCTCACCGGCAGACCCATAGGTTTGGGGGTTTTCTCCTTCACATTCTGTGGTTTTGGGCATCCATGGGCATGGATGTTTATGTATGTATATATGTATATATATTGGTGTGTATATGACAAAAGGCCTATTTATCACTTGCAGTGGTTTTCCACGCATCATGGTTTACCTTCCTGGGTATACCCTTGGTTTTTAGCCACCCTTGCCGGGACGTTCACGGGTGTTCTTAGGTAAGTTTCACTCTGGTCCTGTTACCACAGAACAGAGTTTTTTCTTCGGCTGCCATCGCTGTATGCACCTTAGATGCTGGTCCTGCATCCTCTTGTGCTTCCGGCTTCGGTTATCTCTTTTTTATTCTCAAGTACCTTGCTGTTTTCTCGAGGTTTTCATACGCTGTTCCCAGAACTATGTGTCTTCTGGAGACACTTCCATTACCAGTACCGGTTCATACTGTTCGGCTGTGGCATTTCCTAGTTGCAGCCTTTCCTCCACCTTTAACGGTGCTTTGACCTACGCGGTCACCCTTATGAAGGTGGTCTTTTCATCCCACCTGCAAGTCTTTTTCCTTCCATCCCTGTGCTTCTTACCAGGGCATTGAGTGACGTTGGGTACATTCTGTCTCTCTGCCACACCTTTGTGCCTGTTTGGACATTTCCACACATGCAGAGGCCGGACTCTCTAGGTCATTTCTTTCTTCAGAATGATACCAAGGGACTATGCCAGGTTCCCCGGTCACAGGTCTACTGCCTTAGAACTGCTGGCTAGAACTGCTGGCTAGATATGGTATAGTTTTTCGATCATTGAATACCGAGGTTCTCTACTCCTTGGACAGGAGTATTCTAGATCTCTGACGCCAGGGCTATGTACACACAGGTGTGCTCGCCAGCCGTCTGAGTTAGTCTTATTTTTGGTGCTCATTTTGACGCCTATACTCAAGCGTTAAATAACGCAAATCCGGGTATACGTATTCCCTAGGCGGCAATATTCCACCTCGGTAGTGCGTTTTTTACAAGAGTTTATAACAATATTCTCTCCCACCCAGGGACTGCTTTAGGACGTCCCACGGTCTGTGTCCCCCAATGAGGCGAAGGAGAAAAGGAGATTTTTGTGTACTCACCGTAAAATCCTTTTCTCTTAGCCTCTAATTGGGGGACACAGCTCCCACCCTGTTGTCCGTATCGGGCTTTGTGGGTATTGTTTCTATCTTAAATGCTTTCCTGTATACATGCCTTTTCTTTAGGCTTTACTTTCGTTGAGCTCATATTGTCTTTCTGTTCGGCTCTACGGTCCTTTGGCGTCATATATAGTCGCCCTTGTCTGGCCTATTTCTTGTCACTGTCGTCTTCTCCTACTGCTTTAGCACAAAACTGGTCGGGTAAGGGCCCAGCCAGGGGGTGTATGCTACAGAGGAGGAGTCAATTACTCTTTTTCAGATATTGCCTAGTGTCGCCTCCTAGTGGACAGCAGCATAACACCCACGGTCTGTGTCCCCCAATTAGAGGCTAAGAGAAAAGGATTTTACGGTGAGTACACAAAAATCTCCTTTTCCTTGGCTGACAAAGAACTGAAGCTGGAGAAAAAATCCTTTGTGCTCAGTCCACCAAGGATATTTATTTCTTCTGATGCTGCAGCATTTAACCTCAGCTCACCAAAGTATGTGTGCTTATGATACAGGTCCTCTATCAGGTGAAACACAGGTCTGTAAGAAACTAGTCATACAGGATCTGCTGAAGCAGCCATGTTGTATCAAACTTGAGCAAATTAACTTTCCAGCTAATGAGATTCAGTGTCTGAAAGTTCTACAAGAATAACGTAAGTGTTCTCTAAATGTTTATGATAAAGCTTAGAAAGGTTAAATGAAATAGGAAAAGTGGATTATGTCATTTGATAGGTGGTAATACATAGTCATGAATAATAGGTTTATTGAATTGATAAAGAAACTAAGTTTCCAATAGACTTGTCAGTGTCTGAGGAATTATGCGAGTACAGATCATGGATGTCATCCCTGAATCGATTGGAAGCAACTGTGAGACAGTGCGGGGGATCATATGCGAGGGGCGCTATGTCTCACCCAGAATGCGCACTGTCACATATTGAACCCGGTATAGGGTGTGAGAGAGAGGGACAGTCCGCTCCTTCCGCTCCGTGTCTTGCAGGATCCCGGAAGGAGACATGGAGTTAAAAGCCTGGTTAGGAGACAGGGCGGGGTTCCCTGTGGACAGCTTTTTGCCTAAGCTGCAGCAGCAGAGATAGACTGGAGAGGTCAAGAGTTCCAGGGGGCCGTGTGCTATACTAACACGGTCTAGCCCGGGAGGGCTGGGAGCTCGGGGCGACCTATAACGGAAAGCTCATACTCTGAAGGAACCGGGTTACTTTATGTGTGAATTTTATCCTGTGTACCCGGCTGCGACCCGGATTCCGGCAGCTTGTGCCATCGCTGTGTTTATCAGCCATAAAACCGGGTACTGTTTGAACTATTACCGGGCTCAACGTTTTTCCTGACTTGCAATCCCGGCGCTGCCCCACATATGGTGGAGAATGCGGGCAGCCTGAACCACGAACTGCATGTCCGTACCGAAGCCGGCCACGCTACAGTTCAGGCCTGCCGCTAATATGGAGGAAATCCTAAGGCAGCTAGTACTTACCCAGCAGCGGCAACAAGAACAGCAACAGTGACACAAGGAGCAGCAGCTCCGACAGCAGGAGCAGCAGCTCCGACAACAGGAGCAGCAGCAGTGAGGCCCGGGACCGGGTCCGATCGGCACTGAGGAAGCTGAGTCCGGAGGACAACGTAGAAGCCTTCCTCACAGTCTACGAGTACACTGCAGAGCGAGAAGGCCTCCCTGCCGCTCAGTGGGCTGAAGTGGTGGCGCCATTCCTGATGGGCGATGCCCAGAAGGCCTACACAGACCTCAGTTGGGAGGATGCACAGGACTACGCCAGACTCAAAGGTGAGATCCTTGCTAGACTGGGAGTCAATACTTATGTCCGAGCCCAACGGGTGTTTTCCTGGTCCTAGGTGGAATCCAAGCCGGCTCGCTCCCAGGCGTATGACTTGTTGCAGTTGGTAAAACGGTAGCTCCAGCCTGAGAGCTTGACTCCGGGACAGATGGTGGAAAGAATGGTCGACCGGCTGGTACGGACTCTGCCGGTTGCGATACAGCGTTGGGTGGGGCAAGTGGACCCGGGTACCTTGGACCAGGTGGTTAACTTGATAGAGCGATATACAGCCACCCAGGAGTTCATACGGGACTCTGCCCCACTGTGGCAGTTACGCCGGCCTCCGGAGCCGGGTAGAGGTGTGCGACCATCCATGGGGGACCCTCCTAAACACGTCCCCACTGAGAGGATACCCCACTGAGGCTGGCAGGAGACCAGGCTCCCCTAGAAGGAACTTCCGGACCGGCGGTGCCACGGCTACTTGGTGCTGGCAGTGCAAAGGACCGGGACACGTGGCTGCGTATTGCCCACTAACGATGGAGCCCATGGACTGCGGGTTCACACGCCGGGTCTCGATGTATGCCAGCCCTGTGCTTACCGCAGATACGGTGTTTCCCCTAATCGAACCACATCTGTGCCCGGTGCTCATTAATGGACACAGAGCAGAAGCTCTCTTGGACTCTGGCAGTTTGGTGACACTGGTACATGCGTCCTTAATCCCCGGGTTACAACCCACTGGGGAATTGATCGAGGTCCGGTGTATACACAGGGACCTACGCGAGTATCCGACTACGGAGGTGACTCTGTCCACTCCATGTGGAGAGGTGACCCACGTGGTCGGAGTGGTAAAGTCTCTACCTTACGGGACTGTGCTGTGAAGACACTTACCATTGTTTTCGTCCTTATGGGGAAGGATGAGTAACCCTCCCCTGATGCCAGTGAATCAGGGTGCTGAACCCGACAACCCTGAGACCGGGATACCTGCCGTAGGGGTCGCCAACATAGGGCTAGAGTGTCACCCCGATAGGTTCTCGCTAGACGTATTGGCAGGAGAGGTCGAGGAGACCACAACGATTCCGGAGTTGGAAGTATCCTGGCGAGCGTTTGGGACAGCCCAGCTACAGGATCCCACACTGACCCGGGCCCGCGAAAGGGTAACTGAAGTAAACGGGGTACTCAGCATCCGGGGGCAGAGAATGTGTTCCCACGCATGGTGGTCAACCGGGAGATACTCTATAGGGTGGACAAAATCCGGGATGAGGTCGTGGACCAACTGGTAGTACTGCAGCCACACCGCCAGGCGGTCCTAGAGATGGCCCATTCCCACCTGTTAGGGGGCCACCTTGGAGCTAAAAAAATGCAAGAACGCATCCTGCGGAGGTTCTTCTGGCCGGGCGTGTATGCGGACGTCCAGAGGTACTGTGACTCCTGCCCGGAATGTCAGCTGACCACACCCATTGCCACCTTCCGTAGTACATTGGTACCTCTACCGGTTATAGAGGAACCTTTTGAACAGATCGCAATGGATTTGGTGGGGCCTATAGTTAAGTAAGCACAAGGCCAGCAACACATACTCGTGGTTGTCAACTACGCCACCCGGTACCCGGAGGCGATTCCGTTATGCCGCACCTCGGTGAAACTGATTGCCCGGGAGCTGTTTGCTATGTTCTGTCGCCTAGGACTACCTAAAGAGATCCTCTCGAACCAGGGGACTCCTTTTATGTCCAAAGTGACCCGAGAACTGTGTAAACTGCTCAACATAAAACAGCTGCGCACCTCGGTGTATCATCCCCAGACCGACGGGTTAGTCGAGTGATTTAACAAAACCCTGAAATCCATGCTAAAAAAAGTGGTAGTCAAGGATGGAAAGGATTGGGACATGTTATTGCCCTATTTAATGTTCGCCATCTGGGAGGTACCGCAGTCGTCTACGGGGTTTTACCCCTTTGAACTGTTGTATGGCCGGCATCCTAGAGGGCTGTTGGATGTCGCCAAAGAGACGTGGGAACAGGAACCCACTCCCTATAGGAGCGTAATTGACCACGTGGCGAAAATGCAGGACCGGATCACGGCAGTCCAGCCTATCATGAAAGAGCACTTGATGGATGCCCAAGGAGCTCAAAGCCGCAGGTATAATACACGGGCCACCGTTAGGACCTTTGAGGTAGGGGACCGGGTATTGGTCTTAGTGCCCACTACGGAAAGCAAATTATTGGTCATATGAAATCCGGGAAAAAGTAGGGGAGGTGAATTACAGGGTATACCAGCCCGGGAAAAGGAAACCCATGCAGTTATACCACGTTAATTTGCTTAAAGCGTGGTAAGACCGGGAGTGCCTGATCATGGAGGCTTCCAATGCACCCGGAGACCCTCCCCCTTCGGCCACAAGGGAGACCGAAGGGGTACAAATAAGCGACACCCTCACTAAGGCCCAACGACAGGAGGCTCGAAAGTTGGTACAGCAGAATCCCGATGTGTTCTCTGACCTGCCCGGGCGCACTTCTGTCATTCAACATGACATTGTCATTGAGCCCCAGGTAAAAGTGCGAATGAAACCGTACTGGGTACCCGAGGCCAGACGTCAAGCCATCGCGGCCGAAGTGAAACACATGCTCAAGTTAGGGGTGATAGAAGAATCCCGGAGCGAATGGGCTAGTCCCATCGTACTCATTCCGAAGCCAGACGGATCGCTGCGGTTCTGCAACGATTTCAGGAAGCTAAACGACGTGTCTAAGTTCGATTTATATCCCATGCCCCAGGTGGACGAGCTGATTGAAAGACTAGGGCAAGCCCAGTACTTCACAACGCTCCATCTGACCAAAGGTTACTGGCAGGTGCCGCTAACAGAGTTGGCCAAGGAAAAAAATGCCTTTGTTTCTCCGGAAGGCCTCTATCACTACGTCGTGTTGCCTTTTGGGTTGCATGGAGCCCCGGCCACATTCCAGCGGCTCATGGACATAGTGTTAGAACCTCATCGGAAGTACGCGTCCGCCTACCTAGATGACATCATCATCTTTAGTCCAGATTGGCATACCAACTTATCCCAGGTACAGGCCATGGTAGATTTGCTCAGGGCCGCAGGCCTGACGGCACATCCAAAAAACTGTGCCATGGGGCTCGAGGAGGCCCGGTACCTGGGTGATGTGATTGGGCGAGGGGTTATCAAACCCCAAATAAACAAAATCGAGGCTATTCAAAATTGGCCCCGACCGGTGTCTACCAAACAGGTGAGGGCGTTCCTCGGCATAGTTGGGTACTATCGACGCTTCATACCCAACTTTGCTGGGCGAACGGCCGCCCTGTCCGACCTGTTAAAAGGGAAGAAATCTGCTTTGGTGCTTTGGAATCCCCAAGCAGAGGCAGCCTTTCAGTCCATGAAGTTGGCCTTGTGCAGACAGCCCGTCCTCATCAGTCCTAACTTCAAACACACCTTCGTTGTGCAAACAGACGCCTCGGAGGTGGGGCTGGGGGCTGTGCTATCACAGGAAGCGTACGGAGAAGAACACCTGGTCACTTAAGCCGGAAATTGTCCCCGGCGGAAAAGAATTATAGCGTAGTGGAGAAGGAGTGCTTGGCTGTTAAATGGGCCTTGGAGTCCCTACGCTATTATTTGCTCGGGCGACAGTTCCGGTTGGTTACAGATCACGCTCCCCTGGTCTGGATGTGAAACGCCAAGGAACGGAACGCTCGGGTCACCCGATGGTTCCTGTCCCTCCAAAACTTCAATTTTATGGTGGAGCATCGGGCTGGCAAGTTGCAGGGTAATGCGGATGCCCTGTCCCGGGCACCCTGTTTGGTGGCTGGGGTTCAACCCCACAAGTTTGAACCGAGGGGGAAGGTGTGTGAGACAGTGCGGGGAATCATATGCGAGGGGCTCTATGTCTCCCCCAGAATGCGCACTGTCACATATTGAACCCGGTATAGGGTGTGAGAGAGAGGGACGGTCCGCTCCCTCCGCTCCGTGTCTTGCAGGATCCCGGAAGGAGACACGGAGTTAAAAGCCTGGTTAGGAGACAGGGCGGGGTTCCCTGTGGACAGCTTTTTGCCTAAGCTGCAGCAGCAGCAGGGATAGACTGGAGAGGTCAAGAGTTCCAGGGGGCCGTGTGCTATACTAACACAGTCTAGCCCGGGAGGGCTGGGAGCTCGGGGCGACCTATAACGGAAAGCTCATACTCTGAAGGAACCCGGTTACTTTATGTGTGGATTGTATCCTGTGTACCCGGCTGCGACCCGGATTCCGGCAGCTTGTGCCATCGCTGTGTTTTTCAGCAATAAAACCGGGTACTGTTTGAACTATTACTGGGCTCAACGTTTTTCCTGACTTGCAATCCCGGCGCTGCCCCACAGAACATAGAGGCATATAAGACTATAATGGGTTTTACTGCAATGCTTGTAAATAATGTCATGATTTAATCATTATATTCTCTGTTCCTGCAATGAAAACGCCTTTTCTCTGCAGTATCTTCTCTTTGTCTAATCATGTATAAAAAGGACCCCAGTAAATAGCAACGGGGCCAGACCACACCATCGTCTGGACACTTGCGTGTGTCTGATTGTTTTGCGCTTGTCTCCTAACTCTATTCTATTGCGTTCTCTAAATAAACTTCAATCTCTACTTCAAGAAGAGTTGTCTACAGTGTCTCCTAAGCTCTCAAGGATTTTGAGTGAGAGACAGAATATCCAACATGGTCCGGTTGCAGTGTGTCATGCCTTGGTTTTGAGACTCGATCCAGTGTTCTCTTGCTAGCTTGATCAGTCCCTTGAAAACTGCTGATGGATCTCTTATCTTTGCTTTTCTTCACTTGTTTTGATGCTAGTCAGGTGTTTCTCACTTTCCTATTTTGTTTCTGTCTTATCATAGCTTGGGTGGGGCTATTTATACTAAACCAGCCTTCTTTATTGGCTATATTTCTAGGTGGATTTCTGTTATAAAGTCCCAAAAAAATGGATTATTCTGGCTAGGTAGTGACCAGTTGTGTTACTGCTTTGTGTTTGATCATTTACTTTCCCAACACATTTCCTCAGTCCTCAGTTAGATTTGGTGGGTGGTTTCCTTTGCTTTCGTTTATAACTCTTTTTTTTCTCCCTTATGCACATGCCTTACATTTCCTTACCCTGGGTCCCTGTCTACCTCTGTGCACTTTCTCTCCTTTGTTTAGTTATGCATAGAGGCCTCCCCACTGGCTTTTCAGGAGGAACAAGGAATAGCTTGATGGCCTTTCAGGGATACATGTACAAGTTGTGGTTTTTAGTTGTGAAACTAGGGATATTGTACTTTGTACAGTAACCAGTGGAGTGTGGGTGCAGCTACAGTGTTGTAGGCTCCATTTTTCCCTTTACCCATGTTTGAGAAGATAAGTAAATAACAAAGTGTTTCTTCAGACTACAACCCATTATGACAACATGACTTGAATGGGCTTCCATTCCATGATTTACATGATGGGGCTAATTAATTACATTTTTGGAGAATAATTTTTTTTACAAAATAACTGATATATTTTTTTATATGTTCAAGAGTAATGCTGAGCGAACTTTACTCAAACATGTTCGTCAATTTCAAATTCGGCACAAACGTGGCTAATTTGGCTTTTGGATCGGTAACCCGAACGCTTTCCTCAAAAGTCAGTGAACGCTGCTTTTAAAAAAAGTTTTAAAGTTAAAATGGCTCTAAAACTTTAGCTGTTAATTTGTTTGCCGGAAGACCCTTTGGCAGGGGACAACACCTAAGTAAAGTTAGGAGTGTCCCCAGCCATCGAGTCTTCTGGCTAATATCAAGGCGTAAATATTTTTGAAGCTTTGAATTAAAATTTTTATGCTTCCTGGAGTTTGCAGGTGTTTTTGACACCTGCAGGGTGTTAATTTTGCAAACAGTGCCAGATGTGGCAGCAACTGGGAATTCCAGGAAGGTTACAATGTCCATAAAACATCCATTTAAGAGAGCTTAATCTTTTCTAGAATGTTTTTTTCAATATTTATATTTTATTATTATTATTTTATTTTATTTATTTTTTTCTTTTACTTTACTTTTTTTGGAAGAGCAAACCATAATAATAATAATAATAAATAATAATAATAATAATATTTATTCATTTTTATAGCTTTACATACATTTGTAACACTGTCCTCATTGGGACTCACAATCTAAACATCCTATCAGTATGTCTTTCAAGTGTGGGAGGAAACTGGAGTGCCAGGAAAAAAAAACCATGCAAACACAGGGAGAACATACAAACTCCTTACAGATGTCGTCCTTGGTGGGAATTGAACCCAAGACCCCAGCGCTGCAAGGCTTCAGTGCTAACCACTGAGCTACCGTTGTTATGGCAATAAGTAGTTAATAATTTATATAAGTTTATTCAAGTCATTCAGAAATCTTCCAGTGTGCAGACCCCCATCCTTCCCCTCCCTTCGAATTCCACTGTCTTGGAATTAGCTGCACATAAGTTCCTTATCAGCATGGATTGAATGTACTGTAATATACAATTCAAGGCTAAATTGAAATGCTAACACACAGAATGAATTGAATGTTTTTCAGAATAAAATGTGGCCTACATGGATCCACACATCCCACTGCAAGAAGGCACCAGATTCAGAAGCCAAAAATGGTTGTTTTGCTCCTTAATCCTGATATACATACTCAGTATAAAGCAGAGGGGAGTAGGTCACAAGATGGTGGAAGGTCATGTAGGAGAGAATATGGGAGATCATACGGGAGGTCATGTTAGTACCACAGCTACAAGGGTCACATATCAGTTTGACTTCGGCACCATAGTAAACAGATGCACACGACACGAGATCTACAACAGCTATGGGTAATATGGGGGATATAGACCAGTCCAGGCAAAAGAACGCAAAGATAAATGGGGTAGAAGCCTGCCAGACCACATGATCCTGACCAAGGGTAGATGGGAGCATAGCCAAAGCCCTAAAAGGACTCACAGACCTGTCAGAAGAATTAGCTCATAATTCTGGTTTTAAGGATCCATGGGACACTTGGTTTGGGAAATGGGATGGATGGCAGAGAGCGCTTATCAAACTAGGTATAATAATCCTTTGTGTTCTATTCATAGTGGCCCCAATTTCATGCTGTGTAATACCTTGCATCAAGAAGATGATGTCTCGAGTCATCAAGGAGACAGTGACAACAATGTATGCAGATCTCAGAGGACCTGATGATGAAGGAGAAATATACACCTGAGAGTGATTCCATTGCCGCAAGATCCCTTGGAGAAATACGAGAACTTGAGACCCATCTTAGAAGATAGAGAAGGGACAGTTTAGCTAAGGCCAACTGCAAAGGGATTCCGACGTTACGGTTTGTCTCAATGTTGGTGAAGTCTCCTCCCCTTTTCTCTACCTTTTCCCCCTCCAACGCCTAGGGCAAAGATTTAGGGTAAGATTTTGAATGTCTTCAAAGGGGGGAATGTTATGGCAATAAATAGTTAATTTATATACAGTTAGGGCCAGAAATATTTGGACAGTGACACAAGTTTTGTTATTTTAGCTGTTTACAAAAACATGTTCAGAAATACAATTATATATATAATATGGGCTGAAAGTGCACACTCCCAGCTGCAATATGAGAGTTTCCACATCCAAATCGGAGAAAGGGTTTAGGAATCATAGCTCTGTAATGCATAGCCTCCTCTTTTTCAAGGGACCAAAAGTAATTGGACAATGGACTCTAAGGGCTGCAATTAACTCTGAAGGCGTCTCCCTCGTTAACCTGTAATCAATGAAGTAGTTAAAAGGTCAGGGGTGGATTCCAGGTGTGTGGTTTTGCATTTGGAAGCTGTTGCTGTGACCAGACAACATGCGGTCAAAGGAACTCTCAATTGAGGTGAAGCAGAACATCCTGAGGCTGAAAAAAAAGAAAAAATCCATCAGAGAGATAGCAGACATGCTTGGAATAGCAAAATCAACAGTTGGGTACATTCTGAGAAAAAAGGAATTGACTGGTAAGCTTGGGAACTCTAAAAGGCCTGGGCGTCCAC
This sequence comes from Allobates femoralis, assembly GCA_033576535.1. NCBI lineage: Eukaryota > Metazoa > Chordata > Amphibia > Anura > Aromobatidae > Allobates > Allobates femoralis. The sequence goes on from JARQOC010000003.1 coordinate 365,608,601, forward strand.
GGATGACAACAGTGGTGGATGATCGCCGCATACTTTATTTGGTGAAGAAGAACCCGTTTACAACATCAACTGAAGTCCAGAACACTCTCAGTGAAGTAGGTGTATCTGTCTCTAAGTCAACAGTAAAGAGAAGACTCCATGACAGAAAATACAAAGGGTTCACATCTAGATGCAAACCATTCATCAATTCCAAAAATAGACAGGCCAGAGTTAAATTTGCTGAAAAACACCTCAAGAAGCCAGCTCAGTTCTGGAAAAGTATTCTATGGACAGATGAGACAAAGATCAACCTGTACCAGAATGATGGGAAGAAAAAAGTTTGGAGAAGAAAGGGAACGGCACATGATCCAAGGCACACCACATCCTCTGTAAAACATGGTGGAGGCAACGTGATGGCATGGGCATGCATGGCTTTCAATGGCACTGGGTCACTTGTGTTTATTGATGACATAACAGCAGACAAGAGTAGCCGGATGAATTCTGAAGTGTACCGGGATATACTTTCAGCCCAGATTCAGCCAAATGCTGCAAAGTTGATTGGACGGCGCTTCATAGTACAGATGGATAATGACCCCAAGCATACAGCCAAAGCTACCCAGGAGTTCATGAGTGCAAAAAAGTGGAACATTCTGCAATGACCAAGTCAATCACCAGATCTTAACCCAATTGAGCATGCATTTCACTTGCTCAAATCCAGACTTAAGACGGAAAGACCCACAAACAAGCAAGACCTGAAGGCTGCGGCTGTAAAGGCCTGGCAAAGCATTAAGAAGGAGGAAACCCAGCGTTTGGTGATGTCCATGGGTTCCAGACTTAAGGCAGTGATTGACTCCAAAGGATTCACAACAAAATATTGAAAATAAAAATATTTTGTTTGGGTTATGTTTATTTGTCCAATTACTTTTGACCTCCTAAAATGTGGAGTGTTTGTAAAGAAATGTGTACAATTCCTACATTTTCTATCAGATATTTTTGTTCAACCCTTCAAATTAAACGTTACAATCTGCACTTGAATTCTGTTGTAGAGGTTTCATTTCAAATCCAATGTGGTGGCATGCAGAGCCCAACTCGCGAAAATTGTGTCACTGTCCAAATATTTCTGGCCCTAATTGTAAGTTTATTGAAGTCATTCAGAAATCTTCCAGTGTGCATAACCCCATCCTTCCCCTCCCTTCGAATTCCACTGTCTTGGAATTAGCTGCAAAGAAGTTCCTTATCAGCATGGACTGAATGTACTGTAATGTACAATTCAAGGCTAAATTGAAATGCTAACACACAGAATGAATTGAATGTTTTTCAGAATAAAATGTAGATTCAGCATAATATGATGCAATCACCTAGAAACACCCCTAAGGAATGCCTCTTTAATGATAAGTAATAAAACTGTTAACCCCTCCTAAAATAAAGGTCTTTGTCATTAAGCTCTGCTTTGACATGGGTGTCAGCGTGGTTCTTTCGGTGGCATGCACACACTCAGACAAAGCATCCAATTTGGCGGCAGACAATTAAGATGACAGCCCACCCGAAAGGTGTGGAGGGCATCCATTACACCGTGCCATGCAGGGGGCCAGCAGCATGTGAGGCCATCTGTTTAACACTTATGTGATGGCAATTTGTTGCATGTTGACTGCTTTGCAATCCATAAGTGCTGCTGCTGTGTTTAAATTGAGGTTTTTTTTTGCATAGTCTATTCTGTGTGCTGCAGCTCTGCATGTGGAAGAGTGAGTCATAGCATTTGGGTGGAGGTGGAGGGGTGTGTCTTAGTATTCAGATCTCCACTCCCCCAGCCTTGAAATAGCTCCAATTCTCTCCTCCACTAAGGGTTGCTGATAGACCTCATTTCTACTTGGACCCTGTGCTGTAAAGTTGTGCTGTGCTGAGCTGTGTTTTTGCTGCCATTAACTTCCATTGTTGCTGCTGGGTTTTCCCAGTCTGTGGGCGGAGGTAGGGGTTCTTAACCTAAGCTGAGCAGGAGGAAGGACTAGGGTGGGGCCTGAGCCTCCTCACCTTTAGAGGTACCTTCAGGCACAGAGCTAACCAGAAACCCCAAGTCCAGGGCCAGACTAGCTCCCCTGAATGCCCTTGCCCACCTTACCATCTTGCTTCCTGATTTACTATCCCTTATACCACCCCGTAACACAATTCATATAAAATAACATATTGCTATTATATGCTTCACATCCAGGATCTTATAGGTCTGTTCACAGTGTTTGAAACATCATAGCATGGATATTGCTTCTCGAAAATGTGCAATCACTATTTCATGTAATAAAAATACTACTATAATAATAATATTTATATAGCGCTATTAATTCCATAGTGGTTTACATACATTTACAACACTGTCCCCATTGGGCTCAGATTTCATGACATAGATTTACAATACAGACTTTTGGCAAGTGCATCGGTGCTACGTTAACTGCTTCACCCTGCTGTATGACAATCTTCCCCAAAGTCTACATACCATCTTTGTTAGGGAGGAGGTCACTTTGATAAAGTTGTGTGGCAGCAAGGGGTGGTTTGCAGTTGGAGTATGTTGGGATGCCACCGCTGACCAATTTGAGAAGTGGCAGGAGGCCGCCGATATGAAGAGAAGTTGGTATCGGGTGTGGCCCTGGTGTCTCTTGGTTGGCCAGCCAGATGCACCCAAGGGTTGTCCCCTAGTTCCTCCATCGTCCTATCCAGCGGTGGCCATGATGGAGTGTGCTAGGGTCAGGAAGTGGCAGAGAATGCCCCCAGTGGAGTAGCCTATGCGACCCCCCCCAAGACCTTTCGGCAGTGGAATACCAGGAAAGACTGCAACAAGCATCCAGGGCATGGCAGAAAATTATGAGATACATTGTCCTATCCAGCGGTGGCCATGATGGAGTGTGCTGGGGGGAAGGAATAGGCTGAGAATGCCCTAGAGGAGTATCCCCTGCAACCCCCCAAGACCGTTCGGCAGCGGAATAACAGGAAAAACTGCGACAACCATCCAGAGCATGGCAGAAAATTATGAAAGACATCATCCTATCCAGCGGTTGCCATGATGGAGTGTTCTGGGGGAAAGAAGTGGCGGAGAATGCCCCTAGAGGAGTATCCCCTATGACCCCCTCAAGACTGTTCGGCAGCGGAATATCAGGAAAAACCATCGAGGACATGGCAGAAAATTATGAGAGACAATGTCAGTGGACCTTCCTAAAGGTATGTTGGTGGACGGTGAGATTGTGACCCATCAATTAGTTGACATCTTGGTTAGAGAAGTACTTGTTGGAGCTGTTTTTTTTAGCTATTCCTTGACCAAGGACTGTGTTTTTGATAAAGTTATATTACCCTTACAACATTTTGTGCCATTTGCGCTTTCACCTTCTGGACATGAATGCAGCCTTTGGGGTCCAACTGAAAGAACTCAATGGACTCTGCCCTTCATAGCCTTTCCACCACTTTAACATTCTGTATGCTGCTGCTGATCCCTGTGGGACTTTCGTTATATTTATATACCGTATATACTCGTATATAAGCCGACCCGTGTATAAGCCGACCCCCTTACTTTTGCCCCCAAAATATGGGAAAACCTATTGACTCGTGTATAAGCCGAGGGTGGACCCCAGCACAGGTATACAGCCCCAGCAGTGTGGTATACAGGCCCCCCCAGTGGTATACAGGCCTCCCCAGTGGTAGTATACAGCCTCCAGCAGTGTGGTATACAGCAGCCTCCCCAGTGGTATATACAGGCCCCAGCAGTGTTACAGCAGCCTCACCAGTGGTATATACAGCAGCAGCCCCAGTGGTAGTATACAGCAGCCCCAGAGGTATATACAGCAGCCCCAGAGGTATATACAGCAGCCCCAGAGGTAGTATACAGCAGCCCCAGAGGTATATACAGCAGCCACAGTGGTAGTATCACAGCCAGTGTAGTATACAGTAGCCCCAGAGGTAGTATACAGCAGCCCAGTGGTAGTATACAGAGCCCCAGAGGTATATACAGCAGCCCCAGTGGTAGTATACAGCAGCCCCAGTGGTATATACAGCAGCCCCAGTGGTAGTATACAGCAGCCCCAGTGGTAGTATACAGCAGCCCCAGTGGTATATACAGCAGCCCCAGAGGTAGTATACAGCAGCCCCAGAGGTATATATAGTAGCACCCCAGAGGTATATACAGCAGCAGCCCCAGAGGTATATATAGCAGCAGCCCCAGAGGTATATATAGCAGCAGCCTGCCCGCCACCCCCATCAGTATCCAGGGCCCCCCTTGCTCCGCAAACCTGTAAAGTAAGATCATTATACTTATCACTGTCCTGTCGCCGCCGCCGCTGCTCTGCACCGTGCTCCTCCGGCTTCATCCGTCTTCTTCCGGCTTCCTCCTCTGGCGCACAGAAGACAATGACGTCATTGCCTGCGCCCACCAGAGGAGGAAGCCGGAAGAAGCCGGATGAAGCCGGAGGAGCAGCGGCGGCGGCGACAGGACAGTGATAAGTATAATGATCTTACTTTACAGGTTTGCGGAGCAAGGGGGGGGGCCCTGGATACTGATGGGGGGGGCGCCTGTATGCTGATGGGGGTGGCGGGCGCGCCGTATGACTCGCGTATAAGCCGAGGGGGGGACTTTTCAGCCCAATTTTTGGGCTGAAAAACTCGGCGTATACGCGAGTATATACGGTACTAAGTACATGATTATGTTTGTGTTTAAGACTTAAAGTCTATTATAATAAAAGTTTTTTTACTTCACTTTTTGTGTGCTGGACTGATTCTGTAAATAGGTGGTTTGATACTGCCCTACAGAGAATGGTGAACAAGCTGCAAGCCTCTGGCCTGAAGGTGTGAGGTATGGAAATACAAGGCACTACACCCACTCTGGTAGAACAGGTCTGGGCAAGTGCAGTTCTCAAGGGCCACAAACAGTGCATGTTTTCAGGATTTCCTTAGCATTGCACAAGGTGCTGGCAGGAATCATAACCTCTGCAGGTGATGAAATTAGCACCTGTGCAATGCTAAGGAAATCTTGAAAACTTGCACTGTTTTCATACCTTGAGGACTGTAGTTGGGCACCCCTGCCCTAAATGTCTCTGTGGAAGTAGCCAGGGGGCAAGAGGAATCCTTGAGCCCTTTCATCACAACTGCAGCTCTCCCTGGACCCCCTTAGGCCATGTAACCACGGTGTGTTGTTTTATGCTTTTTTTCATACAGATTTTCAAAAACCTGCATCAAAATCTGCATGTCTATTCTAATGCCAGCAAAGTCTATGACAGGTCAGAAGTGCTGTGCTGTGCCCATGTTGCTTTTTTTGTTTCTTTGCACATGTGTAACCTGACACAACCTCAGAGAAGTCTTGATGAGGAAATCTGAATTTCATAAGCGGATCCACAAGCATACTGAGTATGACAGTGGCGCTAAAGCTCACTAAGTAATAGTGTAGAAAGCAAATGTCTGTGCCAAAACAGCAGGGCTCCACTGTAAAATGGTTTGACCTGTGTTTGGCAGCTTTTGGGCCCCTTACAAGGTGTATGCCAGGCCTGCAATTTTGCCTCCCATTGATTTGAATGGAGTTCGAATGTTCGGTGAACTGTTTGTCAAACGTTGCAAGTTCAACGAACTGAAAAATTCGAACTCCCAAAGGTTCACTTATCTCTACCAAAGAATTACAGAATTTACTTTTTCCAATTTACTTCTTGCATAAATTATTCAGATTTCACAATTTCCTCTTGCAGTTAGTAGGAATATTTGCCCTAACAAATTAAATTCTACCCAGGTCATATGACACACACACAGGTACACAGCTCGATAAATAAAGTTGTCAGATATGCGTTTTGTAAAAAGCTGTGCTCCTTTGTGTCTGTCACATTGTAAGAGTGTGCAGAGATTCCTGAATAAAAAGGTGGGGACCGTCAGCTGAGGGGGTTTTCGTGGAGACAGAGAGAAATTAGGACAGTTTGTGTAGCTGAGGTAAACAAGGGTCCTGCCTGAGGGCTGTGAGAAGGATAGCGGCTGTGGAGAAGTTTGTGTCAGATAAAGCTGAGACCGGACACTGATTAAGTAGACAACTGGGCCCCTGGAGAGGACCAAAGACTTATTCCCCAATAGGAAGCAAGTATAACGCTGCCAGGGGAGGGGTGCTTTCATGGACAGGGGTCGGCCATACTGTGAGAGGAAAAGACCGCTCATGTGATTCGATCAGCTGATCGGGTTGGGACATCATCCCAGGTCCTGTTACCGAGCGGGAAGCTGATGGAGACGCCCGGGGAGCGCTGGAAGGTGAGAATAAAGATTTTTTATTTTAAACTCTTGATTTTAGTTATATTTCACTTCCGCAATGTATGTATATACATTGCGGAAGTGAAATTAGGCGGCACACAATAGTTTCCTCGGACCCTGCTCCATAGGGCCCCATGTTAAAGGCATCGGATCGAATCGGATTTGGCATAATTGCCATCCGATTTGTCTCCCGATCCGATTCTTTCCGATTTTTTTCTGGAGCCAAAATCGCAGCAGTCTACGATTTTTGCTCCTGCAAAAATCAGACAGAATCAGATCGGAGGCAAATCGGATGGCAATTATGCCAAATCCAATCCAATCCGATCCCCATTGGATAACATGGGGGCTAATTCGGATCCAATGCTGTCCGATTTTCATCGGACAGCATCGGATTTAACTAAAACGCAATGTGAAACCAGCCTTATCTCTGCATCTTGCTTTAAATTTTCCATTTGTTTCACCAAGTAAAAGACAGTATTTTGTGTTGCTTCTACCTCCATCTCTGTTTCTGTAACTCCCTGGATCTAGTTCAGACCTCTGGCCATTACAACATGACCAGTACAGATTTTTAGACTGACCACATATAATAATAATAATAATAATTTTATTTATATAGCGCCAACATATTACGCAGTACTTTACAATCCAGAAGGGACATATACAAACAAAATGAGATAATACAGAGTAACAAAAATTAAAAAACCATGAGGAGTGAAGTCCCTGCTCGCAAGCTTACAATCTAGAGGAAATAGGGGAGGCACAAAATGTAAATGGTAATAAGTGCCGTCATATATGGTCCAGTCATCAATATAATAAATAGGGGATTCCCGTAATGCTGCATGAACCAGTCACCAGTCGGGATCTGTACAAGTACAGATAAAGTGCTATATTATGCATGGGGGACAGATAGACAGACAGTCTGCATGTGCAGACAGATCCAAAGGGTTAACAGAAAGTGCTGGGTTTCATAGATCCACCGCGCTGACCTCCAGTGAAGACAAACAGAGTGATGTATAAAACTCTGTTTAATGGGTAATTTGCCTACCGGTTTCGTGATTTCAGTTATCACTTCATCAGGGCATGAACCCTTTGGATCCTTACTTTTGCTGGGCACCTGCTGCGACCATAACAGAGAGCGAAGTTAGTTGGTTGTGACTTGCACAACCAAATCAGGTGAGTCCTTCCACTAAAGGGGGGCACTGAGGATAATTGTACAAAAGGAAATTACTCTATGTGCGCTCCATTTCCCTTTTTATGTGCAGACAGATGACACAAGAGGCCAGATTTGGAAAAGGGAAGATAGTTAGACAAGTGAGGTGAGGTGATAGGCCAGTCTAAAGAGATGCATTTTTAAGGCTCGCTTAAAACTATTGGTATTGGGAAATAATTTAATTGTTTTTGGTAACCCGTTCAAGAGAATTGGTGCAGCTCATGAGAAGTCTTGGAGATGGGAGTGGGAGGTTCAGATTGTAGCTAATGTCAGTCTTAGGTCACTTGCAGAACGGAGGGCACGTGTAGAGCAATAGACAGAGATAAGGGAGGAGATATAGGGCGGTGCAGAACTGTGGAGGGCTTTGTGGGTGAGAGTGATAATTTTATATTATACTCTATAGCAGATTGGCAACCAGTGCAATGACTGCCACAGGATAGAGGCATCGGTGAAGCGGTTGGAGAGGAATATGATCCTGGCTGCTACATTAATAATGGATTGGAGAGGAGAGAGTTTATTAAGAGGGCGACCGATTAATAGAGAATTGCAGTAATCCAGGTGAGAATGAATAAGGGCAACTATTAGAGTTTTTGCAGAATCAACAGTAAGAAATGGTCAAATTCTAGATATGTTTTTGAGGTGTAGGTGACATGAGCAAGCGAGTGACCTGATGTGGGGAGAGAAGGAGAGATCCGAGTCAAATATAACCCCAAGACAGTGGGCATGCTGCTGAGGAGTAATGGTAGAACCACATACAGAAATGTCAATATTAGGTTTCTGAAGATTAAGAGAGGGAGGAAACACGAGAAGTTCAGTTTTTGACAGATTCAATTTAAGGTAGAGAGAAGACATGATGTTAGAGACAGCAGACAGAAAATCACTGATATTTTGTAGTAATGTGGAGGTGATGTCAGAAGAAGATGTGTATAATTGGGTGTCGTCAGCATAGAAGTGGTACTAAAACCAAATCTACTGATGGTTTGTCCAATGGGGGCAGTGTATAGAGAGAAGAGAAGGGGACCTAGGACTGAACCCTGAGGAACCCCAACCATGAGGGGAAGAGGGGAGGAAGAGGAGCCGACGAATGATGCAGTGAAGGAACGGTCGGAGAGATAGGAGGAGAACCAGGAGAGAGCGGTGTCCTTCAGCCCAATAGAGCGGAGCATAGAGAGAAGGAGCTGGTGATCCACCATATCGAATGCAGCGGAGAGATTCATGAGGATCAACAGGAAGTAGTGACAATTAGATTTAGCTGTTAGTAGATCATTAGAGACTTTAGAGAGGGCAGTTTCAGTAGAATGTAAAGAGCGGAAGCCAGATTGTAGAGGGTCAAGAAGAGAATTGTCAGAGAGATAGCGGATAATATGGGAGTGGACCAAGCGTTCCAGGAGTTTAGAGATGAAGGGGAGATTAGAGACAGGTCTGTATTTAGCAGCAGAGTTCTGGTCAAGGGATGGTTTTTTTAACAATGGATTTATGCTGGCATGATTGAAGAAAGAGGAGAAAACACCATATGAGAGGGAAAGATTACATATTTTAGTTAGGTGAGATGTGACAGCTGGGGAAAGGGATTGAAGGAGATGTGAGGGAATAGGGTCTATGGTGCAGGTAGTAGGGCGAGAAGATGCAAGAAGTCGGGTGACTTCTTCCTCTGTGACCGGATCAAAGACCGACAGTGAGTTGGATGAAGTGCAGGAGGGAAGGAAATGCATGATGTTCTGAAGCTGTAAGGAAATTTCCTGTTGTATGTGGTCAATTTTGTTTTTAAAATAGTTGGCCAGATTGTCAGCACTGAGGCTGGTGGTTGGGGTCTTTACTATTGGACTGAGGAGGGAATGGAAAGTGTCAAAGAGTCGTTTAGGATTGTTGGCTAGTGATGTGGGTGTTGAATTAAGCTTGTTAGGAGAGGTGAAGGTGAAGGGCGGTGTTGTATGTTTTCAGCATAAACTTATAATGAATGAAATCTTTGGCCAGATTGGATTTTCTCCAGAGACGTTCTGCACACCTGCAGCACCGCTGGAGAAACCGTGTTTGCAGTGTGTGCTAGGGCTGCCGCTGTCGGTGCCGAGTTGCTCTAAGTGTAGGACGTGCAGCTTCATCTAGGGCACTTTGCAGTGTTTCATTATAGAGTTTTAGAGCAGAGTCAGGACAATAGAGGGAGGAGATTGGGGCGAGTAAAGACTATAAATTCTTTATATGTTTCTGAGTGTTAATGGCATGTATATTCCTATAAATGAATGAGTTGGGGTGTCCTTGAAGGGTTGACAGTACTTGACTGAGAATGAAAGAAGGTTGTGGTCAGAGAGCAGAAGAGAGGAATTTGTAAAATCATGCGCTGAGCAGAGCCAGGAGAATATCAGGTCCAATGTGTTCCCATCTTCAGGTGTGGCAGAGTTACAAAGTTGTGAAAGAGGAGGTTAGGGTTAAAAGGTGAGAGGCAGATATGGAGATGGGGTTGTCAATAGGAATGTTAAAGTCCCCCATGATGAGAGTGGGAAGATCGTAGGCTAGAAAGTGTGGAAGCCAGGTGGCAAAGTGATCAAGAAATTGACGTGGGGAGCCTGGAGGTCGACACACCACTGCCACTCGCAGGGAGAAGGGCCTGTAGAGTCTTACATTGTGGACCTCAGAAGAAGGGAAGATAAGTGAGGGGAGAGAAGGGATAACCTGAAAAGCACAATTTGTTGACAGCAGCAGACCAACACCTACACCTGGTCTGTTCTCAGGTCTAGGGGTATGAGAAAATTGGAGGCCACCATTTGAAAGAGCAGCAGCAGCGGTAGTGTCCGACTGCTGAATCCAAGTCTCTGTAAGAGCAAGAAGCTTAATGTTGTGTGAAAGGAAAAAGTTGTGGAAGTAGGAGAGTTTGTTGCATGCTGAGCGAGGGCACAGGGCAAAGGGCACAGTTGAAGGAGACAGATAGCATGCAGGGGATATTAATTAAATTCTTGGAGTTTCTGAGAGTAGAAGGGAAGGAGTTAAGTTTACTATGATAAGAAGTGCCTGGATTTTGTTCAATATTCCCTGCAACTAGGAGCAGAAGAATAAAGAGAGGGAGTAGATGGTTAAGGGGTTTGTGAAGCTGTTTATTATGTTGCATGGAGGTTGTCAGTAAATCTGGGTTTATTAACATTCCAAAAAGAGCATGAGAGCAGTACTTAGGAGCAGGGAGCAGAGAGGGACTGATATGGATGGAGTGATCCGAGTGTGTGAAAAAGCAGTAGATATGAGGCATGGAAGCAGCTAGCACAAAAATGATGCAAATCCAAATAGTGAAAACATTTTGCAGTTATCAAGGTATATGTCTGTTTGTTTGTCTGGCATGACTTACCCGTTTCCTGTTCTGTTTAACTGCCCGGTATAACTGCATATTGCACTTCTTAAAATCTGTACTTTTTAAAATATGCACATTATATGCTTCCCCTAGGCCAGTGTTTCCCAACTCCAGTCCTCAATGCACACCAACAGGTCATGTTTTCAGGATTTCCTTATCATTAGACAGATGATGGAATTATCCCCTGTGCAAGTGATTAAATTATCACCTATGCAATCCTAAGGAAATCCTGAAAACATGACCTGTTGGTGTGCCTTGAGGACTGGAGTTGGGAAACACTGCCCTAGGCTATGTCTAAACTTATATGGGAGCTTGTGCTTAGATCAGGGTCAATTTAACTTATTAATCAATCACACTAACTTAGGACAGCAGGGGAACATGCAAAGCCAGATAAATGAACATGGTTGCAAGCCAGAATGGGCTATAAAGCCGTAAAGATGACCTTATTACAGCATTCCTGAACAATCTAAGTAAGATGAAAATTATTATATACCATTTCTATAGCATAGAAAGATGGGTGAATCACAGCACAATCACATCAGATGAATGAATGGGATGAGATGAAATATTATATACCATTTCTATAGCACAGAAAGATGGGTGAATCACAGCACAATCACATCAGATGAATGAATGGGATGGCACATCAACATACAGTGGCAACCAAAAGTTTAGCATTTTTAAACTGTGATTACTTCTGTCTTATTGTTGTGATGCCATTTTCCTGGTGATTTTAGTGAACTGGAAGCAAATGGTTGCCAGCTCTAGGGATGAAAATTGTGTTTTACATTGTTTTATCCCTTTGTCTGTTGATTTTCCACATTTGCTAGGCCATATATTTTGCATACGTTGTTAACGGCAGTCTAATTTTGCCTAAAATTCTTTTTGTTTTCTTTGTGTGTTTTTTGGTTAAAACATGGTGGCAAAGTCAAACCAAATTTATCACCAGATGTTAGGAAACTTATTATTCAGAGTGAAGTCAGGTACAAGCTGAAAAGAGGCAGCTATGGAATTCCACTGTTCATAGAGTCAACTGTCCAATAATCAAACAATATGGGGTCAAAGTGAGACACCACACTGGGGTGCGATGGCTAGAGCATTATGGTTGAATGCATGAGTTCCAGTTAAGAACCCTCTCATCTCTGCAAAAACTGGAAAGTCCAACTTTAGTTTATCAAAGAACACAGACAAAGGAAAGAGACAGATTGGTCTAAGCCGTGTTGTGGTAATGATGGCAAGCACTATATATACTGTCCAATTGGAAAATGTATTGATATTGATATAAGGAACCAAACACCTACAGTGAAACATGGTGGTACCAATGTCATGGTCTGGGTCTTCTTTTCTACATCTACCATTGGCCCTCTGCATAGAATTGATGGAAATATGAATGCTACCATATAGGATATACTAGAGAATGTAATGCTGTCACATGGTAAAACAAAAGTAGTCAGGTGCTGGAAATTCCAGCAAGACAATTATCCTAAACACATATCCAATTCAGTCCAAAATTGGTTAGCAAAGAAAAATAGTCACCTGTTGCAATGGCGAAGCCAATCACCTGATAAACCCTATATAGCACCTTTGGGATCAGTTAACGAAAGACAAAGGGGGGGGGGGAGCAAGAGGCGCAATAGTGCCTTATCACTTAGACACTTAAAGTACGGTGGTATAAAGGAACCACTCACCTATTTCAGTTGTGCAACCCACAACTGGTATGTAGACATGTAGTGTATTATCCGGATGGCTGCTGCTGGACTCCCACCGACCACTTGCACGTGGAATCACACAGTAATATGGGGAAGGAAACGGTGTCCACCAGTCCGCGCTGCCAAGCCCCACTTATTCCAAGGAAAAACTCACGAGTAGATGTAGTATATCCAAATCCTTTATTGCATCCTATGCGTTTTCGGTGCCCTCCTGGCACCTTCCTCAGGGATCCCTGAGGGCACCGAAACGCGTAGGATGCAATAAAGTATTTGGATATACTACATCTACTCGTGAGTTTTTCCTTGGAATAAGTGGAGCTTGGCAGCGCGGACTGGTGGACACCGTTTCCTTCCCCATATTACTGTTGGGATCAGTTAGGATGACAAGTTGGGGCCCGTAGCCATAGCAATAAAGTTGAATTGTTTGCAGATTTGCAAATGGAATAGAGCAAGATCCCTTAAGGTGTCTTGAATACCCTAGTGACTTTAATGCCCTGTCGCTGTGGTGCAGTTATTAAAGCAAGAGGTATGCTCTCTATGTTGTGATCAATAAATAGTATATGCAAAACTTTGGGCAATCAGTTTTCTTTAATTAAACGACCATACCTATATTCCAAAGCATTTTGGTTAATATTAAGGTCTTGCATGATGACAACTTCATACACTTTCAATTGATCACCAGGAAAATGGCATCACAACAATCAGACAGACGTAATCACAGATTTAAAAAAATGCTAAACGTTTGGTCACCACTGTGTTCTAATAAATATCCTCACAATAATCAATAGGTATAATTGCCCTATAGACATAGTGTAGTACAGTGGGTAATGAATATAGGGTTTGAGAGAATTCTTACAAAACATTTTCTATGTTTTCACTTGGGCCTCTGTTGTCAGTATATTCATGTACAGAATACAGTTCATTTTTTTGTGTGCAATGAAGGTGTAATGAGAGTTTTCCATGAAAGAATTCAGAAATACATCTCGATTTTCCCTGTCCACTGTTCTATAGACATCATATTAGTGAAGTTTTACATGTTGGTACCTTATCCTTTTGCCAGGATCCAGTAACCCTATTCTTCAGGGAGCTAAGCCTTCTTTTCACTTTTGTTCCTCTTTCCACTTTCTCAGGTTTTGCTGCATCCACTGCCCTTTATATGGAGGGAAAATAAAGAAGAAATATGTAAGCAACATTACGTAGCTTTAAGGTGCTTTACAAATACATTGTAAGCATGCATAACTGTTTATTACAGTTATTATGGGTTAAGTTTCATTATGTTCCACCTTTTCCAGGTCTCATCCATTTTGAAAAATATGTAGTAAAGTACATAAAAAATAGTATGGGTGAGAAGGAAGGGTGGAACTCCCCTTTAAGGTTACACAGGCCAATATATCAGGCCATTGCATTATTTGCAATTTCCTAATATACTCTCACTGAATTCACAATGAAAAGCTAGAGCAAGATGACAGCAGCATCACATTCTCCATGCAGGCCATCAACAGTCTATAGACTGTTCTACGAGGAAAAGCCCTAAATGATTCAACCTGTACTTTACCATTTAGCTAGGATAGCTAGCAGCAGGAGCCATTCTTTTGATAAGAGTATATTAGGGAATTGCATCTGGTACCATTCCCTAATATATTAGCCTGTGTACCTCCAAAATATTGGCATCTAGTAGTACAGGTTAGTAAAAACTTAATTATGCAGTTGTTAGATTGCCCAAATAAATTACCCACTCGTGTGAAAGGAACTCGAACCAGGTCAAATCCTGCTTGGGCTCACTGCTCCCTGCTGGCTTATTTTTGCTTCTAAATAAAGTATAAAAGTCATATTTTATAATTCAATCTTCATACTAAAGCACAAACTAAAATTGTTGACCATCTTACATACAGTAGTGATACCAGAAGGGTCAATGCCAAATGCAACATAATCCTTCAATCCACATTAATCTTTGTGGCTAATTTTATTGCCAGAAAGCTTACGCTTTAAAAGCCATACATATGTGGGATGTACAAAAAGACCATCTATTTGACCACTTGTGGCAGACGTATGGACAACAGCAAACACGGGAGTGACTTGGCAGGTCACAAACAGCAGAAAACCGGAACGTTGCACAGTAGAAAAGAAGAGGGTGGTTAGTAAGTATATTACCAGGGGAAGGAAACTTATGTTAGTGATTCCACTACAATGAGCAAATGAAAAAAATAAACACTGGAGTGGTGCTCTACGTAGTAAAGATGTTTTGTTCAACAGTCTAGCAATAAATATTGGAAAAAGACTCAATATTCTTACGTAGCCTGCAAAACAGAGCTTCCATGCTATTCATGGAAGATGGAGCTCCTCGCAACACATCTGTACTGATCAAATATTGGCAGACAAGAGAGGCATTTGGAAGCTTCCATGGGTCAGTTAGACTTCTAATTTAAATCCCACAAAACACACATCGGCTATGCATAATCATCCTGTAAAAAGATGATCGTGAAAACCTGCTTGGCATCGTGAGCTTTTACAGGCTGTGTAGGCCAACATCCTTTAGGTCAAGATAACATAACTCATTGATTCCATGTCAAACTAGGTTATGGCTTTGAAGAAACCAAGTGGTGTGCCAAGTATTAATATGATTATTGGTATTTCTATCAAGTGGATATTGTGAAATAAAAGACAAAGGGGAGATTTTTCAATTATGAAACAGTGCAAGCAGACTAGACAATCCTAAAATTCATCAGATGTCATATTGGTTCATACTGTGTAATAAATCGGGAGTGTTTTTAGACTTTCTAGTTTCAGTCAATACCACCTATTAGTTGGCTTCTATGTGTAAAAAAGTGTGCTACAATTGTGGAATAATGTTTGGTGCACGATGTCATATATGAAGCCTGCCTCTTTCCTACTAGACCAAACCCCATTTTTATTAAAAAAAAACACTCCCCTTGCCATAAAGAGTGTGTCTAAAACACATAGTAAAGCTGGTGCATAAAAGACAGGGTTTGTATTGTATTTAGCTTGATAAATCTTCCCCAAGGTCTCTAGAGTTGTCTCTATTTGTAAATCCCAAGTGGTTCAGAATATGAGCTTTGTATGATCCCTGATTGTGAAATTGGAGCTATTATGCTGACAGCAGGATTGTAATCAAATCTCTCCCAGAATTGTCTATAGCACCCTGTATTTTAAGAACAGAACGGCTTGTCATGATGCAGGAGCTCCTCCCATCATTCACAGAATACAGTCTGCTGTAAGAGACACCTGTATTGTGCAGCCTGTACCATGATAGCATCTGCAGAGAAGTAACATATGATAACATAAAACTACACACATACCCATGATACTGTTTCAGTTCTTGGAGTACTTGTTGCACAAATAGTCTGCAAAGAAGAAAATGTTTCCATTTTACCAATATAATTTGATGGCTAGACTGGTTTTTCACATATGCCATATATAGTTGTTGTTTTATGTAGTTGGCTGGTAGTCAGATGTTATGTCACAAAAGGTCTCAATACATCTCTATGAGAGCCAGAACAAGGCTCTCTTACAGATGTATTGAGATGTATTAAGACATGTTCCATGAACACTGTTGCTACCGACAGGTCACAAATCACAGGAGACCGACGGGAGCGATGGTGAAAAAAGATGAAGACGGCGGAGAGTGAATATATGACAGCAGGCAGGAAACTCATTTTAAGCACAACTCCAGCAGTGAAATAAATAAAAAAATGCTGGAGTAGTACTAAAAGGATATGGAAACTATCAGGGGCAAATTATTTTTTGCTGAAATGCCTGTTGTTTGGGCTAAAAACATTGTTTTCAATTTGGCATCATTAAAAATGTAACCCTAACTGACTTAGAAGGCTGTTTGTTTTCATGCACCTTCCCGGCTGCACAATAAGTTGACTAAGGCTGCGTTCACACACTGCGTTTTTGCTGTGTTGTTTTTGGCTCCGTTTTCCCCTAAACCACATCTGCATCTGTTACCAGCAAAGTGAATGGATTTTCACTTTTGCCATTCACACACACTGTGTTTTGCAGATGCACTTTTTGGGGTAGAAAATGTGTCCATAAAAAGAATGAGCATGTCAATTAATTGGCGTTTTTTTGCCTGCGTGACCTCCATATACCCCATCATAGAGAAAAAAAAGCACTGGAATAACGCATTGCTCTTCACACAATCTGCTATTCAAGCGTTTTTCCAGCTGAAAACTGAGGACTCACAAGATGTGATGTCACCGGGAGCTGGAAAAAACGGCAACCGGAAATTCCACTATTTAGGAATCTGATGTTCCTGTTGCCATATGTGATGAATGTGTGTGTGTATGTGTCTGTGTGTCGGGGCTGTAGTTTAATGTTAGCAGTGTATGTGCAGGCAGCTTCTGGCTGCCTGTACATAAGCTGCTAAAGTGAAATAGAAGGGAACAATAGTAATAAAAAAATTAAAATAAAATACTCCCCTATTCTCGACTGTACCAGAATGTGAGGGAAAGGTGTCCAGTCCAGAGATCAGCTGAAAGGACCTGCTGGCTGGTAAAGTGATCAGCTGATTCAGTCATCTGATCCGCCAACTGATCAGCTGATGTTGCCGCTGGTCAGCTGACTGAATCAGCTCATCGCTTTATCAGCGGCAGGTCCTGCAGTTGAGTCAGCTGATCAATCGGCCGCCAGTAAAGCAATCAGCTGATTCAATCAGCTGACCGTCTGGCACATCAGCTGATCGGTCTGCCAGTGGCAGATTGATCAGCTGATATTGGATCCGGTTTGGACATCGTTGGACGCTGGACTATGTCGAAGGGAATTGGTGGGTATTTTTAATAAAGTGGTGCATGTCTGTTTTTTTTTTTTTTTTTTTTTTTTTTTTTTAATAAAGGTCTTTTTTCTGGTGTTTGTGTCTTTTTTTTTAAAACTCTTTCACTACTGCTAATGGCCGGCTATCATATTGATGACTGATGTTAGCAATAGGGGCTTGGTGTCAGTTGCAAAAAAAAGCTGTCACCAACACCATTATTACCCAATCTGCCACCCCACAGGACAATTGTAAAGGTACCGTCACACGCGGCAATATTGCTGGGCAATTTCACTGGCAATTTGCTGGTTGCAGTGAAATCATGGACACATTCTTCTATTTTGTTGCCGTGTACAAATAGAACAATGTGTCCATGATTTCACTGCAACCAGCAAATTGCCAGTGACATTGCAAGCAATATTGCCACGTGTGACGGTACCTTAAGAGGGGCGTAGCCCCCATTTTTGGCATTTCTCATGGAGGCGCCAATTCTGGTGCGGCTGCTGGCTGCGATTGTCAGCATGGGGGGGCCCAGAACACGCTGAGAATTCCAGCCCTCAGCTACCTGGGTTACCTTTGCTGGCAATAGAAAATACAGTGAAGCCCACGTTTTTATTTTTTTTAAGTAAAAAAAAAATAGGATTCCCTGGATTTTACATTGGCAACAAAGGTAACACCAAGCAGCAGGGGTTAGCATCCAGTAGCTGCTTGGGTTACCCTTAGCTGGCAATAGAAAATGATGTTGAAGCCCACGTTTTATTTTTGTATTTTTTTTTTTTTAACAACTAAAAAAAAATAGGTCTCCACTGTATCTCGCTGCCCTGAAATTGAAAAGAAAGGAAATGACATCAGGGACCCTTTTTTTCCCTTTTTTAAATATCTTTCTTCACTGTTTAAAGTGCACAATGCAGAAAAAAACACATCCTCAAAAAAAACACATCAAAACTGCAATACGTTTTATTCTTCTGCTCAAAAAAATGGATCCTCAAAAAAAATGCCAAAAATGCACCGTGTGAACGTAGCCTAAGAATCAGTTAGTAAGCTAGTTCCAATAAGGAATATCCAACTCACTGAAGGGTTTATACTTAACATTTATCTTGTATTTCAGGTAACAATTCACTATATGATATTATGTGGGTGTAAATGAGGAATAACACCATTTCTGGCCATTATATGAGTTGCATTCTGCATTTTTACCAACTTTCCCATCTGCAGACTTAATCTTTAATTTTCCGTTCTCTCTGAGCTACTGGTTGGACACTAGCTGCTAGGATGTCTGCCATACACACTATACAAAACAGGTCAATAGTGAAGGAAAGGGAAAAAGGGGAGACTGCTCCACTGCCTGATTTCACCTGGATTCCTGCACTCGGTGTGGAGGTTTGGCCACCGCCCAGGTGATAATTTGAAAGGAAGAAACACCGGTGCTAGTCTTCTTTCTTTAGCAATCTTTATTTTAAGTATTAAAATATAAAATCATTTTCAGCGTACTTGCAGGCGCTAGACGCATTTCAGAAGACACCCCTTCCATAATGAATGATTAAGGAAGGGGGGCCTTCTGAAACGCGTCTAGCACCCGCTAGTACGCTGAAAATGTTTTTATATTTTAATACTTAAAATAAAGATTGCTAAAGAAAGAAGACTAGCACGAGATTTCTGCTAGTTTTTTGCTCCTTTAAGCTGCTGTTCAACAAATATCATGTTCAAACAGTTGTATGGTAGAAATGCATCTTAATAAAGTAGAATATCAACAAAAAGATCATTTATTTCAGTAATTCAATACACAAAGTGAAACACATATACAGCCATTACAACCAGAGTGATCTTTTTCAAGTGTTTATTTCTGTTAATGTTGATGATTATGTCTTACAGCCAATGAAAACCCAAAGGTCATTATCTCAGAAAATTAGAATATTATATAAGACAAACTGAAATAATGATAAATGTTGGCCTACTGCAAAGTATGTACAGTAAATGCCCTCAATACTTGGTTGGGGTTCCTTTTGTATGAATTACTGCATCAATGCAGGTGGCACAGAGGTAATCAGCCTATGGCACTGCTGAGGTGTTATCGAAGCCCAGGTTGCTTTGATAGCAGCCTTCAGCTCGTCTACATTGTTGGGTCTGGGGTCTCTCATCTTCCTCTTGACAATACCACATACATTCTCTATGGGGTTTAGGTCAGGAGAGTTTGCTGGCCAATCAAGTACAGTGATAATGTGGTTATTAAACCAGGTATTGGTACTGTCCAGTGTGGACAGGTGCCAAGTCCTGCTGGAAAATGAAATTTCGGTCTCCAAAAAGCTTATCAGCAGAGGGAAGCATGAAGAACTCTAAAATTTCCTGGTAGATGGCAGAGATGATTTTGGTCTTGATAAAACACAGTGGAGCTACACCAGCAGATGACATGACTGCCCAAACCATCACTGATTGGGGAAACTTCACACTAGATCTCAAGCAGCTTGGATTGTGTAGAAACCTGATTCTAGCTCACCCAGTTGCTCTATGCTCATCCACCTGGAGCTCAGACACTGGCCTCGCCCTGGCCTCACATCAAGGATAATAGACAAATTGGAGTCCGGCTCAACAGGACTGGATTTTTCATTTCTTTTTCTTTTTCAAAAGAAAGTAAAGTGCATACAAAAGAAAATGTACATGTTCGATATGACCCAGTCGATGCGTTTCAACTGCACTAAGCAGTCTTACTCATGACTCATGAGTAAGGCCAGGGTCACACATGCCTATGCGCTTTTTTAAGCTCTTAGAAAAACTGCAACCGTTTTTCTAAGGGTGCCAATAATGTCCTCTGAGGTCCTGGACGTTTTTTGAAAATGTTTGGACTTAGTCATTTTTTCACCAAAAATGCATATGCGTTAACACATGGTTCCTATATGTGCCATGCGTTAACGCATGCGTCTACCATAGGGCCCGATGTTAAAAAAAATGCATATGCGCTTTTGGACTTTGAAAAAAAAAATGTCCAAAGTGTTCCTAAAAATGGATTTAAGCCAAAAATGGATGGTATGTGTGATCCTAGCCTAAGACTGCGTAGTGCAGTCGAAACACGTCGACTGGGTCATGTCGACTATGTAAATTTTTCTTTTGTATGCACTTTACTTTCTTTTGAAAAATTAAAATAAAATAAAAATTCAGTGCTGTTGATCCAGGCTCCAGCTCGAATTGTGGCCTCTCCATTCTTCCTCTAGACTCTGAGACCTTGATTTCCAATGACCTTTTGTGGCTGACACACCTTGTGGAGTGTGTCAGTTACTGCCTTCTGGACATCTGTCAAGTCAGCAGTCTTGCCCATGATTGTGTAGCCACTGAAACAGACTAAGGAACAATTTGAAATGCTTAGTAAGCCTTGCAGGTGTTTTGTGTTAATTGTTCAAATTTTCTGAGATAAAGACTTTTGGGTTTTCATTGGCTGTAAGCTATAATCATCAACATTAACAGAAAACATTGTTATAGATCACTCTGCTTGTAATGACTCTATATAATATATGCATTTCACTATATGTATTGAATTACTGAAATAAATTATTTTTGATGATATTCTAATTCATTGAGATGCACTTGTATTTGCTCTGGCATTTAATGGTACATTATAGTATTTAATAACAAAGTCATGTCGAGAGCTGACAGATCTTTAACGTTACCGTCAATGGTATAATCTTTAGCTAAAACTTAGTATAAAAACATAAGCAACATAACTCATTTCATTATCTTTCCATAAATTTCAGGGTTATTTATAAGATGGTAAGTTGACAGTCTATTGGACTGCCAGAGCAAGACAGGTTATACTCATGAATTTGAATTACAAATGCGAGGGAAAGAATGAACAATATTACAGTGCAATTAAGGCATTAGTTTAAAGGGATCCTGTAAAAAGAAAATCACCTTTTGATTAAATGAAGTTTTCATTTTACATATATTTTTTTAGAAATTTAAGGTATTAATTATGTAAATAACGGTCTGTATAAAAAAAATCATGATAATACAATTTTCACATTGACTACTGAAGTGATTTGAGATTTCCTATTCCTGTACTTTCAGGAAAAGTTTTCAGCAGGGGCATTATCACCAGAGGCAGGATTACAATGGCAGGTAACACCTTTATCCATATTCTCAGCAAAATCTTCCTTTTGCACCTATCTTTACTATAACCTTTGTTCATGTTAATTACAAGCTTAGATACAAAAGATAGGGTGTGAATCAGCCTATTGCTGTTATGTATATGGGAATTTCCTGAAGGAATAGGATACTAAGTAGCACCATTAGCCAGAGTAAAAATATCAATAATTCTCATTTTTATTTTTAATAAAGATTGTACTATGGAAAACAAAAAAAAATGCTTTAAAATGAAATCTGTCCTGTTAAAAATTACCAGTTATTAATATGTAGATATCAGATTCATCTGCAGATTAAGAGCGTACTGAAACTGTTTGGCGTCAACACTGAGAGCCCCGCTGCCAGGAGGAAATCACCTTTATTCCTTCCAGCAACCTTGGCTTTTTAGTTATCAAATTGTGCTTCAGACATTGCTCAGTAGTCAGTACATCGTGGTAACTGCACCCTTGGCAATGAATGACAGCCGACTCAGCAATGACTGGAAGTCCACGTTCCTTTCCTCCTGACAGTGGGGCTCTCAGTGCAGGTGTCAGGGCAGCGCCAGAATGCTATTAAGCCCACTATTATCTTGGTGATAGGGAAGATAGTATTTAACATAGGTGATCACAATAAATTGATTCAGGTTTTCTATTACATTATAAGAAAAGAAACAGATTTTATTAGACCTATATTTATATATTCACGTATTTCTTAAACTTGTGACATAAGTATATGTGCATAAATAGTTATGTATAAAAGATCCTATCTGAGAATGTATAATATAGAAGACCTGTAGAAGCGGATAAACCGCGAAACAGGACCTGTTGTCTGTACCTTCATGCACCCCCTCCCCGCACCTCTTCAATAAAGAAAGCACCTACGAACATACGGTGAGTGCCGCCTATTTGTTTTCTATAATATAAGATAGAAACTCTAATCTACTGCAGGGTCACTTACTGGGCTCCTTTTGCTAAAGCCCAGTTTTATCTGCTGCAGCTCAGATAGCCTTCTTGATGACAAGCTACAGCTATAACGTTCGCCATATTCATGAGTTCTGGCTATCCCTATCCCCCTCCACTGATTGGTGCTTGACTTAATGATGCAGTTAGGGTTAGGTCTGAGGCCCAGTTCTAAGAGACATGCGAGACACTTGGGCGAGTCTTGCATCGCATCACTCGGAACTGCCGCCGGCTCTCTGGTCAGGAGCTTGCAGCTACATGTATACCTACGCAGCTGACACGCTCCTGTCCATAGAGAAGGCTGCCATGCCGGGCGACGTGAAGCAAGACTCGCACAAGTCTCTCACATGTTTCACGTGGGACTCCGGCTTTAGGCACAGCTCACCATTGAGAGAACTAGTAGAGCTGTAGCAGATAAAACAATGGTTTTAATAAAACTACAGCAAGTAGCCCACTAAGTAACACTTTGCTCTGTCCCTATTTTATGCTGTCAACAGGTTGGTAATTATAAACCTGGTGATAGATTTCCTTTCAAGACACATTAAAATGACGTATCATAAAGGTCAAATGTTGCCAATAATTCTGAGTTACATTAAAGGATTATTACCATCTTATATATGTATGCCTTACTCACAGAATATACTATAAAAGTACAGTAGGTGAGGGCCTCATTTATGGCACCCTCACGTGTCTTGAGATTGGGGCCCCATTGCATGCACCTGTCACAATAGAGCTTCCCAAGTAAATGAGTAGGAATTCTGACCATATCTCAGTTGATAGTGGCATGTGACAGAGATCCATGCTTAAGAAAGATGCAGGCCCGATGGGTGGGATCCACATCTATTATACATTTATGGCAAATTCTCTGGATATACCATAGCTACATATTATTCCCAACCACAGAATATGCTCTAAATGTTTAGTAGACTAGAGTACTTTCATGTCTGGGATTTCCACCTATCTCTAATACTGTCTTGTATGTTATTCAGAATAGAAACAGAGAGCTTTTCCTCTGTTTCCAACTCTCCTTTCTACAGCTGCAAGACGGGCCAGGGGACTTCATTCTAGAGATAGGTGCAGATCTCAGAAGTGGTATATACCATGTAAAATAAAAGTAGCTGCATATTATACATCAGATGTCATTCTAAAGTGAAGCTCCAGTGAAAGATTCATAATTTATAAATTTGAGCCTCAAAAGTCATGTAACTACCAGGGCCCATAATGCTTTTAGGTCCCTCACATGCAAGTTCTCAAGGTGCTCTGTACATTACATGTTCTTAGAGGCTTGTCCGCTTGTTGATCAAATCCTTTGTCTAACCTTCTTAAATGCAGTTTTTTTCTTCTGTGTGAAATTATATATTGTATAAGTATATAAATTATTTTACCGCACATTATATATATTAGAAAAAAAATCAGGCAGCACATCCAAATAATAAAGTAAATTGGACTTATAAATTGGAGTGATGTTTTCAGTCACTGGGACCTTTCTCAAACAGGTGTTTGAGAAAGGTCCCAGTGACCGAAACGTCACATCACAGACGAATAAAAGTCCACTTTACTTTATTATTTGGATGTGCTTCCTGATTTCATTCTACTGTTGATGTTTTGGGCAAGAACACTTTTGGGCTGAGCACTCCACACTTTATACTTAATTTTGGTGCTGTTCAGATTTTTCTACTAGTGGGACATTGCTATGAGTGCTGCAGCCAGTCATCATCTTGTAATGAACTTCAGCACTCATATAATATAGCAAAGTCACACAACCACAATTAGATTGAACGCACATATTGCTGGTGTGGGAGGTGAGTATAAGTCTGTTAAATTGTAAATGTCATTTCATTGAAAAAAAAAACACAATATTGTACTTGTTGTTAATGATGGGTCACATAGCAGTTAAAATAATATTTTTTGCGCTATATGACTTTTTTCTCGCTTTTTTCTGTTCTTTTAAAAACTGCATTTTATGGCTGTGTTGGTGTGCCCAGCAGCTGATAAGGAGCAGTGCAATGTGACAACAGAGAAAAGTTTAACAGAGATCATAACTGAGCTGTGTGGAGCCAAATGACAGATCAGAAGCTTGTGCTAAGGAAAGAGGAGTTTGCACTGATCCTAACATTCTGACATTGCTTAGCAACTGTGCTGTAACCTGAAGTAATCTGATACCGTGTTTCCCGAAAATAGGGTACCCCCGAAAGTAAGGCATGCTTGGGGGGAGGGAAATATTATATCGAAGGCACCACTTAATTAAGCTGGGATCTGCCACATTGGTCAAAGGCAATCACATTATATAGAAGAGACATGCTTTGGGAGGGAAATGCCCTACCTCCTAATATAAGTCACCCCCGATTATAAGGCGTACCTTATACAGCTCTCCGGTGGCCCCCGCTCTCCAGTGGTCCCCCGCTCTCCGGCAGTCCCCCGCTCTCCTGATTCCTGCTGTAGCTGCTGATCTCCGCCCAGGTCAGGAGCTCTGCACCAATTACACCACAGGAACCGTGAGCCAATCATAGCCCAGGAACCGCAAGCCAATCCGCGGCCAGCTGACGTTGTGCATGGCCTCTGATTGGCTCACAGTTCCTGCACTGTAATTGGCGCAGGGCTCCTGACCTGGGCGGAGATCGGCAGCTACAGCGGGAATCCGGAGAGCGGAGGCCACCGGGGAGCGGGGAGAGCGCGGACACCGGAGAGCAGGGGCCACCCGGAGAGCGGGGAGACACTGGACCGGTAAAAATCGGTTTGTGTGTATGGGTATGTGTGTGTATGGTTATGTGTGTGAGTGTGTATGGGTATGTGTGTGTATGGTTATGTGTGTGTGTGTATGGTTATATGTGTGTGTGTATGGGTGTGTGGTGTGTATGGGTGTGTGTTTGTGTTGTGTGTGTATGGGAGGCTGCAGTGAAATGTACCGTGTATAAGACCTCCCCCCGAAATTAAGACATGATCCATCTTTGGGATCAAAAAAAAATATAAGACTGTGTCTTATTTTCGGGGAAACACGGTATATTGTCACCACATCAGAAGTGTGAAAGTTCTGTAGGCCTTGGTTGTTCAGTGTGAGAAGCCTGAAGACGAATCTGACTGAGAATGAACATATGTCTTGTGGCGACAACTTGTGGAAGGTTCATTAATGGTTTTCCACCAGAATTCTCTTAAAAAGTATATTTGAAAGTTTATTAAAATATATTCTCTAAATTATTATCAAATAGAAATTTAAACAGTGGTTACACTTTAAGTTTACACAGGAGATTAGTGCATTTAATAAAGGGGATGTCCAAATAGTGGATGACCCCTTTATCACCATTGCAAAAAACCAAATGACAGTATGTTATAGAAGTTGCCAAAATGCAGTCCACCTATGACATCACTTACGTCTCTTGGCAAAAATTGTATCTCACAGCTTGATTGCTCTGCTGAGTGATGTCAGAGAGGGAAACTCATTTTAGCATCTTTTTTTGTGCTGCAATATATTGCCATTTTCATATGGTATCAAGGCTCTAAAGCAGAGGTCCCCAACCTTTCTGGCCTTGAGAGCCATTCAGTTCTAAAAGAGGGTCTCAAGCCACATTCAGCTCCCGTCCCAACACCATAATGACACACACAGAGCCCCTGCAGCCATAGCTTTTCCCCAGACGTCACAGAGGTAGTATACCAAGATCCAAGAGTCCCCCCTTTACCCCATTCAGATCTGCTCTACTATGTGGAGCTACTCACAAAACTTACTATCTGGAGATCTGCTCTTCATAGCTGTTTGCTAGACCTGGTGGAAGACAGGTGGAGCCATACATTCAGTCTGAGAGCCACACGAGCTTCAGGTTGGAGACTACTGCTCTAAAGCATACAGTGCCCCCTGAAAACTCGTATTTTAGAGACTAAAGTGAAAAAATTAATGTCCCTAGCTACATGACCCCAATTTCACTGATGTTTCACTTTGAAAAGTATAGTTATATAACAGTACACAAAATGAGAAAAGGATGTTTAACACATACACATGAGTTGGTTCCACATGGTCCTTCTCAATGACTTCCAATGGAGGTGCCTGGATTACTAAATAAAAAAAAATCAGAATTAAATTTATATATGAGGGTTATTCATTTGGTTGAACTTGTATGAGCAGCATTGAAATGATAGCACAGTGGTATGTGTTTAGGATAGTTTTTTTCTTTTGTGGTTTTGGTGTGCCGCATTTTTATGTTTATAATTATTTGCATATTTTGATATACTTGTTGCTCCTTTTAACATTACTCAACATATAATATACAAAAGGCTTCATTCAGATGTCCATTCTTCAATGACAGAATATGTACACATTATAGTCTAAGGAGCTGTTCACATGTCATTGTGGATGAAAATTACCTGTACAATCAATGGGCACATGAAAACCACAGACAGTACATAGATGATATCATTGTGCAGTCTGTGTGCTGCAAAGATTACCATTGTAATGGATAGGAGAAATTTAGTAATTTACTTACAGGATTTATTTTCCAAAAATAAAAATCACTGATGACACCACTGATGGTAAAAACGGAGACATGGACTCCCTCAGGGCCGGCTCCAGGCTTTTGTGGACCCTGGGGCGAAACAGTCTCAGTGGGCCCCTTTAACACATACCATGATTCATAAATCTAATATAGAAGCTGCGGGCTGTGTATATAATATAAAGGCTCCTGGGTGGGCTGTATATATAATATTGAGGCTGTGCATTGCTGTATATATTTGGAGGCTGCAACTATATACAGCCCAGCAGCAGCCTCCAGATAATATATACAACCCTGCACAGCTTCCAAATAATACATACAGCCCAGCCTCCAAATTATATATAGCCCAGCACAGCCTCCAAATAAGCCAGCACAGCCTCTAAATAGCTGAGTAAAGCCTCCATAGAGCCCACCAGCCTACAAATTATATATAGCCCGGGACACACTGTATAGAGCCCACCACAGCTTCCAAATTATATGTATAGTCCAGCACAGCCTCCATACTGTAGAGCCCAGCACAGCCTCCAAAGTATATATAGCCCTGCACAGCCTCCATAGAGCCCTGCACAGCCTCCATAGAGCCCAGCACAGACTCCATAGAGCCCAGCACAGCCTCCAAATTATGTATAGCACTGCTCAGCCTCTAAATACCCCAGCACGGCCTCTAAATAGCCCAGCTCTCCCCCTGTGCCTGTCTACCCACTGTGCGCAGGGGGCCCCTGGGCACTGTGTTATTTGCCCCTGGAAGGGTGCCCCTTTGTAATTTGCCCTGGCAGGGGGTCTCTCTGTAATTTGCCCCTGGCAGGGGGCCCCTATGTAATCTGCCCCTGACAGGGGGTCTCCTGTGTAATTTGCCCCTGGGGGCCCCATGTGTAGTTCTCCCCTTGCAGGGGGCCCCCAAGTGCTGTTTCTATCCCTCTGCGCCCCTTCTTTCCCTCCTAACCTAAGCGGCAGCTGGCAGACGCTGATTTCAGCATTTGACTGTAGTGAGCAGTAGCAGATCTGCTGCTGCCGTTCAGGTTAGGAGGGAGAGAGGGTGTGTGGGGGGGAAAGAGGGGCGGCACTCAGGGGCCCCTGCAAGGCTAGAGGTTCACAGGGGGCTTACCCACAAGACCAGTGCCCCGGGTGCTGACGACTGGCCCTTGACCCCCCTGGACCCCAGCCATACTCACCTGCAGTCTGGCATCTTCCTCCTCTTCTATGCATTCCACAGGAAGAGGAAGTGAAGGGGTGGAGTGGGGGTGCCTCTTCTATGCGCTCCACAGCGTGGAACGCATAATCAGCGGTCAGCGGAAGTGACGGCCTAGCCGGGGGTGATGGGCCGGATGCGGGGGCGGAGCAGGGGCTGGCGGCTAGCTCTTGAATGAATGACTGTCCACGCCGCGCGATGTGGGCGGGCGGTGGCAGTGGGCCCCTCAGTCACACCTGGGCCCGACACTTGCCCAGGTACGCCGGGTGCTGACGCCGGCCCTGGACTCCCTGATGACAATCAGATCCAAGACACTGAATGACTCTCCCAACATTCTATTTGCCTATGTGAAAATGTGCTAACAACTGAATGAGACATGAAGGCTGTGTGCCCATGTTGCGTTTTTTATGTGTTTTTGCTTGCAGATTTTCACAAATCTGCATGGAAAGCCTTATGCCTGCAAAGTCAATGAGAATCCTGAAGTGTTGTGCACACATTCAGGTTTCTTTACTTGCACATTTTGGTGCAGAAAAAAATCTGCAGCATATCAGGGTGCATAATTACAAAAAGCAAATGCAGTGTTTTGGATGCAGCATCTTACCGCTGCGTCCAAAATGCTGCGTTGTACAGGAGACTCATACAAGATAGGTAGCAAGATGTGACAGGGATTCAAGTGATTAGTATAACAAACCCCCTTTATTTCATATACCAATATGCGTTTCAACAGCGGTCCGCTGTCTTCCTCAGTTGGATTTACAGGGGAGTGGACAGACTGACAGCATTAAATAATGGGAGTGACCAATCAAAGATGTAGTCATTTTAACCCTGTCCTGACTGCTGATAAGAAAATTTGACATACACAAAAAACATTGAACAAGACTACTACAAATAATGGTGATAAGAATTATTTGTAATTTTCCTGTTCAATGGTTTTTGTATGTGCAATATTTTCTTTAATGTTGTCAGTCTGTCCACTCTCCAGTAAATCCAATTGAGGAAGACAGCGGACCACTTTTTAAACGTGTATTGATGTGGGAAATAAGGGAGGTTTGTTATACTAATCACATGAAACGCACGTAATAAAGAAAGGTGTGCACTCACCGGTATATGTCTTGCATGTGTGACTTTAATCCAAGTAAAAAGGTTACATCGTGCAGGGAGGGATCAGCAGGGAGGGACAACGGTCACCGTTTCACCTGGTTGCGCTTTGACAGGTCAAGAGTCTTGGACCCGTCGAAGCGCAACTGCGTGAAACAGTGACCGTCGTTCCTCCCTGCTGATCCCTCCCTGCACGATGTAACCTTTTTACTTGGATTAAAGTCACACATGCAAGACATATACCGGTGAGTGCACACCTTTCTTTATTACGTGCCTTACAATCTGACAGCTTCAGATGAGCAACGCTGGTAGCAATCCACATGCAGCTATTGAAAGCTGGTATTAGCTACCAGAACCAACCAGTGCCTGAATTCCTTTACTTCCAATATTCTAATCACTTGAATCCCTGTCACGTCTTGATTAAGCGGTCCGTAATCTGACCCCAATCATCTCTCTCATGAATGACAGTTATGCAGCTCAGATCTGCATGTTTTTACTTAACCGTAGTCAGACTAAGAAATAAATGGCAGCAGGCCATCTCAGTCTCAGATAACTGGCACCTATAAAAGTCTATAGGTGTAAGTAAAACATTGCACTGCATTCAGCAGCAATGCAAGTGCAGGACAATATAAGCAAAGACAGGCAATGGAGGAGATGGGGAAATTTATCTCTCGCTCTCCTTCACACCTGTAATCTGATCACAGGATCGGATCGCAGTTGCTTGACACTCAGGTCACGCTCGAAGCAGAGCCTGTCAGTGGCATATCACATCAGATGCTCTAACATTGGATGCCTTATTCTATTGTGTCCCTAGTCTAATGGTGGGTTTACACGTCTCGATATCGGGGCGATATCGTAGGCAACGGCGCGGGAGCGCGCATTTTTTGAGTGCTTTTCCCGATATCGCATCGGTGGTTTACACGCTGCGATATCGGGAAACAACGTCCCTACGATGTGTACGCCCACCAACCCAGTAACGACCAATTAACATGGGAGTTGATGGGTAGCGTCGGCGTACACATCGGAGTTGGATGTTTACACGCAGCGATCCGGCTCCAACAGGCATCCGATATCGGGCGGTTGAATAGCACGCTCATTCGACCCCCGATATCGGATTACCATCGTTCCTGCATCGTATTGTACCTTCAAACAGTACGATGCAGGAACGATATCAAGTCCAACCCCCGAACCACGTGACTTTTTGTCGGAGTTGGATCGGAGTTGGACGCCGATATCGCGGCGTGTAAACCCACCATAAGTACCAGCCCTGGTTTGGGCATACAAACACTGATGCAAATATGCTGATGAGTAAATGAAGCCTACATCATGCGCAGTAATCAGGTGCCGCATTCACAGCAGTGCAGGCTATTTCCCAAATCCTGTACAATTTCCTGTTTGTTCAGTATCTGTATATGGTCTGTTCTTGTGCTTTACATTTTACCAAAATGTATAAATGTAAATTAGGTTCATCTGCCTTTCTGGAAAAATATATAGTATCATAAGACACAAGGTACTAGGTTTTTAAAATGTAGTTACCCCCTCCCCCAATTCAAGGTAATTGGAAAGTTAATGGTTTTCACCTGGCTCAACATTGCAGGGTGATGGTGATGGTGATGTTATTATGTGACATTCTATTACTGCATAAAGTATGTATTATAGAAACTAAAAAACAAAACCAATGCATGTTAAAAGGCTTGTCCAGTTCCAGGTCCAGCAAAACCTCTTTGCTGTTGTGTTGGTCTTTATCATTAGGCTGCAGTGACCATATGTCTACAGTGCTACAGCCAATCAGTAACCTGCGAGCCTTCCTGTTTCTGAGTTGGAAGACACCACTGAGTGTAGGGTGGGGGAGGGGGAGTAGGACTGAGCATGTGCTGAATTAAAACATAGGGGAGATCTAAGCTGCTGCTGATTTATTAGTCAACCCCTTCCTCAGGACAAATCAATGTAAAATTGCCATGTTTCAGGGCATTTCAGGGAGCTCTAAAACTCCTTGACCAATAAATCAATATTATATTCACCCTTTGATGTCTTGTGAAATACGGCATCATGCATTTTAACCCTTCATCCTCCCTACTTTATTTTTCTGAGATAATGAACTTTGGGTTTTCATTGGCTGTAAGCCATAATCATCAACATTTACAGAAATAAACTCTTGAAATAGATCACTCTGTCTGCAATGACTCTCTATATGTGTTTCCCTTTTTGTATTGAATTACTGAAAAAAATTAACTGTTTGATGAAATTCTAATTCAATACGATGCTCCTGTACCATATGCACATACACATTAGTGGCAGACCCTGGCTGTGTAATACAGCCATCATCTGCTAGCAATAATGCAGGCTCAGTTTCTGAACCTGTATCAAAGATGTTCAATGTTGGCAAGGTATTAAAGATACTCTTACATATGAAGAGATGACCTGCTTGTCATGCATCATTTTCTACTGGAGCACAAAACAAAATGTGCTAAACCTTATATAATAATCATGAATTATGTCACCAGTTATTTTACTGGCTGGATATAGTTATACGGTACATATGTTGTAATGGGATCTTCTAGCATTCAGTCAGTTCTACTTGTAGAAGTGTCTCCTGGTGTTAACACTTCTGGATAATTCGAAATGCCATGTGTGTATAACACTGGCACCGAACTTGTGATTTATTATCACTTCTGGCTTGTACATTATACAATTGCTCAGTTTGGTAAGCTCTGGATTTATTTTTGTTTCACCTATGTTTGTGTTTGTAACAGCCAGATTGTACTGCTTAGTGTCAGCAAATGTCAGAGGCTGATCACCTTTATAACAAATAGGACATGACATTGTACATCATTTATCACTCTTTACAAGACTGAAAAGTAGAACATTTTTTTAGTAGATGAATCAGACATCACATAAATGGCATTAAAAAAAGTCTGTCGTGTCATCTGAGACTACAATTTTAACAATAAAAAAGTAGTAAAAATATTAAGTAAAACAAATTTTTACTACACATGTGAGACACTATTAGTTTCCTTATGCCACTTCTAGGCTGACAGTGAATAAATCAAAATTTTGCAACAAAATGAGGCAAGAGTCACGTTTGTTAAAAAAAAACAAACGTGTTACAGAGTCAGGGCCATATTTTGTATTAGGCAGCCAAGGGCACATACCTAGGTTTCACCTAGGTTTCAGGGGAGCAGCGCCAGGATCAAGTTACATTTTTTTTTTTTTAATATCCCTCCCTACTCCAAACTCTTTATTAAATCTGGAGTGTTTTTGGAGGAGGGAGGGGGACACAGCATTCATTTGCAATCGTGCCTTTGAGGCACGATTGCAAATTAAAGTGAGCATTCCTGCACTTCCAGGGTCAGTGGAGTCCATTCGGCTCCCCGCCCCGACATCCGGCCCTGTGCTCCTGCTGTATGTGACGACAACACTGCCAGTGTCTGCAGAGCACGGGAGAGGAGAACATGTCGCTGGACTGCCATGAACGGGGAGCCAGGTAAGGCGCTTTAGAGCAGCTTTGGACACATGTGGGAGGGGAGAACAAGCAGCCTGGGTCATAAGGGGGAGGGGGGAACGAGCAGCCTGGATCATATGGGGGAGGAGGAGAACGAGCAGCCTGGGTCATATGGGGGAGGGAGGAATGAGCAGTCTGGATCATATGGGGAGGGGGGAATGAGCAGTCTGGATCATATGGGGAGGGGGGAATGAGCAGCCTTGGTCATATAGGGGAGGGAGAATGAGTAGCCTGGATCATATGGGGGATGTGTTGCTAAGATTGATATTTTAAAGGAGTCTTTTACCCCCAAAATGCCAATTAATCGTCATACACATTTATATAGTGGACTTACTGCTCTGGTGATGTAAAGACGGTGGTTCTGGAGATGTATTAGTGTATTGATGGGTTCTGGTGATGTATCACTGCATTGACAGTGGTTCTGGTGATATACTGAAACGAGTTCTAGTGATATATTCCTGTATTGACAGTGATTTGGTGATATTCTGATGTGGGTTCTAGTGATGTATTACTGTATTGACAGTGCTTCTGGTGATGCATTGCATTGTCGGGAGTTATGGTGATGTAGTCATGTGGATATTATAATCTTTAGCTGCGCTTAGTTACGCGATGTTTACCCTGGTTACCAGCGTTCTCGCTGGTCCTGATCTCTGGTGAGTCTGCCTGTTTGACAGCTCACCAGCGATCAGATAATGATATACCAGCGACCCAATCGTTGGTCGGGTCGCTGGGACATCGTTATGTGTAACGGGGCCTTTACTTTAGCCTCATGTGTATGAAGGTCCTCACTAGTATCTGAAGGCTATGAGTATTTTCAGATGTCTGTGAGCCTCCTGAGTCCTGGAATTCAGACAAACGATGCTTCAGGACACACAGTTACAAAACATCAAAAGACTGAACATATGAACAGCAAGTTATTTTTACGTTGCCGTACAGGAGTTCATTCCTTTTAGCATTTATTTGTTGCTTTTTCAGGCAGAATACCGAGCAGATCTGCCTGAAAAATAAAATGCTGTGTGTGCATATACGCTTGGTCTGACTGATCAGTGTGGGGGGAGGGGCACAGCCACCGAAAGTGCCTAGGGCGGCAGGAACTCCAAATACGGCCCTGTACATGGTCCATTTTTTATCTCCATTTGGCAGTATGGATATCCGTGTCAGTCATCAGTCTGTCATCCATGTGCTATCCATGTGTCCGTGTGACACGTACTAGAAAAAAATGCATGTCACTGAAATGAATTATTTTTTATGTGTAAATGATGTGCAAACATATAGATAAGTGCAAACATAGATAAATGATCAATGATGATCAATGGAGAAAAAAATAGAGATAGATGGAAAAATAGATGTAAAGATGGTTGAATAGATTGATTTAATAGTTGTCAAACATCTATATAATGTCTTCCCTACATATTCTTACCTTTCACCCTTTAGAGCCTTTCATGTGGCACTAAAGGGCATTTAGCCTTGTATTTAGGGGGAAAAAAATGTATTTAAAAAAAAAAAAAACCTGACGTGGGGTCCCCGCTATTTTTGTTTGTCAGCTAGGGTAAAGCAGATGGCTGGGGCCTGCAGACCATAGCTAGCGACTTGACATTGGCATAATCTAAAACAGAGGCCACCCCACACTATTTTTGCTAATTATTTATTTATAAATAAAATACTTTATTTAAAACAAAACAACCAAGGTAAAGCTGATAGCTGGGCTCTGGAATTCTCAGGGTGGAAAGGGCCATCTTTCATGGGCCCTCCCAGCCCTAAACATAGCAGGCCATAGCCGAAGCCGAACTGGTGCTTCATAAGATGCGGCACTTCTGGTGCTTCACCCCCTTGTGCGGTGCCAGTTGAGGTAATAGAAGAGGTTAATAACAGCTGAGTATTGACAGCTGTCATTAAGATTGGTAATGTCTCTCTTCTAGGAGACCTCCCCATTACCAATGAGCAAATAATTAAAAAACGCAGACATAGAAAAATCTTTTATTTGAAATAATAAATAGGGGAAGGAGGGTTGTTTTAAGTCCTAAACATATCCTCTGATGAAGGGTACTCCCGGTCCGCTCATTAACTCGGGCACTTCTAATGAATACAGCTGGGGGTGACAGCCCATAGCTGTCTGCTTTAATTGTGCTGAGAATCAAAAATATGGCAAAGCCCTACGTAAATAATTTTTTCATAATGGGTGAAGGGCGCAACAGCCTATCACAGGCATGGTTGCAGAGAGTGGGAATCTGTGATTGACTGTTGGAGCTAGTGCAGTGAATAATCAGGAAATGAATCAGCTGCCTGTAAGTACAAGCACACCTTCCTCTGTAAGTAATGCTGCTGTTTAATCAGTTTTGCCTATTTTTACAGCCCCCGAGCAGTAACAAAGACTTCTCAGGGAAGTCCGTATTTGGGATCTGTGCCCGAGTCCTAGATGCTCGGTATGGACCCTGAAGTCTACAGTTTGCCCAGCACTACTGAAGACACAATTCGTTTCAGGGACGAGGCAGAGGCTGTTGCAGTGACCACAGCCTCTGCCGCCTGATGATGCTTTATTTGAGTATTATTCCATGCATTGTGATTCTCCAACCAAACATCATCAGAGAGGAAGTAGGAGGAAAAAAATCAATAGTACTGTAGATGATGTAGTCAAGGAAGTGTAAGGAATGCAGCCGTATTATTAATTAATTTAGATTGGAGCAATAAATAGATAGGGATTTAGATTGAAATCTCTTCACCCTTGGAATCAGCTCTTTAACATTGTGACTGTTATTTCCAATAATGGCAAGAGATAATTCTTTATTATAACCCCTTTACCAGTGTATTATTGCCTAATATGCAACTGTACATTTACAAGTATTAATGTTCTAGCTTTTGTTAGGTTCCCTTAACCCCTTAGTGACACAGCAAATTTTCACCTTAAAGAGGACCTGTCACCCGCTGGTGCATGGTAAACTAAATGCAGCATGTCTATTGTATTCAGGGAAGGGGTCCCCCATGTTTCTAGCGCCCCTGTAAGCTTCATAAAAGACTTTAGAAACTTTACAGTTAAGAGGTCGCCTGGGTGGGATCTTACTAAGAGGTTCTGGCTGCTGGCACAGCCCTCCCTGCTTCCTCCTTGTGTGTTCCGCCCCCTCTATGTGTCTGCCGCACCCTCCTGTTGTGCTGGGTCTGCCCTCCTCTTCTGCTCCTGACGATACTGTGGCGCCCCGCAACGAGTGCGTCACAAGAGGGTATTGCAGCCACAAATGCAGCCGCAATATCCTCTGACTCAGCAATGATCCGGTTAACATAGAGATCCAACCCAACATGCAACACCTAGAACAGGGGACCAATCATAGGTCCTGGGGGGTGGAGTGTTTAGGGTAGTGTAGTAGAACACAGACAATAATCTAGAGAGTTGAGAAGGAGAACGAGCGAGAACTCGGAGAGGAGCGGGGGCTCCGCACCCCGTGCGGGCCCCTGGGCCGTCACCGGTCGGGTGTCAGCACCTGAGGCCTTAACCACCGGGATTGGGCATTATCTACACGGGTTCCCAAAAGACTCCCGTGCCCACAACTTACAGCCGGTTCACTGGTACCGAAGCTGGCAGCAGTTCACCTCTGCCACGCGAACCAGAAGAGTGGAGGAGCAGCTTCACAGGAGCACCCCACCACCAGCCAGTTTCCAGCCGTCTAACCAGCGGTGTACCCACTGAGGGATCCAAGGCTCCCCAAAGCATCCGGAACGTACATCATGGATAGGGCATTGAAGCAGCCTCCCCGTACCCGACCTGGTATTCCTGGGCGACACTGGCAAACAAGTTAGGTAGAATGGAGGAACACTTGCGGATCTCTAAGGAACACCATCACTGCTGAGTCCACCCGGTCTTCTACTCAACCACTGTATACCATGTACTGCCTGCTGGTTACAGTAAAGACCCGTTATAGAGACTTTCTGTGTCCGTGCTTCCTTACGAACTGTCCGTCCGCACTAACAGGTAACCGCAGCTGCCGCACAACATCTTGAGCAGCTCCAGCCTCCGGGGATCACCGCTCAGCCTGTGGGGAGCGTAACATCTTGCTGCTGTCCATCCCCCGGAGGTTCCG
Source organism: Allobates femoralis (assembly GCA_033576535.1). Lineage (NCBI taxonomy): Eukaryota > Metazoa > Chordata > Amphibia > Anura > Aromobatidae > Allobates > Allobates femoralis. The sequence continues at coordinate 365,645,262 of JARQOC010000003.1, forward strand.
CAGCGTCGGTAGCCCTTACCGAATCTACTCATAGGTGGCGTCACGAATAAATTAAAAAACCCCTTTAATCTGTTCCACCAAGACGTCTTCACTTTTGATCTGCACTACACCGGGCCCCACTACCGGCAGGCGCGGTCCACCCGTGACAAGGAGGAAGGAAGCATCGCCTGTCTAAACCGGAGTCCCGGCCACGGTGAGTCAGAAAATGGCGTCACGAACAGGATACGAGCAGGCCCGTTACCCAAAGGGTATATTGTGCTTGAAATGGACTTTATTGTCTACAATTTGGACTTTGTTCGTCCCTAAAAGAACTTTCCCGCCTTTACACCATTGGGCCAAGATGGCGCCCAAGATGGCGTTCCCGCCACAAGAAGCCGCCACGTGCAAGCCCAGGAGTGAGTCAACCCCCCCTCATCGTGGGAGGGCTAAAGACCAAAAGGCGCCAAACTCTCTGTCCGCCCTGATTGCTCGAATCAACCAGGGGGGCGGACCCCAAAGACTTTTCCCACCATTGGACTACAAAAAGCCCACAGGAAATGGGAGTGTCAGACAGACTTCTTCACCAGCTCTACCAGAACGGTTTACCGGTTGAACGGGTGTGGTTTCCCTCCAAGAAGAGAATGGCCAGCATGAGACTCCAAGACCTAATGCGGGAGGTCGAGGCGGAGGCCAGAGCAGCCATAGGCCAACCGGGTCCGGATCCTGCCCTTACCGTAGACGGCAGCCCCGACTTTTGGCTAGAGGCTCTACAAGACCTCCGGGTGCGACTAATTGAGACAGTGGAATGGACGATTCGCAGCTGGAGCGCGACCCTAGGCAGAAGACTCCATCATGCGATGCAGCAGAGCCGACCGGGTACAGCTTCTCCAAGCCCAGACGACATCGCCAGCTTTTCAACAGCCTCACCGTCGCCCACCACCTGTCCTGCTTCGTCACCGGAGCCAATAGACTGTATCATTCCCGTGAGGACCACAGCTCGACCCGTTCCCGCGGACGAAACTGCAGCCGACCCCGTTCCAGAGCCGGAGCTTCCAATATGCTCCCACGAAGAAGCCGACACCTACCTGGTTCCACCTGCGGAACCCGCGACTAGTTTCCAAACTACCGAGACTGTCGCCTGTTTCTCCCCTGAACCGGAGGCCTCCTCTGCAACTACAGAGGCCTACCTGGTGACCGGGATTGAAACACCACTTCCCGCTGCTACAGAAGAAGAGGCAGGCAGCCTGGAAGTCCTGCACAACGACCCCGAGGAGAACTTTGCAGCACAGCCACCCATTGATCCAGAGGATTCCATTCCATCGTCTTCGTCAGCCGAGCAGCCCGACGTAGTCATCGAAGGAGAGGTCGAGGAGGATGACGAGGAGACCGACAGTCCAGCTGAGGATCTCTACACCGGGTTCGCCTGGGGAGACACAAAGAATCCTTCTGCCGGGCGAGCAGCTCGGGTGCACTGGTCGGGTGCCGCCGCAACAGCATCTTCTCCAGTTCCGTTGAACCGGGCTCCACTCCAGACTGCCCACCAAGCTCGAGCGGTTCAACAACCAGCACGCCGTAGTGACTTTATCCACACGCCGCATCACTCCGACGAAGAGGTACGTCGTATCCGGAGAGACGAGTGGCACACTCGACTGCAAGCCAACATGCAGGCTCGCGCTGAGGCCCGCCGCCAATCTCCATTGCCTGAACAATTCCGTAAAACCGGGCGGGTAAGCACATTTAACTTGCCCACCGGGTGGGGATTCGTAAGGGAGGAGGGTGTGAGTACCGAAGTGTTTGTGGGGCGCCGTGATGTGGAATCGCACCTGCCGCGAGGTCATCCAAACCGAGACTTGTATAGAGGGGACATAGTAACCTATGAGAGACATGTATGCTGTGACGGGTGGTTCGCTATACGAGTCCGGAACACTGCCCTCCATCAGTGACTTAAGTTGTTTGAACTTTGCTACTAAAAGAGACTTCTTCCTGTTTGCACCGTAACACCGCGACTTGGCGGCTACAGCCTGAACTTTTATTCTAAGGACAGCCGACCGCCCGCCGGGTCCGCGCAATGTGTTAACCTGTTTATTTACCTCACTTTTATGCATACAATGACTTGTCATTAATAAAAGTGTATTACCTGTTATAAAATATAAAAACCTCTGTAATGTGAGTAGTGTGACGCTTGGGGACAAGCGTATTCAACCAAGGGGGAGTGTGGCGCCCCGCAACGAGTGCGTCACAAGAGGGTATTGCAGCCACAAATGCAGCCGCAATATCCTCTGACTCAGCAATGATCCGGTTAACATAGAGATCCAACCCAACATGCAACACCTAGAACAGGGGACCAATCATAGGTCCTGGGGGGTGGAGTGTTAGGGTAGTGTAGTAGAACACAGACAATAATCTAGAGAGTTGAGAAGGAGAACGAGCGAGAACTTGGAGAGGAGCGGGGGCTCTGCACCCCGTGCGGGCCCCTGGGCCGTCACCGGTCGGGTGTCAGCACCTGAGGCCTTAACCACCGGGATTGGGCATTATCTACACGGGTTCCCAAAAGACTCCGGTGCCCACAACTTACAGCCGGTTCACTGGTACCGAAGCTGGCAGCAGTTCACCTCTGCCACGCGAACCAGAAGAGTGGAGGAGCAGCTTCACAGGAGCACCCCACCACCAGCCAGTTTCCAGTCGTCTAACCAGCGGTGTACCCACTGAGGGATCCAAGGCTCCCCAAAGCATCCGGAACGTACATCATGGATAGGGCATTGAAGCAGCCTCCCCGTACCCGACCTGGTATTCCTGGGCGACACTGGCAAACAAGTTAGGTAGAATGGAGGAACACTTGCGGATCTCTAAGGAACACCATCACTGCTGAGTCCACCCGGTCTTCTACTCAACCACTGTATACCATGTACTGCCTGCTGGTTACAGTAAAGACCCGTTATAGAGACTTTCTGTGTCCGTGCTTCCTTACGAACTGTCCGTCCGCACTAACAGGTAACCGCAGCTGCCGCACAACATCTTGAGCAGCTCCAGCCTCCGGGGATCACCGCTCAGCCTGTGGGGAGCGTAACATCTTGCTGCTGTCCATCCCCGGAGGTTCCGCAGCGTCGGTAGCCCTTACCGAATCTACTCATAGGTGGCGTCACGAATAAATTAAAAAACCCCTTTAATCTGTTCCACCAAGACGTCTTCACTTTTGATCTGCACTACACCGGGCCCCACTACCGGCAGGCGCGGTCCACCCGTGACAAGGAGGAAGGAAGCATCGCCTGTCTAAACCGGAGTCCCGGCCACGGTGAGTCAATACAAAGAGCTGTCACACGCTTAGATGGCGCTGACAGTGCTGGATGCTGCTGTGTATGTTGTTTATCTTTAAGAGCTGCATGGTTGATAGTTGTGAAGGTCCTTGCCTCCTGTGTTGTGCTCCAGAGCTACATTCACTATTATGTTCAGCTGCTGGTTGAGTGGTTGAAGTGTGACTCACCTGGAATCCCTTCCCCCTGGCTTTAAATAGCCTTCCCTCTTTTCTGTCATACGCCAATTATAGAGTTAGTTGGCTCTTGGTCATTGAGCTGAGAAGAAGTCTTGCTCCTGTGCTGAAGCCTCTCCTGGAGTTCTATTGCCGTGGGAGAAGCTGTTATCCTTGACCCGTGGGTGGAGGTAGGGGCCCTCAGCCTAGGGCTAATCAGGAGTTTTAGGGTACAGGGTGGTGTCAAGGAACTCCTCACCATCAGAGGTACCTCCGAGATTAGGGCGAGCCAGGGACCCCAGCATCAGGGTCAGATTAGGCTCTCCTGAACCCTTTGCCCATCACACCATCAAGTTACCTGATTCCCTTACCTCCCAAGCGTGACAAGAACAGGAGCAGAAGAGGAGAGCAGACCCAGGAAAGAGGAGGTGGCAGCAGACACATAGAGGGGGAGGAACACACAAGAAGGAGGCAGGGAGGGGGGCGGTGCCTAGCCTGCAATGTGAGAGGACGTGTGTGTGAGGTCTCTCCGCCGACACACACTGATTCTGCCGGTGGCTGGTCCTGCAGAGATCCCAAAGTGCTCAGAAACATTGCTGGTACTCTGCTGTTGGTGCTGGGAGCAGGTCTGGAGCTGCAGGAGCCCGAGATGACCCGCACACGGCAGCGAGATCCAGGTGCAGGCAGAGGAGGAAGAGGCCAAGATGGTGCAGAGGCTCGGGAGGATGCAGCATGAGCTAATTCTGCATGTGCTAGAAGACAGACTGCAGCTGCTTGCCTGGAGAAGTTTATGAGAGAGGAGGAGGGGAGAGCAGACGCTGGAGGTATGGAGTGGGACACTGGAGCTGGGGCTGGAGCAGAGGTGGAGATGCAGGACAGTGACTTGGAGAGCCAGGAGGCTGACACCCAGGCTGCACAGCAGGCAGCAATCGCTGCTGACACACAGGATGCAATGGGCAGTGTGCAAGGAGAGCCTTCACTAAGGGACATTTTTGCTGTGGTGTCATATTGCAAGCACAGTTTAACTACACTGACTCACCAGGTCTCAGAGATTCATGCTGAGATTACTGGGATTAAGGCAGCTATGCAGAAGGCTGAGGTACGCACAGGAGAGGTGGAGGAACGTGTGAGCACTGCAGAAGATAACATAGTGACTTTGCAGACGAATCAATCTAAATTTGACAAACAGCTTGCTGAGGTTCTGGCCAAGAATGATGATCTCGAGAATAGATCACGCCGGAACAATGTTAAGATTGTGGGGGTCCCAGAAAAGGCGGAAGGGGCCAATCCAACAGAATTTATTGAGCAGTGGATATTGTCCAAATTCGGAGCAAATGTTCTGTCCAAAGTCTTCGTGGTGGAGAGAGCCCAAAGGATCCCACTGAGACCGCAGCCTCCGGGTGCTCCCCCTAGCCATGCTGGCCAGACTGTTGAATTACAGGGACAGAGACACTATACTCTGCAAGGCTAGAGATGTCCACGATTTGACAATTGATGGACAACATATCTCCTTTTATTCGGATTACTCCCCTACGGTCCAAAAACTGCGGATGAGATTTTCTGATGTAAAGCGGAAGCTGAGAGACATGGGCCTGAAATATTCTATGATGTACCCAGCTAAGCTCAGACTAGTTGCGCTGGGTAAAATCCACTTCTCGCAGTCCCTGAGGAGGCCATGGAGTGGATCGAAAAGAATAGCAGAAGAGTCCGGGACTATAAGGAGAGTTGAAATATTGGTGCATGGGTTCCTGTGTATTCTTGTTCTTTTATTTTTGTAGGTGTTACGGGACATTAGAGACTCATGCGGCCCAGTCACGGCAAAGAGTTGAGGAAAATGACTTTCTTTTCCATAGTTCAAAGCAAAAGGCGGGAGAGGCCTTGGTTGAGATAACGGTTACGTTTTAAACAATTGTTACAGTTGTGTTACGTTGCATAACAGATTGGCTGGTGGTATTCCCCCACTCTCTGCTAGAGAGGGTGATAACGATAAACGAGGTTGAGGAGACGTGAGAGGGTAAAATGTTGGGTGGGGTGGCTCAATGGGATAGGGATTGGGGGGGGGATTGTTCTGAGATAGAGGGAGGGGAGGGGAGGGGAAAGGCTAGGGAGAGATGGTGTGTTTTTGATCTACATGTTCCAAGTTGTGGGAAACTATTCGACCGAGAACAGGATGGCGGAGAAACTTAAAATATTGAGCTGGAATGTGAGAGGACTGGCGGACAGGGGTAAGAGGGCAGCTACTTTGCGCTATGCCATGACTTCTAAACCCTCCATGATAAGTCTCATGGAAACTCATCTGACCAAAGGAAACACTGGGGTCCTGGCTAGAACATGGCTCCAGAGGACATATCATGCTACATACTCTACATATGCGAGAGGGGTGTCGATACTGGTGCATCCTCTGGTATCGTTTGAGGAGGTGGAGGTTAAATTGGACAAAGAAGGGCAGTATGTCTTCTCGGTGTGTAAGGTGTATGGGAGGCTGCTTTGTGTGGTGGCGGTTTACTTCCCGCCGCCGTACAACAGAGCAAAACTGCAGGAAATCATAGACCTGACAAGGCGCTGGGCTGGAGTTCCTATTCTCTTCATTGGAGACTTTAATAATGTCATGAATGTACGGTGGGACAGATGTGGCAGGACCCATAGTGGACACATGGGGGACGAGGAGACACAATTTGCTAGATTTATGGGAGAAATGGGATTGGTGGACCTGTGGAGAGTGAGGAATGTTGGGGTGAAGAGGTACTCTTGCTACTCCTCCTCGCACAGTTGTATGTCTCGAATAGATCTGGCTATAGGGAACACGCTGCTGGACTCTAGAGTTGTTGGGGTTGCGTACTTGCCCCGGGTCATCTCTGATCATGGCCCTTTGCTGGTGGAGTTGCAGATGGGAGTGGGTGGAATGCGATCAGGTGGGGAATGGAAGGTACATCCCGTATGGTTGGATAAGATAGACATGCCCAAAATAGCTGAGGAGATGGAAGAATTTTTTCTACACAATGTGGGTAGTGCGGGGGCAGGAATGGTGTGGGACACTGCCAAGGCGTTCTTGCGTGGGTTATTGATAAGGGAAATATCAAGATGTAAGACCCGGAGTAGAGAGGCTGAAGCTGGAGCATTGGATACTCTGAAAAGAGCAGAGGAGGAGTTGATGGTGGGGCCCACCGCCGAGGCACAGCAGAAAATGAGGAAAGTTCAAGAGGAGGTGGACAGCTTGTTTTTGGCTAAGGCGGAGATGAAGCGAGAATTTCAAAAGACAACCTTTTTTGAGGAAGGGGAGAAGGTAGGACACCTGCTGTCCACTATAGTGGCGGCTCAGAGAACATCGAGCTATATCTATGGGCTATCTCGTCCGGACGGTCCTCTGACAACGGACTCGGAGGGGATCCTGCAGATATTTGAGGAGTACTACCGCGACTTATACACATCCAAACTTGGGGTACCTAGTGACGCCATTGACAGTTTTCTGCTTAGCGCTGACCTGCCCAGGCTGAGTGCCCTGGACGGGATAGTTTAGAGGGACCACTGACGTTGGAGGAACTAGAGGAAGCCATGGCATCCATGACTAATAACAAGGCTCCTGGGGCAGATAGGTTGCCGGTGGAAGTATATAAGCTTCTGGGGGAGGTGATGCTACCAGACTGTGGGAGGTTCTACTGACGGCTATGGAGGAGGGACAATTGCCCCAGTCTATGAGGGAGGCGACCATAGTGGTTATACCCAAAGAAAACAAGGATGTCACGAAGCCAGACTCGTACAGACCCATATCTCTACTGTCGACTGATGTCAAGTTGTTGGCCAAGGTACTGTCTGGCCGGCTGACTCGGGTGATTACTGGTGTGGTGCATCCGGACCAGACTGGATTCATGCCAGACAGATCGACTGCCATTAACTTACGTCGGCTGTTTCTGAATATTCAGATGGCTGCTGATAATTCTGGCCACAGAGTGGTGGTGTCCCTTGATACACACAAGGCCTTCCACAGTGTGGAGTGGGAGTATCTCTGGCGGGTCATGCATCATATGGGTTTTGGTCCGGTGTTCACAACATGGGTGCGGTTGCTGTACTCTTCCCCGCTGGCCCGGATTAGGGTGAACGGAGGTAGGACGGATAGATTCAGTCTGACGAGGGGGACCAGACAGGGCTGCCCTCTCTCCCCGTTACTGTTTGCCCTGGCCATTGAGCCGTTGGCGGCGGTATTGAGACAAACTAATTCGATTACTGGATTTAGATATGGTTCGGTGGAGGAGAGGGTAGCCCTGCATGCTGACGACATTCTACTATTCTTACAAGACTCGAAGGACTCTCTGACTAATACCATGGACATGGTGGATAGCTTTGGACGTCTGTCTGGTCTCCGGATTAACTGGGGTAAGTCACATCTGATGGAGGTGGACAGTGTGGAGGATCGAGGTGTGGAGGAGGTGGCCCATACGCTTTTAAAAAGAGTGAAAGTGTTTAAATACCTAGGTATTCAGATTGCAGCACCGATTAAGGAATTTCTAGATCTTAATGTGCGGCCGATAATTGGGCTTCTGAAAGCTAAGGCGGACACGTGGAGTAGGCTGCCCCTATCGGCGGTGGGTCGCACCAATCTGATTAAGATGGTGTTAATGCCAAAGTTACTTTATGTTTTACACAACTCCCCTGTGTGGATTCCACAGGCAATGTTCCAGCGTATTACGACAATTTTTAGGGATCTGGTTTGGGGAGGCAAACAACCGAGAATTAAACTGGAGACTTTGCAGCGGCCCAAGGAGGAGGGAGGTCTTGCCTTGCCCAACTCTTGGATTTATTTCCTAGATGTTCAGGCCCAACATCTGAGGGGATGGGTGGACGGGGCGAGAGAAGGCTCGCTTCAGGCTATTCTGGAAAATTACATTAATAGACGCCCGTTGGTACAGGGGTTAGAGATGGGTCTGTTTGGGAGGGCTGGTAGGAGGTGTCCAACGCTTGACCTGGTGCACAGATTGTGGACGAAGGTGAAGACTCTCAGGGGGGGTCAACGGGGCGACGGTGTATACCCCAATCTGGAATAATATGCATCTTGGGGAATTCTATAAAATGGGAGAATTGAGGGAATGGACTTGCAGAGGGATAATATGCTTAAATCAGGTGATCGACCGACATGGCCTCAAATCATTTGAATCCTTGAAGTCAGAATTCAGTCTGACGGATAGGCATGGCTTTCAGTATGCACAGGTTAAACATGCATATCATAAGCAGAGTAAAGTAAGGAATTTGTGCATACTGACCGATATTGTACTGGACTACATTTGCATGTCTGGAAGATCGAAGGGGGTGATTTCCTCGATTTATGCTGACCTATTGCATACATTCCTTCTGAAACATCCTGCGAAAGCGAAGGTGAGGTGGGAAAGGGATGTAGGAGTTCTGTCTGAGGATAAATGGAACACAATTTTAGAGTACATCCCCAAATTATCGTTAAGTGAACCAGGTAGAATGTCCCAGCTCTTGCTTGTTCACAAGGCATACCGGTCCTCGGTCTTTCTGCACAGGATTGGGCTGCGGTTAGACTCGGAATGTCCGAGATGTAGGCTAGAAGATGCGGGCATCCTGCACATGATTTGGGAATGTCCACGCCTCGCATCCTTCTGGATTGTAATCCTCACCCTAATAGAAGGGAAATATCACTGTGTGATTCCGCGAGACCGGTGGTCTGCATACTTGGGTATGTGGAGGAAATAGAGGTAGACTCTATGGGGAAGATAGCCATAGCTCGCCTCCTGTACATAGCCAGGAAACTCATTGCCAAATATTGGATCTTGGAGGACACACCCTCTAGGCGGGAGTTTCTTAGACAAGTCTCTTATGTGATTAACCTGGAAGAAAAAATATACTTTAAGAGGAAAAATGCTAAATACCTGGACCGCCTCTGGGCACCGTGGAAATAATTGTGCTGTCTCTGGCAGATGCCAGTCTAATACGATAACTGATAAGCACGATATAACGGTACAGCTCGATACTAGTGAGAACACTGTCAACTGTTAAATATATGGGAGCGTGTTAGTATTTGGAATAGATTGCTGTCTAGCCTGGGTAAGGGAAAAAGGGGAAGGTTGTTGTTTTGTGGGGAGGGGACAGTTTTTGGGAGGTTTATACAAGGGGGAAAAATTGACATTGTGAAGGATTGTATTATGCTTTGTTATTCCTTGCTGATTCTAATAAAATTTATCTGATTTAAAAAAAAAAAAAAAAGGAGGCAGGGAGGGCTATATGCCAGCAGTCAGGACCTCTTAATAAGATCCCACCCAGGCGACCTTTTAACTGTAAGGCTTCTAAAGTCTTTTTTAAAGCTTACAGGGGGGCTAGAAACATGGGGGACCCCTTCCCTGAATGCAGCAGACATGCTGCATTCAGTGCTGCATTCAGTTGGCCATGCACCAGGGGGGTGACAAGTCCTCTTTAATGACCAGGCCAAATTTTACAACTTTGACCAGTGTCATTTTATGAAGTTATAACTCTGGAACACTTCAACGGATCCCACTTAGTCTGAGATTTTTTTTTTGTGAAACATTGTACTTTATGTTACTGTCTAATTTAGAGAGATATTGTTTGTGTTTATTTGTGAAAATATCATCATATTGGCAACATATTTTAAAACTTCTCAATTTTCAAAGTTTTAATTTTTAATCCTTATACCAGTTAATCATGCTGTACAAAATAATTAATACATAATATTCTTATATATACTTTACATCTGCATCATTTTTAAAATGTAATTTTCTTTTGTAAGTATGTTAGAAGGGTTAAAGGTTTAACAGCAATTTCTGATTTTTTTCAAGAAGCTTGCAAAACCTGTTTCTATAGGAACCTATTCAGATTTATATGGCCTTTGTGGAGCCTATATATTGGAAACTCAACAAAAGTGACAGCATTTAAAGAGAACCTGTCACCCTCTGGTGCTTTCAAAAGTGAAAGCACCACTGAATGCAACTTCAGGGAAGCTATGTACTAAGACTCTAGTCCCACTGCACCCCGAAAAAAACACTTTGCAAACTTTACAGTTAAGAGGTCCCGTGGGTCGGGTCTGATTAAGAGGTTCTCATTGCTGGCACAGTCCTCCATGTCTCTGCCTTGTGTGTTCCACCCTCTCTATGTGTCTGCCGCTGCCTCGTCTTTTTCTGGGTCTGCCCCTCTCTTCTACTCCTTGTGATGTCATGCAGGCGCATATTGCTTGGGGTAAGCGGGAATGTATGCAGCATAAGCATTAGCAGGGCGGCCTCTGGTGTGAAGTCACGCATATGCGCCTTATAGCCACCAGGACCTGCTCAGCCAAGCGCTGTGCACCTGTGTGATGTCATAATGAGCAGGAGCAGAAGAGGAGGGCAGACCCAGAAGAAGCAGAGGCGGCGACAGTGATCCGCCACAGGGCCAGGTTACATGGATCCCAGGCGTTAGTTATGGGTGCTGTCAACGATGGTCGGTGCCTGGGGCGGTGGCCCTGGTGGTCCCTTAAAAAGGGGGGGTTTAGTGAAATAAAAGTTATTTTGTGACACCTACAGTGTCCAGTGATGGCACTGGCGCTGCTGCAGACCTCCGGAGATGATGGATGGGCAGACTGATGGTGTTGCTTCCCGTAGGTGGAGCGGGATCCCCGGGGAAGTGATGTGGGAATAGGATGTGGCGGAAGGAGGTGGCTCTGCAGGCGCAATGTCTCTACAGTCTCTGTGTTGGACAGGATCAGGGCTGTAAGAACTGACACACACATTGGGAGTAGTTTTCCGTACCTTTACTGATGTTAAACTGGCACTGTCCAGGGTACACTTCCAGGTGGTCGGGAAGCACTTTTGGATCTCCACATCTAGTGAGTTGTAAAGCCCCCTTGTCTTTCTCTTTGCTCACGCTGAAGCCCTGACCTGTTTGGAGCTTGGCCTTGCCTCCTCTGTGTCTCACACCCATGTTGACTGCACTGAAAACCCTCTGTTGGATGCAGCTGCTCTCCTGCAGTTCCTGGCTCTTGTGTTGAAGGTGCTGCGGGTGCCCGGGAGACTGGAGTCTCCTCGGTATACCGGTGTTTTCTGCTGAGCTAAACTCTCCCTGGCAGACTCGGACTCCGGTGTCGGGGTTACTTCTTGGGGTGAGCCTGTATGGCTCCTCTGCCCGTGTTGCTCTGTTCCTCACCTTGCCTGCGTCCCTCACTCTCGGGTACCTCACACTGGCTAAGGCTCTTCACAGTCCTGACTGGAACACAAATTTGGCTGAAATAAATTGCGGGCACCATGTCGCATTTGCAGGGCCCCTATGCAATGGCGTACCACCTATGGCAGTAGAACACGTGGCCGTTAAGGGGCCAGTGAGTCAGGGGGGCCGATGCCAGCGCAGGCACAAGGTCCCTCCACCATTCATTGCCCTGTCAATTGTATCGGCATCACAGAGCAATGATGAAAGAGGGAGTGGAGCACTCCCTCTTTCACCATTCTCTGCGCTCTGACATCTCAGCACTGCAGAGAATGTGTGGGGTCCAAAATACTGTGTCAAGAGCTGTGTGGGAGCCATTATACTATTTGAAGTTATAGTAGAGGCCATTATACTGTATGAATGCCTGTGTGGGGGTCAGAGTTGGGGATCTTATTGTGTTTGGGTCACCATTCATTGCCGAGGCAATTGAAGGAGGTTCAGTAGGGTCATCACACTCAACCTGTGAAGGGTACTATGGAGGAATTCACTGTGCGGCATCATTGAGTGTATGTGAGGCACTTTTGTTGACTTCTTACTTTATGGCTGTAATGAAAGGGGATTCAATAAAAGAAAAATTACTTTGTAAGCGCTGTAAGATAGTCTGTGGATAAGCTGTGAGATATTCTGTTATGTGACCCAGATGAATTTTAATATTTTTATTTTTAATTTATTTATTGAGGGGGCCAATTAGAAAGTCTGCTATGGGGCCCTGTGATTTCTATGTATGCCTCTGCCCCTAAGGTAACTAAACAGCATACACACCCCACAAATGAACATATTTTCGAAACTACATCCTCAAGAATCCAGGGGTATAGCTAGCATTTTGAACCCACAGCTACTTCACAGAATTTGATGACGTGAGGTCATCATTTTGAAAATTTTCATTTTTTGTCCCAAGAATCTCGCTTTAGCCCCAAATTTTTAACTTTTGCAAGAGGTAACATGAAAAATTGGACTCGAGAGTTTGTTACCCACTTTCTTCTGAGCGTGGTAATACCCCACGTGTGGTCTAAATTCTGTGTGGATATATAGCAGGACTCGGAAGAGAACAAGTGATATTTGGTATTTGGAGTTTAAATGTTGCCGGAATAGACACCTTGCCTCATTTGCAGAGCGACAGACATGCCAATTCAGCAATCCAAAGAAATTCAGGAATAAATGAGAAACAAAGTAATTTAGATTTATCAGTCTGGAAAATGTTATACAGCCATTTCTAAAGCTTTTGGACTCCACAATATCCACAAATGGCAAAAACATGGAGAACCTTTCCAGGAGTGGTCGGCTGACCAAAATTACCCCAAGAGCGCGCAACGACTCATCCAAAAGGTCACAAAAGACCCCACAACACCCTAAGATCTGCAGGCCTCATTTGCCTCAGTTATGGTCAATGTTAATGACTCCACCATAAGAAAGACTGGGCAAAAATGCCCTACATGGCAGAGTTCTAAGATGAAACCCACTGCTGAGCAAAAAGAACATAAAGGCTCATCTCAGTTTAGCCAGCAAAAAATTTTGATGATCTCCAAGGCTTTTGGGAGAATACTCTGTGGACTGACTAGACCAAAGCTGAACTTTTTGCAACGTGTATGTCCCATTACATCCAACGTAGAAGTAACACAGAAAAGGAACATCATACCACCAATAAAATATGGAGGTGATAGTGTGATGGTCTGGGGCTCTATTGCTGCTTCAGGACCTGGAAGGCTTGCTGTGGTCAATTAATTTGCTGTCTCCAAAACATCCTGAAGGAAAATGTCCGGCCATTTGCTCATGACCTCAAGCTAAAGCGCACTTTGTCAAGTAGTAAGGCTTCAGGGCACTAAGTGGCAATATCAACCGTCATGCTCCGGGCGGATTGCCCTATAGACACACTTTGGTTATCTTCAGGACAAAGATCCAAAACACACCAACAAGTCCACCTCTAGGTGGCTTAAGAAAAACAAAATTAAGACTTTGAAGTGGCCCAAACAAAGTCCTAACCTTAATCTAATTGAGATATTGTGGTATGACCTTAAAAAGGCGCTTCATGTTTGGAAACCCTCAAATGTTGTTATTATTTATTTATTTATTTATAGAGCACCATTGAATCCTTGGTGCTGTACATGAGAAGGAGTTACATACAAACAAGTTAAAAATACAATGAACAAATTAACAGTGACAGACTGGTACAGAGGGGAGAGAGGACCCTGCTCTTGCAGGCGGTTAGATGAGGTACGTACAAGTATGGAGGAAAGAAGGAGGTCTTGAGAGGATCGAAGATTACGAGTTGGATGATATCGGGAGACTAGTTCAGAGATATATGGGGATGGGACAGATTGTGTACGGCTTTGTAAGTCAGTGTTAGTATTTTGAATTGGATAAGCTTGGGAATTGGGAACTAGTGGAGGGATTTGCAGAGGGTTGAAGTGGAGGAGCAGTGAGGAGAGAGGTGGATAAGTCAGGCAGCAGAGTTAACGACAGATTGGAGAGGTGCAAGAGTGTTAGCAGGGAGGCCACAGAGGAGGAGGTTGCAGTAGTCGAGACGGGAGATGATGAGGGCATGCACTAGTAGTTTAATAGATTGAGGGTTGAGGAAGGGACGGATGTGGCAGGAGGTAGCGAAAGCTTGAATGTGTGGTCTGAAGGATAAGGCAGAGTCAAGGATCATTCCGAGGCAGCGTTCTTCAGGTAGAAAGTGTGATATCATTTATTGTGATAGACAGATCAGGTAAGGGAGGTGTGCGAGTTGGGTGAAAAATGATGAGTTCAGTTTTGTCTACATTTAGTTTAAGGAAGCTAGAGGAGAAGAAGGAAGGATATGGCTGACACTCTGGGATTCTGGACAGCAGAGAGGTGACGTCTGGGCCAGAGAGGTCGATCTGAGTGTCATCAGCGTACAGGTAGTACAAAAATACATGGGATTTTACGAGTTGTCCTAGGCGAAGGGTATAGATGGAAAAAACAATGTGGATGAATAACAAAAATTCTGCAATGATGAATGGGTTAAAATTCCTCCAGAGCGTTGTAAAAGACTCATTATTAGTTATCAGAAACACTTGATTGCAATTGTTGCTGCGAAGGGTGACCCAACCAGTCATTAGGTTTAGCGTGGAAAAACACTGGCATGAAAAAAAAGGTCAGATTCTCATCCAGGAGAGTTGGATGAGTGACATCCGTTTTTTGATCCGTGTGACATCCGTGTGCAATCCGTTTTTTTTACTCAGCAGCTATTTACTGTATAATCGTTTACAGGAACATTTTACAGTGTTCTGAGCTACAAAATGGTAATGTATCAGTGAAAAAATGGATGCCTCTCCATCCGAGAGTCTGTGTGTCTTCTGTGTGCTGTCCGTGATTTTGTCGGACCCATAGACGTGCATTGGCATGTTGCGATTTGTTTCTCGTCCGTTATCCGGATGACAAAAAAGTGTCCGACGCCGCAAATGTGCGCTCGGACATAGAATGACATTGGTCCGACTGCAATGCGATAAAATCATGCATTGCAGTCGTCCGACTTTCATGCCAATGTGTCTGTACCCTTAGGGGTTCAATCAATGTTTTACACAAGGCCTTGTAGATTTGGATTTCTTTTCCCGTTAATAACAAAGACCTTCATTTATAAACTGCATTCTGTGTTTACTTTTTATCTTTGTCTAATACGGTACATAAATTTGTTTAGTGATCTGAAACATTTAAGTGTGACACACATGCAAAAGAATAAGAAATCAGGAAGGGGGCAAACACTTTTTCATACCACTGTCTATGCTGTATAGAATCAGTGCCCCCTCACAATTGGTATCTACCAGAGAAGTTATAATCACAAGATTTTGAGTCAACTCTAAGAAAAATCTACATCCCTGTATTGCAAAGGAACATCTTTTAATTTGGTAATGATTTTTATCTCATCTACTTTCATTTTTTGTGGTATTCCTCTTTAAAGTCCACAGCGGCTGAGATTATGTAAAAAATTAGCATCTGACTACAACATTGTACTAAGAATGCAAAAAAGACTACATCAATGTTGGTTACAACCTGCTCTGGATCACCTCCTCCAGAAGCAATGTCTGCTTTGTTCAGAATTCAGGACTGCTGCAAGCCAATCACAGGCTTCAGCAGTCCTGTGACATGCATCTCTAGTCACCTGAACACTGCAAGCCAATCACAGGCTTTAGCAGTCCCGTGAAAGGCATCTCTAGTCACCTGGATACTGCAGCCAATCACAGGCTTCAACAGTCCTGTGACACACATCTCTAGTCACCTGAATACTGCAGCTAATCACAGGCTTCAGCAGTCCTGTGACACGAATCTTTAGTCACCTGAACACTGCAAGCCAATCACAGGTTTCAGCAGTCCTGTGAAACGCATCACTAGTCACCTGGATACTGCAGCCAATCACAGGCTTCAGCAGTCCTGTGATACACATCTCTAGTCACCTGAATACTGCAGCTAATCACTGGCTTCAGCAGTCCTGTGACACGAATCTTTAGTCACATGAATGATGCAGCCAATAACAGGCTTCAGCAGTCCTGTGACACGAATCTTTAGTCACCTGAACACTGCAAGCCAATCACAGGTTTCAGCAGTCCTGTGAAACGCATCACTAGTCACCTGAATACTGCAGCCAATCACAGGCTTCAGCAGTCCTTTGACACGCATCTCTAGTCACATGAATGATGCAGCCAATCACAGGCTTCAGCAGTCCTGTAACACGCCAATCAGAGGCTTCAGTGTTTTTGTGACTTTTCAATGAAGAAGACTTGAAGTTCACCTTCAAATTATAGTATTTTAGTCAGTACTTGTAGACAAAGCCGAGTCTAAAACAGAATTGACGGGATAAAATTTCTATAACACTTTTTCCCCTGTGCTTGTTGCTTTTGAATTTGGCTACAATGTGAAAATAAGACATAGAGAGTACTTGAACCAAGGATAGAAGGCTGTATGCCAACTGCTGCTAGCAATTTTAACAAAATGAATCCATAATAGCACAGGCCATTGGTTCATAGACCTGCTTGGATTCCTTACAACTCACAAACTTAGAAAGTCTTATGGTGGGTTTACACGTCCCGATATCGGCCCAATATCGTAGCCAACGACGCGGGAGCGCGCTTTTTGAGCGCGCTTTTCCCCGCATCGCATTGCCGGTTTAGACAGCCCGATATCGGGATACAACGTCCCGACGATGTGTACGCCCCCCAACCCAGGAACGACCATTTAACATGGGAGTGAATGGGTGACGTGGCAGTACACATCGGAGTTGGGCTGTCAGACGGGACGATGCGGCTACAACTGGCATCCGATATCGGGCAGTTGAATAGCACGCTCATTCGACCCCCGATATCGGTTTGCCATCATTCCTGCATCATATCGGATGTTCAGACCGTACAACGCAGGAACGATATCGGGTCCAACTCACGAACCACGTGACTTTTGGATGGAGTTGGGTCGTAGTTGGACGCCGATATCGCGACGTGTAAACCCACCATGAGTTATAGAGACATGCTGCAAAAGCTCAAATGCAAACATTCAATTCTGTTTCTTCCTCGCTCACCTTCAATGACAGGACATGATGTTTCCAGGCTGCGTGAAATTCTTGGGGTTGAGATCTTGTCAAGTGTGGAAGGCATAGATTTTGAACGCAATCTCTTACCGGAGCTGTCTTCATCCTTCCAAAATTAGATATTAGACATTATGTGATGAGAAGAATTTATTTTCTGATCTGTGTATAGATATATAATTACGAGGTCTTGAAGTAGAAATACTCATAGGGATATATCAAACCAGAGGACAACACAGGTGGAGTCCTTATATAGAATCTAATCACCAGATATTTCCTGAACTACCTTAAATCAGCAAAATTTAAAGATTGCAGTTTTGATAAAATCACTTTTTTATTGCAGATCTACCAGTTCTCTGAATGCTCAGCTCTGTATAACCTCACCAACACCACTGATTGGCAGCTTATTCTGTACACAGCACATAGGCAGAAAGCTGCCAGTTAGGCTACTTTCACATCAGCATTCCTCAGCATTTTGCTGCATCTGCCACCTATCGGAACACTTGCGGGAAGACTGCATTCGGCCTAATTCATTCTCTATGGGACTTACGGAAATTTGTGGCCCATCCGATTTTGCACTTGCAAAAAGTAAAAAAAATGCTGCTAGTAGCAGTTGCTGTCGATTGCTGCAAGTGACCGGATTGGCTGGATCCAGGTTAAAACCGCAAGTGATGTACATGTATGCAAGTCCCATAGGGAATGCATTAGGTCGAATGCAGTCTTGCCGCAGCGAAAAAAACGCTGTTTACCGCATTTTTTTCACGGCCGCAGCTGCCGAAACCGCACTTGCCGCACCTGCTGCAAGCCCCATAGACATTGCATGGGGCTTGCCGCAGGTGAACCGCAACTTGGCCGTTAGGCGGCAGATGTGGTAAATCCGCCGCATCTGTCACAATCAGCGAAAAACGCTGATGTGAAAGGGGTCTAAGTGATACATTGCTGGAAGCAGGGTCTCTGTCTCGACATTATGTTATGCTCAGAATTGGTGGCAAAAACCTGATGACAAATTAACTCAGACTACCATCCAAATCTATAAACATAGAGCACGGAGCTGTAATGTTGTAAAGGGTGTTCAAACCCCTTTGGCACTGCTCAGAGATTTCAGGTACAGTTTTCAGATTTCTGATACAACTCCAGATTCAATGAACTCTTGTTCAAATTACTATCAGTGCTAAAAATATTTAAAGGTTTATTCCCATCTTGTACAATTATAGGATATCTAAAGTATATGCAATTAACATGTGTTATGTATGATAGATTCTGGGGCCACTGTGGACCCACATTTGTTGTGAGATCTGGACCCTGTCCCTTTCCACGGTTAGTGACTCGTCCATTGATTTTTATGGGAATTCAAATTTACTCTCCACATCAGTGGTGCCCATTTCTCGATATATATGTGGATTTCTAAGGTGGGAACAGCCGCAATTATCATACGTTTATGTCATATACTGTGCATGTGACTTTAAGATAAAAGTTAAGAATACAAGTTTATACACTGTATTGATCTGAATCTCTATCGAGGTCCTGATTCTACCATTGTAATCAACTGGTACCTATCATTTAGATTACATTTACCACGTAACACTTCATTAACTTTTAATGACATGATTTGTTATCTTATCAAAAAGATTTTAAAATGCAATGTTTATACCATGTTTTCTTTCTTAGCACTTGTAAGATCTCTGGGTCCTCAGGCGTCCTCGGTCTCATCTCTAGATGAGAAGCCATCAGGTGGTGAGCAAGGTGGTAGTCATCCTCTGACGAGAGCAGAGTCTGCTAGAAACAAGTGGACTTGGAATAATGCACCAAAGAAAGGTCATACGTCGCCTCGCTCAATGGGAGGTAAAAGCAAGGCAAATCAGATAGGGTACCTTTACATGCCGCTACAACATGGTGGAAACAACCAGGTAGATGAGAGAAATGTATCTTGCACCGCCAAATCAACCCGAGGTAGCGGCGTGTAAACATGGTTGTTTCCACCCGTCACTTGCGGCACCTGTTTCAGAGCAGAGCTCTAAAACAGGTTGATTTCAACCCGATGGTAGCGGCCTGTATCGGCGTGTAAACAAGGAACAAGAGGGTTGTTTCGACACATTGCCATCTACCTGGGGCGTGACACAGCCTCCGGGAAACCGCCCCCCTTCAGCGATCATTGGAGGCAGCTCCTGCGTTGCAATTGGTTGTTCCTGCATAGGGCGGCATATTTAAGGAGCTGACCAGTCACACTACACAATTGCTCGAGCGTCATGTATTAGGCAGCCTCCTGCGCTGGCTGGCCAATCATGATGCTATTGCTTTGTCCTATCAGCATACGAAATTCTCGTAATCCACAATTCTGGCACGCCTATGTGTTGTCCATGCTGCACCAGGTCCTCCCATATTACCTTCTGTTACGGCGTGTAAATGAGGTAAGGTGCTCTACAGAAGGTAACTTTAGGCACCCGGCAGTGCATCCAGAGATAGATTCAACCTTCTGTAGTGCACCTTATAGCGGCGTGTAAAGGCTATGCGGGTACCGTTTGTAACCGTTGCTGCGTGCTCGTGCACGTGAAGCACCCGGTTGTTTCCACCATGTTGTAGCGGCGTGTAAAGGCACCCTTAGAGGTAATCTATCTAACCATACCCTGATTGAGGCCCAGATTGAAGTATTTAAACTTAGTTTAACCTTTATCCCCAGTTCTAATTTTGTCTCTTTTACTTTAGCCAAAGATCTGAGTCTGTTCCTGAGGAAACTTGTACTGCACAAGCTCACTCGAGACAACAGGCGACTTCCACCTCCCCCACCAATCCCTCACACCAATCTGAGACTGATAACTTGATGGCACTGGAGGAGCTTGAGGAGGAGTCAAGGTCATCTTTAACAGATACGTTTCGGACGCATGTGTATCCGAGGTGTTTCCCTCCTTCTCTACATGTCCTCAGGTAGACATTTTCAATACACTGGTTTTGAGAGACCTAGAACAACTAGACACCAAAAGATTTACGAAAAACCTCTCTAAGGGTATGTGCACATTGGACGGTTCTGCATCATTGCAGACCATCAGAAAACCGGTGGAGAATTTCAGAAACTGAGATTCCTGACCTCAGCAGTGTCCATCGTTTTGTTAGCGTTTTTCTAACGTTTTGTGTTCGGTTTATTAGCGTTTGTACAGCGTGTTCTCGGCAATTTCCCCGGCGTTTTTCTTAGAGTTTTTAAGACTGTTTTTTGTGCACTTGTAAGCTAGATACGCTGGGAAAACGCTCAAAAGAAGTCACTTGCTCTATCTTTGAAAACCGGTGGAAAACCGGTGAAGAAAGTGGAAAGGAGACAAAAAACAACAACGTTCTAATGTACACAGCGTTTTCTAAAATCCATTGACTAGCATGTTAATCCAACCGGTGGTTAGGATTAACATAAATTAACATAAAACTCAGCGGAAAACGCCGACGGAAAACGCTAAAAAACAGCCCACAAAACGTCCAATGTGCACATACCCTTATAGACAGAGCGCAGCTCTTCAGGAGCTGGAAAACTTGTAGGGGGTGTGAGGTAGCGCCCTAGGGGAACCCGCTTGGCACGGGGAAAATGACAGCAGAGACTACATTTCAACGTAACATAACCAGCGGATTTATTAATTTCTGTCATAAACCGCTTTCAAACACATAAACCATAACACTGTATTTCCATTTTCACATATAATATGCATATCCTTACATTGCATTATATGACATTCCCATATGACATTACATTACAGGACATTCATATACGTTTTCCCCAGAACTTCAAGGCGCACCCACCGACCCTTGCAGACCTCAGTCTGGTTCTAAAGACGGCTATCACCGTCTATCACCCTGACAGGGATCATTCCCCATCCTATTGCACACGAGTCATCACACATGGCACTTTTTCATAACCATTATGACTCACGCATGACACAGCATTCATGGCATTTTTACATAAACCAATATGCTACATACTCAGGGCCCACAATAGTACCAGGAACCCTGTCACTCAGTACACACAAGACCTCCATGGATCCACCGGGATCCAGGACACTTACATCTGGATCAACGGGACCATATCATGACTCACTCAGTCAGTCCCAAAGTTGGCTGTGACCGCCTGGCTCTTGAGCCGTACTCCGTCTCTCACACCGCACATCTGACCGCCTGGCCCTTGAGCCATCCTCGGTCCTCATCACACATATGACCGCCTGGCCCTTGAGCCGTCCTCGGTCCTGGACACTTGCTGGCATGCACGCATCTTTGTGCCACCGGCATGGAGCTGGCAGGCTCCCATCACTTCCCCCACCGGGGACGGATCACTTCCAGCACCTCCTCACATGGCAGTGGTCTGGACTTCTGACTCCCATCGTCCTCTCCTCACTCAGACACCTGGCAGGTTCTTATCCAGGCTGCTCACTCACAGCTGCAACACAGTGAGTCAATCAGCACATCTTCACTCACACACAGACCTGAGATGTGATTAACCCCCCGTGCACCATTCAGGTTTAGCCCAGCAAAGCACTCATCCCCACAGGTTCAGCCGCTCATTAGGCTCATGAATGTATCGGATCTTCAGCACTCACACTCAGCTGTTTTACTCAGCTCATGAAAACCCTTCAGCTGTTAACCCCTGTACATTGGACAGGTTTCACACAGCACACACAATCAGGAAAACCAGCCCATGTGAACAGAGACCTGCATTGATAACCCGTGTGATGCACCCGGCCAGGGGCCACATCACCACAGGGGTCATCATCAAGTCAGCAGACAAGGGGGAAACGTTGTGTTGTGGCCCTTGGATACGTATAAGAAGGAAGTGATGGGTCAGTTGCGCAATAAACTGTTTTATGAACAATTCCCCTCAAACACCATAGGCCGTTTTTCAGTTGAACTTGCCAGTGTCCTTGAGGATGCCTTTGAAAGGGGTGTTATCCCTAAAAAGGTTTTGGATGGCCTCATTGTCAAGTCACCGGTGATCCCCACCTTCTATTTGTTACCAAAAATAAATAAGAATCCATGGACCCCGCTGGGTTGTCCGATTGTCTCTGGCATGGGGGGGTTTGCGATATCACTTGCAAATTTATTGAACACTATTTGCATCCCTTGGTGGAAACGCTGCCCTCCTATGTCAGGGGCACTTCGGACATCCTGCGGCGTCTGGATGAACTTACCTTGGAGGGTGGGGTTTCGCTCGTGGCGGTTGATGTGGAGGCCCTATACACCTGCATTGAACACCACCATGAGTTACCGGCGGTTAGGCACTTTCTGGAGATGAGTAATCTGGAATTGCATCTCTGTTCCCTAATACTCGCTTTGCTCGAATTTGTTTAAAACACAACTTCTTCCTTTTCGGGGACTGGTTCTAGCTACAGAAGTGAGGCACTGCGATAGGCGCGGCCTGTGCCCCGTCATACGCAAACCTCTTTCTTCAATGATGGGAACGGGAGGTTTTCGGCGACGGGGTGCCGGCTGTGGCTTAAGCACAGTGCTGGTTGTGCTATATTGTTGATATACTGATTATCTGGGGTGGATCCGTTCCTGAACTGGAGGAGTTTATCTCCTTCCTGAACTGATGATCTCAACATCATCCTTACTTACAAACATCATCCTGAAAGCATTGAGTTTCTGGATATTAAGATCACTATCCATTCAGGGGGTGATGTTGGGACCAGCATTTTCAGAAAGGAGACCCCCGTCAACTCCCTCCTGCATGCGTCATCTGCGCACATGGGGTCCACGATCGGAGCAATCCCTATAGGCCAATAGGCGGATTTGCTCAGATAATACGGACTTCGAAGTGTGTGCAGGAGAGGTTTGTTGATAAAGGGTACAGTAATCGGTGCATTAACCAGGGATATAGGAGAGCAAGGGCTACACCGAGATGCACTTTACTTTCTCCCAGAGCTCCAGAAAGCCCTACTGATCGGCCCGTGGGGAGGTTCATTTCTACCTATAATCATCAATGGCACGCCATCGGGGGCATCGTCAACAGACACTGGCAAGTTCTTAAGATGGATCCAGCTCTCCGGGAATTTGTTCCAGACCGTCCACTTACGACGGCAAGAGGTGGCAGGAGTCTTCGGGACATTTTGGTTCACAGCCATTATGTGCATAGGGCTGTGCTGCCCTTCAACATAGGGAAACCTAAGTGGGGCTGCTACCCCTGCGGCTCCTGCCTTGCCTGCAGGAATATTGTGAGGGCTACATCATTCATGAGAGTGGATAGGAAGAAGGAATTTGAAATTAGACAATACATCACCTGTGGCAGTGTTAGGGTCATATATTATGTCACATTTTCCAATGCTCTTTAGATGTAAGAGAACATGTGAGAGACATATCAGGGGGTGATCTGAAAAAGGCACTCACCAAAATGGAATGCCGCTGGATATATAGACGGGCACAATGATACCGGGGACTTTGAATGAGCGGCGGAGTTTCTCCCCTTTCTCTGAACCCTGGAATTCTGTTCTGTATGTGTCCCTCTCCTTTCCCTCCTCCTTCCCGGAAGCTCCTAATATCATTCTGCCTTCAACATGTGGTTTTTAGACCCAGGATTGCACAGGATTGTTTCAGTCCTGATTTCTCCGCTCATTCAGATAAGTATGTGTGTCCCACGATTCCTGCTGTAATGTGGGACTCACCCTCTTTCTCTCTCCATCCCCAATGTATTTGGGGATCTGCCATCCCTTGGTGGTTTTATCAAGTGTCGATGTGGCGCCCCTGCGGACCGGTTGCCACGAGGTGGCGCAGCAGCTGGGACTGGTAAGTTGGTCACCCCACACACACCCAACAAATCCCTCGATTTCAAGTTTAAGTTACTTCATGTCTAGCAACGGGACTGTAGGAGGCGCAAGGTGGATGGTGGAACGTTAGGAGAAGACCCGGTAAGGGGTGGAGACACAACCAATAGGACAGCGACACAACACCAGGGGCTTTTGGAGGCTAGTTGAGTGGAGAAGGAGAAGTAGTGAGAGAACAAGAGTAACACCCGTCAGCCAGAGACACCAGACTGAAAGA
Source organism: Allobates femoralis (assembly GCA_033576535.1). Taxonomy (NCBI): domain Eukaryota; kingdom Metazoa; phylum Chordata; class Amphibia; order Anura; family Aromobatidae; genus Allobates; species Allobates femoralis. The sequence goes on from JARQOC010000003.1 coordinate 365,669,444, forward strand.
AACCGGACCTCGGGTAAGCCGCCATCAGAGGTACTACATTCCTGCGGTTAGGGAGTGTAGTGCCCCTGTTCTCCAGGTGCTGGGATGGTGCAGTTGAGCCCAAAGAGCACACATACAGCACACGACCCTTAGGCCCAGGGATGGTGGGTGGACCCTAAGGGAGGGCCCAGGTTCATATAGGGGGACAGGAAAGTGTCAGTGTAAAGGAGAGTCAGTAGAAGAAGACCGGAGCAGTAACACCAGCTGATGAGGAGAAGTAGTAGGGACTGTAGAGGCGGTGTGGTGCCAACTCCCATGAGCTAGAGCCTCATCACCCCACTCGCCCACGGAAGGGAGAGACTGGCCGGCAGAGAAAGAGAAGAGCCCTTGGGGTGTGGAAGAGACAGCGATCTCCCGTACGCCTGAATATGCCAAGACAGAGGGGTTGGTGGACGACACAGGGACCTGGCCCTGAACACGGTGCGGATAATTTATGCCCAAGCCATAAATCTGGAGGCTCCAGATTTCTAATGGGATCTGTGGCCGAACACCCGACACATCTTGGGGAAGGTGGCCGAACTAGGGAACAGTGCCCGGGAGAGGAACCTAATGGTGACCAGGACACAGATAAGCACTAGTGGTCACCGGTACTTGAGCTCTGTGCTGCAGAGAGCGTTGAGAGCTTGGGGAGCAGAGTGACGACCCACTCGCCCCAGAAGAGAACTACTCCTTATAGCACTGAGAGAGAGGAAAACCGCCAGAGACTGAGACACCTAGAGCAGACAGAAAGGGAACCAACCGTGTCTTGACTGTATCAACCCGGCTCTGGAGAAAGAGCGTACCCAGCGGCAATGTTTAACACCTGAGTAAAAGTAATGGAACTGCAGCTGTGGTGTGTGAGACTTTTAGTAGCGGCGACCATCAGCTGTAGAGGCCACCTGAAACACCAAGGGTAATGCTGACCGAGTGAACATCTGCCAGGTAAACCACTCCACTGCCCTGGTGACCGCACTCCACCTGCAGGGAGCAGAACCATCCAAGCTGGCGGTCACCGTCCCAGAGGTTCTGAAGCACGCGCTAGCTGCGTACCACAGGTGGCATCACGAATACCCCCTTTATCCCCTCAGACCTTCCCTGTCATCACCCCCCGTTTATTAAAATGACACCGCCAGGTCTCGGCCCTCGTCTGTCCCCGTGAAAAGAACCGAAAAGAGGTGAAGAAGAACAACGAGTAACCGCACGGTTCCTGAGTCTACCCCAGCCATGGAGTGGGCATGTCATATGGCTAGCCCGGGTCCCAGGCTGAGAACCGAGGGAACCAAACAAAGATTTACGGCAATTTCAACACCACACTTGGGTTTATAAATGCATATACATTTTTATTATTGATTTGATCAAGTCACACACAAATAAAACCATCCCCTAAAACAACTCCAAGACAGTGTGGTTACAGTCATCTACTTATATAATCGGGAGTTGGGAATTCGGGCGCTGTAGCCGAATCCCAGACTCCTTTGCGCGAGCCGCATCCTAGCAACCGTCGGCCCCGTAAAGCAGCCCAGGGACACAGACCCGGGGAGACAGAGGAGCCCCGGACCCGCACCCTGCAGCTCAGGAACACAGGACACCCGGCCACAGACAGAAGCCCGGGACCTACTCCCCTGCACCTCAGGGACACAGCACAGCAGACCCGGGGAACACCCGGGGAGACAGAGAAGCCCTGGACCCGCTCCCCTGCACCTCAGGGACACAGCACAGCAGACCCGGGGAAGACCCGGGGAGACAGAGAAGCCCCGGACCCGCTCCCCTGCACCTCAGGGACACAGCACAGCAGACCCGGGGAGACAGAGAAGCCCCGGACCCGCTCCCCTGCACCTCAGGGACACAGCACAGCAGACCCGCGGAAGACCCGGGGAGACAGAGAAGCCCCGGACCCGCTCCCCTGCACCTCAGGGACACAGCACAGCAGACCCGGGGAAGACCGGGGAGACAGAAGCCCCGGACCCGCTCCCCTGCACCTCAGGGACACAGCACAGCAGACCCGGGGAAGACCCGGGGAGACAGAGAAGCCCCGGACCCGCTCCCCTGCACCTCAGGGACACAGGACACGCGGGTAGACACAGAAGCCCCGGACCCGCACCCTGGAGGTCACGGACACAGGACAGGCGGGGCTGCAGCCTACTATCACCTCTCACCCCCCCCCCCGCCCCTCAACTAGCACCAGCTGCCGCTCGCCCGGAGCTCTGTCATTGTACGCTGCAGAGCCGGCGGGGCTGCAGCCTGCTGTCACCTCCCCCCGTCCCTCAACTTGCACCAGCTGCCTCTATCATCTCCTCCCGCACAGCCCCCTCTATCATCTCCATCCCGCACAGCCCCCTCTATCATCTCCATCCCGCACAGCCCCCTCTATCATCTCCTCCCCGCACAGCCCCCTCTATCATCTCCTCCCCGCACAGCCCCCTCTATCATCTCCTCCCCGCACAGCCCCTCTATCATCTCCTCCCCGCACAGCCCCCTCTATCATCTCCTCCCCGCACAGCCCCCTCTATCATCTTCTCCCCGCACAGCCCCCTCTATCATCTCCTCCCTGCACAGCCCCCTCTATCATCTCCTCCCCGCACAGCCCCCTCTATCATCTCCTCCACCCACAGCCCCCTCTATCATCTCCTCCCCGCACAGCCCCCTCTATCATCTGGTCCCCGCACACACCCCTCTATACTCTGCTCCCCGCACACACCCCTCTATACTCTGCTCCCCGCACACACCCTCTATACTCTGCTCCCCGCACACACCCCTCTATACTCTGCTTCCCGCACACACCCCTCTATACTCTGCTCCCCGCACACACCCCTCTATACTCGCCTCCCCGCACAGCCCCCTGTATACTAGCCTCCCGCACTCCCGCCTGTATACTCTGTTCCCCGCACAGCCGCCTGTATACTCTGCTACCCGCACAGCCGCCTGTATACTCTGCTACCCCCACAGCCGCCTGTATACTCTGCTCCCCACACAGCCGCCTGTATACTCTGCTACCCGCACAGCCGCCTGTATACTCTGCTCCCCGCACAGCTGCCTGTATACTCTGCTACCCCCAGACCCGCCTGTATACTCTGCTACCAACAGAGCCGCCTGTATACTCTGCTACCAACAGAGCCGCCTGTATACTCTGCTACGCAAAGAGCTGCCTGTATAATCTGCTACCCACAGAGCCGCCTGTATACACAGCCGCCTGTATACTCTGCTCCCCGCACAGCCGCCTGTATACTCTGCTCCCCGCACAGCCGCCTGTATACTCTGCTCACCGCACAGCCGCCTGTATACTCTGCTCCCCGCACAGCCGCCTGTATACTCTGCTCCCCGCACAGCCGCCTCTATACTCTGCTCCCCGCACAGCCGCCTGTATACTCTGCTACCCACACAGCTGCCTGTATACTCTGCTACCCACACAGCCGCCTGTATACTCTGCTACCCACACAGCCGCCTGTATACTCTGCTCCCCGCACTGCCGCCTCTATACTCTGCTCCCCACACAGCCGCCTGTATACTCTGCTCCCCGCACAGCCGCCTCTATACTCTGCTCCCCCCACAGCCGCCTGTATACTCTGCTCCCCGCACAGCCGCCTCTATACTCTGCTACTCACACACCCGCCTGTATACTCTGCTACTCACACAGCCGCTTTATACTCTGATACCCACACAGCCGCCTGTATACTCTGCTACCCTCACAGCTGCCTGTATACTCTGCTACCCACAGAGCCCCCTGTATACTCTGCTCCCCCACACCCGCCTATATACTCTGCTCCCCGCACACCCGCCTGTATATACAGCCGCCTGTATACTCTGCTCCCCGCACAGTCGCCTGTATACTCTGCTCCCCGCACAGCCGCCTGTATACTCTGCTCCCCGCACAGCCGCCTGTATACTCTGCTCCCCGCACAGCCGCCTGTATACTCTGCTCCCCGCATAGCCGCCTGTATACTCTGCTCCCCGCACAGCCACCTGTATACTCTGCTCCCCGCACAGCCGCCTGTATACTCTGCTCCCCGCACAGCCGCCTGTATACTCTGCTACCCGCACAGCCGCCTGTATACTCTGCTCCCCGCACAACCGCCTGTATACTCTGCTCCCCACACAGCCGCCTGTAAACTCTGCTACCCGCACAGCCGCCTGTATACTCTGCTCCCCGCACAGCTGCCTGTATACTCTGCTACCCCCAGACCCACCTGTATACTCTGCTACCAACAGAGCCGCCTGTATACTCTGCTACCAACAGAGCCGCCTGTATACTCTGCTACGCAAAGAGCTGCCTGTATAATCTGCTACCCACAGAGCCGCCTGTATACTCTGCTACCCACAGAGCCGCCTGTATACTCTGATACCCACAGAGCCGCCTGTATACTCTGCTACCCACAGAGCCGCCTGTATACTCTGCTACCCACAGAGCCGCCTGCATACTCTGCTACCCACAGAGCCGCCTGTATACTGTGCTACCCACAGAGCCGCCTGTATACTCTGCTACCCACAGAGCCGCCTGTATACTCTGCTACCCACAGAGCCGCCTGAATACTCTGCTACCCACAGAGCCGCCTGTATACTCTGCTACCCACTGACCCCCCTGTATACACACAATTCATTTCACCGCGCTCCCGATGCAATTGCATCGGGCCTTTTTACTAGTATATTCATAATTGCAGGCTTATATACCGTAACAGTGCATTCAAAATATGTCAGCATAAGATAGGTTTAAAATTTGCATTAAATCATATACCTCCTTTTTCCTTTTTATATGTTCACTTGAGGGCAGGGATACAGATTGTACATTGTAAAAAGATATCCATTACCCATCCTATTGCACATCACCAGTACCCTTGGTGTTTCAGGTGGCCTCTACAGCTGATGGTCGCCGCTACTAAAAGTCTCACACAACACAGCTGCAGTTCCATTACTTTTACTCAGGTGTTAAACATTGCCGCTGGGTACGCTCTTTCTCCAGAGCCGGGTTGATACAGTCAAGCCACGATTGGTTCCCTTTCTGTCTGCTCTAGGTGTCTCAGTCTCTGGCGGTTTTCCTCTCTCTCGGTGCTATAAGGAGTAGTTCTCTTCTGGGGCGAGTGGGTCGTCACTCTGCTCTCCAAGCTCTCAACGCTCTCTGTAGCACAGAGCTCAAGTACCGGTGACCACTGGTGCTTATCTGTGTCCCGGTCACCATTAGGTTCCTCTCCCGGGCACTGTTCCCTAGTTCGGCCACCTTCCCCAAGATGTGTCGGGTGTTCGGCCACAGTGGCATCAATTGCCCCAGAGTTTCAGTATCAAGTAGGAGCCGCACACAGGATTCTTTTTTTGCAGCCTTTATTCTTCCTTATGGGGTCTTACATAGTGGAGGGTGCGGGAGGGAGGACAGGGAGCAGCTTATACTACGGCCGTTTCGCACCGTCAGTCGTGCTTCTATGGGCACAGCTGCAGAGATGGTCGTGTCTGTAAGAAACGGATCATTTCAGATTGGGCACGAAAAGAAGTAGACATTTTCGTTTGGCTGGAAGATCCCTTTCCAACACACCTATTCCCCTTTCCACCAACAGCAGGCCTTTTGCCACTCATTTTGGAGGTTAACTAATTGGCAACTCTGTAATAGTTGGCACAAAAAACTATGGATGGAAACCGAGGAGAGCTGAGTGGCCAAACTGTGGTACTATCACTTCCAGTTTAGAAAAAGAGCACGGCTGCACACAGGATAAACGTGCTCATTCCATTTATACAGGAGGATTGTACCCGTAGAAGCACCAGCTGAGCGTGAAACGTTTGTTGTACCATCGGGGCTACCCGGTTCTCCTTCCTTTGCACCCCCACCTGTAACACCCCTGTGATGCAATAAATGGAATGAGCACGTTTATCCTGTGAGCAGCCCTGCTCATTTTCGAAAACATATCGCTGTTGTGGAGGAAGTGTGCACCAGGAATAGAGGCTCACAGTGTGTGGGACCTGCATGAGAGGTCCCAGGGGATCCAGGAGGGCTGCTGGAACTGACAGAGACGCACGGAGAGAGTGGTGGTGCTGGCTTTAATCTGCAAACTGTAAGTGTTATAGAAATTGTGGTACTATGCTGAAAGGATTGCATGGGCTAGATGCAGTTAACAATTGTTATTAGATACACAGGCGGTGTAGCTTTCTTGACAGCTGGGCTAATCCGCTGACTACCAGACACTGCAACTAGACCCAAAGGATTGCCTGGGCTAGATGCAGTTAAAAATTGTTACTAGATAGACAGGCGGTGTAGCTTGATTCACAGCTGGGCTACTCCGCTGACTACCAGACACTGCATCTAGCCCAAAAGGATTGCCTGGGCTAGATGCAGTTAACAATTGTTATTAGATACACAGGCGGTGTAGCTTGCTTGACAGCTGGGCTACTCCGCTGACTACCAGACACTGCAACTAGACCCAAAGGATTGCCTGGGCTAGATGCAGTTAAAAATTGTTACTAGATAGACAGGCGGTGTAGCTTGATTCACAGCTGGGCTACTCCGCTGACTACCAGACACTGCATCTAGCCCAAAAGGATTGCCTGGGCTAGATGCAGTTAAAAATTGGCTAAAGACAGGTGGTGTAGCTATCTTCACACTTCCACTACTAGCCCAAAAGGATTGGCTCAGCTAGATTTGGCCAGATCCTGTGAAAAACACTTGCACAGCACTGGCACACACCTGCCTGGCAAAAAGTGCTAGGAACTGCTCTAACCTAGCTCTCAAAAGGGCAGAAATTACAACAAGTTCCTACTTCATTGAACTAGCCCTCAAAAGGGCTGATATTACAACTAGTCCCTACTTCTCTGCACTAGCCCTCAAAAGGGCTGATATTACAACTAGTCCCTACTTCTCTGAACTAGCCCAAAAAGTGGGACATACTAAAAAGAATGAAGAAAAGGAATAAATAAAAAGAATGAAGATAATAATTCATTACCAAAATAATATGTAGATGTAAAAAAGGTTTCTTGGGAATCTTAGACATGGAATGAACATGAAATATCTGTAGATTATAGGAGAATGAGCACATATTCCATATAACCAGGTGTATATTATGTTACCAGAGCATTATAGGTGTGGAATGAATGTGAAATATCTGTAGATAATAGGAAAATGAACACATACACCTGGTTATATAGAATATATTATGTTACCTGTGCATTTTAGGTGTGGAATGAAGATGAAATATCTGTAGATAATAGGAAAATGAACACATATCCCATATAACCAGGTGTATATTATGTTACCTGAGTATTTTAGGTGTGGAATGAACGTGAAATATCTGTAGATAATAGAAGAATGAACACATACACCTGGTTATATGGGATATATTATGTTACCTTAGCATTTTAGGTGTGGAATGAAGATGAAATATCTGTAGATAATAGAAGAATGAACACATATCCCATATAACTAGGTGTATATTATGTTACCTGAGCTTTATAGGCGTGGAATAAAGATGAAATATCTGTAGATAAAGAAGAATGAACACGTATCCCATATAACCAGGTGTATATTATGTTACCTGAGCATTTTAGGTGTGGAATGAACGTGAAATATCTGTAGATAATAGGAAAATGAACACATACACCTGGTTATATGGGATATATTACATTACCTGAGCATTTTAGGTGTGGAATGAAGATGAAATATCTGTAGATAATAGGGGAATGAACACATATCCCATATAACCAGGTGTATATTATGTTACCTGAGCATTATAGGTGTGGAATGAACGTGAAATATCTGTAGATAATAGGAAAATGAACACATACACCTGGGTATATGGGATATACAGTGTTGGCCAAAAGTATTGACACCCCTGCAATTCTGTCAGATAATACTCAGTTTCTTCCTGAAAATGATTGCAATCACAAATTCTTTGGTATTATTATCTTCATTTAATTTGTCTTCAATGAAAAAGCACAAAAGAGAATGAAGCAAAAAGCAAAACATTGATCATTTCACACAAAACTCCAAAAATGGGCCAGGACAAAAGTATTGGCACCCTCAGCCTAATACTTGGTTGCACAACCTTTAGCCAAAATAACTGCGATCAACCGCTTCCAGTGACCATCAATGAATTTCTTACAATGCTCTGCTGGAATTTTAGATAATTCTTCTTTGACAAACTGCTCCAGGTCTCTGATATTTGAAGGGTGTCTTCTCCAAACTGCCATTTTTAGATCTCTCCACAGGTGTTCTATGGGATTCAGGTCTGGACTCATTGCTGGCCACCTTAGAAGTCTACAGTGCTTTCTCTCAAACCATTTTCTAGTGCTTTTTGAAGTGTGTTTTGGGTCATTGTCCTGCTGGAAGACCCATGACCTCTGAGGGAGACCCAGCTTTCTCACACTGGGCCCTACATTATGCTGCAAAATTTGTTGGTAGTCTTCAGACTTCATAATGCCATGCACACAGTCAAGCAGTCCAGTGCCAGAGGCAGCAAAGCAACCCCAAAACATCAGGGAACCTCCGCCATGTTTGACTGTAGGGACCGTGTTTTTTTCTTTGAATGCCTCTTTTTTTCTCTTATAAACTCTAAGTTGATGCCTTTGCCCATAAAGAGAGAACATTCTTCCAAAACATTTTAGGCTTTCTCAGGTAAGTTTTGGCAAACTCCAGCCTGGCTTTTTTATGTCTCGGGGTAAGAAGTGGGGTCTTCCTGGGTCTCCTACCATACAGTCCCTTTTCATTCAGATGCCGACAGATAGTACGGGTTGACACTGTTGTACCATCGGACTGCTGGGCAGCTTGAACTTGTTTGGATGTTAGTCGAGGTTCTTTATCCACCATCCGCACAATCTTGCATTGAAATCTCTTGTCAATTTTTCTTTTCCGTCCACATCTAGGGAGATTAGCCACAGTGCCATGGGCTTTAAACTTCTTGATGACACTGCGCACGGTAGACCCAGGAACATTCAGGTCTTTGGAGATGGACTTGTAGCCTTGAGATTGCTCATGCTTCCTCACAATTTGGTTTCTCAAGTAAGTCCTCAGACAGTTCTTTGGTCTCCTTTCTTTTCTCCATGCTCAATGTGGTACACACAAGGACACAGGACAGAGGATGAGTCATCTTTAATCTATGTCAACTGGCTGCAAATGTGATTGTTATTGCCAACACCTGTTAGGTGCCACAGGTAAGTTACAGGTGCTGTTAATTACACAAATTAGAGAAGCATCACAGGATTTTTCTAAGGATGCCAATACTTTTGTCCACCCCCTTTTTTATGTTTGGTGTGGAATTATATCCAATTTGGCTTTAGGACAATTCTTTTTGTGTTTTTTTTAATTAAAGTCAAATCAAATGAAGATAATAATACCAAAGAATTTTTGATTGCAATCATTTTCAGGAAGAAACTGAGTATTATCTGACAGAATGATAGGGGTGTCAATACTTTTGGCCAACACTGTATTACCTTACCTGAGCATTTTAGGTGGGGAATGAAGATTGAATATTTGTAGATAATAGGAAAATGAGCACATATCCCATATAACCAGGTGTATATTATGTTACCTGAGCATCATAGGTGTGGAATGAATGTGAAATATCTGTAGATAATAGAAGAATGAACACATATCTCTTATAATCAGGTGTATATTATGTTACCTGAGCATTTTAGGTGTGGAATGAACGTGAAATATCTGTAGATAATAGAAGAATGAACACATATCCCATATAACCATGTGTATATTATGTTACCTGAGCATTTTAGGTGTGGAATGAAGATGAAATATCTGTAGATAATAGGAAAATGAACACATATCCCATATAATCAGGTGTATATTATGTTACCTGAGCATTTTAGGTGTGGAATGAAGATAAAATATCTATAGATAATACAAGAATGAACACACATCCCATATAACCAGGTGTATATCATAGGTGTTGAATGAACATGAAATATCTGTAAATATTAGGAGAATGAACACATATCCCATATAACCAGGTGTATATTATGTTACCTGAGCATTTTAGGTGTGGAATGAACATGAAATATCTGTAGATAATAGGAAAATGAACACATACACCTGGTTATATGGGATATATTATGCTACCTCATCATTTTAGGTGTGGAATAAAGATTACATATCTGTAGATAATAGAAAAATGAACACATATCCCATATAACCAGGTGTATATTATGTTACCTGAGCTTTATAGGTGTGGAATGAAGATGAAATATCTGTAGATGATAGAATAATGAACACATATCCCATATAGCCAGGTGTATATTATGTTACCTGAGCATTTTAGGTGTGGAATGAACGTGAACTATCTGTAGATAATAGAAGAATCAACACATATCCCTTATAGCCAGGTGTATATTATGTTACCTGAGCATTTTAGGTGTGGAATGAACGTGAAATATCTGTACATAATAGGAAAATGAACACATACACCCGGTTATATGGGATATATTACGTTATCTGAGCATTTTAGGTGTGGAATGAAGATGAAATGTCTGTAGATAATAGGAGAATGAACACATATCTCATATAACCAGGTGTTATTATGTTACCTGAGCATTATAGGTGTGGAATGGGGATGAGCGAGTCTACTCGTTACTATTCGTTACTCGGCGAATAGTACGGTACTCGCTCTACTCGTTACTCTGTGAGTATCCTAGCGATTACTCGCACAGTAACGAATCCAATGTAAATTAAGGGAATTGCAATTCCTCTGCTGCTGGACCTTATAAAGAGGTCTGGCAGCAGAGGAAAACCTGCAATTCCCCATTTCATTGTTTAAAAGCCAGCGGTAAAAAGCCACTGGCTTTTAAACAATGCTGACAGCCACTGACAGCTTCCCTGCCACCTGACAGCAGGATCCTCCGCTCCCCCCATTGCCTCCCCACCCTATCCTAACTTTGGATTGGGTGGGGAGGCTGCGGGGGGGAGTGGGCGATCCTGCTGTCAGCAGTGGCTAACTTTCACTACTGTGCGGGGGGGTGGGCGGTTCACTCACCGTCCTCCACGGCCGCCGTCTTCTTCTGTGTGTTTGCTTTGCGACAGCAGCCGCATAGAATGGCGGTGGCCGCAAAGCACGGCCGCTATCACAGCATTCAGTGAAAACCGGATTCTCCCGGATTGCCCCGATTCGGGGCAATCCGGGACCATAGAGCCCCATGTTATGGGGCGCTGGATTGCACCTGACGGGTACAATCTGGGAGAATCTGGTTTTCAAACTCACATGAACTTTCCCAGGGTGCACAGCTCTGCTACATCTCTGGTGGAGGTTTTCTACCAGAGATGTAGCAGAGCTAAAGAAGAATCCTGGATTGGACTACGTCGGACGGAAGAGGATTTTTTAAAAATAAAGATGGGGTACCTAAGTGTCTTTTTGGTTTTTTTTCAAATAAAAATATTTTTTCTCTGTGTTGTGTTTTTTTTTAAAATTCACTAGAAATTCATGGCGGTAATGTCTACTATTGGCGTGACCGCCATGAATTTCGGGCTTAGGGCCAGCTGATAATACAAAGCTGGCTCTAAGCCCTTTATTACCCAGTGAGCCACGGCACCAGGGCCCTGGAGGAGTTGGGTTCAGAGCAAGAAAATGGCGCTTCAATGAACGCGCCATTTTCTGGGGCAGCTGCGGCCTGCCATTCGCAGCGGGGGGGGCAAGAAAGCTTGGCCTCCCTGCGCTGCAGATTCCAGCCCCCAGCTGCCTAGCTGGACTTGGCTGGACATAGAAATCGCGCGGAGCCCCACGCATTTTTTTGTTTTTTATTATTTAATGAAATTCATGAAATTCATGTCCAGGCAGGTCCAAATAGTCAGCTGGGGGTTGGGGGCAGCCCGTTGCCGCCTGCTGTATCGGCTGGCATACAAAAATACGGTGAAGTCCAGGTCAAACTGTTTCTGAAAAATCCATTAAACATTCCTCTAAAAAGGGACTGGATCTTTATTAACCCATCGCCCATGGTCGAGGGGTTAATAAAGATGCAGTCCCTTTCATTCATATTGCTTTTTGGATTTTTCTGAATAAAATTTGACGTGGGCTTCGCTGTATTTTTTGTTCCCAGCCGGATACAGCAGGCAGCGACGGGCTGCCACCAACCCCCAGGTGCCTATCTGTACCTGGCCGGACACAACAATATAGGGGAGCCCCTTTTTTTAATTATTTCATGAATTTCATGAAATAATAAAAAAAAATACGTGGGGCTCCGCGCTATTTCTATGTCCAGCCATGTACAGCTAGGCAGCTGGGGGCTGGAATCCGCAGCGCAGGGAGGCCCAAGCCTTCTGAGCACCCCCCACTGCGAATGGCAGCCCGCAGCCGCCCCAGAAAATGGCATGTTCATTGAAGCACCATTTTCTGGCGCTGAACCCAACTCTTCGAGGGCTCTGGGGCGGTGGCTCACTGGGTAATAAAGGGGTTAGGGCCAGCTTTGTATTATCAGCTGGCCCTAAGCCCGAAATTCATGGCGGTCACGCCAATAGTAGACATTACCACCATGAAATTCTAGTGAATTTTTTTTAAAAAACACAACACATAAAAAAAAATATTTTATTAGAAATAAAACAAAAAACACTCTTAGACGCCATCTTTAATTATTAAAAAATCCTCTTCCATCCGCCGTAGTCCCAAAACGCAATTTCAGCACTGCTACATCACTCTGCATAGACACACATGTCTATGCAGAGTGATTGCAGGCTGAGAAATGACAATCTCAGCACTGCTACATCACTCTGCATAGACACACCTGTTTATGCAGAGTGATTTCAGGCTGATAAATGAAAAACAGTCAGGGTTCACCTCAGGTCGTAGCTCTGGCTATGACCTGAGATGAACCCTGCTGTCAGAGCCATACTGCTTCTGCCGGCCGCCGGAAATTGCCGACCGCCGGCAGAGCAGAGAATAAACCGGAAGTCATTAACTTCTGGTTTATTCACTGCTCTGCCGGCGGTCAGTAATCTCCGGCGGCTGTTGGCAGAGTTCGGCTTTGACAGCAGGGTTCACCTCAGGTCATAGCCTTAGCTATGACCTGAGGTGAACCCTGACTGTTTTCACTTCTCAGCCTGCAATCACTCTGCATAGACATGTGTGTCTATGCAGAGTGATGTAGCAGTGCTCAGATTGTCATTTCTCAGCCTGCAATCACTCTGCATAGAAATTTGTGTCTATGCAGAGTGATATAGCAGTGCTGAAATAGGGAATTGGGAATATTATGTTACCTGAACATTTTAGGTGTGGAATGAACGTTAAATATCTGTAGATAATAGGAAAATGAACACATACACCTGGTTATATGGGATATGTGTTCATTCTCCTATTATCTACAGATATGTCATGCTCATTCCACACCTATAATGCTCAGGTGACATAATTTACGCCTGGTTATATAGGATATGTGTTAATTTTCCTATTATCTACAGATATTTCATGTTCATTCCACACTTCTAATGCTCAGGTAACATAATATACACCTGGTTATATGGGATATGTGTTCATTTTCCTATTGTCTAGATATTTCATGCTCATTCCACACCTATAATGCTCAGGTAACATAATATACACCTGGTTATATAGGATATGTGTTCATTTTCCTATTATTTACAGATATTTCACGTTCATTCCACACCTAAAATGCTCAGGTAACATAATATACACCTGGTTATATGAGATATGTGTTCATTTTCCTATTATCTACAGATATTTCATCTTCATTCCACACCTATAGTCCTCAGGTAACATAATATACACCTGATTATATGGAATATGTGTTCATTCTTCTATTATCTACAGATATTTCATGTTCGTTCCACACCTAAAATGCTCAGGTAACATAATATACACCTGGTTATATGGGATATGTGTTCATTTTCCTATTATCTACAGATATTTCATCTTCATTCCACACCTATAGTCCTCAGGTAACATAATATACTCCTGGTTATATGGGATATGTGTTCATTTTCCTATTATCTACAGATATTTCACATTCGATCCGCACCTAAAATGCTCAGGTAACATAATATACACTTGGTTTTATGAGACATGTGTTCATTTTGCTATTATCTACAGATATTTCATCTTCATTCCACACCTAAAATGCTCAGGTAACGTAATATATCCCATATAACCAGGTGTATGTGTTCATTTTCCTATTATCTACAGATATTTCACGTTAATTCCACACCTAAAATGCTCAGGTAACATAATATACACCTGGTTATATGGGATATGTGTTCATTCTTCTATTATCTACAGATATTTCACGTTCATTCCACACCTATAATGCTCAGGTAACATAATATACACCTGGTTATATAGGATATGTGTTTATTTTCCTATTATCTACAGATATTTCATCTTCATTCCACACCTATAATGCTCAGGTAACATAATATACACCTGGTTATATGGGATATGTGTTCATTCTTCTATTATCTACAGATATTTCATGTTCATTCCACACCTATAATGCTCAGGTAACATAATATACACCTGGTTATATGGGATATGTGTTCATTTTCCTATTATTTACAGATATTTCACATTCATTCCACATCTAAAATGCTCAGGTAACATAATATACACCTGATTATATGGGATATGTGTTCATTCTTCTATTATCTACAGATATTTCACGTTCATTCCACACCTAAAATGGTCAGGTAACATAATATATCCCATATAACCAGGTGTATGTGTTCATTTTCCTATTATCTACAGATATTTCATGTTCATTCCACACCTAAAATGCTCAGGTAACATAATATACACCTGGTTATATGGGATATGTGTTCATTTTCCTATTATCTACAGATATTTCATCTTCATTCCACACCTATAGTCCTCAGGTAACATAATATACACCTGATTATATGGAATATGTGTTCATTCTTCTATTATCTACAGATATTTCATGTTCGTTCCACACCTAAAATGCTCAGGTAACATAATATACACCTGGTTATATGGGATATGTGTTCATTTTCCTATTATCTACAGATATTTCATCTTCATTCCACACCTATAGTCCTCAGGTAACATAATATACTCCTGGTTATATGGGATATGTGTTCATTTTCCTATTATCTACAGATATTTCACATTCGATCCGCACCTAAAATGCTCAGGTAACATAATATACACTTGGTTTTATGAGACATGTGTTCATTTTGCTATTATCTACAGATATTTCATCTTCATTCCACACCTAAAATGCTCAGGTAACGTAATATATCCCATATAACCAGGTGTATGTGTTCATTTTCCTATTATCTACAGATATTTCACGTTAATTCCACACCTAAAATGCTCAGGTAACATAATATACACCTGGTTATATGGGATATGTGTTCATTCTTCTATTATCTACAGATATTTCACGTTCATTCCACACCTATAATGCTCAGGTAACATAATATACACCTGGTTATATAGGATATGTGTTTATTTTCCTATTATCTACAGATATTTCATCTTCATTCCACACCTATAATGCTCAGGTAACATAATATACACCTGGTTATATGGGATATGTGTTCATTCTTCTATTATCTACAGATATTTCATGTTCATTCCACACCTATAATGCTCAGGTAACATAATATACACCTGGTTATATGGGATATGTGTTCATTTTCCTATTATTTACAGATATTTCACGTTCATTCCACATCTAAAATGCTCAGGTAACATAATATACACCTGATTATATGGGATATGTGTTCATTCTTCTATTATCTACAGATATTTCACGTTCATTCCACACCTAAAATGGTCAGGTAACATAATATATCCCATATAACCAGGTGTATGTGTTCATTTTCCTATTATCTACAGATATTTCATGTTCATTCCACACCTAAAATGCTCAGGTAACATAATATACACCTGGTTATATGGGATATGTGTTCATTTTCCTATTATTTACAGATATTTCACGTTCATTCCACACCTAAAATGCTCAGGTAACATAATATACACCTGATTATATGGGATATGTGTTCATTCTTCTATTATTCGGGCAGCACGGTGGCTCAAGTGGTTAGCACTGTAGCCTTTGCAGCACTGGGGTCTTGAGGTTCTGGGTTCAATTCCCACCAAGGACACGAAGGACAACATCTGCAAGGAGTTTGTATGTTATCCCCATGTTTGCATGGGTTTCCTCTGGGCACTCTGGTTTCTTCCCACATTGTAAAGACATACTGATAGGATGTTTAGATTGTGAGCTCCAAGAGAGACAGCATAAGGGTACCTTTACACGCTGCTACTGGATGGTGGCAACAACCGGCTACTTCACGAGCACGCACAAACGGTTGCAAACGGTAATTGCACCACCTTTGCACGCTGCAACAAGGTGCGCTATGGTAGGTTACATCTATCACTGGATACACTGCCGGGTGTCTCAAGTTACCTTCTGCAGAGCACCTTACCTCATTTACACACCGCTACAACAAGCTAATATGGGCGGACCTGGTGCAGCAGGGAATACACATAGGCGTGCCACAATTGTGGATTACGAGATGTCCGTACGCTGATAGGACAAAGCAATAACGTCATGATTGGCCAGGCAGCGCAGGAGGCTGATTAATACATGACGCTCGAGCAATTGTGTAGTGTGACTGGTCAGCTCCTTAAATATGCCGCCCTATGCAGAAACAACCAATCGTAACGCAGGAGCTTCCTCCAATGATTGCTGAAGGGGGATGGTTTCCCGGAGGCTGTGTCACGCCCCAGGTACATAGCATGGTGTAGAAACAACCCTTCTGTTCCTTCTTTACACGCCGATACAGGTCGCTACCATCGGCTGGGTAACCACCTGTTTTAGGGCAGTGCTCTGAAACAGGTGCCGCCACTGGCGGGTGGCTACAACCGTCTTCACACGCCGCTACCTCGGGTTGAATTGGCGGTGCAAGATACATTTCTCTCATGTACCCGGTTGTTGCCACCATCCAGTAGCGGCGTGTAAAGGTACCCTAACTGATGTATGTAAAGTGCTATGGAATTGATAGTGCTGGATAAATATTATTATTATTATCATTCTATTATCTACGGATATTTCACGTTCATTCCACACCTAAAATGCTCAGGTAACATAATATACACCTGGTTATATGGGATATGTCTTCATTTTCCTATTATCTACATATAATCCATCTTCATTCCCCACCTAAAATGCTCAGGTAACATAATATGCACCAGATTATATGGCATATGTGTTTATTTTCCTATTATCTACAGATATTTCATCTTCATTCCCCTCCTATAAAGCTCAGGTAACATAATATACACCTTGTTATATGGGATATGTGTTCATTTTCCTATTGTCTACATATAATCCTTCTTCATTCCACACCTATAATGCTCAGGTAACATAATATACACCTGATTATATAGGATATTTGTTCCTTCTCCTATCATCTACAGATATTTCATCTTCATTCCACACCTAAAATGCTCGGGTAACATAATATGCACCAGATTATATGGCATATGTGCTTATTTTCCTATTATCTACAAATATTTCATCTTCATTCCCCACCTATAAAGCTCAGGTAACATAATATACACCTGGTTATATGGAATATGTGTTCATTCCATGTCTAAGATACCCAAGATGTACATGTAATGAGATATAGAAATTGGTTGCGCCACGCTGCTTTATGTTTTATATCCACCCTCTGTTAAGTCACCGTTACACTCACCTTTTCCTGTTGTGCTGTCCGCACAACAGGGGGGCTCACGTAGTGAGTGCACGGGGTCTCTCTCTGGACGGTGTGGATTTCTTTCCCTTTTTCCTCGGTGTCCGCCTGTGTAATTGCACGTGATCCCTCACGTGTTTTCCTCTCCTCTGTTAGATTTGTCTTCTCCTCCGGAGCTGCTCCATCGCTCTCCCCATAGGGAGATGGATATGCAGGCAATGGAATAAAACGATGTTTGGGTGAGCGCTGGGATATGAAGACAGCTACACTTCAACAAGTATTTTACCTGTAAGTTTATTGTTCAAATCACACTAGGTCCTCTCCCACAACATGTTTCGACGCTCAGGGCGTCTCCACTTGAGGAAGACGCCCTGAGCGTCGAAACATGTTGTGGGAGAGGACCTAGTGTGATTTGAACAATAAACTTACAGGTAAAATACTTGTTGAAGTGTAGCTGTCTTCATATCCCAGCGCTCACCCAAACATCGTTTTATTCCATTAAGATACCCAAGAAACCTTTTATACATCTACATAATCTTTCTGTAATAAGTTATTATCTGCATTCTTTTTTATTCCTTTTCTTCATTCTTTTTAGTACGTCCCCCAAAAAGTGCTGATATTACAACTAGTCCCTACTCCCTAAATCTATCTCTCTATCTAACTTGAAATTCGCTCACTATCTGGCTGACTAACTGACACTGTATAGCGCCCACAGCAGCAGCGGTTCCGTCAGACACAGAGCTGCAGCACTGAGGAAATGGCAGTGACGGGGAAAATGGCTGGGTCTTATAGGGCAAGGACATATGATATACATAGCCAATGACACATTCACTTTCTTGTGTGCAAAAAATGCACTTTGCTGCGTGTGTGTGATAAGCTGACAGACTGAACCGCCCCACTGTAAATGCGGTAAGGAAAAAAAAATGGAGATTAGCATTATTTCAGCACAGATCTAAGCCCCTGTCCCCCGCCCACTACACACTGAAACTGTATATTAATTAACATTGAATAACAGTATTAGGGCTCAGACACACATCAGTGAAACTCGTCCGAGTTTACTGTGCGGAAAAATTGCATTGCCCTCGGACCAATGTTAACTAATGTTAGAGCACATTTCCAAGTATCATACGCTTTTTCCACATCCGATTCTCGGATTGCGAGTCAATCGCAACATGTTGCGATTCTATGCGAGTCACGGACGAGACTCACCAATGCAAGTCTATGGGTCCGACAAACACGGATTGCCCTCGGACCACACTCGCACCATCCGAGTCTGAGGCGAGTTTTAATTGATACATTACCATTCTGTAGCTCAAACAATTGTACAAAATGCACCTGTAAATGATTATGCAGTAACTAGATGGTGGCCCGATTCTAATGCATCGGGTAGTCTAGAATATGTATGTAGTTTATTTATGAAGATTTAACAATAATGCAAGGAGTTCACGATATCTGTCTATCACCCACCTATGTGTCTATCGTCTATGTATTTTTTGGATATTTTATCTTTATAAACTAAGGTTCTTGGTACACATATTGGCCAATACCTGTTTGCTCATCAACCAGCTTCAAGGTGATTTTAGATCTGAGGGATCCCTATCCTACCTTGTCACTCTTTCCTTGGGCTCAGCTAAGCCTCCATTTTTACTATTTCTCAGTGGGAGGACTCACTTAAATCAAAGAAACAATGAGACATCATATACCGTGCTAACCACTGAGCCACTATACAATGCTAACCACTGAGCCACCTAAACACTGAGCCATCATATACAGTGCTAACCACTGAGCCAGCATACAATGCTAACCACTGAGACACCATACAATGCTAACCACTGAGCCACCATATACAGTGCTAACCACTGAGCCACCATACAATGCTAACCACTGAGCCACCTAAACACTGAGCCATCATATACAGTGCTAACCACTGAGCCACCATATACAGTGCAAACCACTGAGCCACCATATACAGTGCTATCCACAGAGCCACCTAAACAATGAGACATCATATACAGTGCTAACCACTGAGCCACCATATACAGTACTAACCACTGAGCCACCATACAATGTTAACCACTGAGTCACCTTACAATGCTAACCACTGAGCCACCATACAATGCTAACCACTGAGCCACCATATACAGTCCTAACCACTAAGCCACCATATACAGTGCTAACCACTGAGTCACCTTACAATGCTAACCACTGAACCACCATACAATGCTAACCACTGAGCCACCATACAATGCTAACCACTAAGCCACCATATACAGTGCTAACCACTGAGCCATCATACAATGCTAACCACTGAGCCACCATACAATGTTAACCTCTGAGCCACCATATACAGTGCTAACCACTAAGCCACCATATACAGTGCTAACCACTGAGCCACCATACAATGCTAACCACTGAGCCACCATACAATGCTAACCACTGAGCCACCATAAAATGCTAACCACTGAGATGCACACCATATACAGTGCTGACCACTGAGCCACCATACAATGCTAACCACTGAGCCACCTAAATACTGAGCCATCATATACAGTGCTAACCACTGAGCCACCATATACAGTGCTAACCACTGAGCCACCTAAACAATGATCAACCATATACAGGGCTAACCATTGAGCCACCATATACAGTGCTAACCACTGAGCCACCTAAACACTGAGACATCATATACAGTGCTAACCACTGAGCCACCTAAACACTGAGCCATCATATACAGTGCTAACCACTGAACCACCATATATAGTGCTAACCACTGAGCCACCTAAACAATGAGCCACCATATACAGTGCTAACCACTGAGCCACCTAAACACTGAGACATCAAATACAGTGCTAACCACTGAGCCACCATACAATGCTAACCACTGAGCCACCATACAATGCTAACCACTGAGCCACCATAAAATGCTAACCACTGAGCCACCATACAATGCTAACCACTGAGCCACCATATACAGTGCTAACCACTGAGCCACCATACAATGCTAACCACTGAGCCACCTAAATACTGAGCCATCATATACAGTGCTAACCACTGAGCCACCATATACAGTGCTAACCACTGAGCCACCTAAACAATGATCAACCATATACAGGGCTAACCATTGAGCCACCATATACAGTGCTAACCACTGAGCCACCTAAACACTGAGACATCATATACAGTGCTAACCACTGAGCCACCTAAACACTGAGCCATCATATACAGTGCTAACCACTGAACCACCATATACAGTGCTAACCACTGAGCCACCTAAACAATGAGCCACCATATACAGTGCTAACCACTGAGCCACCTAAACACTGAGACATCAAATACAGTGCTAACCACTGAGCCACCATACAATGCTAACCACTGAGCCACCTAAACACTGAGTCATCATATACAGTGCTAACCACTGAGCCACCTAAACACTGAGCCTTCATATACAGTGCTAACCACTGAGCCACCATACAATGCTAACCACTGAGCCACCATAAAGTGCTAACCACTGAGCCACCATGTACAGTGCTAACCACACAGCCACCCTAAAATGCTAACCACTGAGCCATCATACAATGCTAACCACTGAGTCACCATACAATGCTAACCACTGAGCCACCATACAATGCTAACCACTGAGCCATCATATACAGTGCTAACCACTGAGCCATGATATAATGCTAACCACTAGTACAGTGAATTTGAAATATGGCGCCATGGCACGCGCCGCTATTCTGATTGGTTGCCGCGTTCAGCGTCGACCAATCAGAGGAACGGCATTCAAACAGCGCGCCGCTTCTCTCATTGGTCGCCGCGTTCAGCGTCCATATTTCAAATACACTGTACTCAGTGGTTAGCATTGTATGGTGGCTGAACGCGGCGACCAATCGGAGAAGCGGCGCACGGTGTGAATGCTGCTTCTCTCATTGGTCGGCGTGTTCAGTGCCAACCAATCAGAATAGCGGCGCGCGCCATGGCGCCATATTTCAAATTCTAGCTGGCGAGCCGCTAACTGGAGCTCAGCCGCGGCTACCTGCGGCACAGAGGTCAGCGGCGGAGCTCCGGTTAGCGGCTCGCCAGCCGGGAAACGACCGGCTGACGACGGTCGTCTCCCGGCTGGCTCGCGAGCGCTGCGCCCACCGTCTGCCGGACGGGCTGCAAATTGGCGCGAAATTCGAATGTTCAGCACGCGCTATTTGCATAGTCTGAACTTCGGCTGCAACCAATGGGCTGCCTCTGTGTGGCGCGCGATTTCGGCGACGGACACACTCAAAAAACCCTTACACAATTATATAATAGACTAGCTGCTGAGGAAAAAAACGGATTGCACTCGGACAGCACTCGCAAGCCACACTGAACAAAAGTCAGATGACACTTGTCCGACTCTCGGATTCGAGAATTGGAGCATTTTTAAACTCGGATGTGTGTCCATACCCTAACTGTGAAAATCCAGTTACGCTTTTGGTGAACGAAGCGTTATCGAACATAACCTCGAACTGCTGAATTTGAAGCTAATTGTTCGCATTCGTCGAATGACTCGAACACCGCCTAAAACAGGTCGAATTTGAAATTGGCGAACATTTCGAATCGAACACCGCTCATCTCTAGTCACTATGGGTTTATTTTGGGAATGTTTCAACAGGCTTTTGCTAATTTTGAGCCGGTATTCTGTTATATTTGCTTATGATCATGTAAAATGCACTTTACCTATACCATTTTATATATAACATGTTATCCTGCTATTGCACATTGTAGTTGCCTGTAATGTCATTTCCCAATAAGTTATTGTGATCTGTCCACTAGTTGTAACTGCCCATTGTGAGAATATGGAGGATCCCACAACTGCCTGGTCCGTCCTTTTTAACAAATGTACATGGATTGGATCATGTGTCTTTTGTGCTTTTGATATGTAATAAACATTTATATTTTTTGCATAAAAACATATGGGTCACTTTCTAATTCATTAGGGTACTAAATACACTTTGTGTTTTTAGTGTTGCTGATTTAGTCTTAGAGTCTTTTCATATTAGCGTTTTCGCTGATGTGTGGCAGATCCGTCAGATTTACTGCATCTGCCGAATCTGCCTCCTAAGGTCTGCACTTGTGGCCCGCATCCGGCAAGCCCCATGCATTCTCTATGGGGCCTGCGGTCTGGTGCGGCAAGTGCTGTTACGCCGGATCAGCGTATTTTTTTTTCGCAGCCGCAAGTGTCGGATCTGCTGCATCCAGCAGAACCGCACTTGCCACACCGGACTGCAAGCCCCATAGACAATGCATGGGGCTTGCTGGATTCGGGCCTCAAGTTGGTCTGGCAGATGTGGCGAAACGCTGATGTGAAAGGGGCTTTAGGGTACCGTCACACGTGGTGACATCGCCGGAGATATCAGCGGCGACGAGTGGGAGCATGCACATTTTTGGCACCCTGCCAGCGTCGCCGTCGCGTGTTTACATGCAGCGATACCTCAGGTGACGCTCCGCCGATGTTACAGGTGGCATCGCCGCTGGGGTGTCTACAAACCCCAGCGGCGATCCTGTAACATGGTCCCTATGGTATCGTCGATCGGCATGTTACATGGGGCCATGTGTATACATCTCCCCAGAGTGTTCGCCTGGTTTCAGAGCAGTGCTGCGAAACCAGGCGACCACTCAGAGGTGATATTTACCTCCGACATCGCCCCTTTACATTAGATGACGCAGCGGCGCTGTCACCGGTGATAGGCCACGCCCCTGCATCGCCTATGTAATCGGCGGCGATATGGCCTCGTATAATGGCCCCCTGATGGCCACTTTACACGCGGCTACATTTCTAGCTTATCCACAGGTAACTTACTGGCTGCAGTGAAATCATGGAGACATTATTCCATTTGTACACAGCAACAAGATAGAACCATGTCGCCATGATTTCACTGCAGCCAGTAAGTTACATGTGGATAAGCTAGAAATGTAGCCGCGTGTAAAGGGGCCATTATGGTACCTTTACACGCCGCTACTGGATGGTGGCAACAACCGGGTACATGAGAGAAATGTATCTTGCACCGCCAATTCAACCTGTGGTAGCGGCGTGTGAAGACAGTTGTAGCCACCCGCCAGTAGCGGCACCTGTTTCCGAGCACTGCCCTAAAACATGTGGCTACCCAGGCGATTGTAGCGACCTGTATCGGCGTGTAAAGAAGGAACAGAAGGGTTGTTTCTATACCATGCTATGTACCTGGTATGTACCTGGGGCGTGACACAGCCTCCGGGAAACCACCCCCCTTCAGCGATCATTGGAGGAAGCTCCTGCATTACGATTGGTTGTTTCTGCATAGGGCGGCATATTTAAGGAGCTGACCAGTCACACTACACAATTGCTCGAGCGTCATGTATTAATCAGCCTCCTGCGCTGCCTGGCCAATCATGATGTTATTGCCTTGTCCTATCAGCGTACGGACGTCTCGTAATCCACAATTGTGGCACGCCTATGTGTTGTCCCTGCTGCACCAGGTCCGCCCATATTAGCTTGTTGTAACGGTGTGTAAATGAGGTAAGGTGCTCTGCAGAAGGTAACTTGAGACACCCGGCGGTGTATCTAGAGATAGATGTAACCTACTGCAGCGCACCTTGTTGCGGCGTGTAAAGGTGGTGCGATTACCGTTTGCAACCGTTTGTGCGTGCTCGTGCACGTGAAGTACCCGGTTGTTGCCACCATCCAGTAGCGGCGAGTAAAGGTACCATTAGAGTGTAGTACCCATATTACTCAAGAGGTTCAAAAAATCCCCTACTAAATTGTTTTCTTTTACGTCATGCACTGTGGATGTGACTTAAAGATAAAAGTTAAGAATACAAGTTTATACCTGTATTGATCTGAAAATCCACTGAGGTCCAAGATTTTACCATTGTAATCAACTGGCACCTATCTTTTAGATTACATTTACCACGTAACACTTCATTAAGTTTTTATGACATTATGATTTGTTATCTTATCAAAAAGATTTAAAAATGCAATGTTTATACCTCGTATTC
Source organism: Allobates femoralis (assembly GCA_033576535.1). Lineage (NCBI taxonomy): Eukaryota > Metazoa > Chordata > Amphibia > Anura > Aromobatidae > Allobates > Allobates femoralis. The sequence goes on from JARQOC010000003.1 coordinate 365,694,102, forward strand.
CATCTTAGCACTTGTAAGATCAAGTTTCCCGATGTCAGCTTCTATTCGTAGGTTAGCTTTTGTGGCCCATGATCGAGATATTGGCATAATTTCTTTAGTTGTCACACTGGTAGTTGCTTCCAGATCCCTTTCTAGATCACTTTCCATTTCTGAAGCATCAAGACTAAACCTTCAAAAACAAATGAACACCATTAAAAACTCATAACTCAAACTTAACTTAATAAGTCTTTATCTTATTATAATTTATTTAAATTAATTGCGTAAATACAGTCTGAAAATATCAATCAAGGGGTCTGATCTTAAGAACCTCCAACTGACTGTGAGAGTGACTGTGAGAGTGGAGAATTTGATCTCCATTTTCCCTAGCCACAAACCGACAGTAGTTGATCACTCCAGTTCACTAGATCTAGGACCCCAGTACCCAAAGGAAAGACACAATTCTGCACTATTTGTTTTTCCTTTGTGGTCTTGCTCAGGGATCAGGTTACTTAAATCTCCACTACCACCACTACCCCACGTATTGTTTCCTGCAATGTCTCCTTCTCAGCTCCAGAAAGTACAGAAAGAATATGGAAGTGTTTTGGGATCAGGCGCTTTAGGTAATGGATAAGATCACCAACCTGCTTACAAGATGCTTTAAAAATTTTGTTCCCAATTTTTCATCATTTATATATCATTAATGTCTTTTCATCCTGTGAATTAAATAATGCCATGACTTTTCCTCCAGGTGATGTAATCTCATTGTTGAGGATTCTGATGTATATGAATATGTACAGTATAATATAAAAGTGAGTACACCCCTCACATTTTTGTAAATATTTTATTATATACAAAAATATTAAAATCTGAGAGTCCTCAGTGGTTGATACCTTTTAATGGCTAACTGAGAAGATGGTAAGCATAGCAAGCTTTCGGGACACTATGGCCCCTTTGTCAGGCAGATAAAGCCTGACGAAGGGGCCTAAGTGTCCCGAAAGCTTGCTATGCTTACCATCTTCTCAGTTAGCCATTAAAAGGTATCAACCACTGAGGACTCTCAGATTTTAATATTTTTCTATCTACTGGCTAACATGGTATAAACATTCTTTACCTTATTATATACACTAATTTCATGTGATATACTGTAGATATGACACTTTGATATAATGTAAACTAGTCAGCGTACAGCTTGTATAACTATATAACAATGAAAATTTGGTGTACCCTCTAAATAACTCAACACATACAGTTGTGGCCAAAAGTATTGATACCCCTGCAATTCTGTCAGATAATACTCAGTTTCTTCCTGAAAATTATTGCAATCACAAATTCTTTGGTATTATTATCTTCATTTAATTTGTCTTCAATGAAAAAACACAAAAAGAATTGTCCTAAAGCCAAATTGGATATAATTCCACACCAAACATAAAAAAGGGGGTGGACAAAAGTATTGGAACTGTTAGAAAAATCATGTGATGCTTCTCTAATTTGTGTAATTAACAGCACCTGTAACTTACCTGTGGCACCTAACAGGTGTTGGCAATAACTAAATCACACTTGCAGCCAGTTGACATGGATTAAAGTTGACTCAACCTCTGTCCTGTGTCCTTGTGTGTACCACATTGAGCATGGAGAAAAGAAAGAAGACCAAAGAACTGTCTGAGGACTTGAGAAACCAAATTGTGAGGAAGCATGAGCAATCTCAAGGCTACAAGTCCATCTCCAAAGACCTGAATGTTCCTGTGTCTACCGTGTGCAGTGTCATCAAGAAGTTTAAAGCCCATGGCACTGTGGCTAACCTCCCTAGATGTGGACGGAAAATAAAAATTGATGAAAGATTTAAAGACAAGATTGTGCAGATGGTGGATAAAGAACCTCAACTAACATCCAAACAAGTTCAAGCTGCCCTGCAGTCCAAGGGTACAACACTGTCAACCCGTACTATCCGTCGGTGTCTAAATGAAAAGGGACTGTATGGTAGGATACCCAGAAAGACCCCACTTCTTACCCCGAGACATAAAAATGCCAGGCTGGAGTTTGCCAAAACTTACCTGAGAAAGCCTACAACGTTTTGGAAGAATGTTCTCTGGTCAGATGAGACAAAAGTAGAGCTTTTTGGGCAAAGGCATCAACATAGAGTTTACAGGAGAAAAAAAGAGGCATTCAAAGAAAAGAACACGGTCCCTACAGTCAAACATGGCGGAGGTTCCCTGATATTTTTGGGTTGCTTTGCTGCCTCTGGCACTGGAAAAAACTCACTGACGTTTTGACTCTCTTTTCTCTACCCCTTGCATCTAGCAGGTGGCTGCAGATTCCCCCAGGAGGTAGCACATGCATCCAGACACCGGTGCTCAGTCCCCTGCAACCTAAAACATGGGGACAGTTTGTGGCAACCAGGCGACCTGCCATGTTAACAAGGAGGGGCAAACATGACGGAGGTTCCCTGATGTTTTGGGGTTGCTTTGCTGCCTCTGGCACTGGACTGCTTGACCATGTGCATGGCATTATGAAGTCTGAAGACTACAAATTTTGCAGCATAATGTAGGGCCCAGTGTGAGAAAGCTGGGTCTCCCTCAGAGGTCATGGGTCTTCCAGCAGGACAATGACCCAAAACACACTTCAAAAAGCACTAGAAAATGGTTTGAGAGAAAGCACTGTAGACTTCTAAGGTGGCTAGCAATGAGTCCAGACCTGAATCCCATAGAACACCTGTGGAGAGATCTAAAAATGGCAGTTTGGAGAAGGCGCCCTTCAAATATCAGGGACCTGGAGCAATTTGCTAAAGAAGAATGGTCTAAAATTCCAGCAGAGCATTGTAAGAAACTCATTGATGGTTACCGGAAGCGGTTGATCGCAGTTATTTTGGCTAAAGGTTGTGCAACCAAGTATTAGGCTGAGGGTGCCAATACTTTTGTCTGGCCCATTTTTGGAGTTTTGTGTGAAATGATCAATGTTTTGCTTTTTGCTTTATTCTCTATTGTGTTTTTTCATTGAAGACAAATTAAATGAAGATAATAATACCAAAGAATTTGTGATTGCAATCATTTTCAGGAAGAAACTGAGTATTATCTGACAGAATTGCAGGGGTGTCAATACTTTTGGCCAACACTGTATAATGTAGGGATCTACAGGAAAGTTTATTAGAATTCATAAACTTTTAGCATTAGGGTAGGGACATACTGGCGTGAAAAAAAATCGGTCCGTTTCTTGTCCAGGAGAGTTGGATGAGTGACATTTGTTTTTTGATCCGTGTGGCATGCAACTGCTATGCGAGTGTGCGTTTTTTTCTCAGATCACATCCAAGTGGTGTCCTTTTGATGTCCGTGTGCTGTTCATGTGCAATGTTTTTTATTATCGGCAGCTATTACTGTACAATCATTTACAGGAACATTTTACAGTGTTCTGAGCTACAGAATGATAAGGCATCAGTGAAAAAACGGATGCCTCTCGGATGGTCCGTTAGCGGTCCGTGATTTTGTCAGACCCATTGACTTGCATGGGTGAGTCTCGCATGAGAATCGCATACTGTTGCAGCATGTTGCAACTTTTTTCTCATCCAGATTCTGGATGAGAAAAAAGCGGACGAAACACGTTAATCTGCTCTCACTCATTCTGTAACATTGGTCTGAGTGCAATGCGATATTTTATCGCATTGCACTCATCCATTTTTCACGCCACTGTGTTCCTACCTTAAGGGAAAACAAATGGAGTTTTCTTCAGAATTAAACAAAAGAGCAAACAGAAAATAAACAGACAGTAACACAGCACAGGCTAAATTGCTAAGTAAGGGCACAGCAACACTGGGATGAAAAACAAACGGTCCGATTTTCATCCAGGGGAGTTGGACGAGTGACATCCATCTTTTGGTCAGTGTAGCTTCCGTGTGCTGTCCATGTGCAATCCGTTTTTTTTCTCAGCAACTATTTACTGTATAATCATAGACTTGCATTGGCGACTCTGGTGCGAGAATCGCATACTGTTGCAGCGTGTTGCAACTTTTTTCTTATCCTGAATCTGGATGAGAAAAAAGCGTTCGACACACGCAAGTCTGTGCTACAATAAAATATTCTTTCCACGATGTCTACCTCCCACTGCCAGGCTGCGGTAAGCAGGAGCAGGCTGGTAAACATGGTAAGCAGCGGGTATCTAGACAGCGTCCAGCACCTAATTACCCCATGTATACCCTGGTTACCAGCCTTCTCCGCTTACAGGCTGGTATCCATGGTACACAGCGGGTATCTAGGTACAGCGCTGTACCTATGGTAGTTATCCGCTGTGTACCTTGGATACCAGCCTGTAAGTGGAGAAGGCTGGTAACCAGGGTATACATCGGGTAATTAGGCGCTGGGCGCTGCCTAGATACCTATTGTTTACCATGGTTACCTGCTCCCAGCGCTTTCTGTGCAGCGCTGGGAGCTCGTCCATTGTTGGTCTCCCGCTGTCACACGCGCCGATGCTGGGTGCCCAGCGGGACACCAACGATAGATTTATGGATAGGACCATGAATCTACGATCAACGACCAACGACTTATCGTTGATCATTGATATGTGTCACACACAACTATGTCGTTTTGAAATCACTGCAATGTCACCAAACCAGTGACGTTGCAACAATATCGTTGTGTGTAACCTGGCCTTTAGTCTCTGGTAGAGACAGAACAACACCAGAGGTCTTTCCACATCAATTTATAGACACAGACAACTGAGGTAACTGAGCTACCTTAACCCCTTCATCTCCATAACCTGGCCATTTATTTCAATCCAGAGCAGTGTCAATTTATGAGGTTATAACTCTAGAACACTTTAACAGATCCCAGCGGTGCCAAGATGATTTTTTCCTGACACTTTGCACTTTATGTTAGTGGTATATTTAGGACAATCATTTCTGGGTTTATTTGGGAAGAAAATTGGCAAAAATGTTAAAAATGTCGCAAATTTTGAATTTTTATACCGTTAAAGTAGAGAATTATATCACAAAAAATCTATTATAATAAAACCCTAAGGCTACTTCCGTCAGGATGTAACGGTATGCTACGTCACATCCTGGCTGAAGTAGCCTCTACACCCACTGTGGGTGTTCTAATATGGCCGCCCGCACACATACACACATACACACATACACACACCACACACACACACACACACACACTCCGCTATACTTACCACCAGCCCCGCGTCTTCCCCTCCGCCTGGATCCTCCGTTCCGCCGACATGTCGCCGCCCCTTGGAAGACTGGATCCAATATGGCGTCCAGGAATTCTCGCGAGACTTCCCGGACGCCATCTTGGACAAAGTATGTCGCCGCCCCCGGAGGACTGGATCCACTATGGCGTTCGGCTGCGGTGACTACACTGCCCACCGCGCGGCTGCGCTAACCACTCTGCCCACCGCGTGGCTGCGCTGACCACTCTGCCCACCGCGCGGCTGCGCTGACCACTCTGCTCACCGTGCGGCTGCGCTGACCACTCTGCTCACCGCGCTGCTGCGCTGACCACTCTGCTCACCGCGCTGCTGCGCTGAGCACTTTGCACACCGCGCTGGTGCACTGACCACTCTTGCCCACCGCGCTGCGCTGACCACTCTGCCCACCGCACTGCGCTGACCACTCTGCCCACCGCACTCACTGCTAACCACTGAGCCACCGTACAGTGCTAAACACTGAGCGACCATACTTTGTTTACCACTGAGCCACCGCGCAGTGCTAACCACTGAGCCACCGCGCAGTGCTAACCACTGAGCCACCACGCAGTGCTAACCACTGAGCCACCGCGCAGTGCTAACCACTGAGCCACCGCGCAGTGCTAACCACTGAGCCACCGCGCAGTGCTAACCACTGAGCCACCGCGCAGTGCTAACCACTCAGCCACCGTATACTCTGCTAACCACTGAGCCCCTGTATACTCTGCTAACCACTGAGCTGCCGTACAGTGCTCCATCCTCCCTCACCCCTCCGCTTTGTCCTCCATCCTCCTCCTCCCACCGCTCTGTGCTCTGTCCTCCCCCTGCCTGTGCCGTTCCATCCTCCTCCACCCTTCCTCCTCCTTCCTTTGTCCTCCTCCCCTCCGCCACTCCATCCTCCATCCTCCCCCTGCCTGTGCTGCTCTGTCCTCCCCCACCCTACCGCTTTGTCCTCCATCCTCCTCCCCCCGCCGCTCTGTGCTCCATCCTCCCCCTGCCGCTCCGTCCTCCCATACCCCACCGCTTCCTCTTCCTTCCTTTGTCCACCTCCCCTCCGACACTCCATCCTCCGTCCTCCCCCTGCCTCTGCTGCTCCGGCCTCCCCCACCCCGCCGCTTTGTCCTCCATCCTCCTCTCCCCCACCACTTTGGGCTCTGTCCTCCCCTTGCTGCTCCATCCTCCCCCTGCCTGTGCTGCTCCATCCTCCCCCACACCGCGGCTTTGTCCTCCGTGCTCCTCCTCCCACCGCTCTGTGGTCCGTCCTCCCCCTGCCTGTGCTGCTCCACCCTCCTCCACCACTTCCTCCTCCTTCCTTTGTCCTCCTCCTCTCCGTCACTCCATCCTCCCCCTGCCTGTGCTGCTCCATCCTCCCCCACCCCATCGCTTCATCCTCTGTCCTCCTCACCCCGCCGCTCTGTGCTCCGTCCTCCCCCTGCTGCTCTGTCCTCCCCCTTCCTGTGCCGCTCCATCCTTCCCCACCCCACCGCTTCCTCCTTTCTTTATCCTCCTCCCCCCCGCCACTCCATCCTCTGTCCTCCCCCTGCCTGTGCTGCTCTGGCCTCCCCCACCCTGCCGCTACGTTCTCTGTCCTCCTCCCCCCCACAGCTCCATCCTCCCCCTGTCTGTGCCACTCCAACCTCCCCCACCCCACCGCTTCCTCCTCCTTCCTTTGTCCTCCTCCCCTCCGCCACTCCATCCTCCGTTCTCCCCCTGCCTGTGCTGCTCCATCCTCCCCCACCCTCCGCTTTGTCCTCTGTCCTCCTCCCCCCTGTCGCTCTGTGCTCTGTCCTCCCCCTGTCTGTGCTACTCCATCCTCCCCCACCCCACCACTTCCTCCTCCTTCCTTTGTCCTCCTCCCCTCCGCCATTCCATCCTCTGTCCTCCCCCTGCCTGTGCTGCTCCATCCTCCCCCACCCGCTGCTTTGTCCTCTGTCCTCCTCCCCCCTGCTGCTCTGTGCTCCGTCCTCCCCCTGCCGCTTCATCCTCCCCCACCCCACCGCTTCCTCCTCCTTCCTTTGTCCTCCTCCCCTCCGCCACTCCATCCTTCGTCCTCCCCCTGCCTGTGCCTTCTGGCCTCTCCCACCCCGCTGCTTCGTCCTCCATCCTCCTCTCCCCCGCTGCTCTGTGCTCCATCCTCCCCCTGCCGCTCTGTCCTCCCCTTGCCGCTCTGTCCTCCCCCTGCCTCTCTGTCCTCCCCCTGCCGCTCTGTCCTTTCCCTGCCTGTGCCATTCCATCCTCCCCCACCGCTTCCTCCTCACCTCCGCCACTCCATCCTCCGTCCTCTCCCTGCCTGTGCTGCTCCGTCCTCCCCCACCTCGCCGCTTCATCCTACATCCTCCTCCCCACCGCCGCTCTATGCTTCGTCCTCCCTCTGCCGCTCTGTCCTCCCCCTGCCTGTGCCACTCCATCCTCCCCCAGCCCACCGCTTCCTCCTCCTTCCTTTGTCCTCCTCACCTCCGCCACTCTATCCTCTGTCCTCCCCCTGCCTGTGCTGCTCCGTTCTCCCCCACCCCGCCGCTTCATCCTGCCCTCCACCCCCCCGCCGCTCTGTGCTTCATCCTCCCCTTGCCGCTCCGTCCTCCCCCTGCCTGTGCCACTCCATCCTCCCCCACCCCACTGCTTCCTCCTCCTTCCTTTGTCCTCCTCCCCTCTGCCACTCCATCCTCTGTCCTCCCCCTGCCTGTGCTGCTCCGTCCTCCCCCACCCGCCGCTTCGTCCTCCGTCCTCTTCCCCCCTGCCGCTCTGTGCTCCATCCTCCCCCTGCCGGTCCTTCCTCCCCCTGCCTGTGCTACTACATCCTCCCACACCCCGCCGCTACCTCCTCTGTCCTTCATCCTCCTCCCCCCTGCTGCTCTGTCCTCCCTCCTCCCCCTGCCACACTGTCCTTTCCCCGCCGCTCCTTCTTCAAAGTTCTTCCCAATTCAGCCCTCACCGCCTTCCCCATGCAATCTCTATTTCTATATTCTAGAATACCCGATGCGTTAGAAACGGGCCACCATCTAGTAGTTAATAAATTACATTTCCCACATGTCTACTTTACATCAGCACAAGTTTTGAAACAACATTTTTTTTGTTAGGAAGTTAGAATGGTTCAAAGTTTAACAATAATTTCTCATTTTTCCAACAAAATTCACAAAAGCACTTTTTTTTACGAACCACATATCATTTCATGTGACTTTGGGGTCTTTGAGTGACTTTGAGTGACTTTGGGAATCCAGAGATTCCCAGGGACAATGTGCTGTTGGTCCTCGCTGCCACAGAAAACATGTAGTCAAAGGCTCTAAATTATAATACCTTTGAGTGGTCAATGAGACAGAAAACATCCAAAAGTGTCACCATTCTAAAAACTAAACACCTCAAGTTGCTCAAAACCACATCCAAGAAGACCTTTCAGATGCTTCAGAGTAACTAAAGCAATCTGAAAGAAAAACATTTTTAATTACCGGTACACTCTTTCCTTCAAAAATAGCCTCAAATATTGAATTTTTACATTTTTACAAGGGTAACAGCAGAAAATATACACTAATATTTGCGCTGCAATTTGTCCTGATTACACCAATTCTTTATGTGATGGAAATCTACTGTTTGGGTGCACAGCAGGGCTCAGAAGGAAAGGAGCAACATTTGACTTTCTGAATGGAAAATTGTTTGGAACCGTTAGCCATCTCCTTGTTGTATTTGAAGAGCCCCTGATGTGCCTAAACTGTGGAAACCCCCCACAAGTGACAAAATTTTGGAAACTAGACCCGCTTTGAACCCTCAGGTGCTTCACAGAATTTTATAACATTGAGCCATGAAAAATGCACAGGATGGGAAATAAGTTGAAGGAAAAAAGGTTACTTAATGAGGAGCGCTGGGCCACAAAAATAAACAATTAAAACTTTAAAAAACACGTCTTTATTACCACAATGCGTTTCCACAATGGATCGTTGTCTTTCAAGTGGAGGAAGTTAAAGTTTTAATTTATTTATTTTTGTGCCCCAGCACTCCTTATTAAATAACCTTTTTTCCTTGAACGTGATTCTCCCACCCATTTGGGTGTTGGGTTACTGGAGCTGTGGGTGCCACTGGTAAATTCCTGTTAGTGAGTGGTCTGCGGAGCTCAAGGACCTGCGGTGATGTCAGATTCCGTGGTTGGTTATGCGCTGGTCACATGATTGCAAGCCCACGTGACCAGGTGAATGCTGGAAACCAGCAGAAGCACCGTTCAGTGGTGCGGGCACCAGAAGGCCTGGGCAGCAGGCTCACACTGAGATTGTGCGGAGGCAGCACAACCTGACAAGGTTAGGGTCGACCCCCCGCTCACCTCCATTTTACCCCCTAATTGCACACCAGGTTCTCCCCACTGGGAGAACTTCCCTGTCTTTATTATCTCTTACAGGATCGGAAATAGACACGTCCTGTGCATTGTGGGGAAGTAATTGGGGGTGTTTGCCAACTTTAGAATGCATACTGCGCTTACTACACTGTCCCTTATTTCAGAGGTATGCCTGATGGTGGTGAGGCCTGGACTGTCAACGTAGTCCTGACTCCTGTAAAACCCTGGTTATCACCACCTCTCCCACACCAGTGATTAGGGCTGGGAGTGGAAAAAGAATCCTACACAGGGAGAAATGAGGTACAAGGCGGAAATATAAACAACAAGGGGATGTCCACCACACAGCAGAAAACATACAACTATTTACCAAAACACTGGATAACAGCAACAAGACTGTTATTGCTGAAGCAACACAAGAGCTATAATCGGCATGGGAGACACAGTTCCACCATTACTTAAAGGGCGCAGCCAGCTGTGATAGTGAGACAGCCCCCTGTGATTCCAGCAGCAAATCACTAGCCAGCTGGGAATTAACTCCTGCCAGACCGATGACCAGTAAGCAAAAAACAGTCGACGTTCAAAGACTGAGCAACTAAATGACACAAGAATGTTTGTCAGACTGCACAATGTTGAACACAGTCTAAAGTCACCATGTCACCAAGTGAGTGTAGTGCGGAATGCCGCATGATAGTACCCCTCCCTCTACGAGGTACCTCTGGACCCTCAGGACCAATAGGACATGGTCTCTCAGGATGGTGGCGATAAAAAGACCTCACTAAGCGTTATGCATGAAAATCAGCTTCTGGCACTCAAGTACCTTCCTTCAGACCATAACCCCGCCAGTGTACCAGATACTGCAGAGAACAACAAAGCATCTGGGAGTCAATAATTCTAGACATCTGAAATTCCAGAGAACCATCCACCAGAATTGGGCGTGGAGGGACTGGAACACGGTTACCTGGACCCACAAATTTCTTCAAAGAAAACTTATGAAACAAATTGTGAATCTTGTACAGAGCAGGTAATGCCTGTTGAGCCAGCAAGTTGATGATGGCTGTAATTCTGAACGGCCCAATGAAACAAGGACCCTATTTAAGTGATGGTATTTTAAGTTCGATGTCCTTAGTAGATAACCACACAAAACCACCAACACTCAGGACAGGACCACACACTTGTCTAGAATCAGCCACATGTTTTTACCTTGGTATTCATGTTAAGCAAGCGCTGCTGAATTTTCCTTCATGTAGATGATAATGCTGACCCTACCTGGTCCCCTTCAAGTTCACCAAAAGAGAAACCTTTTCGCAATATACAGAATTGTGGATGTTGACAATAGACACAGAAGAAAGGAGATACACCAGAGGATTCATGATGGTGGTTACTAATAGCAAACTCAGCTAGATGAAGGAACGTAGAGTACTTTTCCTGGTTGTCAGAGACAAAACAGTGCAAAATCTGCTCCAGATTCTGGTTCAAGCGCTCAGTTTTTCCATTAGACTGAGGATGAAAAGCAGAAGAGTGAGACAATTTAATCTCTAAGCAAGAAAAAAGTTAGCAATGAATTGAGTACCCCTATTAAAAACAACGTCAGACGGGACTTCATGGAGTCTGAAAATGTACTGTATGAATAATACCTGAGCATATAATACCTGAGACTTTGCATTAGGTAGAGACGGCAAAGCAATGAAATCTGTCATTTTTGAAAACCTGCCCACCACAACCAAAATAGATGTATTACCAGCAGGAGGAAGATCTGTAATAAAATCCATGGATATATATACATCCATGGTTTGCTAGGCACACTCAATGCTAGCAGACAATCAGAGAGTGAGATGACTTAGAACGCGCACAAACAGTGCAGGCGGACACATAAGAGACCACATCCCTCTGGAGTTTGGTCCATCAAAATTGACGCAATAGAAGATTCAGTGTGCCCTTCATCCTAGGGTGTCCAGCAAGAACAGAATCATGATGCTCTCCCAAAACCTTAAGACGAAGCTTCAGTGGAACACAAGTCTTGTTTGTAGGAAACCCCTCAGGAGTCTAATCTTGAGCCTCAGTAATCTCAGACTCAATCCCCGTAACTAAGTGTGGACACTACCACCCCTTTCTGCAGGATGGGCACCCCTTACTCATGTGGTTCCTGGTCCAAGTCTGGATCGGGCAGCTGCGCTTTGTCGGCTGACGTCAGAGTGCGGGGCTTATCTTCACGCTCTTTCGGCCGTTACGCCCCCCTTCTTCTCACTCCCAGTGTGGCGCAGTTATGGCGGCCCAGTTACAGTTTAACACAGTCAATACACGGCACACAGCATCTGTGGGTAATGGGTACAGGATCCTGTTCGTGACCGCTAAAAAGCTGACCCGCCCCAGGGCCGTGGGTACCCGTTCCCGGGCGTTGATTCACGGGGGATGTCACTAGGGCATGTGCCCGATCCCGTGGCCCTGGTGGTCGCTTAAAAAGTCGGGGAAGATGATAAAAATAAAAGTGATTCATGACGCCACCTATGGTTCCAGTATGGTACTGGTGCTGCGGCTCAGACCTCAGGGGTGATGTTTGGGCAGCAAGATTGTTACGCTCCCCGTAAGTGGAGCGGGATCCCTAGGGCAGTTGTGGTATATGGGAATTGCAGGACAGTCTATGGAGGGAGCAGGATCAGGAGCTGCAATAACAGTCACACACAGGGTTGATGTTTCTGTACCTTTTACTGATTATTCAGGTATAGTCCAGGGTACAGTCTCTGATGGTACGGGTCCAGGTGGTCTGGTAACAGTTCAGAATCTTCACACCCGGCGAGTTATGAGGCCTCTTCCCTGCAGCGCTGTGTCTGTTTTGCTCCCAAGGCTGTCTGAAGCTAGGCCCTAACTCTCTCTTATGGTCCTCACTTGTATGGCAGGCGGTGAGAGCTGGGCTGTTTGATCCCTTGCAGTTACGGACTCCGGTGTCTGGTTTCAGGCACTGTTCCTCCGGGATGGACCGGTATGGCTCCACTCCCCCTGCTGCTACTACTCCTTGTCTCCGACCCTCGTTCTAGGGTCCCACATGCAGGTTAGTAGTGCTCACTGGTACAGGCTTAGCACACCTTCGTCACCAGGATGTCTTCACAGTCTTCCTTGGAACTGCATTAACTAACTCCGCCCCCAGGCCAGAATTTATAGGGACCTCGCCTGAACTCGGCTTGTAGAGCTCCCCGTTCAGGTCTGGAAGGTGTTGTGTGTGGGCTTACCTGATGTAGAGATCCTTCTCTGTCCCAGGTGTATCTGTGGCAACCGAACCCTGGGATGCCACATCTCCTTTTTGTAAGATGGTCAATAATTCTCCATTGGAGAGAACACTCCCATACATGATAAAGTGAGAAAAAGAATTGAAATTCTCTATATCCCCTCAGAAGTGGCATGAAGCTATTAATCTAGTACAAAAATCCTCTACATGCGTTAATCACCTGGAGCAAATTAAAAAACTGCACCTCAGATAGTATCTCTCTCCAGTTTGATTAGCTCACTTCTCCACAAATTATTCCCCCCTTTGCTGGAAAGTTTGCAATCAAAAAGGTTCCTTGAGCCATATGTGATAAGACTGTCCAGTAATTCTTCCATTCTGGTTTAGGGTTTTTGATCTGTGCTCATACATTTCAGGCCAGAGAATACACCCAGATCTCAGCCTGGCAGTCCTACATCTAGGTCTGGATAATTATCTTGTTGAAATGGGGACAGTTCTTTCACATATTCTGATGTGTACAAGATTTTGTGTTGCTACAAATTTGAAGTCCCGAACTCTCCCTGTATTCAAGAGTTTGCTAGGCTGGGTTCATACTTGCGGACCCCTCCGCAGTGTCCTACGGAGAGGATCCGCAAGCTGAGCGCAGCCACCGAAAGCCCCTATGTTTATAATGGGGACGCACGGTGCTGCGCTTGACTGCGCATAACCGTGCGCTCCCATTCATTTGCCTGTGTGATTTGTACGCAGGCGCATGCCTGCGCACAAATCACACACTCTCGTCTGCACCAGGAACGCGACATGTCTTGGTTTTATCGCCACCAAATTCCCAATTTACACGCCGCAATAAGGAGGCAATTGGGTGGAAATGTGGCAGCAATATTTCCAGGTCGCAATATCGCCGTAAATAATTCTCGCTGCGGTTGCGGCGTGTAAAGGTACCCTGAAGGTACCTTCAAAGAAAGCGATGCAATCTCCAAATATTTCAATATATATTTCACAAAGGTTTTATTTATTAATTAACAAGCATGAAGGAAAAAAAAAACACACAGTTTTAAACCAATTAAAATAGCCAAGATTAGCTATAAGGGTACCTTAACACGGCGCAACATTGCATGCAATTTCACTTGCAACTTACTGGTTGCAGTGAAATCATGGACACATTGTTACATTTTGTTGCTATGTACAAATGTAACAATGTGTCCATGATGTCACTGCAACCAGTAAGTCGCAAGTGAAATTGCATGCAATGTTGCGAAGTGTAATGGTACGCTTAAACAAAGTGACAATGAAAAACTATTCTTCATCAATAAATCTCATTTTTTTGTGTTTTGGAAGGAAATGGGTGGTAAAAAACTATATTACTATAAAACCAACTTTAATTAAAAAAAAATCTTAAAAATACAGGATTGGGTCTAAAAACATCAAAAAAGAATGGAGCACATATATATGTTCCCATGGCTCAGAAGGCAAATCACCTGACCTGCAAAACAACCCTGAAACAAGAAGTTTCCATGATGGTTGGATCAAAACCCCATTCATTCAATCAAATTATAAACTTCAAGTAATCTAATCATATATAGAAACATATTAAATATATACCGTATTTTTCGATTTATAAGACGCATCGGATTATAAGACGCACCCAGATTTTAGAGGTGGAAAATAGGGAAAAAAATATTTGTAGCAAAAAATGACTTTGATATGACACTCAGGCCCTGCGACCAGTCAGTGTTGGCGTCTGTTTCCTTCGGATGCAGGTGCAGCATGTGAGCAACACCAATGACTTCTGCCACAGTGTCTGTTGGCGGGGAGACAGATGCCATCACTGACTGGTCAGAGGGCTGAGTCTCATATCAATATCACATGGGACATGACTATGCAACTTCTGATAACGTTGGAACTGCTGCAGAATCAGGGGTATGGGTGCGTGCACACGATGAGTATACGCAGCCTTTTGGACGCAGCGTCTTGCTGCTGTGTCCAAAATGCTGCGTAGTACAGTACAAGCATAGTGGATGGGATTTGTAGAAATCCCATACTCACTATGCTTCATCTGACCGCAGCATTCTGACAGCTGCGGTGCGGGTTGCCACCATTCCTCTCCTTCTCAGCATGTTCATTTCATGCTGTGGAGTTGGAAGCGGCTCCCATCGGGGGACTGCAGGGAGAAGCTGCCCTGCACCCGCCACACATGGTGAGTACAGGGCGGCTGCGGTCTCCCTGCCTCCACATGTGGCTTCACTTATGTCCGGAGGAGCCGGGTCCAACACACAGCTACTCCCGACTGTGAGCGCACACCCTTAGTATGGTCTTTATTACTTTTACAAGGGCCAACAAGATGAATGAGATGGGATTTCTTCATGTAGTAGCAACCCCTTTAAGAACTATCACTCCCAGCATGTACTGTAGATCCTATAGCATGCTTGGAGTTCTAGTTAAGCACAGTATTGGTAGTGTTAACTTTACTTTATTAGTGGTTATGTTACATATACATGTGCACTCACTTTAATGTGTCCTGCTTTGCCATCACCCTGCTGAAATGAAGGAAGTGGCCAGTCTGTATATAAAGATCTGATGTGATGTACTGTATGAGGGAGGGCCAGGGAGGTGGTCTGTACACTGTGCTGAAATATGATGCTCTAGCCCTGTCTCCTAATTACAAGTCACCACAGAGCTTGACCTGTATGCAGGGCCAGGGGAGCTGTACACTGCCGTTATATGCAGGCTCCAGCCCTGCTCTCCATACACTGAAGCTCCTGAACTGCAGACCGACCTTCCTGCATTTCTGCTTGGTGTCAGGGCTCAGCAGGACACATTACACTGAGCAGAGGGAGTGAGGCAGGACACTGACAAACAAGGTACCTGCTGTGATAAAGTGCCGATCTGCCCTGCTCTGCCCCTGTCTTCATGGCAGTGAATCAGCACAAAGCTCAGTGCTCATTCACTTGCCACAGCTGCACCCAGCTCCTCCGTTCTCACTATCTGCAGCACACAATGTCCCCAGCAGCTGCAGGAGAGACCATGTGTGCTGGCTAAGGAGCTTCTCCTGCTCCCCCTGCTCTCACCTCTCTGCGCTGTCTTCAGTGCAGAGAGGTGGGTGGGGCCTGGGAGCAGTGAAGTGAATATTTAAAGGGAACCAACCACCCCAAATGACCCCCCCCGGACTATTAATATCGTTCCCTACACCCAGCACATACATGTGCTGCAAGGTTTTTTGCTAAAAAAACTGCTTTTTAAAAGTTGAGATAATGATTTATAAAGTATTTAACGAAGGGACGGGTGGGCGTTACTTAGCTGGGGCTAAAGCCGGGTTGCAGCTGCCAGTCATCCTCCTGTCTCCCCTCGCAGCAGTAACGGCCAGCCCTTTCTTGTCGTCACAGCCTGCTGAGCCTGGTGCACGGGATCTCATGCCCGTGCACACGTCATCAGCTACAGCCGGGTCGCGAGCGCGCGCTCTGACTTCCACAGCTGAGCGCAGGAAGTCAGAGCGTGTGTGCTCGCGACCCGGCTGTAGCTGATGACGTGTGCACGGGCATGAGATCCCGTGCACCAGGCTCAGCAGGCTGTGACGACAAGAAAGGGCTGGCCGTTACTGCTGCGAGGGGAGACAGGAGGATGACTGGCAGCTGCAACCCGGCTTTAGCCCCAGCTAAGTAACGCCCACCCGTCCCTTCGTTAAATACTTTATAAATCATTATCTCAACTTTTAAAAAGCAGTTTTTTTAGCAAAAAACCTTGCAGCACATGTATGTGCTGGGTGTAGGGAACGATATTAATAGTCCGGGGGGGTAATTTGGGGTGGTTGGTTCCCTTTAAGTAGATAATGAGCCGGGGACACGCGGTGCTCCTGCCGCCTGACTCTTCAGCAGGGACCATTCCCTGTCACTTCTGTCCCCAATTCACTGCTGTCCCCCCTCCCAAGCAACTGAGGATGCTAGAATGTTATATTCCTTTTATAAGACGCACCCCCACTTTCCTCCAAAACTTGGAGGAAAAAAAGTGCGTCTTATAAAAGGAAAAATACGGTATATAAAATTTCAAAATGTATATATAAAAATTAATAATAAAAACTAAGGAGCCCTAAGAAGATCATAATAAAAATATAAAAGATAGAATTCCTCTATAAAATATAACTTGTGCAGGAGCATCCCAATTTTAATCAATTAGAGTGTGATATAGGATTTATAGTATACATCAGAGGTGTCCTCCCTCTGTGATGTCATTGATGACAAACGTAAATTTTTTTTTTCTGAGAACAACATCCGCTTTGTAAAGCATATAAAAGAGATTTTGTATGTAGCATGTAATGTACCGTGAGGAAGGTGCAAGGGTTGCACCGAAACGCGTCGGTTTGTGGTTGTGGAGGAATAAAGAAGGAGATGGAGAAAGCAATGCTTATCGACTACATTTATTGAAGCAGCAGTGCAGAATATTGACACCATTCCTGTTTGAATATCATGTGTTATTGGGCCATGGCACATAGTGTGACATAAAGCAGCATGTGGAGCTGTCACCAAAGTGCATCTGCATGTTGTTCACACTGCAACATGAAGTTGCTGAATAAGCGCATATGTTTTTGGACTGGCGACGCCTAGAGTGGACATTGACCTGTGTGTTGCGGAACATAGCTATGTAATGCCGCCAAAGTAGTGGTCAACATATTCATGCACTTTAGAAGGGCCACATCACACTTGGCTGCACAAATGTGCGCAGTCTGACACATAGCAGACAATTGGGAAAAGGGACTACAAGCTGTCTGCTATGTTTTTGACACCATAGTGGCACCACCAGATGCTTACTGTCTGCTGTTGTGTTTTAAGGCAAAATCCATCCTCTGGTAAGCCAAGGGTGTTTGACATCAAAAATATGTGCCCACTGGTGTTGTGGGCTTGTTCAAAAACAGAGTGGCCCCTAATCATAGTGTTTTTCCGCCTAGCATTGACGCCGTCATTACATTGATACACAAACAGTACGAAATGTTTGCTGTTTGTTGTGTTGTGTTGTTTTAATCCGTGTCTTGTCAATTTTGACATTTCAGATGAGGAAGACTCCCCGGCAGAGGAGGCGCAACAGGCCCCAACACCACCCAGAACTCCTCCATCACCTGCAATTGCAGGGCCAGCAAGACCGCTCCCCCCGCGACCCCTACATCAGCGGCCACCGCGGGCCCATCAACTTCCGCACACTCCGGGACACCACCATCCCCAGAACTTGCGGGCCCACAAAGTCCCCCCACCACTGGGACCCCACCATTACCAGACCCCGTGGGCCCATCAAATCCCGCACCCACCGGGCCCCCACCATCACCATTCGAGGAGGGACCTGGAAGTCCACACCCTCCCCAGGACCATACCATCCCCGTCCAGGGAGGGATCACAAAGCCCATGGCCTTGGCTAGTCAACCCAACCCCCGGAAACACACCCACCCACTGCATCTCCACCTCCCGTGGGCCACAGCATCAACTGCAGGCTGCAGTGGATGTTATTGGTGGTAAGTGTTGTCAAGGGCCTATAAACTTTCAAATATACATCTTGTTTTGTGTCCCTGACATCACTATGTTACTCATGATGTTTTGTTTTGTCCCTTCCTACTGAAGGTGCAAGAGCTGGTGGTGCTGGATGGGATGTGAGGCCATCCCCAGCTCCACAACATGGAACCATGGATGGGGCTCTGCCACGTAAGTGAACACCACACCAATTACATCACCCACCCACACTTACACATGTCCCTGACTAATGTAGGTTTTTTCCTATACAGGCCTTCCAACAGTCGCAGAGATGCTGCAGGCCCACAATGACGTCCAGCAGCACCTGGCCCGGTTGCGGCAAATGATTATGGCCATCCAGGCAGCCCAGCCCACCATTGCGCCAACTCCCCAATTTCCCCCCCAATAATGTTGGCATTTGCCCTTTAGTTTGTCAATGTCCATGTTGGACACCTTTGTTGAACCTTTTGCCATGTTGGCACCCTTATTTGTTAGGTCACGTTGGCCTCTTTTCTTATAGTATCTCACATTGGGCAAGTGGGTAGTGTGTATTGGCTACTCTTAATCTGACAAAGCCTCTTTGGGGGATTTGGAAACACCTAAAAAAATGAAAACATTAATAAATGTTTGGAAAACCTAAATCCTATGTGATCCCTTGTCCCAACACACACAGGGACACGTTTGGGAGGGTACATTTTCCCAACCACGCTGGGCTACGGACTTTCAATAGGTATGCGGTGTGACATGGCAAACGTGAGCATACATAAATAAAACTACCGGTATGCCAGGCAACTGCACCACTAATAATATAAAGAGTATTTGTTCAAGCCCTGTGCTACACAATAGGGACAGATGCAACAAAAAAAGGACAAAATATATATATTTTGGAGCAAGGTGATATTAACAATTTTGGTGCTTTGTCATCTTTATTTAAATGCACTTGCCACTTTTGTGTGCCACTTCTATGTCTCTACTTGTGAACATATGGGATTATTTATGCTATTTATGTATAAAAAGAAGTGATTTATAACCGTATGTGTACAATGGGTAGTACTGTGTATGTATAGATAGTGGTACATTGGTATATGTATTTACCTTATAGCACTTTTTTGTTAGGTGGTCCATCCGGTTACCTTATCATATAGGGAGCATACCCACACCTCATGTGGAGGTTTTTTACATGTTTTTAAATGTCTGTGTTGGAGCTTTGCACATGTAAGTGTATTGAATAAACTTGATATTTGTAATTTTTTCACAACCACCCCGTTGTAGTGTCTCAGTCCATGTTATATTGCTATATACGCCCTTGGTGCTGTTTAACACATATTTTGTCCTTTTTTTGTTTAAACGTGAGCAGCATACTGTACCATTTCAACCGCCATGCACCCCTATATTTCATCAATGTCTACTATCTGACACCCACAGAACCAAACACACACACACAAACATACTGTTGAACGTGACACATATGTGGACGTAGGTCTGGCAAATCATATTGTGATTTATTGTTGTCACCCAAATTACAAAAAAACTAAAATTTGTTTGTGCCAATACATGTAGCAAAATAGTCCATCATGCTATATAGTGCATTGCCTTGTAGCGTCTTTGGTCTTCCTCCTCCTCTGCTGGCTCAGACAATGGCTCCTCCCCCTCATCCCCGTAATACCACCCAGTGGTGGCAGTCCTGTGGTGCTGTCTTCGTGGGGGAGGTGGAGGATCCTGATTTTGCTGACCTCTCACCATGTGTCTTTGGGGCGCAGTGGGCACGGGGGTGGTGTTCCTGGGTAAGGCAAAGGAACCACCCCATTTCAGTGTCCCATCTACGCCCAGCTCCGTATTGGGTGGGGCAGGTGTTCTTCGGCATACACATTATCAAGATTAGCAATGTACTGTACTGACATCAATTACCACAACCAACCACCCAGCACAACATTGTGCCTATCTGAGCATGACAAACACCCAAAGTCACAGTAGCTGGGTTGGAAACAGAGCTGAAGAAAGAAGTAGACCAGTGCTCTGTACTCACCTGACGCTTCAAATTGATATGCCAAGTGACCCCACATAAGACAGCAAAAACTGTGCCAACAGCCACGACGCAAAACACAGAAGAACACACAGAATAAGAATGGTGAAAGAACAACACAATTGTGCCTTCTACATGTGCTCCAACCCACACATCAGTGCAACCAACAAGGTGTGTACATAGGCAGTGGTGGACCTTCAGCCTGGCGGGCCCTGGTGCAGCTGTAGGCGAGGAGCGGGGGGGGCGGGAAAGTGCTAGCAGCTTTAGGTGAGGAGCGCGGGGGGGTTGCTGGCAGCTTTAGGTGAGGAGCGGGGGGGTGCTAGCAGCTTTAGGTGAGGAGCGGTGGGGGGGTATTAGCGGGGGCGGTTTGCCGAGCGCATTGCAAGTCTGGGAGCCGGGCCTGCAGAGGAGGGGAGGGGCAGGAACAGCCAAGGAAAGCAGGAAGCTTCCCTCAGTTAACCTCCTCTCCTCTGACACAGGGTTACAGGGGGGCCCCCTACAGGTGCTTGAACCAGCTGCACCACGGTAGGTCCGCCCCTGTACATAGTTAGCAAAAACACAATTACGCACCTCCTGTGACGGGGCAGGCTCTTAGCTTGTGGCCGAAAATGGTTGGGCAAGGGGCCTGCTGCACTGTGTTCCCCGAGGAGCCTCCTGGCTCAGGGTGAAGGTGAGGAGGTCTTAATACCACAGACGTGGCTTAGGGACCTCCTCAGCTCCAGCCCCGGACCGAGCATCCATCCACTTCTTATGCTCTTTGATAAACAAGGTGCACAGGCACTTGATCTTCTCCACAACCATGGGCACCATCCAGATCTTAGTTTGGTCGAGCCGGTTGACCAGCTCGACAAGGTACCTGTGGGCCACAGCCCTCGCTGCCTTGTTTTTATACTCGGGTAGCGACACCCACCACAGGCATTCCTGGTCCTGGTACATGGAGTGGAAGTACCGGACAAAATCAGTACCCTCAGCCATCTGCCAAAAAAACAAATATTGTGTTACCAAAACACATACATGTACATATCAGGTCACACTCTACTCTGTGTGGCCAATCTATGTCCAGCACTACCAATGACAGGTGGTCTTGTAGTTAGCTTGTGTATGTGTCGAACCCACTGGGACGGGGTACTCGGTACCGGACCGGGTCTGCTACTGGGGAAGTCACGGGTGGTCCTGGTCCTGACCGTGTCCCGGGCCCTGGCAATAGTAAGGGGATATTTACAGGGGATAATGTCAGTCGTGACGCCACCCACAGTGTGTGGTCAGTAGTGGGGCCACCGCTGCCGCAGAACCTCCGGGGATGATGTGATGACAGCTAGGATGGAATAGTTCCCTGTGGGCAGAACTGGGTTCCCCGAGGCAGCGTTGATAAAGTCTATTGAGTGAGGTATGGTGCAGGCCTGTGCTGGGTGCAATGCACTTACTGTCCAGATGCTGCAGAAATCCTCCTTCGGTGTTGGAGCTGACAAGCTGTGGCTCTCCAGGCGGGGATCTTCTGCAGACCTGTGTGGAGGGAATCATGTGCAGGCAGAGGGGGGCGTGTCCTGCATCTGATGGAACAGGACGCTTAGTGAGGAGCTCTGCACACTGAGCCCTGTTATCGGCACCTAACAGCCACTAAGACCTCCAAAACCTGCTGGGGTGAGATCGGATTACCTCAGGAACAGACTGAGATGTCTAAAGGCGGCTCCAGACGCAGAGATACAGAGCACTTGGTGAGAGATTTCTTTGGTGTAGACAGAACACTGAGATCTGCTTCCAACATGGTGCAGGGGGTGGGATCATCAACACCTCACAGCTCTCCTCGTTCTCAGCATGGAGGAGAAGGTTCAGGAGCTAGAGAGGATGATGAGGCTCCAGTGACAAGGGGCTGCTTGAAAAGTCTCCTAGAATCCCTCCGCAGGTCCCTGCAAGATGATATGCGGGGCATGATTGCTGATCTAAGAGCAGATCTATCGGCCATAAGTGAAAGAACAGGACACATAGAACATAAAATGGTGGACTTTGCTTCTGCCCATAACAGCCTCGCAGATGATTTTGCACAAGTGGACTCAGAGGTCAGGCAGTTACAGGCTGTCTGTGATCTAGAGGACAAACATCGTATCAAGAATGTGAAATTGAGAAGAGTTGTGGAGGGGGGAGACGAGGAAGACCTCATGACCACGGTAACAACCTTTATGGAGGTAACTCTCCCTGAGATGCCTGCCACAGAAAGGAAAATTGATAAACTTTTTCGACTACCTAAACCTGCAAGACTGAACAGAGATGTTCCGAGAGACATTTTAGTCTGTTTCTCCTCCCCAAAACCGCGGGAAAAGTTACTGGCTGCAATGAGCAATCATCCGGAGCTCCCTTCCCCCTTCAGGGCGGTCTCTGTGTTCCCAGATTTGTCCCCCGAACCCTGGCCAGAAGACGGGACTTTGCCCCCTACTGTGCAATCCTAAGAGACAAGGGAATCTCATACATTTGGGGTTCCCCTGTGTCGGTGCTATTTCGCTACAGAGGATCGAGGCAACTCTTTAATTCTACTTCCAAAATGAGGAAAGCTTTTCAAGACTGGAACTTCCCCAAGACTGCATCAGTGACCCCCAAAAAAAAGGGCCCCGTTGGAGATGCGAGGCCCAGAGATAATAGATGGAGAGGTCTGAAGGGCTGTGAATTTATTTGACTATACAGGGTCGGATGTGACTGATCTCTCGAATAGCAGGAGGCTCTGAGACCTTCTTTGAAGGCCGTAATAGACCTTATCTCCTGCAGGGGGGCCGTTCTACCTTGCACTTGTTGAGGTGGGGCGGTATAATCCCCCCTTTCTCCCCAGCATCTTGGCACTTTGCCTTGAATTAAGTTTACATTGGTGTTTTGTGTTCTTGTTTACCTTTTTTGTTCCCATAATTTCTGTTTCTTCCCCTTGTCTTTTTCTCTGACTATCATCCTTCCCTTCTTGACCCCCCCCCCGTCCCCTAGGGGTTCTCCCCCATATTATTACGAATCATATTGGCACTGTGAATTGTAAAAACAGCAGCTATGACTATGAAACTGGTTTCGCTTAATGTAAAGGGATTGAATTCCCCTATCAGACGCTCCTACGTCTGGAAAGAGGCCCTTCGCTCTAAAGCGGATATTCTGTGCATCCAGGAGTCCCACCTCCTAGCAGCGGATAATGTCAGACTGAGTCACCGACTTTTTCCCCATTTGTTTTTTGCCAACCACCCTGATAAGAAGCAAGCAGGGTTGGGAATCCTCATTAGACACTCTGTTCAATTCCAAATGGTTCAAGTTATCCCCGAACCCATGGGTCGTGCTCTTATTGTGATATGTAAAATTGCAGGGACCGTTTACACTCTGTTGAATGTCTACACACCAAATATTGGGCAAATTAAGTTTCTTAGGTCTTGGTTAGAACGTTTGAAACAGGTGGCAGTCGGCAAGGTGATTGTCTGTGGAGATTTCAACCTGGTCCCCAGCAGACTTATGGACAGTACTACCCCGTCCATTGAAAGGGGCAAGGAGCTGGGCCCCTTGGCTAGGGAATTTCGCCTCCACGACATCTGGCGCTACCTCCATGCATCAGAAAAAGACTTCTCATTCTACTCCCACAGGCACAGGTCCTACTCGAGAATTGATCTTTTTTTGGTCGATGATAACACTCTTGGGGCCTGTGTCTGTGCGGAAATGGGTCTGATCACTTGGTCGGACCATGCGCCGGTGTCGTTGGAGGTGGCTCTGACGGGGGGAGGTTCCCCTCCGCGTACTTGGAGACTTAATGCTAACCTGTTGTCGGACCAGGCTGTGGTTGGGGCGATCGGCAAGGGACTGTCAGACTTTTTTGTCCTCAATGACACGGGAGATGTGACAGATGAGATACTATGGGAATCTCACAAGGCCGTCATAAGGGGAACATTGATACAGAAAGCCTCTGAGCTGAAAAGATCCCGTAAAAAAGCACGAGAGGACTTGCTGTCTCAATTACAGACCCTTGAAGACCTAAATAAATCAAACCCGAGGATAAATAATTCTGCTCAGATCTTTTCTCTCATAAATCAGCTTAGAGGCCTGATGCTCCATGAATATGAGAAGCACTTGAGAAAAGTTAAGATGTCCCATTATGCAGCTGGAGACAGAGCTGGGGCGCCCCTGGCCAGGAGACTTAAAAAGAGATCAGCAATGACAATGATAGACTCTATGAATACTGTAGATGGCAGGGTGGTTAGAAATCCAGAAGAGATAGCGGAGACGTTCGCAGTGTTTTATTAGTCCCTTTACAACTTGAAAGACTGTAGAGAGACACCCTAGCCTGACTTGGACGAGGTTAATGCCTTTCTTGAGTCCCTGACACTCCCGTCACTAACTGAGGACCAATTGTCAGAACTAAATAGGCCCATGTCGACGAAAGAAATCGCCACAATTATTTCTTCCACTAAACCCTCCTCAGCCCCGGGCCCAGATGGTTTTTCCAATGCATACTATAGAACCTTTGCAGCTGAACTGTCTCCATATCTTTTACGAGTATTCAACTTATGGCAGGCGAAGGGAACCATCTCACCCGCTGCCTTGGAGGCGACCATCACCACCATACCGAAACCAGGCAAACCGCATGATTCTCCAGCTAGTTACAGGCCTATTTCCCTGCTAAATTGCGACCTGAAGATATTTTCAAAATTACTGGCGTCCAGACTCACTCGAGTTCTTCCCTCTTTAATTCACCCAGATCAGGTGGGCTTCGTGTCTGGGAGGCAGGCGAAGGACGGCACCAGGAGGATGGTGGATCTGGTAAAAGTGGCAGAGCTTAGGGGGGCCCCAGTGCATTCCTGGCACTTGATGCCGAGAAAGCCTTTGATAGGGTGCACTGGGGATACCTTCGGGCTGTCTTAGGGAAGTTTGGCTTTGAGGGGCCGATTGTTTCGGCAATCCTTAGCCTTTACTCCCGCCCGAATGCCAGAGTCCTCGCCTCCGGGTTCCCGTCCAGGAGCTTCCACATTACCAATGGCACGAGGCAGGGTTGCCCGCTTTCACCGGTGATCTTTGCCTTGGTTGTGGAACCTCTTGCAGCCCTGATCCGGGCGGACCCGCTGATATCGGGTATCACGGTCGGAGGACTGGAGCATAAAATAGGTCTGTATGCGGACGATATCATAATTGCCTGCACAGACCTTGAAACTTCCCTCCCTGCGACTATGACTGCCCTCGACAAATTTGCACGAGTGTCCCTATACAAACTAAACGCCTCAAAATCTATGGTACTACCAATATGTGTCCCGTTGTCTTTGTCTTCTAGCTTATCAGAGAGGTTACCCTTTCAATGGTGCCCGGACGGCATAACATATTTAGGTATCAAACTAAGCCCCACCCTGCAGATAGTACAGGATAATGTCGAGGTCCTTGTGAAAGCGTTATCAGACGCCATGAGTAAACACCCCCTACATGCCTTGACATGGATGGCGAGAGCACAGGTGTTTAAGATGATGCTTTTACCTAAGATTCTTTACTGTTTCCAGTGTGTGCCTGTCGCCGTCCCTGGCAGGTTAATGTACAAATTGCAGTCCCAGACTAATAGATACAAATGGGCTGATAAAAAACCGAGGGTCTCCAAAAAAGTTATGTCACTCCACATGAATAAAGGTGGGATTGGGGTCCCAGACTTAAAGTCTTATCATGGGGCAGTCATTTTGGAGGAGGCAAAAAGGTTCTGGACATCTGTTGAAGACCTGGGTTGGATGCAGATTGAGAGTCATGTTGACGGACCGGACACCGAGGATTTCGGATTATCCTAGAGGCAGAATCCTTAACCAAATTAAAAAGAAACTTTAAACTAGACACGACGCGTACCCTGCTTCTTCACTGGAGAGGCCTACCAAAATCCTGGACCAGATTACCAGCATCTGACATTTCTTTAAATGCACTTCGCTTACATATTCCCTTTTTGGAGATCCCCCAGATGGGAAGATGCAGGAATTCATACACTAGCAGACCTAATGACGGAAAGGGTCTTGGTGCCATTTGATATATTGACAGATTTTGACCCTCACTTTCGAGCTTTGTACTTACAATACCTCCAACTGAGACATTTTCCGACTACTGAGGCTGGGGACTGGTTGAGGGGGAGATACTCCCCTTCTGCCTTCCTGAGCTATCTCCTGACCAGCCCATCAGATCTGAAGGGTTTGTCCCGGATCTATAAGGCTCTCCTGACTAGGGACGACGCGGAGAAATTAGCCTATATGCAGAAATGGGAGGAGGACCTCCAATTTACTGCGGAAAGAGAGAGTTGGGAGAAAGCGTCTCAGCGCATGTCTAAACTCACCAGGTGTATCAACCATCTAGAGAACTTAAAGAAAATACACTTACGCTGGTACCTTCCGCCAGCCTGCCTGACCAGGTTTGGGAAACTTACTTCCTCTTTGTGTTGGAGATTATGTGGACAGAAAGGAAATCTTGCTCACATGTGGTGGCACTGCCCGAAAGTCACCAACTTCTGGCTTCTAGTCGAGCGCCTGATCAAGTCGGTCACAATTTTATGACCCCCCCTCTCTCCACAGTTGGCACTCTTACATATTGGCCTGGAATCATATCCCCCAGTATGTGGAAGACCCTAACTTATATCCTGGTAGCTGCCAGGCTGGCCTTGGCGTCCGACTGGAAGGCGCAGACCCCTCCTAAGCTATTGGAGGTGGTGAACAAGGTGAACTCTATTTTTGCTCACGAATATTACCTGGCGCAAAACCTACCAATTAGAAAACAGACTCTAGATGCATGGCAAATATGGGCTTCACACCCTCTTGCTACCCCAATTCCCTTTTAATACCAAATGCAAAGAGTAATATGGAACATGTAATAGTCGTGGTGTTGACTCGGCACCCTTGAGTCTGGGCTTGGTCCAGGGGTGAGTTTGGACCTAGGCATAAACCTGGAGCAGATCCAGAGTCCAGAAGCTGTCTGACTGTTTTATTGGCTTATTTGTTCAGAGCCTTTCTAAGAAGGTGTCAAATGTGACTACGCGGCTCCCCTTAGGGAAATTCCCCATTTCCCACATCTCCCCCCCTCCCCCTTTTTTCCTTACCCTCGTTTTTGTTTTCTTTACATGGATCTATTATGATGTTTTACTTATGTCTTGTTTGATTTGTATGAAAACTCTGTTCAATAAACATTTATTGTTTAAAAAAAAAAAAAATGTGCAGGCAGAAACATGCGAGGGAGTCGGAGTCAGGGTTCACCGTGTTTACTTCTCAAAGTTCTTTCTCAGTTACAGTTCCAGTACAGTTCACACTTTATACTCTTTACACGGGCACACTCTCCCCTCTGGGTTCCTTTACTCCCTGCAGCCAGGTTGCTCCTTCTATGACCCCTCACTCTGTCTCTCTGTCCTTTCCAGGCTTTCTGTTCTCTCTCTCTCTTGTTCACTTGGTGTGCGTGACTCCGGACAGTATGGCAGTGGCTCGGACTCCTGTGAGCCTTCCGGGTTGCCACTGAGCTGCCTGTCCTTTGGGTTAGGGACCCTAACGTGTAGCTGAGGTCCCCCGTCGGTTGTCTGGGGATGCCGGGTGAAGCAACGGTCCACTCTAGAGCCGACACTCTACTCTAGCCTAGTCTCCAATAGTCCTCGGTGGTGAGGCTCTACCAGGCTCTCTCTAACCGTGTCTTCGGGTTCAATAGGAGGGCTACTCCGCCTGTAGTCTTCCGTCTCAGCCGTGGTTCTAGAGCCCAGTGTCACTGTCCCTCTCGTCCCTCACACTCCTGGGGTGCTGGCTTCGGACGTGCTTTCTCTCTGTGGCTCGCACTGGCTCTTCCAGATTCTGCGCTCCTTACACCCCACTCTTCCAGGACATGTGCTTCTGTCTTTGCTGCTCAGCCTACACCGGCCTACTGACTCCTTTCTCCTCCCCCTGCTCTATATCTACCCTCTGTCACCTGACTTACGTGTTTGCCCACCCACTGTCTCTAAACCCACCACCCCTTGCCTGCCTAGTGTTCCCAGGCTCCGGGTTGGGTGCTGCTTTCTACTGCTACGTGGGTTGTGTGGGCTATGAGGGTGTTGCTGTTCAACTGTCGTCCCTACCTTCCTGGCTGCAGTTCCCTTTGTGGCCTCCTGGACGCAGGGGCGCCACATGTGCAGAAGTATTAATGGCCTTTACATGAAGACAGAGATCGGACATGGTGCACATGCCACGGGTTATATGTATTTTGGCCCTGGCCAGGGACAGATACAAAGCTGTGTAATGGACAAATAGCACACATGTCGTTTATAAAAAATAGACACACAGTAATGACCTCAACACATATTTATGTAAGAATGTACTGCTGTAGGACACATTGTCCTGGCATTGGTCTCAAGGATCATTATGTGTGAAACGGGACACGGAGGGGTGTAATGATGCGTAGCCGTCGCAAAACACACATCTACAGAACGCTACATGAAACTGTACATAAGCCACCCATACATCTGGCAAGATATGGCTCTGCAGCCACACAGAAAATACCATACATGATAAGCACAATAGCATGTCCTCCGACTTACCGTCTGTCCAACAGAGTTCTCGTGATGAGACGCTACTAGAACAATGCACATTGAAGTAGGACCATGGGTGGCGGCCCAGCTCACCACTTTTTAAACACAACATGACCAATCAAAAAGCAGCACTGGCGCCTAATCAGTGGTCGCACCTGGCAATGCCCAGGCGGCTACATCGATTAGATGACGCAGATGCTCTCTGATTGGTTGGTTACCACATAAAAACCGCTAACGACCGAGCTACGGCACGCTTACTGCCCAGAGTCATCAAGTAAGTACTGATGTTCACACATGATCTGTGATATGGCTGTGTCTAGCGTTTGATACATCTTTGCATTACGGATCGTTATTGTGTACTGTAGCAGACGCCCAAGTCCTGGTGTATGTAGTTTGTAATGATGCTGTGTTTGATTGATCTATTGTGTTCTGCAAAATGGATGGATTGCCATTCCTTGCCCCAAAACACCCTCCTCATTGACAAGCCATTTTGCCTTTGCTATACAGGATCATGTTTGAAGGAGGCGTCTGTGGTTAGTTGCGTGGAACATATTGTGGCGCCCCGCACCAAGTGCGACACATGAGGGTATTGCAGTCAAAACTGCAGCAGCAATATTCTCTGACTCAGCAGTCATACGGTTAACTACATGCATCACCTAGCATAGAGGGCCAATCAGGTCCTGGTGGGCGGAGTGTAGTGGTAGTGTGTAGTGGAGAACTGAGTACAGTTTGTCAGTCTGGGTCAAAAAGAGAACTGACTTGGCCACGAAGGAGAGAGGAGCTAAACCAACAAGCTCTGCAACCTAGGAGAGGGGGCCTGCACAGTTTTGTACAGCCCCCTGGCCGTCACCCCGGTTGAGCGCCATTATTCCCGGTGCCTTAACAACCGATCTACGGGCATCTACATGCGGGTCCAAAATCATCCCGTGCCCATCTACAGCCGGTTTGCTGGTACCGAAGCTAGAAGGAGTTCAGCACTTCTACGCGAACCAGAGGAGTGGAGGGACCGCTTTACAGGAGCACCCCACCACCACCAAATCCAGTCGTCTAACCAGCGGTGTACCCACCAAGGGACCCAAAGCTCCCCAAAACACCCATAACGTATACTCTGGGTAGGGCATTGAAGCAGCCTCCCTGTAACCGATCTGGTATTCCTGGGCGACAACGGCAACACAACTTAGCTAGAATGGAGGAACACCGAGGAGCTCTGAGGGACACTGATCACTGCTGAGTCCACCCGGTCCACTACCCGTCACTGTATGCCATGTACTGTCTGCTGGTTACAGTAAAGAACCCGCTACAGAGACTTACACTGTCCGTGCTTCCTTATGAACTGCTTGCGTCTGCGCACTAAGTAACCGCAGCTGCCTCAGAACATCTTACGCAGCTCCAGGCTCCGGGGATCATCGCTCAGGCTGTGGGGAGCGTTCCATCTTGCTGCATTCCATCCCCCGGAGGCCCCGCAGCGTCGGTACAGTTACCGAAACTCTCATAGGTGGCGTCACGACAAATTAACCCCTAATCTGTTCCACTAACGACGTCTTCTCTATTTGATCTGTACCACCGGGCCTCCACAGCCGCTGGCGCGGTCCATCCGTGACAAGGAGGAAGAAGAAAACGCCTGCCATGTGTCGAACCGGTCACGGTGAGTCAATATCAATTTTGGGCACATAGTACTGGCGTTTAGCACACCGAATGGAAGTATTCTACCCATACTGAGATGTGGAGTGGGCCATGTGACTTCTGTGAATGTCTGCGACATGATGAGAATGCGTGCGATAGTCTGCTGCGTGGGCAGATATTTTTTCCTTAAAGCACATGGCTGTGGTACGTGTCTAATGTTATTGTATTTAATTGGTAACAAGCCTCAGTCTGTATTTGGGAGCTTTGTCTTTTCCTACACCTTGTGCTCCTACATAAACATTATGGGCAGCTATATGGGGGTATGGTCATGATGTCTCCATTTGGATGATGGAGATGTAGTTGTTGAGAAGGCCATGGGTGTAGTGATAACAGGTTTGGTTGTGAGGCAGTGTAATGTTGTTTGTGACCGTTCAATGGTGCAATATATGTATGTGGGTGGCCATATCGGCAGACTTGGGCAGGATGTTGGTAACTGGCTAGGAGATGTGTAGGGAAGGAGGTGGCTAATTTGGATGTCTGATGTCGTATTCTTGTGTTGATGTTTTTTTTTTTACCACCTTTTGCAGGGGTTGGTAGGTGAGATCAACATGGACCCTGATGGAGATCTTATTGTGGCTGTTGCCTTGGTGGAAGAGGAATTGTGGCTGGAGGATAGATTTGAGAGGTTGCGGGCTCACAGACCACGGCGTGTGTGGGCTCGGGATTGGCTTCGGCAATGGGACAACCTGAGCCACATGCGGCTGGTCCGTCAGCTGGAGGATCGGAGTCCGCATGATTTCCGGAACTATCTCCGTATGTCCGAGGACTCTTTCACATTCCTCTTGTAATGCATAAGGCCATTGATAGCCTGACAGGACACTTTGATGCGTTGAGCTGTGCCACCTGAGGAGCGTTTAGCTGTAACTTTGCTGTTCCTGGTAACAGGTCGTTCGAGGACAGACCTGCAATACACTTCAGCTGTCTCACTGTCACTACTGAGCCACCTGATCCCCGAGACGTGTGAGGCCATCTGGAGTTGTCTGCTGCCATCCTACATGCAGTTCCCAACAACCCCCGCTGAATGGATGGATATTGCCAGAGGTTTTGAGGATCGATGGCAATTTCCAAACTGCGGCGGTGCATTGGATGGTAAGCACGTGAGGATCACGCAATCCCCCAACACGGGATCCTTGTATTATAATTACAAAGGATATTTTAGCGTGGTCCTCATGGCCCTGGTGGATGCTCATTATGAGTTCCTCTACGTGGACGTTGGCATGAGCGGCCGTGTCTCAGATGGGGGTGTGTTTGCACACTGCTCCTTGGCCCAACGCCTAAAGAGAGGGGTTCTGAACTTGCTCTCAAATGATGAGACAAGCCATCATCTTGGCTTTGCGTTTGTGGGGGATGAAGCGTTCCCACTTCAGGCTCACCTACTACGGCCATATCCCCAGAGGACGGTTACTTCTGAGCAGCGCATTTTCAATTACCGGCTGAAAATGTGTTCGGGATCATGGCCAATAGATTCCGTGTGTTTCATATGTCTTTGCATATGAAACTGGAATCTATCAATCTGGTAGTGCTGGCCTGCTGTGTGCTGCATAACTTCCTGCGTCGGCAAGTTATGTGGATTCTGTGGACCCCACAACAGGGGAGGTACGTCCCGGGGATTGGCGTGCTGCCGACCATGGTGTGGCGCCACTCCAACTGCTGAGCCACGGTCGGAGTCAGCAGGATGCCAGGAGCAGCAGAGAGGCATACTGCTCCTACTTTAATGGCCCTGGGGCAGTGGCCTGGCAGCAACAGCAGGTGTAGGGTGGCTGGTGTTGTGAGGCACCAGCTGGCTGCACCATGAGGGTTTGGGTTGTGTTTTTTTACGTTTGGTTTTGGAAAAAGTAGTTAGTTAGGCTGATTTCATACTGCGGTTTTTCACTGATCAGGTTCGATCAGGTTTGTGTGCCAAAACCAGGAGAGGAACTTGCAAAGAAAAAGTATAATTGAAAGACTGACACCTGTTCTAGGTTTTGGAGTCACTCCTGGTTTTGAAACACAAAACCTGACCTGATCTGACCTGATCTGACCTGATCTGACCGCAGTGTGAAACCAGCCTTAGTTAGTTAGTTTTTTTTTGGGTTCTGTACTGTCACATGTTAGTGTATGGCCATTAATTATCATGATTTGGACTTTATTTGTGTGATTTGGCCACTTGTGTTTTCGATGTTGTGTGTGTGTTTTTCATAAGCCTTTTTTTGTGCACAAGAAGTACTACTAAAAAAAAAACATACCAACCTGTGTCTGTCATTACTTTTGGAAACAGGGCAGTTGCACATAGCTTTATGCTGTGCACAGAAATATGTGATACTTGAAATGGTATTGGTGGGTCCGTGCAGCATTGTCTGCTAATGTCCAGGCCTTTGGCCCACACTTTATGCTGTGACTGTGTGTCCATGTCAATTATGATGTGTTTGCCCACATGGGGATGTGTCCACACACATGGAGAATGCAATGGTGTTTGTGCGGGATGTATGTAGGCTTCAGAACACACACAAAACATGTGTGCACACACATACAGTACTTAATTGCAGCCATGGCAACTCTGCCATGGCGTGGACCAGTTCAGGCACATATGTCCATAGTGTGGCTTGTATGTTAACGCCATCACCTACAGACGCACACATAGCCATTCTGTAGTGTAATCCACTGTACTGCACAAGACCGCTCCTGTGTGATGCTTTGACGCCTCAAAAGTGTGTTGCAGGAGCCACAATTGACGACACGAGTGTGTATTTGTGAGAAACTCCGATAGATAATTGCGTTATGTATTAGCCAGCCTTCAAGAGCAGGCTGCCCAATCGTAACGCAGTTGTGTTGTCCAATGAGCGTGTATGGGGCGCGGTGTTGACCACTGTGGCACGCCTATGTCCTCGCGGCACTGAACATGTAGGACCACATTGCCTTTGGGATTGCGGCGTGTGAAGCGGTGATGCAATTTGCCAGGATTGCTTCCGCTGTGGGTGAGGCGATTTCTGGAGCGACACATCGCCTTTCCTTCAGGGCGAGATTGCGGCGTGTAACGCCGCCATCGGCGATCTGAGGCAACCATGAAAAACGTGCACGTGCACGTTAGATCGCCTCATATCGCCAGATGAGATTGCGGCGTGTGAAGGTACTTTAAGACTTTCCTTCTAACTCCCTTAATTGTTTTCAGCACCGGATCCCTCCTGCCTGACTCACTCGAAGATGCGTACAACTCTCGCTGGTCCCTGGCTACCTTGTGGATCCCTTCTGCTGCACTAACTTCCATCCCTGCCTTCTCCTCCGGTTCCCTGGTTTCCGTGTCCTGTTCCACCATGGGTCTGGTCCACAGGTTTGACTGATTCACTGGACCCTCTCTGGCTGCGCTTGGAGGAATCCCTGTTTATGAGGTAACCCTTCTTGTTGCTCCCTTAGGGGGACCCCGGTGCTCTGGCCCTGTGGACATTCCTTGGGGATCTATCTCTTATTGCACACAATAAACTCTGTTCCTTATCTGACATTCTTGTCCAGCTCATTTTTGGTATCAGCCTTCACGGTGTCTCCGTGGTTTAGCGGGTCCACTATTCAGCTCTGCCTGTGGTGGCATGACAAGTAAATTCTCACTTTCAACACGAATACTTACTAGCTTTCTACCTTAGGCTGGCTTCACACCACGGTTTTTGGAATCCTGTTCTGTCCGGTTTTAACAGGACAGAACAGGATCCGTTTTTGCCTCCCATGTATCCCTATGGTGCCGGATTGGTCCTATTTGGCCATCCGGTTTTGTGTATTCTGTGCCAGATTAGTTTTTGTCCAGTTTTTCACCATCCCCAAAATCAGAGATTGCCCTTAGTACATGCATAATCTGGAGCAGGGCGGGCTCCGATGCTGACATCACTGGCAGGATACATTTCAGCTGGCGGGACCGCTTCCGTCCATTTCCTGGTCTGCACCTGCGTGACTTCAGACACAGAGCAGCATGAGCGGCCGAGGAGGGGAGACACATAAAGGAGACGTTACTGAGGGTGCTGGAGGCGGCACAGAGAGGGCTGGAGACGGGGAGGACACCAGGGAGCAGTGAGGACTCATTACTCAGTAAGTCCCTCCGGACTCCTTAACTGTACACTTTCTTAAGTGCTTTGTACAACTTACAGGGGGGCTAGAGACATGGGGGACCCCTTCCCAGATTGCAGCAGACATGCTGCATTCAGAGGTGCTTTCAGTTTGGAAAGCACCAGGGGGTGACAGGTCCTCTTTAAGCAGAAGGAAAAAAGAATTCGATCTTGGGCCCTGTGGCTGGATTCTTCCTTAGCATACCTTCTTTTGGCCATAAAAGATAATGCCTTATTGAGTCTAGACTTGCTTGATACTAGACCCTCTACTTTCCACTTCTTCAGTATCATTGTTTATTTGTTTTAGGTCTGTTGCTTGTCTATAGGCCCTGTCACACATAACGAGATTGTTGTAACGTCACAGATTTTGTGACACAACAACGATCCTGCTAACGATGTGGTTATGTGTGACACGTACCAACGATCTGGCCCCTGCTGTGAGATCGTTGATCGTTACATACTGCTCTGGGTCATTTCTATGTCGTCCCCAATGGCTCTGCAATGCTCCTCTGAGCCTCATCCCCTGCTTGGAGGAGGTGAGTCAGGGGCAGCGATCACTATGTGGTCGCTGTCCCTGTGTCGCCCCATAAGTGCTGTGATCTTACGATCACAGCATTTAGGGTCTGGGGAGACGGAGTGCAGGGTCACTCCCCTCTCCCTATGGTGATCGGCCCATTATAATGTAATTGTGATGAGCCGATCACCATGGTTAACCAAAGGTTGCCATGGCAACCTGAGGTTACCATGGCGACATCTTGTGATCTGACCCAAGACGCAGTCAGGGGCAGCGATCGTTATGTGGTCTCTGTCCCTGTGTCGCCCCATAATTGCTGTGATCTTGCGATCACAGCATTTAGGGTCTGGGGAGAGGGAGTGCAGGGTCACTCCCCTTTCCCTATAGTGATCGGCCCATTATAATGTAATTGTGATGAGCCGATCACCATGGTTAACTAAAGGTTGCCATGGCAACCTGAGGTTGTCATGGCAACCTGAGGTTACCATGGCGACATCTTGTAATCTGACCCAAGCCTCATAGATCATGTGATCTCTGGGACTTGGGTCAGGTTACCAGATGTCGCCATGGCAACCTGAGGTCATGGCAAACTGAAGTTGCCATGGCAACATCTGGTAACCTGACCCAAGCCTCAGAGATCATGTGATCTCTGGGACTTGGGTCAGGTTACCAGATGTCGCCATGGCAACCTGAGGTCATGGCAAACTGAGGTTGCCATGGCAACATCTGGTGACCTAACCCAAGCCTTAGAGATCATGTGATCTCTGGGACTTGGGTTTGCAGCACTGACAGCCGTACTATATGGGGGCTGTCAGACGCTGAAACATCGACTATGATGTCTGAAGCGATGCCGCGGGTGCGTGCTCGCTTCCCACATCGCAGCCTGGCTGTCACACGGCAAGATGTTGCCGGTGACATCGCTGCGATGTGGGCGCAGCCATCACTCGCTGGGCTGGGTACTGGGCTGGGATGGTATACGCAACAATGGTGCGGAATAGGTGGCCAGATTGCCAGGTTTATGAACATGTTCATAAACCTGGCAACCTGCAACCAGCGATTTTTCGCAGTTGCATCGTGCTGTCACACAGCACGATGCACTTGCGATATCGCCACCAACATTGCTGACCATGTGACTTTTCAGCGATGTTGCAAGCGATATTGACGTGTGTGACGGCCCCATATCGCAGATCATTGTCCTACAGTGCAGCCATAGTGTGACCCCTCAGAGACTGCAGGTAAAGGATCCTTGATCTTTTGCTGCAGTCTTTGGAGACGACTGACCGTCGTGGGACCATCGTTGTGGACTACGTCAGAGGGCATGGGGGGGTAATAAAGATGGAGTCCAAATATGTGTTTGTGTTTTTTCTTCTATTAAAATGATTTTTTCACGGTGTGTTGTGTCTTTTTTATATCATTGACTTAGAGGTTTATAATGGCCGAGTCTAACATTGGCCCGACATTATGATACTCGTGCTTAGTGCCAGCTGCCAATACAAAGCTGGCGTTAACCCCATTATTACCCAGTTTGCCACCGGCACCAGGGCAACTGGAAGAGTCTGGGTACAGCGCCAGAAAATTCTAATGAATGCGCCATTTCCCGGGACGGCTGCTGGCTGCAATTTGCAGCGTGGGGGGCCCAGAATGCTTGGGTCTCTCCATGCTGTGGGTTCCAGCTCCCAGCTGCCTAGTTGTACCTGGCTGGAAGCTAAAAATACGGCGAAGCCCACATCGTTTTTTTAAAAAAATTATTTCAAGAAGTAATTAAAAAAAAGGGCTCCGCCGCATTTTGGTTGCCAGCCAGGTACAACTAAGCAGCTGGGGGTGGGTAGCAGCCCGTAGCTGCCTAGTTGTACCTAGCTGGAAACTAAAAATGCGGTGAAGCCCAAGTCGTTTTTATTTCAAGAATTAAAACAAAAAAAGGGCTCCGCTGTATTTTGATTACCAGCCTGTTGGATCTGTGCTGGTGCCCAAAAATACAGCGGAGCCCCATATCATCAGTGCAAAATCTCACATGTGGGGGAGCTCCATTGTTTAGGCACATCAGGGAATCTCCAAATGCAACATGGTGTTCACTAACGATTTCAGCTAATTTTCCGCTTGGAGCGTTCCCTTCTGAGCCTTGCTGTGCGCCCAAACAGTGGTTTTCCACAACATATGAGTTATTGGTGTACTCAGGAGAAATTGCCCAATAAATTTTAGGATCCATTTTATCCTGTTGCCCATGTGAAAATGAAACACTTGAGGCTAAAAGAACATTTTTGTGAAAAAAAGTACTTTTTTATTTTTACGGATCAATTTGTGAAGCCCCTGTAGGTTCAAAGTGCTCACTATGCTTTTAGATAAGTCCCTTTGGGGGTCTGATTTCCAAAATGGGGTCACTTGTGGTGGAGCTCCAATGTTTAGGCACACAGGGGCTCTCCATACGCGACATGGTGTCTGCTAACAATTGGAATTGTTAGCAGACACCATGTCACGTATGGAGAGCCCCTGTGTGCCTAAACATTAGAGCTACCCCACAAGTGACCCCATTTTGGAAATTAGACCCCCAAGGAACTTATCTAGATTTATAGTGAGCACTTTGAACCCCCAGGTGCTTCACAAATTAATCCGTAAAAATGAAAAAAGAAAATTTTTGTGAAAAAAAAAAGTACTTTTTCATTTTTTCGGATCAATTTGTGAAGCACCTGGGGGTGCAAAGTGCTCACTATGCATCTAGATAAGTTCCTTGGTGGGTCTAGTTTCCAAAATTGGGTAATTTGTGGTTGGAGCTGCAATGTTTAGGCGCACAGGGGCTCTCCATACGCGACATGGTGTCCGCTAACTATTGGAGCTAATTTTTCATTTAAATTGTTAGCGGACACCATGTCGTATATGGAGAGCCCCTGTGTGCCTAAACATTGGAGATCCCCCACAAGTGACCCCATTTTGTAAACTAGACCCCCAAAGGAGCTTTTTTAGATGTATAGTGAGCACTTTGAACCCCCAGGTTCTTCACAAATTGATCCGTAAAAATGAAAAAGTACTTTTCTTTCACAAAAATTTTCTTTTGGCCTCAATTTTTTCATTTTCACATGGGCAACAGGATAAAATGGATCCTAAAATTTGTTGGGCAATTTCTCCTGAGTACACCAATACCTCATATGTGGTCATAAACCACTGTTTGGGCGCATGGCAGGGCTCGAAAGGGAAGGTGCGCCATTTGACTTTTTGAATGTAAAATTAGCTCCAAAAGTCAAATTGCGCTCCTTCCATTCTGAGCCCTGTCGTGCTCCCAAACAGTGGTTTATGACTACATAAGAGGTATCGGTGTACTCAGGAGAAATTGCCCAACAAATGTTTGGATGTATTTTATCCTGTTGCCCATGTGAAAATGAAAAAAGTGAGGCTAAAAGAACATTGCTTTAGTACCTGTGAAGCACCTGAAGGGTTAATAATCATCTTGAATGTAGTTTTGAGTAGTTTGAGGGGTGCAGTTTTTGGAATGGTGTCACTTTTGGGTGTTTTCTGTCATGTACGCCCCTCAACGGGACTTCAAATGTGATGTGGTCACTAAAAAAATGTTTTTTTATATTTTGCTGGAAAAATGAGAAATTGCTGATGAACTTTGAACCCTTAGGGCCGCTTTACACACACCAACTTCTGTGTCCAACTTCTGAACAGATCTCTGGTTGCAGTGAAATCATGGACACATTGTTCCATTTTGTGGCTGTGTACAAATGGAGCAATGTGTCCATGATTTCACTGCAACCAGAGATCTGTTCAGAAGTTGGTCACAGAAGAGTGTGTGTGTAAAGCGGCCCTTATAACTTTCTAGCCAAAAAAATGTTTTCACAAAATTGTGCTGATGTAAAGTAGACATGTGGGAAATGTGATTTATTAACTATTTTGTGTCACATACCTCTCTGGTTTAGCAGAATGAAAATTCAAAATTTGAAAATTGCTACATTTCCAAACTTTTCGCCCAATTTTTGATTTTTTCACAAATAAAAGCAAAAATTATCGACCTAAATTTAATACTAACATGAAGCCCCATATGTCACGAAAAAACAATCTCATAATCGCTAGGATCCGTTGAAGCGTTCCAGAGATATTACCTCATAAAGGGACACTGGTCAGAATTACAAAAAACGGTCTGGTCATTAAGCTGCAAAGTGACTCGGTCCTTAAGAGGTTAATTTTATATATGTGATGTTGATCTGTGACTCTATGCATTTATTGTACTCTATTACATTTTGCTCTCAATAAAAGATTTTGGATATAAAAACATCATATTTACCCAAAAATAGTATCAGTAAAACCATCAGCTCAAGATGCAAAAAAATAAGACACCTCACATAGCCTCAGATCCCAAAAATGAGAATATTACAGGCCTTGGAAAACCGCGCCAAAAGCACCTTTTTATCTTGTCAAATGTTTGAATATTTCTTTCTCCAATGAAACAATGAAAAAAAAACTATAAATGATTGGTATCTATGTACCCATACTGACCAGGTGAATCATACTGCCAGGCAACTTATCCCGCAAAAACTAAGTCATCATACAGTTATACTGGCAGAAAAATAAAAAATGTATGGCTTTTATAAGAAGGGGAGGAGAAAACGAAAGTACAAAAAGGGAAAAGGCAAGGTCATGGAGCGGTTAAGGGAATCTCTGGCAGACATGTAAAGAGAAGCTGTCAGCAGGATTTAGCACTATAAAGTAGCTATGGAAACAATGGTGCTGTGATCCTGTGCATTGGGGAAGGACTTGTGGGGTTGGGTGTTCTTCTGCTTCTCCACCCTTCCGCCTGCCTAATCCATTTCTTTAAAAGGTCATTGATTATTCAGCCACCTGCCTCCTTTTTGAACTTCCACACCTGTATATGAATTCTTTGAGGGGTGTATCTTCCAAATTAGGGTCACAGGTGGGGAGTCTCTGCTGTTTTAGCACTTTAAAGGCTCTGAAAATGCAAACGTCTATTCCAGACAAATTTATGGTATTCTCCAAAAATCATAAAGCACTCCCTCTCTTCCTCCTGAGTCTTGCCGTGTTCCCAAACAGTAGATTTTGACCACATATGGGGTATGGGTGTAACGCAGAAGAAATTGCACAACAAACTGTGGTGACCATTTTCTCTTAACCTTGTAAAAATGAGAAATGTGGGGCTAAAGCGACATTTTTGTAAAAAAAAGGTTGCCCTAAATTATAAAATGCACCCCAAATTTGGTGAAGGAAAAGAGAAAAAATGTTTTTTTAATGTTAAATGGGGTCCATCTCATAATGCCAGTGTCCATCTTATAATCAGTATACTGTATATGTCATCCTTGTACATGATCCCTTCATCCTGGCATATATGTCCCCCATCCTGGTTTTTATGTTCCCCAATCCTGGTACATGGCCCCACTATCCTGGTATATATATCCCCTGTCCTGGTTCCTGACCTCCCATCCTGATATATATATCACCCATCCTAGTACATGGCCCCTTCATCCTTATATATATATGACCCATCCTGGTACATGACCCTGCATCCTGGTATATATATCCCGATCCTAGTACATGGACCCCCCATCCTGAACCCACTATGGCTTATTGTAGGGGTGATGGAGCAGGTGATGGAGCAGTGGTGCAGGATGCAGGTTTTGCAAGGTCCATTAAGGGTGGAGGCAAAGCTGTGGGCCCAGAGCAGCGGGGGTGTCGCGGTGGTGTGCAGGGTGGGAGGGGGACTACCATGTTCCATGTGCCTGCCCTGCATTGCCAAGCTGCAACTTGGCCTCTAGCATCCAGGCTTCCAGGAAATAACTGTGGAGGCGGCAGATGCACAGATTGAGATCCGCTGCCATTTTCTAGCAGTCTGGACACTAGCAGCCAAGTTGCAGCTTGGCAATGCAGACACATGGAAAATAGAGGCCCCCACAGCAAATAACGCCGTGACACTCCTACAGCTTCGGGCCCGCAGCTTTGCCCCCACCTTCCATGGTCCCTGCAAACACCGCCACCCCCCTCGGTAAGTTTTTTTTAAAAAACAAAAGACAAGATTTGGACTATAAAATGTACCCCAATTTACCCCAAATTTGCGGGGAAAAGAGTTTGTTTTATAATCTGAAAAATACAGTATATTTTTTCCTGCCTTTTTCTAGCTTGCATTAATTCCACTTATACTTAATGGCCACTTTACGCGCGGCAACAGGAAGATAGATACCGGCAGGTGTTGGAGACAATTGTACCTTTTACCTTCAAAACACCTTGCAGATACCTGAATTACACGCAGCCACTTCAAGGTGTTTTGAAGGTAAAAGGTACAATTGTCTCCGACACCTGCCGGTTTCTATCTTCCTGTTGCCGCGTGTAAAGTGGCCATTAGAGGTAACAAGCTTTTTGAATACTTTGAGGGATGCAGATTTCATAATGGGTTCTTATTTTTCAGTTTTCTGATGCATAGGCCCCTCAAAGTCACTTCAAAAGTGAGGTGGTCCCCAAAAATATAGTTTTGTAAATTTCATTGACAAAATTAAGAATGGCTAATAAACCTTTAACCCTTGTAACAACCTAAGGAGAAAAATAAGACATTTCAAGAATGATGCTAATGTAAACTAGACATGTGGTCCAACACAAACAGAAAGTAGACATGTGATAATTGTTATTTATTATCTGTTTTAAGAACATAAAAATTAAAGGGTCAAAAATTGAAAATGTTTCTACATTTTTGCTATTGGCATAAATAAACGGAAGTCAGTCATATTGACCTAAATGTACCACTATCATGAAGTACGATGTTTCAAAAAAAATCTCAGAATCACTGGAATATCTTGAAGCATTTCAGAGTTATAACCTCATAAAGTGACATTTTTTTTTTTAATAAAGAGGCTCGGTGATATATGTATAAAGGTGTTCAGTCCATAAGGGGTTAAATTCCCTCTTTATAATTTGCTTATTGGCTTGAACATATATGCAGGGAATAAATGGTCCCTCTGTTTAAGATATATCATTTCTAGGTGGGACCTACTTTTCTAAACATGTCACTTTCAATGGCATGGTTGTTTTTAAATCACTGACATTTTAACGTTGTCATTGTCCCATTTTTCAATGTCTGCCAGGGATTCCCTTAAGATTTCATTCTGTGTTCTTTCTTTCTCTCATCCACCCAAACATCTCGCTTTGTTGAAGCCTGGCTTATTTCTGTTTTAATTTCCAGCCCCTGTTGCACTTCAGGGGCCT
Organism: Allobates femoralis; assembly: GCA_033576535.1. Taxonomy (NCBI): domain Eukaryota; kingdom Metazoa; phylum Chordata; class Amphibia; order Anura; family Aromobatidae; genus Allobates; species Allobates femoralis. The sequence continues at coordinate 365,736,267 of JARQOC010000003.1, forward strand.
GAAGATGACAAGGCCGTCTCTACAGAGAACCAAAGCACACCTTAAAAGGAGGGGACTGATAAAAATAACTCAGATCAATATAGAATTGCGTCAAAATACATACTGATTGAAATCTAACCCTTTTTATACATTCCTTAGCTGCATACAGGATTAGATCACATCCACACATGGGCAGAAACTTATTGCAGAGTAACAATACTGTATATTACTTATTCCATATACTTTCATTGATGATGGAAATCACATAGACAAATGTCAGCAAACAAAAGAACACATTTGAGTCAGAATTATTTTGAAACTTGCTGTTATTATTTGGTGATACCTGAAGAACGCTAGATGTGATGGACATTTATTCATCACATTAATGAATATTACAATATTATCAAGCACTCAGTGAGCAAACTACGGTGCTCTATCTCAAGGTGGTTGGTGATGTTGTGGAGTAGCACGGGTGGTCGTCATAAGTAAAGGATTTACTCTAGATGCCCCGGACCGCAAAATGAAAACTGTGGTCCTTACTGGTGCATGGACTTGTGTAGTACAGGCCGTACCTTGCTGCATTTCGCTGTTGTCTTTGATAGGCCATGACCAGATACAGACTGAGATGGAGACCAACTGCTCACTTTAAACAACAGTTTTTTGCTTTACCGTTTCCACAATTCTTCAGTCACAACTTCACACATGAGATAGTGGGCACATAATTAATACGTATGGTTCCAGTTCCTCAACCCATTATCAGGCACAGTTCCAGTTCCCACTGGGCTGTTCCTGATCCTGTAAGTCCCAGCACGATACAATTCGTGACAGTCCCTATCCTGTATACGTGGCTCTACATCTCTCCTCCTCATAGAGGAAGGTGTTACCAGAGGTCTGATCACTAAGGTGAGAATAGAGCCTTATGCTCCCAGACACTTCCATGTAAAAGTCTCTTTTTTCCAAAAGGATGCAGTGAGACTTGCCAAAGTGTCAGTGAAGAGTCTTTTGCTTGCAGACACTAACGAAAATTCTGTCTGGGAAAGCCAACTTTTATTATGAGTAGTCTGTTTTGACCCATTATCTCTTAGGGTACCTTTACACGCCGCTACAACCCGCTACAGGCTACAAATGTAGCTTGTAGCGCAAATATAGCCCGTAGTAGCGGCGTGTGAAAACGGGACGTGACAGCCGGCAACAGATACATCTGTTTCCGAGCACTGCTCGAAAACAGATGGCTACAAAGCCGATTGCAGCGAGCTGTATCAGCGTGTAAAGAAGCTACAGAAGGGAACTCTGGACACCCGGCGATGTAGCTGCAATGTAGCTAAGGCGTGACCCAGGCTCCGTGTTACCGCACCCCATCTACGATCATTGGTGGAAGATGCTGCGTTACGATTGGCCCTTGCCTCACAGCCCTCCATCTTGGATGAGCTGTCCCTTCAGCACTACACATACGCGCCGTATGCACGATCATATATTAGTACAATTACGCGGACACAGACTTGACGAACGAAAATTAGCAAATGCCTCATGATCTTTATACAGTGTGCACATTCTCTGAACACATGATAACGAATAATGCTGTACACAGCGCACAAGTGTGTGTTACGTACCGCTCTGGCTTATTGTACAGCAGCTGCCGTAGAAGTGTTCCTTGTGTGGCACTGCGCGCAGCGCGCACACAGATGCACACAAACCCATACCACATCGAAAGTTATGACTCAGCACACAGATCAGAGCCGTGTTGTACGCACTGCACTGTGGGTCTTCTGGATTAGGTGCCGCATAAGTGTGTCGGCCATGTCACTGCGCTTTAGGCTACTTAAAAAGTTGCGTCACCCCGACAGCGGCCGTAATGACGTCATGACGTTGGTTTCATTTTCACTCTGCCTGCAAGGTGCCAGCCCCGCCTCTGCACACACCATAGCAGTCATGGCAGCCGGTCACCACGCTGCAACGTGGGGGATGGCGGAGCTGATCATCCTGATTGATCAGTGTGACCGTCAGGACTATTGGGGCCACCATCACCACCGGCACCCCAGGCTGCGCAATCAGCGCACCGTTCGGCGGATCCAGCGGTCCCTGATCTGCCAACTGGGGGTAGAGAGGACAGTCAAAGCGATCCAAAAGAAGATCGCTGACTTAAAACACAAGTGCCCGGGTCGCATACTGGACATCCGTGCCAGGATTGCCAGGCTGCGTGGTGAGTAATTGTTGGTCCAAAACACACACCGCCACATGTGCATGTCCCACAATACACAAAAATGGTAGGAAACATATGACAAGGGACAGTGTGGCCTACACAATCAAACACATCTTCACAGTGTTGTGGTCCTCCAGTCAGCGCAAACAATGTTTCCCAACCACAGTACATGCATACAACATGAGTGTATGCATCCAGCATCACCTGGTTGATTCTAAGTTATGCCTCAAATACATAGGCACACAAGCTATATGTAGGAGAACAATGTTTTGTGACGAATTTATCAAGGTTATTGTTGTGTTTTTTTAAAAAATAGATGCAGAATCGTCATCTGAAGAAGGGCACCATGCCCCACCCCCAGGTGGCCCATCCACAACACCGCCACATCAGGCTGAAGTGGCATCCTTGGCCCCAAGCTCCACATCTTCCCAAGGGCCTCAGGAGCCACACCTGCCCTCACCTACCGGGACAGAGGACCTGGAGGAGCTGTCAGCAGCTGCAAGTCCGCTGGAGTGTGACGAGGTGTCGTCATCTGGTTGGCTGGAGGAGGACGAGATCACCGCCCCACAGGAGGGCGAGGACCTTGAAGCACCTGACGGGCCGGAGGATGGTTTGCCCCGTAGCCCAGGACCCCTCTTGCCCCCAAACCACGTAATGTGGCCACGGAGCCCCAGCCCGGGAGTCACACCACCTCCCACTCTCTCGAGCTCAGTGGCGAGTCCTGGGGTGACCATGTCCCCACACAGTGACTATGGTGGTAAGTGTGTTATGTTGCCACATACACCCTGCACACTGTTACTAAAAATTTAACTTGGACAACAAGATTATTCAAAACATACTTAAGAAGGTTGTTTAACCATTTCTGCAGATGGTGAACGTGCGGGTGCATCAGGATGGAGCTTGAGCCCATCTCTCTCCCCGTCTGATGGTGATGTGGAGTTGGAGGAACAGGGTAAGGGGATGCTTGTGGGCAGTCCTGACTAGCCATCACCAGCGACTGCTGTGTACTAAAGTGTGTGTTTACTCCCAATACAGGTGCCCCTACCATGGAGGCATTCATCCTTGCCCATCAGGCGTTTGTCGGCCGCATGACCAGGGCTTTACAGCGTGGCCTGCAGGACCTTGCCCGGCTGGGTGAAATGCTTGAGGGCCTACGGCCTGAACATGACTCACAGCCATGAAGTTCATGGCTGCAATTTATTCCGGCCAAACATGGCCCCAAAAACAGTTGTCCTAGTTGGACCCAAAATTTTTCAAACCTTGCCTTGTTGGCTTTAAAGTGTCATATTTGTTTTTTTTTTTTGCCCCCGTTGGGCTCTTTTCTTATAGTGTCCCACATTGGGACCATCACGAGTGTGGACTGCCTAGCCCTTTGCCTCCTTTACCTATCCGGTCCCACATTGGGACCATCACGAGTGTGGACTGCCTAGCCCTTTGCCTTCTTTACCTATCCTGTCCCACATTGGGACCATCACGAGTGTGGACTGCCTAGCCCTTTGCCTTCTTTACCTATCCTGTCCCACATTGGGACCATCACGAGTGTGGACTGCCTAGCCCTTTGCCTTCTTTACCTATACTGTCCAGCATTGGGACCATCACGAGTGTGGATTGCCTAGCCCTGTCTGGGCTAAGCATTCTGTGTATTGTGCCAAATGGCTGTCACACATGTATGTTTTCAATACAATGCTGGTTTAAGTGTGTTGTACGCTCCTTCATGTGACATAAATAATATTTGGAGCCTAAACCTGACCATGAGGTAACTATGTCAGCCACATCACCACATCCCTTTGTCAAAGTGCAAACACATTACAAAGGAACCGATGGTGGTCCTGCTCTGAGGGCATTGGGCCATATTGTGTGGCTTTGGCAAACCTATATTGGGCCCACTACCATTCACCCACGCTGACCCCCACAATCCTTAACCCAAAATAAATACACAATTGTGTCACAAAAATTTTTTTAATACAGCCACAAATCATAACATAAACAAATCATATGCTGTAATTCAGCCAACGTAATTTTTCAAATTTAAAAAAAAACGAAGACACCAAATAAACAAGGAGATATCTCCATATTCAATAGTCCAGACTGCCAATTATGTGCATTGGCTACTAGTGTCCTACTTCTTCATCCTCTGTCGGCTCTGACAATGCCGGCTCCCCCCTCCTCTCATGGCAGCCCCGACCTGCCCGAGAGCGTCTTGATCTACGACGACGTGTTGGGGGGGGATTGGGTGACTGTGGCGGGGCCGGTCTTCTCACGGGCCGGGATGGGGCCGATGGGAAAGGGGCCACAAGTTATGTGGCATAGGGGGGGGGATGTGGCATCCCCATTGAAGGGCCCCATCCTCGGCAGCATCAGCGGCAGTGTTAAAGACCCGCTGAAGGATCTGTTTTTGGAGCGGCTCCATCCTTTGCAACCTGTCGCTCATGTAGAGGGCGTAGCTGTCGATGTGGGTCCGCTGTTCGCTTAACAGCACGAGTCGGGCCCAGGTGCCCACCTCCGTCTCAGGTGGTGCTGGACGTCTGCGGCGACGGATCCCGGAGCTGGGACCTGGGACTGGACCCACATCACTCGCAGCGCCCTCCTGCTCAGCCCCAGATGTCATTGGCTGAGCATCATCAGCGACAGATTGCTCCGCAATGGAGCCGTCCTCTTCAGGGGCCTGGGGGGGAGAAAAAAAAAAACCTCATTAGTGAAGGCAATATCCACTCAATACATTGTCCACAGGACTCAATATACCACTCCCACACACACAAAGCCAACAAACCAAGATGGGAAAGGAAGAAAAAACCAGAAAACCACCAAAGGTTAAAGACCACAAGACCAGTACTTCTCCTGTACACTCACCTCTACCATTCCAGGTACTCAGCTCAATACAGAATTAGGTGTTAGTCACAGAGCCGTAACCCAATTAGTACATGTCACCACAACACCTTGATACTGGGGGCTGTCCTGGCCAAAGACTGATATTGCCCACCTTGCCGTTTGGACTCCTAATATGATGAGAATCCACCCCACATTCAACTACCTATAACCCACTTGCACCAGAGCCAACACACATGTGTGGCAGCACCATTTACTAGATGGTACTATGTGGCTCTTTAAATTCAAACCACAATCAATTTTGAAACCCTTACATAAGTAACGTAAACATAAAAATATGTTGTGGAAGATGCAACATTGGAATACGGCTCTGTGCATAGAATTTACAGCCTACAAACTCCTGGAAGGAGGGCAGATTTATTGACACCCAAAGGTTTCCCACACCAAGGATGAAAATATGACAAAATGGTTGGTGTAAAGGATTTAGACAAGCACACATGTGAAGGAAACATTGTGGGCCACGACTGTAACACAATTACCCACCTCCTGTGGCGCAGATGGTGATTCAGCCGGGCCTACATGGGACGCAGCAACGGGGCAGTTGGTCGTCGTTGCACGCGAGCTAGCCTCGCCCAGGATGTAGGTGAAGAGTGGATAGTACCATAGGGTAGGTGATGGTACCTCCTCTGCTCCAGCCCCTGAGCGACGGCGCTGGTACTCATTGTGAGCCCGCATGAACGACGCCCGCATGTTCTTAATTTTTAGTGCCACCATATGCTTGTCCCACCTCTTGCCTACTCTTGACTCCAACCGATTTGCTAGAGCCACAAGAGACCTGTAGGCCTCGGCCCTCGCTGCCTGATTTTTATATTCAGGCAGCGAGGAGCGCCACAGACACTCGTGCCGCTGATACTCCGTGAGAAGCTGGGATCTCCAACTCCACAGTACCCCTCGGCATCTGTCGATGACAAAACACACCAAAAACAGACAGTCACTACACAAGCCATACCGAACTTTAAAACATTTTGAAAAGGATAAACATGGTCATAAAGTTGGAACATGGAGAATTTATGCTGCTATTTGGTTGAGTTCAACTTTGCGTGTGTGGGCCATTTTCTCAATGTCACACCGTTCCCAAGTCGAACACATGTGTCCAGAAATGATCAATCTCCGGATATCTGTGTCCACCTACACATGTTTCCTACATGATTTAAGACCCCAATGTACCTATTTAAACACACCTCTACACGGTGTGTGCGTACATACCTCTAGGCCAACATGTGAGCAAACACATTGTGTGCAAGCTAGTACCTGTGCACTGTCCAAAATGGTTAAGGTTAACTATATGAGAAAGGAGGGCTGGGTGTGTGCCAACACTGCACATACTACATCGAATGTGGACCCACATGATCATGTTGGTGTTCCTCCATCCATGGGACTACAATTTGAACACATGTACCAAACATCCCTGGAATGAACGGGGCAATTTTTCCACCCATCAAATGGTGATGTGAAGTACCGGCAAAAAACACACCTTTATCTGTTGCCATCGAAAATAACATCAAGGTGCAATCTATACTTACACAATACAAGTAGAGGCACTACCTGGCTATTGCCCTACAGAGAATAACGTAGCCATATGTATTCTTACAGGGCAAAAATTACATGCCGTATCACACATGCCCATACACACATTGCCTAAGCGGCCTGTGACAGAAGCATCTGCGTTCATTACAATTTCTTTGAAACCGCTAAAGAGGCTTACCGTCAGAGCAACAGAAGTCAAACAGGACACCAGTAGCTCAATGCACATCGACGTCTGGACAAGGTGCAGTGGCCATTGGCCTGGCTTTATTGTCCGCTAAACCAATCACAGCGGACACAATTACGCACATCGTGATGGGACACCTGGGTGCGGAATTAACTGCCGCTAATTGGTGGAGATCGCTGAATCGTGATAGGTTGGCGGCCCTTTAAAAGCTGCGCATTCCGGCAAACATTACGCTTGCTGGCCAGACCCATTAAGTAAGTATTTGTGGACACACATGGAATTTGCGGTGGGTGGGGTGCATATGTTGATGTTATTGGCGAGCGCAGAAGACTGCTTGAGCGGACTATATAGGGGTTTGTATTGTTGGGGACGATATAGTGTACTGTGTTGAATTTGAGTAGGCATTTTGTCTGGGGCTTCACACTTTTGTAGAGATACATTGATGTGTTTGTTTCCAGACACCATACAGGAGAATGGCTGCAGGACTGTAGACAGAAATGTGTTACTTATGTCGACTGGATCGATTTCTGCATACTGGTTGTGGCCAATGGAGACTGGGTCCAACGGGGATAGGATCACACATGGCTTTGAGGTGTGGCGCTCCAGACATAGCATAGATGTGTAGCAAAAATGACACCAGCAAAAACATATGTAACCATGGTTAACCATCCTCACTCATGTGCAATGTTGTTTGGTGCATGTTGGCTTACTCAACCTGGCATATCGGGGTACGTAAGATTTGTTTTGTTTCTAATTTGTAATTTATCCAATTTTAATTATGTTCTGTCTAATGGATTCTGGCACATTTTTGAGCAACATTATTGGTGACACATGTCCCTTTGTAACTCATCTAGGTGCAGATGTTTGACTTTGAGACCCTCCGATTGCAGTTGATGTATAGGAGGCCACTATCATTGGCCGTGTTCCATTTTGGTTGGGGTGACTACTGGGTGTTTTCCTTCCCTTGCTTCAGGGATGTGTTTTGGGCCCACACGAGAGATCCCATCCACTTGGCTATAGTGTGTCATCGAAAAGAGGTGTGGCTTGCTTAACCTGCTGACATGGCCACATATTGTTCTATGTACTCATGTTGTGTTTTCTCATCTACAGGTGCTGATATTGAGGATGCAGAATATCCATGACCGCAATGTTATCGTGGCTCTTGCGTTGGTGGAAGAGCAAATGTGGCTTCAGGATCGGTATGAAAGGTTGATGAGGCGCAGACAGCGGCGGTTGTGGACCCGGGATTGGCTTCGCAGGCGGGAAACCCGGGGCCACATGCAGCTGTTGCGGGAGCTGGAGCTTAACAGTCCTGATGATTACCGAAACTATCTCCGTATGTCCGAGGACTGTGTCACCTTCCTATTGGAGCGTGTTGGGCCAATGATAGCGCGTCAGGACACTATAATGCGACCATCAGTATCAGCTGCTGGGCGGTTGGCTATCACTTTGCGGTTCCTGGCTACAGGGCAGTCCATGACATCCCTCACATACTTGTCACGTGTCTCCCTGCCCCTGCTGAGCCGCCTGATCCCTGAAACGTGTTGGGCCATCTGGAGAGCTCTGCAGCCATCCTACATGAAAATGCCTCTAACCGCAGCAGAATGGCTGGAAGTAGCCCGAGGCTTTGAAACCCGGTGGAACTTCCCCCACTGTGGCGGGGCATTGGATGGTAAGCACGTGAGGATTACCAAACCTGCCAACTCTGGCTCTTTGTTTTTCAATTACAAAGGGTATTGTAGTATAATCCTCATGGCTGTAGTGGATGCGCACTATGAGTTCCTCTACGTGGATGTTGGAATGAACGGTCGCAACTCAGATGGGGGGGTGTTTGCACGCAGCTCCTTGGCAACACTACTAGGGAGTGGTGGGCTAAACTTACCCTCAAATGAGGACACGACCGAACATCTCAACTTTGCGTTTGTGGCGGATGAAGCATTCCCACTTCAGGAACACCTACTGCGGCCATATCCCCAGAGGGCCCTTACTTCTGAGAGACGCATTTTCAACTACCGGCTATCCCGGGCCCGCCGAGTAGTTGAAAATGCGTTTGGGATAATGCTGAACAGATTCCGGGTTTTTCATACGCCTATGCATATGAAACCGGAGTCTATTGATGCGGTAGTGGTGGCCTGCTGTGTGCTGCACAACTTCCTGCGTCGTAGGGATAGAGCATCATACACGCCAGGAGGTTATGTAGATAATGCAGACGCTAAAACAGGGGAGCTCTGTCCAGGGTCTTGGCGTGATGAGGGCCATGTGATTGTGCCACTCCAGCCGCAGAGCCATGGCCGCACTCGGCAGGAGGCCAGGGACAGTAGAGACGCTTACTGCTCCTACTTCAATGGGTCTGGTGCAGTGAGCTGGCAGAACCAGGCCATGTAGTGTGGCTGGCTCTGGGAGATGTATTTGAGGTTGCAATGGAGGTGACAGCAGGTTAGCTGCGCCCCTTTTCTTTTTTGTTTACCATTTTCTGGATCTTTGGTTTCATTATGTGCATAAGGTTTCGTTAGTTAGTTAGTTAGTTTAGGCATGGTTTTTTTTTTGTGTTGCTGCACAGGTTTCAATGTGTGGTCAATTTGTTATCCCTTTAATGTGGTTCAAGAATGTGACATGCACTTTAATTGTCCATTGTTTTTACTTTCTGTTTTTTTTTTTTCTTTCCAATCCAAGGTCACGATTAATGCATTTTATTAAAAATTTTTATGTTGGATCCAAAATAATCTGTGTGAGCCTGATTACTTGGTGGAGGAGGGCAATGTGATGAAGGTTTTGGTGGGGGCCAGGGATGTCATAGCCACCTATTGGCTGGGATTGTGCAGACAATATGTGTGGGTAGCCATGTTTTTTTACAAGTATTTTGCCCAACAGTGTTTGTGGCCATTGTGCGTACATGATCCTTTATTTTGTTGTAGGCAGAGGGTCCCCTGCACACAGCACATTGATGCAGGACATATTCTTCTCGGGTGTTTTCAAATACACTGTCACACAGATCTTTGACATGTTGCCTTGGAAGCTGTTCCACTACATTCACATCTGTAAGCAGATATATTAACACCATTCAGCCTGTATTCACACATAGTTAGCCAGAGTTGACACAGATAGAATTTCAACAGAAAACGCACATACTGTGTGTTGTAAGCCGCTACTGTGTGTCGCACAAACGCACCTCAGCGCAATCGCCACACGCCGCTGTCACAAGCGCTGATCGTGCGTGACAAGGCAAACACTTCTACTACGCACACATAGCCCAGGACCGCTACTTTTATACACACGGGGTATGTGACTGGCCACCGCTCCAGCGTGACGCATTACCATCGATTTCGATGCATTCGCCATGCTCCGCCATGTCACAACCGCTTATTCCGTGCTTCACTCCGATCACTAGTACGTCACGTCTCGCCCATCCGCCCTTTCCGTCGTGCCCAATCACAACTCCGTAGTGTTGGCCAATGGTTGTGGTTTGGGCGCGGCGTACAGGACTGTGGCACGCCTATTTGTTTTACGTCCTGCCTTTGTTCCTCCCAGATCACTCTGTGGTGGCGGCGTGTAAAGCTGGTACGCTGAGCTACAGATGGCTACTTGAGACACCCGGCGATGTAGCTAGTTACAGATGTAGCGTAGCGTAGCGCACCTTGTGGCGGCGTGTGAAGAGGGTGCGTTTACCGTTTGGAACCGTTTGGGCGTGCTCGTGCATGTGAAGTAGCGGATTGTATCCATCCTGATGTAGCGGCGTGTAAAGGTACCCTTATGGCCACTTTACATGCGGCTACATTTCTAGCTTATCCACAGGTAACTTACTGGCTGCAGTGAAATCATGGAGACAAGGTTCTATCTTGTTGCTGTGTACAAATGGAATAATGTCTCCATGATTTCACTGCAGCCAGTAAGTTACCTGTGGATAAGCTAGAAATGTAGCCGCGTGTAAAGTGGCCATTAGGCTTAGGACCTTGTCACTACCGTCCTGTCTTCTGGACCCTCTCTTGGTTACACTCACTTTGTTGTACAATCATTCTTTATCTATGCTGCTGTATCTTAAGGCCCAGTCACACATAACGATACACCAGCGATCCCGATAATGATAACGATGTGCAGAGATCGCTGGTGCGTCGTTTTTCACATCGCTGGTAAGATGTCAAACAGGTATCTCACCAGCGATGTCAAAAATGACGCACCAGCGATCCAGAATTATACCAAGGTCGTTGGGAATTTTCACTTCATAGTGTAGCATTGAGATTGTTGGTTGTTGTCCCTGTCAAACACAACAATGTAGCGCTCCCAGCGGGAGACCAATGACGTAGAAATGATCCAGAGCAGTGTGTAATAATCAACGATCTCACAGCAGGGGCAAGATCGTTGGTGCGTATCACACTAACGAGATCGCTAACGGGATCGCTGTTGCGTCACAAAATCTGTGACGCAACAGCGATCTCGTTAGCGATCTTGTTATGTGTGACAGGGCCTTTAATCTGCATCTTGGTCATCAGTCTTGAATCATGCTAGTTCACACCAGTCTCCTTGCTCCACTTACCATGAGTCACTAACTACATGCAGCCTTGATGGCCTGTCAGGCTTGGATGTCTGTACTAGTGAATATCAAGGTCCTATTTGAAGTTGTGCAATAATTTGTCACTTACACTATAGACTAGCTGCTCACATTTTGGGCAAGTCACAACACTTACCTGTTACATGCTCTACATTCTGTGGCTGAGCAGAACTCTCTTACCAAATATCATACACAATAGTTCCATACATCGTACCTTGTAGCCTATATTAAACCTTGATATTAGCAAATTTCACTATGCACTAAACGTACAAACATCATTGTATATGATACTTATCCCCATATTACAGTTCACATTATACATTATATACAAAGACATGTGACACAATTTACAATAGCAGTGCTAATGGTGTTTTCAGGAAGCAACGTGACTACCAGTCCACTGCCAAACAGTCCAGAAATAGTGATTGCAAGCACTTAACCTGCCCAACAATACATGGAAATACAGGGAAACCAGTCATTACCTCCCCCACTAATATAATAAAAAGTGACAGTAATATATTTTATATTAGGTTCATCAATTAGAGAGACAAGATTTTGATGTTTTTCAGAGATAATTTCATAGTCTATGAATCTACAGTCTAATTGAATAATGACACTGACACTGTGAGTAGAGATGAGCCACCACCCTAATGTTTGAATTCGATTTGATGAATTTGAGATTTGTTCTTCGAATGTTCGTCGAATGTTCGACGAACAGCGCGAAACCCATTGAAATCAATGGCAGGCTACAGAAAACACATAGAAAACACCTTCATATGGCTCCAAAAGCTGCCAAACTACTCAGAATGGACAACAAACACCACAAAAAGTGAACAACAATTCAAACACAGTACAAATAGTCACAGGATAAGTGGCTTAAGTTTTCTACATTAAGTAAAAAGAGGTGGAAGAGTAAACGGAGAATGAGACACAGGTATGGCATGTCACACCCATCTTAAATCATGTAAAACATAGCAAGGGGACTCCAACAAGAATCCTTACTCCTTTCAAAGGGTCACACCTACAGCAAAATGGCATCAATTCTCCCAGACCCAAAATTGCTGAATGGCCCAGCTTACATGCATAGCTCAGGGTCTGGAACAGGACCTGGCCTAGCATTTCAAGGTTAAACCTTGCTCAGCAACTAAACGTTTTGTGGAGTATTACAGTAAAAACTACAGAGGTAGGTCAGTGACCTGAATAGGCCTAGTGGGCCGGATCCCCTCGAAGCTCATGCAAGCGCTCCCGTCAATGTTACGCCCCGCCACACACAGGTAGGACCACCATTAGTTTTGTGGAGTACTACATGAATTCACAGAGAGGTAGGTCAGAGACCTGTTTGGGCCTAGAAGGCCACATGAAGTCAAAGCTCATGCAAGCGTTCCCATAAATGTCATGCCCCGGCACACACAGGTGGGACCACAATTAGTTTTGTGGAATATTATAGAAAAAACAGAGAGATACGTCAGAGACCTGTTTAGGTCTAGATGGCCACATGAAGTCAAAGCTCGTGCAAGTGTTCCCATAAAGTCATGCCCCGACACACACAGGTGGGATCACCATTAGTTTTGTGGAGTACTACATGAATTCACAGAGAGGTAGGTCAGAGACCTGTTTGGGCCTAGAAGGCCACATGAAGTCAAAGGTCGTGCAAGCGTTCTCATAAAGTCATGCCCCGCCACACACAGGTGGGACACGGTCCAGACCAGGTCCGCTGTGACATCCCCCAGCAGTACCCCGGTCCGGCACCGAGTACCCCGTCCCAGTGGGCGCCACACAAGCGTTCCCATAAAAGTCATGCCCCACCACACACAGGTGGGACCACAATTAGTTTTGTGGAATACTATAGAAAAAACAGAGAGATACGTCAGAGACCTGTTTGGGCCTAGAAGGCCACATGAAGTCAAAGCTCGTGCAAGCGTTCCCATAAGGTCATGCCCCGCCACACACAGGTGCGACCACCATTAGTTTTGTGGAGTACTATAAGAAAAAACAGAGAGATAAGTCAGAGACCTGTTTAGGGCTAGAAGGCCACATGAGGTCAAAGCTCGTGCAAGTGTTCCTATAAAGTCATGCCCCGACACACACAGGTGGGAACACCATTAGTTTTGTGTAGTACTACATGAATTCACAGAGAGGTAGGTCAGAGACCTGTTTGGGCCTAGAAGGCCACATGAAGTCAAAGCTCATGCAAGCGTTCCCATAAATGTCATGCCCCGCCACACACAGGTGGCACCACAATTAGTTTTGTGGAATATTATAGAAAAAACAGAGAGATACGTCAGGGACCTGTTTAGGCCTAGAAGGCCACATGAAGTCAAAGCTCGTGCAACGTTCTCATAAAGTCATGCCCCGCCACACACAGGTGGGACCACGATTAGTTTTGTGGAGTACTATAAAAAAAATAGAGAGATACGTCAGAGACCTGTTTAGGCCTAGAAGGCCACATGAAGTCAAAGCTCATGCAAATGTGGCACCCCATGGGTTAATGTGCCACAGAAACATCAACACAGGTTTAGTCCCCACACAACACTACATTAGAAAGTGGGAGGAGCTTAGGTGGCACCTGCACTAGTGGGAGGAGCTAAGTTGTTTACCACAGAGCAGGAGTGACAGTTAGTTCAGTCTAGTCTGGAGCAGGAGCAGAGCCAAGTAGAAGTGGAGGTCCTGAGAGGTCTGAGGAGAGGAGACAGAGGAACAGAGGAACATACCCGGGATAAAGAGTTACCCCAAAAACTTGACCCCGGGGAGGCGCTTAAGACGGATACCGGATCCGAGGCTGTGCCTGAGACAGACAGGACAGTAAACACCGGCATAGTGAAGGTCCACCATCTTCACAATACCATAGCAAAGCAACACGGAGGGGTCAGTGACACAGAGGACCCAAGTTGCCCAGCATATTGGCACCCGTGAGCAGAGACAGGGCCAGCAGTACAGCTACAAGCAGCAGCAGGGCCACACACAGCGCTTAAGTAGGAAGCCAAGGACCCGGTCAGGGTGGGAGCAACCTGGTACAGACTCCGTGGACAATATTGTGATATACCATCTGCAAGTAAAGACTTGGAAAACAACAGAAACCGTGAGTGTGTGTGATCCTTATACTGAAGCCCCACTTGCCCTCATATACTGCAATTACCTCTACTCTCATCATCTCTACTGCTACCCTACTCTCCTGCAGCATCAATAACTATCCTCACAGACTTTAACTACTACTACCACTGCCCCGGGGAACCCAGTTCTGCCCACAGGAACTATTCTATCCAAGCTGCTATCCCATCATCCCCGGAGGTTCTGCAGCAGCGGCGGCCCCATTACTGGCCGCATATAGTGGATGGCGTCACGAGTGACAAATCCCCTGTAAATAACCCCCATTTTATTGTGCGGGCCCGGGACACGGTCCGGACCAGGACCGCCGTGACATCCCCCAGCAGTACCCCAGTCCGGCACCGAGTACCCCGTCCCAGTGGGCTCCACACAAGCGTTTCCATAAAAGTCATGCCCCACCACACACAGGTGGGACCACAATTAGTTTTGTGGAATACTATAGAAAAAACAGAGAGATACGTCAGAGAACTGTTTGGGACTAGAATGCCACATGAAGTCAAATCTCGTGCAAGCGTTCCCATAAGGTCATGCCCCGCCACACACAGGTGCGACCACCCTTAGTTTTGTGGAGTACTATAGAAAAAACAGAGAGATAAGTCAGAGACCTGTTTAGGCCTAGAAGGCCACATGAAGTCAAAGCTCGTGCAAGTGTTCCTATAAAGTCATGCCCCGACACACACAGGTGGGACTACCATTAGTTTTTTGTGTAGTACTACATGAATTCACAGAGAGGTAGGTCAGAGACCTGTTTGGGCCTAGAAAGCCACATGAAGTCAAAGCTCGTGCAAGCGTTCCCATAAAGTCATGCTCCGCCACACACAGGTGGGACCACCATTAGTTTTGTGGAGTACTATAGAAAAAACAGTGAGATACGTCAGAGACCTGTTTGTGCCTAGTAGGCCAGATAAAGTCAAAGGGAACCTGTCACTGAATATTAGAGATGATCCACCACCCTAGTATTCGAATTCGATTTGGTTTGTCGAATTGGGTGTGTGTTTGTCGAATGATCGTCGACTATTCGTCAAACACCGTCGAATATCATTGAAAACAATGACAGGAAAAAACAAACACATACTAACACATAGAAAACAACTTCTAAGGTGTCCAAAAGGGGACAAAGGTCTCAGAAGATACAACAAAATCATGGAAAAGTGACAAGTACATATAAAAATGCAAAAAGAAAAGAGATGGATGAGTAAAAGCGGGAGGAGACACAGATATAGGCATGTCATACCCTTCGAAAATCCGTTTTTACTCCAGTATTTGTAAGGCATCATGCAGACGATGAGTATTGCTTGATTTTTACTTCGGTTTCTGTAAGGCTTCGTGCAGATGATGAGTATTGCTTGATTTTTACATCTGTATCTGTAAGGCCACGTTCAGACGATGAGTATTGCTTGATTTTTACTTCAGTATCTGTAAGGACACGTTCAGACGATAAGTATTTCTTGATTTTCACATCTGTATCTGTAAGGCCACGTTCAGACGATGAGTATTGCTTGATTTTTACTTCGGTTTCTCTAAGGCCTCGTGCAGCAGATGAGTATTGCTTGATTTTTACTTCTGTATCTATAAAGCCACATTCAGACGATGAATATTGCTTGATTTTTACTTCAGTATCTGTAAGGACACGTTCAGACGATGAGTATTGCTTGATTTTTACTTCGGTTTCTGTAAAGCCACGATCAGACGATGAGTATTGCTTGATTTTTACTTCAGTATCTGTAAGGACATGTTCAGAAGATGAATATTTCTTGATTTTTACTTCAGTATGTGTAACACCACGTTCAGACGATGATTATTTTGTGATGTTTTTCCTCACTATCTGTAAGGCCTTGTGCAGATTATAGGTATTGTGTCACATTTAGGGGACTACAAGAATAGTCTCCTTTTTTTCCAAAAATTTGGGCACAGACACCACTTAAGTGGCATCAATTGCACCACAGTTGAAAACTTTAAATGGTTACTTTTAGGCAAAAATCCGCAAGGCTTTAGTCTCCCCAGGATGACAGAGGGGTAGAAAAGTCCTTGCGGATCCATGCCTTGTTTATCTTTATGAATGTTAGTCTGTCCACATTCTGGGTGGACAGACGCGTGCGCCTTTCTGTCAGCATACCACCAGCAGCGCTGAAGATACGTTCTGAGAGAACACTGGCTGCAGGGCACAACAAGATCTCCAAGGCGTGAGTGGCGAGCTCAGGCCATTTTTCCAGTTTGGAAGCCCAAAATGAGCAAGTCTCCAGTTCCCCAGTCATTGCATGGATGTTAAGTTGGAGATACTCGTGTACCATCCGCTCCAGGAGTTGACTATGTGTCAGACTTCTTTTGTCTTCAAGCCTTGAAAACGATGGTCTGAAAAAATCTTGAAACGAGGCCACAAAATTGCTGGTACCACCACCAGATGCGGTGTTACTGGTACACTGTGATTGATGATGACGTGATAGTCCCACGGTTGACAAGTTGGAACTGTGAGATTCACTCTGTCTACTACTACCACTGGTGGTTTGTGGAAAAGCCGATCTGAGATTATTTATCAGCTTCTGCTGATAGTCCTGCATGCGTGAGTTCCTTTGCATGGCAGGAATTATTTCAGCAAATTTGCTCTTGTACCGGGGATCTAATAGTGTGGCAACCCAGTAGTCTGCATTACTCCTAATTCGCACAATCCGAGGGTCATGTTGCAGGTAGTGCAGCAAGAAGGCGCTCATGTGTCTTGAGCACCCAAGAAAACCAAGTCCTTGTTGTGTTGGTGGTGGGGAGGTGAGCATGATGCTTCCTTCCTCTGCCCTCTCCCGACAACCTTGCACAACAGAAATGTCATCAAGGTCTCCCTCATCTGCTGACTCTTCAATGCCCATCGCCAGTTCATCCTCCATTTCTTCCTGGGGTCCTGCACTTTCCTGAAGAGGTTGGTTGCTAACATGCGCCCTTGTGAATGCCTCTCCACCACCCTCCCATGCCTGCCGTCTTGGTGCTGCCGACTGTGAGGATCTTGCAGATGTTGTCATCCCTTCCGCATAGGACTCCTCCTGTACTTCCTCAACCTCCTCTTGTCCCACCAGCTGACTCCGAATATTGTTTAGAGTGTGCTCCAGCATTTAGATGACCGGAATAATCATGCTGATAATGGCATCGTCAGCACTAAACATCTTCGTCGCCATCTCAAAACTGTGCAGAAGGGTGCATAGGTCCTTGATCTGAGACCACTACTGCAGTGTGATCTGCCCCACCTCTGGATCTCGTTGGCCCAGGCTATATGTCATAACGTATTGCACCAGGGCTCGGCGGTGCTGCCACAGTCACTGCAACATGTGCAGAGTAGAATTCCAGCGTGTCGGCACATCGCATTTCAGCTGGTGAACGGGCAAGCCGAATGACTCCTGCAGTGAAGCGAGTCGTTGAGCTGCGGGATGCGAACGCCGGAAGTGAGCACACAGTGACCGTACCCTCTGCAGAAGCCCATCTAGGCCGGGACAGTGTGTCAAAAATTGCTGGACAACCAGATTCAACATGTGAGCCATACAAGGCACGTGTGTGATATTGCCACGGCAAAGGGCCGCACCCAGGTTTTTAGCATTGTCGCACATGGCCTTCCCTGGCTGCAGGTTGAATGGAGACAACCATTGCTGGAACTCGGTCGCCAGAACTGACCACAACTCCTCAGCTCTGTGACTCACATTTCCTAGGCATTTCAAGGTAAAGACCGCCTGATGGCATTGAGCCCTGCTGCCAGCATAGTAGGGAGGTGTGCAGGATTCCTTCTGTGCAGTTACAATGCGGGTGGCATTATAAGACAGGCTTTGGGCAGAGGTGGAGGAGCGAGACGAGGTTGAGGAGACAGAAACAGTGGAGGAACTTCTACCTACAGAGGATGGAAGCACAACTCGTGGGGATGACAAGACTTGGGCAGCAGCCCCTTCTCCTGCTGTCTTCATAGTTACCCAGTGCACAGTCACCGCCATGTAACGCCCCTGTCCATGCTTACTGGTCCAAGTGTCTGTGGTGAAATGCACCCTGTCACACACAGAGTTTCTCAAGGAAGTGGTGATGTTGTCTGCGACATGCTGGTGTAGCGCAGACACACCTTTCTTGGAGAAGTAGTGGCGACTGGGCATCTGGTACTGGGGCGCTGCGACGGACATAAGGTCTCGAAAATCCTCTGTGTCCACCAGGTGGAAAGGCAGCATTTCTGAAGCCAACAGCTTGCAGATGGTAAAAGTCAAGCGCTTAGCTTTCTCATGGCTAGGAGGAAATGGCCTTTTACTTGTCCACATCTGAGGGACGGAGGGCTGGCTGCTGTGCTGAGACGCAGTTGAGTATGGTGTCCCAGCAAACTGCTGGTCTGGGAGGGAGGTGCAGGCGAAGATGTGGTGCTCTCGATGTCTGAGAGAGCTCAACACCAGCAGCATTGTCCACTTGAAAACCAAGTGACGACCTGCCAATCATACCGGCCTGTTGCGGGTAAAGAGGTGGAAGGTGTACGTCCAAAAGCATGTGTGACAGCTGTCCCCACAGTCATAGACGATGAAGAGCACACGGATGCACTTGATGGGGCAGACCGTGGTAGACCCGCCCCGCTAGCCCGCATTCTAGCACGGTGAGATTCCCATTGCGACTTGTGCTTCATGTCCATGTGGTGGTTCATACATGCAGTACTCAAGCTAGTGAGCTTTTGGCCTCTACTTGGTAACAAATCTTGCAGATGACATGATTTGGGAGATCCTTGGCAATGTCAAAAAAGGCCCAGGCTAGGCAAGGCTTAGAGCCCATGCGAGCTGCAGAGCCTGCACGACTTCCGCTAAAGGTACCTTTACACGCCGCCACTGTGACTAGCAACAGGTATCCACCGCACGTGCACGTTTTTAACGGTGGATACCGATCGCTGGTGCCGCATGTACACGCCGCCATTACGTTCTCCACTGAAGGTATCTTTGTTCCCCGGAAGTGCCAACAGATCCTGCAGCTTACTTCCTGTTGAATACCTTTGCTACTTCACACGCCACTACCACAAAGGAATATGGGCGTACATATTTTGCGCCGTAAGTACATAGGCATGACAGAGCTGTGTATTCCGTGCTGCACAAGCGTTGATTGGACAACGCAATAGCGTCATGATTGGCCAGCCTGCGCAGGAAGGCTGGCTAATACATGACGCCATTGCCATTGTGGACTGTGAATGGATAGCTCTTTAAATATGGAGCCCTGTGAAGGGACAGTAGCCCCCACCAATGATCGCTGATCAGGCGTGGTATCCATGACGCTGTGGCACGCCCCTGGGAGTTCACTAGGCGACGCAACATCCATGCCTGTGCCCCGTTTACACGCCACTACCATGGCAATTCTGCC
The DNA here is from genome assembly GCA_033576535.1 of Allobates femoralis. NCBI lineage: Eukaryota > Metazoa > Chordata > Amphibia > Anura > Aromobatidae > Allobates > Allobates femoralis. The sequence continues at coordinate 365,756,040 of JARQOC010000003.1, forward strand.
TTTCTGTTGCCGTCGGTTTTTGAGCACGGCTCAGCAACAGGTATTTGAGTCAACTGCAGGACACTGGGAGGAACAGCCCTATTTACACGCCGCCATTTCGTAGCAATTTCATAGCAACAGGCACAATTATCCCCAATGCCCGGCAGTTGCTGCCTTCCTGTGGTGGCGTGTAAAGTGGCCCTTAGAGGCAGAGTAGTGGCTGCGGATGCAGTTCTTGGCGTGCTTCCAGTGCTCCCTCTATGTCCAGGAAGGCACAACCTAACCTCGTCATCAGTAGCATCCTCCTCCACCTCCTGTGCTGACCTCATCGACTGGCTGACTGTGGGTTGACAGTAAGTGGGATCTCCAACCTCATCATCATTCTATGTGTTCTCACAGCCCTCGTCCTCAGAGACAACCTCTTCCTGCCTTGACCGATAAACTTAATTTGTCAATCAAATCCGGTATCTGAGTCTCATCAGCATCATCCTCCTGGTATCCACCAACAGTATGTACTGTTAGGGAATGAGGGTCTGCATAAAGGTCAGAAGCTTGGCAAGATTTGGAGGCCCGGGTGCATCCACTTCTTCTCCTCTATGTTGGAGGTCTTGTGGCTCCACCGGCACCGATGCCCATGTTTGGTGGGAGTGCCCGGTTGTCCAGACTTTTTGGACGTCCCTAAACTCTCTCTTGACAACCTTGACGGGCCTCCCCATACCCCTGACTGCCCAACTGGCCCTTTTTGGTGTGGGCCTTGGCGCCTTCCCTAGTCCACTGAGGCCTATCATCACGAACACCCTGATAGCCGCTCGCCAAACCATAGCTGCACTCTGGAAGTCGACCTCTCCCCCCACCACTTCAGCAGTTGTCGCCCCCGTCTCAACAACCACCTGACCCATGAGATAGCCCTCTCCCATGACCTCCCTCACAGGACTAAGGTTCTTAATTGGTGGGATCCGTGGATCGCCTCCCCCTATAACTCGGTTGTTGTCCCAGAGTGACACCCTCGGACCTCTACAGCCCTCGAGGTGCTGGGGACCTTGCGCCCTGTGACACCTATCAAGTTCTGATGTTCTCATACACCGTTTTCTATTTGTATGATACCTTAATGTTAAAAGTATACATGCTGATGTGTACCTCTGCCTCCCCCACTCCCCTCCCTCCCCTCCCCCCAATACTTCCCCCCCCCCCTCTCTTTCCTTCTTCTTCCCCTTCCCCTATATGATTTATTTCATGTCTAATTGCTTTTTGTGTGTTGTTTGATGTATAATGTTCTTTATACTTTCAATAAAAAGCCACTGGTTTAAAAAAAAAAAAAAGGTCAGAAGCTTCTTCATCTGGGCCTGGGTCTGACTCACAAAGCTTGGCATTAGGGCAGAACATTAACTCGTCTGGACTCACTGCAGCTTTGGAGCAGACCTCTGATTCCCAGGCTATTGTGTGACTGAACAGCCCTGCAGACTCAAACATGTCTGTTACCCCAGACTGAGTAGGGCGGCTGGACACTTGGGAGCTTGGAGGAATCAAGTGTGATTGGTCTGACACCTCAGATGAATGGAGGGTTTGTGATGTAGAAGTTGAGGAGGAGGAGAGGCCACTTGATGGAGCACTTGAGATCCATTCAAGCACCTGCTGTTTTTGTGCCTCACTTACAAGTGGTATCGATGATCGTGTCCGTAAGAAAGGGAGAAAGTGATCATATCCGATTGGCCACAGAAAGAAGTAGACATCTTACTTTGGCTGGAAGATTGTCTGTCTTCAGCAGATGTTAAAGTAGCTTTAGCATCTACCCCACGGACGCAAACTTTTTTTCCCTTTCCACCACACCTACTCCCATTTCCACCAGCAGCAGGCCTTTTGCCACTCATTTTGTATGTGAAAAAATTGGGAGCAGTACAGTTGTTTTACAAAAAAAGATGAATGTCAATCAACTAGAGGTGACTGAACCAACACTGCTACTAGGCCCAAAGTGAGACCTGGGCAAGGTGCAGTTAAGAATTAGTAGGAAGTACACTGGCGGTGTAGTAGATTGTATTACAAGTGGCCTTCACTAATAGTTTTTGTCACGCTGCGACTGTACACTGGCGGTGTAGCATTTCACAAGTGGGCTACACTACTGTACACTTGTCCTGAGAAAGGAGCATGGTAATGCTCCGAAACGCATAGGGATAAAGAACACCTGTTGAAACCAGTATTCCAGGATCTGGTTTCATTCATTCAGCAGCACGAATCCTGACACATTTTGTTGTGTGGCTCCTGCAACAGCTGTATCCAGGCACGCATACTTGTTGTGTGTAGCAGTGGCGCACCCAGAAATTTCCCAAGGTAGGGGTCCAAGAAACACACACCGGCCCTGAAAGGGGGGCGTCACCCCACAGCGGGGTTCCGAGGGGCAAAGCCCCCGGTGGGGTGGTTTGGGGGAGCGAAGCCCCCCTAAAAGCAGCCTCTTTTGTGGGCCCTTGGGTGCTGTGTAATTGTTCCTGTCTCCAGACATAGGGGCCCAGCTCCTTGTGTACTGCACCACTTCTCAGGGCCGTCCAAAGGGGGGGGTCCAGACACGTAGGTCCCCCCCTTGGGTGCGCCTATGGTGTGTAGCACAACTTTTCCAGGTGAGCAGCTTTCAATAAGGTTCTTGCCGACATCTGTAAGGAGATAAGACTCTATTTGCGCATTGTCTCACCCCTAAGACAATGACACTGACACTGGGGGTATAGGATAAAGGCACTGACACTGGAGGCACAGGATAATGACACTAGGGGTACAGGATAATGACACTGACACTTGTGGTACTGGATAATGACATTGACACTCGAGGTACAGGATAATGACATTATCACTGGGGGCACAGGATAATGACAATGACACTGACACTTGGGGTACAGGATAATGACATTGACACTGTGAGAACAGGTCAATGACACTGACACTGGGGGTACAGGATAATGACACTGGGGGTACAGGATAATGACACTGACACTGGAGGTACAGGATAATGACACTGACACTGTGAGAACAGGTTAATGACACTGACACTGGGGGTACAGGATAATGACACTGACACTGGGGGTACAGAATAATGACATTGACACTGTGAGAACAGGTTGATGACACTGACACTGGGGGTACAGGATAATGACACTGGGGGTACAGGATAATGACACTGACACTGGGGGTACAGGATAATGACACTGACACAGGGGGTAGAGGATAATGACACTGACACTCGAGGTACAGGATAATGACATTGACACTCAGGGTACAGGATAATGACACTGACACTCGGGGTACAGGTTAATGACACTGGGGGTACAGGATAATGACACTGGAACTGGGGGTACAAGATAATGACACTGACACTCGGGGTACAGGACAATGACACTGACACTCGGGGTATGGGATAATGACCCTGGGGGTACAGGATAATGACACTGGCACTGGGGGTACAGGATAATGACACTGACACTCGAGGTACAGGATATTGACACTGACACTGAGGGTACAGGATAAGGACACTGACACTCGAGGTACAGGATAATGACACTGACACTTGGGGTACAGGATAATGACACTATCACTGGGGGTACAGGATAAGGACACTGACACTCGAGGTACAGGATAATGACACTGACACTTGGGGTACAGGATAATGACACTATCACTGGGGGTACAGGATAATGACACTGACACTCGGGGTACAGGATAATGACACTGGGGATACAGGATAATGACACTAGGGGTACAGGATAATGACACTGACACTGGGGGTATAGGATAATGACACTGACACTGGGGTACAGGATAATGACACTGACACAGGGGGTACAGGATAATGACACTGACTCTGGGTTTACAGGATAATGACACTGACTCTGGGGTACAGGATAATGACACTCACACTGGGGGTACGGGATAAAGGCACTGACACTTGGGGCACAGGATAATGACACTGACACTGGGGGTAGAGGATAATGACACTGACCCTGGGGGTACAGGATAATGACACTCACACTGGGGGTACGGGATAAAGGCACTGACACTTGGGGCACAGGATAATGACACTGACACTGGGGGTAAGGATAATGACACTGACACTTGGGGTACAGGATAATGACACTGACACTGGGGGTACAGGATAATGACACTGACACTCGGGGTACAGGTTAATGACACTGGGGGTACAGGATAATGACATTGACACTGGGGTACAGGATAATGACACTAACACATGGGGTACAGGATAATGACACTGACGCTGGGGTACAGGATAATGACACTGACACTAGGGGTACAGGATAATGACACTCACACTGGGGGTACGGGATAAAGGCACTGACACTTGGGGCACAGGATAATGACACTGACACTGGGGGTAGAGGATAATGACACTGACACTTGGGGTACAGGATAATGACATTGACACTGTGAGAACAGGTTAATGACACTGGACACTGGGGGTAGAGGATAATGACACTGACACTGGGGGTACAGGATAATGACACTTGTACTCGGGGTATGGGATAATGACACTGGGGGTACAGGATAATGACACTGGCACTGGGGGTACAGGATAATGACACTGACACTGAGGGTACAGGATAATGACACTGACACTTGGGGTACAGGATAATGACACTATCACTGGGGGTACAGGATAATGACAATGACACTTGGGGTACAGGATAATGACACTGACACTCGGGGTACAGGATAATGACACTATCACTGGGGGTACAGGATAATGACAATGACACTTGGGGTACCGGATAATGACACTGACACTGTGAGAACAGGTTAATGACACTGACACTGGGGTACAGGATAATGACACTGGGGGTACAGGATAATGACACTATCACTGGGGGTACAGGATAATGACAAGGACACTGTGAGAACAGGTTAATGACACTGACACTGGGGTACAGGATAATGACATTGGGGGTACAGGATAATGACACTGACACTGGGGGTACAGGATAATGACACTGACACTGGGGGTACCGGTTAATGACACTGACACTGGGGGTACAGGATAATGACACTGACACTCGGGGTACAGGATAATGACACTGGGGGTACAGGATAATGACACTGGAACTGGGGGTACAGGATAATGACACTGACACTCGGGGTACAGGACAATGACACTGACACTCAGGGTATGGGATAATGACACTGGGGTACAGGATAATGACACTGGCACTGGGGGTACAGGATAATGACACTGGAACTGGGGGTACAGGATAATGACACTGACACTCGGGGTACAGGACAATGACACTGACACTCAGGGTATGGGATAATGACACTGGGGGTACAGGATAATGACACTGGCACTGGGGGTACAGGATAATGACACTGACACTGGGGGTACAGGATAATGACAATGACACGGGGGTACAGGATAATGACACTGACACTCGGGGTACTGAATAATAGGTACTGAAACTGGGGTACAGAAAAATGAGACTGACACACAGGGTACAGGATAATGACACTGACACTGGAGGTACAGGATAATGACACTGACACACGGGGTACAGGATAATTGACCCACCCCAAGGCCGTGGGGTACTCGGAACCCGGGCGTTGATTACGGTTGCTGTCACTGGTGGCCGGTGCCCGGGCCTGTGGCCCTGGTGGTCGCTAAAAATGTGTAAAAAATAAAAAGGGGGAAAATAAAATAAATGTTCGTGATGCCACCTACGGTATCTGGTGAATGCACCAGCGCTGCTCTCAGACCTCTGAGGATGATGTGGCTGCAGCTAGGTGGTGTTGCTTCCCGTAGGTGGAGCAGGATCCCCAAGGCAGTGCTGCAGTACTGGTTGTCGTGGTCGCTGACACAGGGAGACAGCTCTGCAGGCGGGAGGCTTGGTAACTTCTCCCAGCCCAATGGAATAAAACACCACATATTGCTTAGTCTATGAACGGGTTTTACTGGTAACCTTCAGGCAGCTTACAGGTATACAGTCACGGGTAGCTGGCCTGGGTAGTCACCAGAGGATGGAATGTTTTTTTGAGGCCCTCCATGGTGTTCCTTCAGGATTCTCCCTCTGTCCTCACACAGCGCTGTTTCTCCTTGCTTTCCTAGCGCTTCTCACCTCGCACAGAGCCATTCGCCAGTCCCCATGGTTGTACTAGAGTTATCCCTTAACTGAGGAGCTCATAACCCTACACGGGGCCCTTTGTGGGAAGCATGCAGGGCCCGGCTACCTTAAGTTGCTCGTGTTTGACCGGTTTGGCGGCTCAGGGATGAACTCCTGCACCGCTCTCGGAGCCGGACCTCCGTTCTTGGACTGGGTCCTTCTGACCGGGTTCCGTACTGGACCAGATTAGGGTGTTACCTAACACACGGAGATCCCCCTTCAGTTTGGGTCACCTCCTTTTGCTGGTGCCCTCCCTCTGCGCCACTCGCAGGGTCCCACCGACCACATAATGACATTGACACTGGGGCACAGGATAATGACGCTGACACTAAGGGTACAGAATAATGACACTTATACTTGGGATACAGCATAATAACACTAACACTGGGGTTACAGGATAATGACACTGACACTCAGGGTACAAGATATTGACACTGACACTGGGGGTACAGGATAATGACACTGACACTCGTAGTACTGGATAATAGATACTGACACTGGGGTACAGGAAAATGATACTGACACACAGGGTACAAGATAATGACACTGACACTGGGGGTACTGGATAATGACACTGACACTCAGGTACAGTATAATGACACTGACACTCAGGGTACAGGATAATGACACTCGGGGTACAGGATAATGACACTGACACTGGGGTACAGAATAATGACACTGACACTTGGGTACAGGATAATGACACTGACACTCGGGGTACAGGATAATGACACTGACACTCAGGGTAAGTATAATGACACTGGAGGTACAGGATAATGACACTCGGGGTACAGGATAATGACACTGACACTGGGGGTACAGGACAATGACACTGACACTGGGGGTACAGGACAATGACACTGACACTGGGGGTACAGGACAATGACACTGACACTGGGGGTACAGGATAATGACACTGACACTTGGGTACAGGATAATGACGCTGACACTTGGGGTACAGGATAATGATGCTGACACTTGGGGTACAGGATAATGATGCTGACACATGGGGTACAGAATAATGACACTGACACTCGGACTATTGGACAATGACACTGACACTCAGGTGCAGGATAATGACGCTGACACTCTGGGTACAGGATAATGACAATGACACTGAAGGTAAAGAATAATGACACTGACAATGGGGGTACAGGATAATGACAATGACACTTGGGGTACAAGATAATGACAGTATATACAGGGTGCTGATTATACACAGGTACTATATACAGGGTGCAGTATATACACGGAGCAGTATATACAGGGTTCAGTATACACAGGGTGCAGTATACACAGGTACTATATACAGGCTGCAGTATAAAGGGTACAGTATACACCTAGGTACTATATACAGGGTGTATCATAAACACATGTACTATATACAGATTGCAGTATATACACGGTGCAATATATGCACAGGTACTACATACAGTGTGCAGTATACACACAGGTACTATATACAGGGTGCAGTATATACAGTTTCTATATACAGGGTGCAGTAGATAGAGGGTACAATATACACAAGTACTTTATACAAGGGTGTAGTATACACAAGTACACAAGTAATATATACAGGATGCAGTTACAGTCAGTATAAAAGGTACATATACAAGGCAGTATTAGGTGCAGTATACACAGGTGCTATATAAGTGCAGCATACACAGGTACTAGGTGCAGTATACACTGTGTATACTGCACCCTGTATATAACACCTTGTATAATACACTGTTACTATATACAGGGTGCAGTATATAGAGGGTGCTGTATACACAGATACTATATACAGGGTGCAGTATATACAGAATGTTGTATACTGTGTGTACTGCACCCTGTATATAGTACCTGTGTATACTGCACCCTTTATATAGTACCTGTGTACTGCACCCTGTATATACTGCACCCTGTATATAACACCTGTGTATAATACACAGGTAGTATATATAGGGTGCAATACATAGAGGGTGCTGTATACACAGGTACTATATACAGGGTGCAGTATATACATGGTGTTGTATACTGTGTATACTGCACCCTGTATATACTACCTGTGTATACTGCACCCTGTATATAGTACCAATGTGCAATACACAGGTACTATTTACAGGGTGCCATATATACTGGGTGCAGTATACACAGGTGTGGCACCCCTGAGCATCCCATTGCCACAGAGGTACTGCACCTTAGCCAGAGGTGTGGTACCCACAACTCCAGGTAAGGAGAGGACACTACATGGTACCCACACACCTGCATCCACCACTAGTCACTCCAGGCCAGAAAGGTGGGGGAATTGATCAATCCCCCATCCATGGCTGGAGATGGGGCTAAGATAGGGTGGTGGGTGGAACTGTAGAAAGGGGAGCCACTTAGAGGAAGTGTCAGTAGGGGTAGATAGAAAAGATGGAAGCACCAGGAAGTAGGAGGAGTAGGAGGAAGGACAGAGGAGAGTGAGGAGTAGAGTAGGGAGGAGGAGAGCAGTGAAGAGAAGGAGAAGAGAAGGAGAGCTGAGCTCCAGTGAGGGAGCGGAGAAGTACTGAGACCCAGAGACTGGAGCTGGAAGAGCTCGTCCCAGAGAGGGAGAGAGAGAGCCGGAGGGAGCCAGGCAGCAGCTCCAGAGAACGAAGGGGTCCCAGAGGCACGGAAAGTGAGAAATCCACCCATGGGGCTCGCATCCATTGCTGGCTGCAGGCAAGTGGGGGGACCAGGGCTGCAGAGGGCCACCGGGCCCAGACTAATACAGGAGACTTGAGGCCTCAGCTAACCAGCCGGAGGCTGCTGCATCTCCAGGAGCAGCAACCGAATCCACGCCATTCGCTGCAAAGGTGACTGGATAGGGCCAAAGGTGACGAAGAGAATGTCGCCCAGTAGGGTCCGAGGCCACTGGCGCGAGACACTAAACATGAGGTGCAGGGCAGGAGGAAGAGAGCCAGCACAAAAGGGAGATAACCCGGAAAAGGTACAAAATGGGGTACCGGCTAAGTGTCTCCAATCTGCTTAGGAGTGGTTGGACCCCTGTCTCGACACAGCACCCGGTTGGACGTTACTACCTAAGAACCATGAGTAAAAGTGTGGAACTGCACCAGCTGTGTCCTTGGATTATTCCGGCGTTTCGTGCCCTGCACTGTAACTTTACAACCATCTATACATTGACTTGTACACCTGCCCCGGGGTACCGCTCCACCTACGGGGAGCGACAACATCTGGCTGCATTGTCATCTGCCCCGGAGGTCTGAACTGCAGTGTCGGCCATCCCTGGTCGAGCACCGTAGGTGGTGTCAAGACTTCAATGCCTAAAAACCTTAACCCCCGAACTTTTATTGACACCGCTAGTGTCACGGAGTACCCATTTTGGCATCACAAACAGGATCTACCGACCCGGTGTTGCCGGGTCTCATGCGCCTATAGGACTGTGCTAAAAAGACTTTGCTGTGAAACCTGACTAATGGTGGATGCAATAAACTGAGATCATGTGCTGGCTGTGGGGTGTGCTGCAGTCCACCATCGTGGGCCGGGCCAGCACAGAGCATGAAAAATGGCCTACACTTCCTTTGTCCTCCGAAAGCTAGGAGAGCTTGCCAAGAGACTTGATGGCCCCGCCCTGAGATGTGGCCAATAACGGGACGGAGAGAGGCCGGCCTGCGAAAGGAAGAGGTCATGGGGAGCACAGAGAGAAGCGTGGCAGGGTGTGTCGCAGATGGATCGGTGCATAGCCGGGGTTGAGCCATGGCGAGTGGTGGCTAGGAGATCCCAGAGCGTGGGGTTGAAGCAGAGGACTCCCCCAGTTAACCGGAGAAGGAGCGAGGCCAGTTACCACTGATGGACCCTGAGTTCCTTAGGGACAAAGTGAGAGAGTTGTCCCACCGAATTCTCAAGACCCAGATAACGACCGTGAGCAAATTGAGATAGAACCTGTTGGAGAAAGTGTCCCAGCATTGGGCGGCTTCCCGACCAGCGTCCCCAACTCCAGAGGAGCATGAGGAAGAACCCGACACCAGAGAGGACAGAAGACAAGGTATTGCTAATAGGGAAACATTAGCAGCCCCTTAGAACCCCCTTCTGTTCCCAAACCCGGTCAGGCAGTTGAAAACCTGGCCTGGGATTCCATCACCTAGGAATGCATTGGCGGCACTGCTGCAGACTGAACGAGTGCCCCAGACAGTGTGGGCTAAGGAGGTGGTGGTCAAATGGGAGGACCCAGGCGACGACTTGATGGGATTCCCGGGGAAGTCCCAAATAGAGACGATTAGTTGGGTCGAACATTGCCGCCTTTGGGTAGCGACAAGGGAAAGAGAAGAGACGGATCGGCGTGTCCTACAAAAAGAGCGAGAGGAGAGGAATATGCGGGCTAAGGATCGGGCCCGCAAACTCAGGCCTGCTGACCAGGATCCGTGGAAGCAAGGAGTTGTTACGACCTTTGACTTAAAGAAAGGGTGGGGTTTCATTCAGGAACCCAGAGGTGACCGAACTATTTGTCAGCAGAAGGGATGTGGAATCCCATTTGCCGAGAGGACACCCAGAGCGTGACCTATACCCGGGTGGCCGTGTAACTTTTACCCAAATATGGGAGAATGGGTACCTTATGACCTCAATGTGGAAAATGTATATGAAGGAAAGCGGTCCCCAACTACAAGCCTGGCAGCTTCACCAGTGGAGACTGCACCTAGACCAGCTGCCCAAACTCAGGTAAGAAGGAAGACGCAGTCAACCCAAACTCCCGAAGAACTGCCTTAAAAAACTAAATGTAAAGTAGCAGACTGTGTTATAGTTAGTTTTAGTAGATACTTGAAAAAGTAGTATAAATGTTTGAAAGTCAGTACCTGGTAAAGGTATGTGTGTATTGAGAGAGTGACAATGTTTGGTTAACTTGTTAGCTAGCAAAAATTATGTGTGATATGGACAGTATGAGCATGGACGATGAAGGGCCAGAACTTTCTTGTAAATAGTTTCGCACATGGCTATGTGCTCCCTGTTGGTTTTCCCAGTCAGCATACCAGAGCTTGCCAGTTGGATTGCACCTTACCGAGACCAGGAAGAAAAACCAGCTTGTCGTGGCCAAAAAAGATGGTCCATCCATGCCCAAGGCCTACGTTGGAGGTTCATTGGAAGCAGGTCCCTCATGTTGCTCTGAAGAACAATGAAAAGACACCCGGTGAGGGACACTCGCTGAATTCAACGTTTGCACTTATTTTTGAACCTGGTTTTGAACCTGGTTTTTGTATTTTTATATCTTTTTTTCTCACTACTATGTAACGTTCAAGTGATTAGTACCTCCCGGGAAAGGAAGAAGTTTGTTAATGTTAATGTGCATTATAAAAAATTTTTTTTGCATGTTGTCACATCTTTTACCAGGTCCAGCCCGAGGAAGTGCTGTGTTTTACAAGGGGGGTATGTGGCGCCCCTGAGGGAACAGTCGCCACAGAGGTACTGCACCTTAGCCAGAGGTGTGGTAACCCCAACCCCAGGTAAGGAGGGGATACTACCCGGTACCCACACACCTGCATCTACCATTAGTCACTTCACACCAGAAAGGTGGGGGAATTGATCAAGCCCCCATCCCTGGTTGGAGATAGGGCTAAGATAGGGTGGTGGGTAGAACTGTAGAAAGGGGAGCCACATAGAGGAAGTGTCAGTAGCAGTAGATAGAGAAGAGGGAAGCACCAGGAAGTAGGAGGAGAAGGACAGAGGAGAGTGAGGCGTAGAGTAGGGAGGAGGAGAACAGTGAAGAGAAGGAGAGTTGGGCTCCAGTGAGGGAGCGGAGAAGGACTGAGACCCAGAGACTGGAGTTAAAGAAGCTCGTCCCGGAAAGGGAGAGTCAAAAGGAGCCAGGCAGCAGCTCCAGAGAAGGAAGGGGACCCAGAGGCGCAGGAATTGAGAAATCCACCTGTGGGGCTCGCATCCATTGCTGGTCGCATGCAAGTGGAGGGACCAGGACCGCAGAGAGTCACCGGGCCCATACTGGTAAAGGAGACTTGAGGCCTCAGCTAGCCAGCCAGAGGCTGATGCATCTCCAGAAGCAGCAGCCAAATCCACACCATTTGCTGCAAAGGTGGCAGGATAGGGTCCGAAGCCACTGGCGTGGGACACTAAGCATGAGGTGCAGGGCAGGAAGGAAAGAGTCAGCACAAGAGCGAAATAACCCAGAAAAGGTACACAGAACGGGGTGCTGGCTAAGTGTCTCCAATCTACCTGGGAGTGGCTGGACCCCTGGCTCATAGGACACAACACCCGGCTGGACGTTACTACCTAAGAACAAGAACCATGAGTAAAAGTGTGGAACTGCACCAGCTATGTCCTTGAATTATTCCGGCATCTCCTGCCCTGCACTGCAATTTTGCAACCATCTATACATTGACTTGTACACCTACCCTCGGGTACCACTCCACCTACGGGGAGCGACAACATCTGGCTGCATTGTCATCTGCCCCGGAGGTCCGAACTGCAGCGTTGGCCATCCCTGGCTGAGCACTGTAGGTGGCGTTACGACTTCAACCCCAAAAACCTTCACTCCCAAACTTTTATTGACACCACCAGGGTCACGGAGCTGGTTCTCGACCCCTGTGTGTCCCCAGCAGTACTGTAGCCCAGTTCTGAGTACCCCACAGCCCTTGGGGGCGTGTCACAGGTACTATATACAAGGGCAGTATAAATAAGGTGCAGTATACACAATTCTCATAATATATTTGTCGGGCCCCACGGGACGGGGGTACTCGGTACCGGACCGGATTGAGCCGGGGAAGTCACGGGTGGCTTGGTCCGGACTGTGTCCCGGGCTCGGCAAATAAAGGGGATTATTTACAGGGGAAATGTCACTCGTGACGCCACCCACTTGATGCGGCCAGTGATGGTGGCCGCCGCTGCTGCAGAACCTCCGGGGGTGATGGAGTGGCAGCGGAGATGTTATAGTTCCAGTGGGATGAACTGTATCCCCTGGGGCAGTAAGGGTTAAGTCTATGGTGAGGTTGTAGCACACTTACTTGCAGACACTGCAGGGATCTCTCCTCCTGGCTGGTGCTGACAGGCTGGATCCTGTATGGAGAGAATAGCTTGCACACAGAGACTCCAGGGAAGCAGTTCCAGGGTTTTCCAAAGCTTTACTCCAAGTTCTTTGAGTCATTTTACAAGTCATTTGCAGTTCTTACAAGTTACAGTACATGGGCACATTCTCCCTCTCCGGGTTCCCTTTGCTCTGCAGCCAGGCCTCTCTCTGTGACCCCTCACACAGGGCTGTTTACGGTCTCCGTTTGCACGGGTGGTGTGTGGTACACTGGACAGTATGGCGGTGACTCGGGCTTCTGTGAGTCCTAGTGTGTCACTTAGCTGCCTGTCCTTTAGGGTAGGGATGTCAATCTGAAACTCAGACCCCTCGTCGTGTTGTCTGGGGATGCCGGGTGAACTACGGTCCCCTCTAGAGCCGACACTCTACTCAGCCCAGCCTCCAGCAGTCCTCCAGCACGAATCTCTGCCAGGCTCTCTCCTTTCTGTTCCTTTCAGTATACTAGGAGGGCTACTCCGCCTGCAGTCAGTGGCTTCAACTGCTGTCTAGGGCACGGGTTCCACCGTCCTTCTCTGTCCTGTCACACTCCTGGTGGCATCAGCGTCAGATGGGCTTTCTCTCCCCTCTGGCTCACACTGTGAAAAGAAAATAGGGAGGGGGACAAGAGGCGCAATAGTGCCCTATCACTAGTGACACTTGTGTGTGCTGGTGGTGCTGTGAAGCCGCTCACCTGGTCCAGTTGTGATCCCCACAACTGGTTTGAAGGCGTTTTGGAAAACAATGTTCCAGCTGCTGCAGGACCTCCACCGACCACTGGATAGTGGTTATAATCCAAAATGATGATGGGAGTGCTGGTGTGTCACGGTCCGCGCTGCTGTGGTATGAAAAAACTCACCAAAGAACCAAGATAGTTTTCATCCTTTATTTCCTCCTCTCTCCTACGCGTTTCAGCACCACACCCGGCGCCTTCCTCAGGGACATTACCTCTGGCTCACACTGGCTCAGTACGGATTCTGTGCTCCTAGGCCTTGCACTCACAGAACGTGTGATTGTCTTTCCGTCTTTGCAGCTCAGCTTCTGGTCTTTGCATCTCGGCACCTTGAGCCTACTAACTTCCTTCACTCCTCCCCCTCCCTATATACTCTCAAGTCACCTGACCTCTGGTGTGCCCAACCCACTCCTCTGAATCCACCACCCCTCACTCTCATAGAGTTCTAATCTCAGGGCTGGATGTTACCTTCTCTTACACGTGGGTTGTGTGGGCTGTGAGGGTGTTGGTGTGCAACAAATGTCCTACCTGCCTGGCTGCAGTTCCCTTTTGTGGCCTCCTGGATGCAGGGGCGCCACATATTGATCTCTTGTCAATAGATCAATATATCATGAGAGAATATGATGAATAGATCAGGAGCAATACTGAGAATCAGATGGCCGCTTACAACAGCAACATGTGTAGAATATGGATGTGGACACTTACAGCAGGCACTGGCAGGGAAACCAGCCTTCTCTCTCTCTAATGGCGGCTACCACAGCCTCTCAGACTGTAATCAGTAACACTATAAATAGAAGCAAGCGCAGATAGGGTCTTATCGTTTTAAACAACTCAGCGGCTTTGAAGCCGTAAGTGTCAAACCTCACCTTGTAAAGTTGTGTGACACACAAGCAATATAATAAGCAAAATGGCAGCTGCTGCTGGACCCACACTTCCATGTGCAATGTGGTCAATAATCCAGAGATTCCCAGGGACAATGTGTTGTTGGTCCGCGCTGCAACAGAATACACGTAATCGAAGGCTTCAAATTATAACACCTTTATTGGATGCATCCGACGCGTTTCAGAGCATGCTATAATCCTTCCCTGACACTCCCTGATAAAGGAGCACAGCAGGCTCTGAAACACGTCGGATGGATTTAATAAAGGTGTTATAATTTGAAGCCTTCGATTACGTGTTTTCTGTGGCAGCGCGGACCAACAACACATTGTCCCTGGGAATCTCTCAGACTGTAATGGCACCACTTTACTGCCTTCAGCGCGCTTCACTCTGGAGGGTTTAGACAGGGTTCAGTCAGAGGCGTGCTAACCTAGCACACTGTGCATGACATGCCTCTGAACCCTGTCTGAACCCTGGCTCATCCAATGACGCCAGGTGCCATAGAAACGCTACCTGCCTCCCTGCCGCTGCTGACTCAGCCTGTTATGAGTGAGTCCAATTGTCTGGCATGTGCAGCTGCACCTCAGGAGGCGGCCGCTCTTCTGAACTACCGTGAGCCATGGCCGGGTGATAATTTCCCTTTCACATGTCTAACAATACACACTGTGGGGAGGGTGGGCTGCCCTGAACTGTAGCTAATTAACCAGCCTGGGGGGCAAATGCATCTTTGCCACCTGGTTCAGCTGCCACTGAAAATGTGAAAATGGGTGTGACTAGGGGCGTGATCAGAACCTGTCATAGCGGCACATAATTTGTCCCTCTTTCTGTTTTTCAAGAATTGAGAGGTTTTCATAAGAGGATTATAATGGACAAAGGGATACCGCAGCAGGTTGGCAGTGATGGACACTGCAGTCAGGGGTACTAGTCTGACTGTTAGCCTGGTGTCCTTAGCTGACCCTGATCCCAGAAGTACCTCTGAAGGTGACGATGTCTAGGCAGCCACTCTTGCCCTACTCCTGACCAGCCCTAGGTTTAAACCCCCTCACCTCCACCCAGGGACCAGGATAAGCACAGCAACTCCCAAACGATACCAAACGATAACAATCTTCAGGAAAACTACAGGAAACCTTTAGCAGGACTGCAAATGGCATCCACAGAGCACACGGTTATGCATGGTGTAAACTCCATGAACAACATCAGCAGAAAGCTCATGGGACTTCTGAAAGGTAGGGGGAGTGGTCTGCCCATATCAACTAACACACAACCGCAACCTGAAGAGCCACAGACAGCTGATAATGTGGCGCCCTGGTCACGTAGGTAGCCACAGACTTCTCTAATGCATAGTTGGGTTTCCACAGCAGGTACATACTACATGCAACATCTTCCACCCCGTCACAGTAGGGGGAGCCCAACTTGCTGACCTTAGGCAAGATCCCCTATAAATACTACTGCTGAGGGAGGAGTTAGTTAGAGTGTGCAGATGCTAGGAGAGCTGTGAAGACGTCCTGGTGGTCGGTGACGATTTAGGCCCGAACCAGTGACCCGAAGTGGCCCTTCTGATGTCCCGCAAGCCTAACTGGGGACAGAAGGCAAGGAGCAGACAGCCTAAAGGGAGTGAGGAACTAGTGGAAGTTCGCCCTAAGATGTACCGGACATTGGGGATCCGCACCTGTAGGATACTCCAGGACTACAGAGAACCCTGTCACACCGTGGAGGCTTCAGCCACCCGGTCCCCCTGTGGGTCAAAGAGAGGGAGCCAGACACAGCAGTGTCCCACCGCAGTGATCAGAGAGGACAGATAGCAAAGGCAAGAAGAGAGAGGAGGCCAGTCTGGCTGCATGTGACTCACCTTAGCCGGGGGTACACGTAGCGGGCGTTGTTTTGTCCTCCAGTCACGGAACCGCGCCTGCAGTGGTGTAGGCCCGGTGGTCCAGATCAATAGGGGAATGTCGGAACAGTAGGGGTGATTTGTCTTCGTGACGCCACCTGCGGGTGTTCTGGTAACTTTACCAGCGCTGTTCGGGTCTCCGGGGGATGTTATACAGCGAGATGGAACGCTCCCCACAGGATGAGCGGGAGTCCCCGGAGCTGGGAGCTGCGCAAGATGTTGCGAGGCAGCTGCGGGGTGCTGCGCGCTGAATCCAGGAGTAATGTACAACCACACAAAGTCTCTTTTAGGTACCTTTACTGGGTGGTAATCAGGTACACTCGGACCGGGATAGTGGAGTCGGCACTTCTGGAGGTTCACAGCAAGCAGTGTTAGGCTTCCTTTCTCTAGTTCTGGTGCTAAGGTCGGGTGGATGTGGAATCCAGCCGGACCGGGCAGTATGTTCTATGGACTTGCTTCACCTGGTTAACAGCACTGAGGGCACTGTAAAAGGGTCTGAGCTGGATCAGTACTCTTCCCTGGGCTCTCGTGGGTAGGTGCATCAGGTGGAAACAGGTGGCTAAACCTCCTGTTGATGGTGCTGGTTCTCTGTGATGGCTTGGTGGCTCTCACAGCTTCGGTTCCAGTAACCGGAGGATGAGGGAAGAGTTGGTGTAACTCTGGTATTCCTTGAGAGGTGCTTCTCCTTTCCTAGTATCCCAATTGCAGGGATTTCCTCACTGGTAGCTAGGCTGACTAGGCCTGGTGTGTGTCTCATGAGCTTGAGATCATACACAACCTGCAGCTCTTGTAGCGTCTGCACACTCTGGAGTTTCTCCCTCCAAGACCCTATTTATAGGGGAACTGGTTCAAAGTCACCAGTGGAGCTTCCCCTAGAGGCTCGGGGTGAAACCAGGTGTTCTAAGGTGTTGTGGTGTTTGTGGGTTTTGCTTTGCTGTTACTTACTCCATTTGTGCCCCAAGGGTTCTGTGGTGCCCAACAGGTGCCAGGGTGCCACATTCCCCCTTAGTTAACCTCAGTTCTCCCGGCTGAGCAAAAAGTTCTTTTTACAACTGAACACTAAGCATTTTATAACAGTTAATTACAGAGTCTTAAAGAAAACACAAAAATCACTGAAAAGGAGTGAAAAATGTGAAAAAGGTGAAAAGCAGTCCATACGGCACTAGTCCATCTGCCGCAGGCTGGAAAGGGTAAAGTTAGTGGTCACACAAGTCCTGTGACGATTGTCCAAAGTTTATGGAAGGGAAAAAAAAAGGCAAAGTCCAGGGATACACGGTAAACTTTATACATTCCCTACGGGTGTCTCTGCTTGGGAGGCCGGTACTAACCTTCTATACTTTACCAGGCGCTTACTGTCCCCAACTTAGTATACTTGGGACAGAGCCCAGTTCCTCCACCCATCTGTACACTACTTTTTACAGGTTTTGAAAACGGTTACTATTTACAAACACTTACAGGTTATATTTTCCACTACATTCTTTTTTTTATAATCAACTTTTTATTGGATTTTCAATATTAAAGTTTACAATGCTGTTAACAAGTATAAACGTACCCATAGAAATATATAGTAAACCGTGATACGGTGTGAAAATATAGCAAGGGTATATATTTTTCCAAATAACTTCCCCCATCCTTCCCTCCACCCTCCCCCCCCCCGCGATAATTCTCCATTTGTTCATATGTCTAAATGTCTCTTGTGGTCTCTCAAGTTAACTAGATACAATATTTTGATTTTCGGGATTATCTGCATATGGTTTTTTCATGATGGTGTGTCACATCTGAGTTTTCCCAGTGTACCTTCCAGTTCCATCTTTGCATACCATGTCGTGTTTTTAAAGGGCATCATAAAGTCCCTAATGTCATGGTCTGTCATCATATTTTCAATGAAAGGTCGCCATTTCTGAAAGAATTTTTTGGCCAGCGTTGATGGTGACCTCAGTGTTTCTGTTCTTTCCAGAAAAGCGACGTTTTTCATTCCTGTAATAATCACCTGTGAGTCTGGTAATGACTCATCTAGCCAACACTGCAGTATAAGTCGTTTAGTCAATATGGCTATTGTGTGGAATAATGTCAAGAGAGTTTTGGAATGGTCAGTCGTGTCCACATAATGGAATATCCACAGCATTGGGGATAGTCCAATTTTATGTCCAGCCATGGTCGTTGCCAATGTCCCAACCCCCCTCCACAAGTGTTGTGTCACTGGGCAAGACCACAGTCCATGTTCTATATCTGTCATTGGGGTCTTACATTTGGGGCAGGCTAGCCATTTCTGCGTTCCTCCCTGCTTCGATGGGATATTGAAACCTTGTATGGTCCCGTGCATCACTCTGTATTGGGTGTCTCTCCATCTTTCATTTCCCAGGTTTCGCCTTGCTAATTGCCATCCCTCTAGTATTTTTGATATCAGGTCTTGGTCTGGAAAGTATTTTATCCATCTTCGGAACAGTTTGTCTGGGGTAGTCGGTCTTAGTATCTTTTGTAGCCCTGAGTAAAGAAACGAGATGTTTATGTTGGATGGGTTTGAGTCGATTGTATTTGCCCAGAGCTCATTATTAATTTCTCCCTTTATATCTAGGAGATTGTCCATTAGTTGATGTCTTATCTGGTAATACTGCAGATAATGCGTACTTGGTAAACCAAATTTCTGCAATATCTCCCTACCCGACAACCACCTCTTCTCACTTAAGTGCATGAAGTCTTTCATGGTGTTTATTCCTTTTTCCCTCCATTTCTCAAAAAGTTTATTTAAACGGCCTATTTTGAATCCCGGATGATTCCATGGGGACAAATGTGCTGAGATTCTCCATGAAAGTCTCATTTTTTTTCTAATGGCTTTCCATGTGGCAATGGTGTCTCTGCAGACCATCGCGTCCTTGATCTTTTTTGGTATAACCGATAACGGGGAGTGGAGGAGCGCCGACAACCCCCACGGCTTGGCTAGTTCACCTTCCAAAGTAACGTCAGAGTATCTGTCTGTTTTATGCAACCAGTCTGCCACATGTCTGGCCATACAGGCAAGGTTATAGCCCTTATGTCTGGTAGTCCCAGTCCTCCCGAGTCTTTTGTCTGTAGAAGTGTCTGTATCGCTATCCTCGCTCTCCCCCCTCTCCATAAAAATTTAGAGAACGCTTTATTAAGCCTCTTAATATCTACGTGTTTCAATAGTAGGGGAATAGTTTGGAGCGGGTAAAGGAGTCTCGGAAAACTGATCATTTTGATCAAGTGCGCCCGACCTGATAGAGACAAGGGCAGATCTTTCCATCTCGTTAGTTCCTTTTCAATTTTTTCAATAATGGGGGCAAAGTTATATTTATATATCTGTGTATGTGATCTAGCCAGAAGGATTCCCAGGTAGCGTATCTTATCTTTTGCTATTGGGATAGTATCATATTGATTTCCCATTGACAGGGGAGGTGTTTTTTGGAGAAACATGATTTCGCATTTGTTTTTGTTAAGGGTGAAACCTGAAAAACTGCCCAGCCGTTCTATTACTGTAAGGACATTTTTGAGATCCTTGTCTGGGTCGTTTAGGAAAAGAATGACATCGTCGGCAAACATCGCCAGACGTACTTCTTTCTCTCCCACCTTGATGCCCCTAAATACCTTGTGGTGTTCTAGGTTTAGAGCCAATGGTTCGATTGCCATATTAAAAAGTAAGGGCGAGAGTGGGCATCCTTGTCTAGTTCCTTTTTTAAGGCTGAATGCGTCTGACAGGAAACCTGGTATGCTCACCTTGGCTTTTGGGTTGTTATACAGGGCCCCGATGTATGTTCGAAAGTTGCCCGTAAGGTTATAAATTTTGAAGATCTTATCCAGCCATGTCCATCTTACATTATCAAAAGCCTTCTCGGCATCTAATGTGACCATGGCTGGATAACCCCTCTCCTCTCCATCTCTTCCCCTCACTGCGTCCATTATCAGCATTGCTTTACGTATGTTTGTTGTAGTGGATCTGCCTTTTATGAAGCCTGCCTGGTGAGCGGGTATTAGGTTTGGCAGAATTGTGGCTAAGCGATCGGCCATTATTTTTGACATTATTTTTAGGTCTTGATTGATTAACGATATCGGTCGATATCCTGATGGGTCTAAGGTGTCTTTTCCCGGTTTGGGAATTAATTTAATGTGAGCCGAGTTCATGTTCTCTGATATTTGGGCTCCTAGCAAGTATCCATTATATAGGTCAGTAAGTATCGGGGTGACCTGATCTTTCATGGCTTTATAATATGCTCCGTTGTAACCGTCAGGACCGGGCGCCTTGTTCGCACTTAAACCTCCTATTACTCCCTTGACCTCGTCTTCTGTGACCGGTCTATTGAGGAATAATAAATTATCGTTGGTTAGTTTCGGTAAGGGGAGCGAGTCTAGCCAAGCAGCACCACCTTCATCAGTGTCTTCCGTATCTTGGTCTGAATATAAGGTTGCATAATATTTTCCTAACGTCTGGACCACCTCTTTGGGGTTGTTTCTAACTACTCCGTGTCTGTCGCGTATTTTAAGAACATGTGCCTGGGGTCTTTTCTCTCTCGCCAGATTAGCTAGCAGACGTCCGGCTTTATCTCCAAACCTGTGGAGTTTAAGATCTATGTGTGTTTTGTACAAGTCCTCTTGCCTAGCCGCCCATTCATCAAAATCTTTTTTCGCTTGTTGCCATGATTTCTTGTTGGCCTCCGTTTTTACTTCCTGGTATATACAGTATGCTTCTCTAACTGCTGAGCTGGTTTTGTTATATTGGTCTCTTATGAAGTTCTTGCGTTTTATTTCATGCGCCATAATATGTCCGCGCATTACCGCCTTCCCCGCTTCCCAAAACAGAGGGAGATCTGAACGATGGCTCTCGTTATCTCTAGAGTAACTTTGCCACCATTCCTTCATCATTGTCACAAAATTTTCTTCATGTGCCAATGAGTCTGGAAACCGCCACAGTATATCACTTCCTTTTGGGTAAGAATCACTAATTTCCAGAAGTACTGGGCTATGATCGGAAATAACCATCATTTCTATATTGATTTCCATCACCCTCTGGAGTAGGCGCGGGGAGGTCAAGAATGTGTCTAGTCGTGACCACGTGTTATGGGCATGTGAGTAATGCGTGTACTCCCTACCCAGTGGGTTTAGGGAGCGCCAAGCATCAGGCACCATGCAATTAACCGTAAGCTCCGTCAGGAAACTCTGCTGCCCACTTCCACTTTTCCGTTGCGAGATTCGTGTCTGAGTCCCTCGTCTATCTTCTAGTTCATTAAAAACCATATTAAAGTCGCCCCCTATTAGTTTAACTGGTTCTTTGTCAGTCAACAGGCGCTGTCGGATGTCATTAAAGAAAGTCCGTTGGGCTGTGTTGGGAGCATATACATTATACACACTCAGTACATCATTTTGTACTTGCAAGACTAAATGACTTAATCTTCCCTCCTCGTCTGTATCATGTGTTACAACTTCATGTGCCATGGATTTATTAATCAGAGTTATAACCCCCGCTTTCCTGTTGACTGCCCCCGATCCATATATCTCGCCCACCCACATCTTTTTTAGGCGGAAAAAATCTTCTTTGGTCAGGTGGGTTTCCTGGAGTAGCGCCACGTCTACTCTCAAACGTTTGAGGTGTCTCAGTATCATCATGCGCTTAGCTGGGGAGCGCATCCCCTTGACGTTCCAGGTTACCCACCTGACCATCTTGATACTATAACTGTCAGTGATATATAGCAAATTTTACATATATAATGGGAACTGGCCCACAGTGTCTCGATTTCTTTGTCACAGTACATTATCTCACACGTATTCCCTCTTATGTATTTTCCTGGAAGAGACAATTTTACCTTGGATACATATTCGTAATATTTCACATAACCCTTAGAGACAAGTGTGATATCGCTTTCCCTACCCTTCCCTGTACAATCCCTCCCTTTTTCCATTTTACTCACTTCTCTTCTTTCCTCCATCATCGTCTCCACCGTCTCCGTATGGGATCCAGGGCACATACAAGTCTCTGTATCTGAATACCGCCACTTAGGTCAGCTACAAGCTATTTGTGACTGGCGAGACGATGGTGGGAAGAAAAAGGAGCGGAACAGATAGGCATATTGCCCCAAGATATATACAATCCCTTGCCTTTCCCTCCCCCTCCCCCTTCTGTATCATTCCCCATCCCTTCTCCTCTTGAGTTCTCCGAATCAAGGTGTTATTTGTTCTTTCCTCACATGTGTGTGGTGTATCAGTTCGACTCTGCATTCAATTGTCCTTTTTAATGGGAGACTTCTGGGATGTCTATGTCCGTCCGCGTTCATGCCTTGAGGTGTCGGAACTCTTGATCCGCCGACAATTTTCAGTTGGTAAGTTAGGTAAGCAATCAAAGGAACGTCGATTCCATCATTGTGTCTATTGAGTTCAGTTCAGGGTGAGTGAGTATCCCGGATATATAGACACGTGGTCGAGATCATACGTCTGGTTAGGTGCGTTTTTAATTAAATCTTGTCGCTTGGACGTCTTTTTTCGCTGTGCCAGATTTCTTCCTAGACCAGCTCTGTTTTTGTTGTCTTTGATTGCTCAGAGATAATTGGTCTGGCGTCATCATTCCCGTGCCTGCTCCTGAGCGTAGATGATAGGGACGTTGTGTTTCCCCATCTCTCGATTCTGTTAGCTGGCTGTTTAGCATATTTCTGGTACTTGGGGAGGATGGTGAGGAGCCGGATGCGTGCATATGGTGTCTTAATACAAAATCCATGGCCTCTTTAGGGGAGTGAAATGATTTTGTCTCTCCTCCTGGCGCTCTAAATCTCAAAGTAGCAGGGAATAGCATCTGAAATCTCACGTTTTTCTTGTAGAGTATCGTGCATACCTCGCTGAATCCCTTTCGTTTCCTCATGACTTCGCGGAATAATCCTGATATAGGAGCACTTTGTGTCCACGTATTTGTAAGGGAATACGGCTTGCCTTATACGCTCTCAAAATCTCCTCTTTGTCACGGTCGTTTAGATATTTCGCTATGGAATGTCTGGGTTTGGTCGCCTCTCTTCCTCTATTCTTTTGCAACGTTCCCTCAGTTCCTGGCTCCTCTGATGCTATGTCTCTTGGAGGGCCAATTCTGTGTGTCCTCTCAGTAGGGCAGGGGTGAGTGAGACCTAGAGTTTTCAGCAGGTCTACCTCAAATATGTCTATTAATTGGGTAGGAGAAATTGTTTCAGGGAGGCCAACTAACTTGAGGTTGCACCTGCGGCTGCGATTTTCCAGATCATCTAGTTTATTTAAGGCATAGGTGGAGTTTTTATGCAGCTCATCTAATTGTTGTTCTAAATCTAGTATACGTTCCTCTGCAACCGCCAGGCGTTCCTCTGTTTCACTAAGCCTCTGGTCATGACTGGTCAGTTTCGTCTGCATCCCTTCTGTGGCTGAATGTACCATCTCTGTCATTGCTTGGCGGAATTCTTCTGCCATGTACTTCGCCAATTCCTTTGCTAATTGTTTATAGTTAATAGCAGGTATCATATTTGGTGTCCCCATACTGCCAATGGCCCGTTTATATGGAGGGCAGTCAGGAAGAACTCGCGCCATCTTTCCTCCCTCCTCATCTCTCTGCTCATCGTGTCCCCCTCCATCTTCCTCCTCCACACATGCCTCTGATTCACTCTGGCTCCCCTCTCCCTCAGTACCTGCTGCCAGCTTCGGTCCTGTGGTATGTATGTGTTCCGCGGCCGTCCTCTCCTCTGTCTCCCGCTCCGTTATGACCGCGTCG
The DNA here is from genome assembly GCA_033576535.1 of Allobates femoralis. Lineage (NCBI taxonomy): Eukaryota > Metazoa > Chordata > Amphibia > Anura > Aromobatidae > Allobates > Allobates femoralis. The sequence goes on from JARQOC010000003.1 coordinate 365,780,418, forward strand.
GGCGCCGCCATCTTTGTCCCTGTTGTTGCTGCGATTCCTCCCGCTCTGACGCGCCCGTCCTTGTCACTGCCGCGGGACACAAACCGATCAAGCGCCGTCGGCTTCATGTGTCCTCCGCGATCTCCGGTGGCTGTTTGCGGCTGGGTATGGTGTTATTTGTGCGGGTTGTGCGGCCCTGGATCCCGGAGCTTCTCCTTCACCGACTCTGCATGGAGGCGCCGGAACCGGAAGTCATTTATCTTTCCACTACATTCTTAAACCCATTCTCCAAGTTTGTGTGGGGGTTGACCTAATGTACTACGTGTGGATCTGCGTAGTGTGGGTGTTTCCAAAGCTGTTGCTGTAGTGTACGAAGTGGTTCTTGATTCTCTATGTCTGCTTTGTGGTAGACCATAGTAAGTGCGGAGTCTATCAACTGGACTAACCTCTGTAGGTAGTTGAGTAGGAATGGCTTCTCTTACTGTGGGACTAGCAGGTTGACCGATTACAGGAATCTCAGGTTCCATAATAACAGGCGGCAATTCTTGCACTTGGACTTGTTCTTGTTGGACTTGTTGAACTGGATTTGGTTGCTGATCTTCAACAGGTTGGTAGAAATGCATAACTGGTATGAGGAATGCTTCACCTAATTGTGGCCAATCAGCTGGTAAGTATCCAATGTCTGTAAGGACTAGGTTTTCTTTTGTTTCTTCATCTTTAGTTACAGCAGGGTAACTGGTTGCTTGTGGGATTAAATGTGGCGGACATTTCTTCAAATGATCCCTTGAAACAGTCGCAATAGTATTCCCATTGTCTTTACTAATAACACAAGTTTTTGAGTTGTCATAGTGTAACGGCATAACGGTGTAGGGTATAGATTCCCAACTGTTATCCAATTTGTTGGTTTTTCGCTTTCGTTTTAGCACTACGTCACCTATAGCTAGCGGTTCAGCTGAGGCGTGCTTGTTAAAGTCTTTTTCTTGCTTGGTTCTACTGATTTCTAGGTTTCTCTCAACACTTTCTTGTATTTTCCTGTACTTTTCTTGGCGTTGGCTGACCCAGTCTTCATCAGAAGAGTCTTCTGTGGGTTCGATGGTTCCCATCTGCAAATCAATAGGCAGTTTACCTGGTCTTGCTCTCATCAAGTAAGCAAGTGTATAGTTTGTCGAACTGACAGGTATGTGGTTGTAGATGTCCACGAGATCTGGAAGTTTCTCTGGCCATTGATTTCTCTCTTCAACTGGTAAGGTCTTGAGCATGTCAATGACTATGTGGTTCATCTTCTCACATAAACCGTTCATCTGGGGATGATAAGGTGTTGTGCGGATCCTCTTACACCCATACAGCCCTAAGAATTCTTGGAACAGAGCTGATTCGAAGGCTGGCCCTTGGTCAGTTAAGACTTGGTCTGGATACCCATGGGGTCGACAGAAGTAACTCTGGAACGCTTTGGCTGCTACCTCAGCAGTTAAATCCTTAACTGGAACGACTACCAGGAATCTTGAGTAGTGATCAACGATGGTGAGAGCGTAAGTGTACCCGGTTCGACTTGGGGTAAGCTTCACGTGGTCGAGAGCAACTATTTCAAGAGGTTTGGTGGTAACAATTGGCTGCAATGGAGCTTTCTGAGTTAGATGGTCTTTCCTTCGAAGGTAATTAAGAAGACAATCGCACTCTCATGTGTAAGTTTGCAAAAAAAGGGGTAGTCTTTTATTCAGGAGCAGCGAGAAACCAACGTTTCGGTCCTTCCCGGACCTTGATCACGGTAGTTGCCTCTTTTATCATATACGCTCCTAGAAGCGTATATGATAAAAGAGGCAACTACCGTGATCAAGGTCCGGGAAGGACCGAAACGTTGGTTTCTCGCTGCTCCTGAATAAAAGACTACCCCTTTTTTTGCAAACTTACACATGAGAGTGCGATTGTCTTCTTAATTGCCTACGTAGGGTTAACCAGACCCCTCAATCAGCACCTCAACAGATGAAAGAAACCTCAGAGTGCACGCCTTCTAGTCAGAATTTCCTTCGAAGGTGACATGGTCCACAGTTTTTACACCATTTGTCAATGGAGCCTCGCATACCGACCCAGTAGAACCGATCCTTCAGGAGTCTCTCCAGCTTCTTCCATCCAAAGTGTCCGGCATCGTCATGGTATGCTTCAAGGATCATCTGGACTTCAGTCTTGGGAACTACAATCTGCCAGATTAGTTCATGGGTTCTTGGATTGAGGTATCTTCTGCATAGTTTACCTTGGTAGACGAACAACCTTCGTTTCTCCTTCCACAGGCGTTTAGCAGTTGGTGAGGCATCAGAGTTCATGTTGGCGTGTTCTTGAGTGATCAGATCCCTTACCAGGCTGACATCTGGGTCGTTGGCCTGAGCCTCCTTCCAATCATGGTGAGGTAACGGGTTCACGGTCCTCTCTACACGTGTCTGGTTTCTCTGATGACATGTTGCTGTACCCGAACGGTGGAAAGCAGGTAGTTCAATCTCTTCCAGGTCATCTATGTCTTCTCCCTCTTCAGGAAGATGAGGCATTCGGGACAGGGCATCAGCATTGCCGTTCTTGTGACCTGCCCGGTACTTTACAGTGAAGTCGTAGTTAGCGAGTCTTGCTACCCAACGCTGTTCTAGGGCTCCCAGCTTTGCAGTCTCTAAGTGTGTTAGAGGGTTGTTGTCTGTGAAAACTGTGAACGGGGCGGATGCCAGGTACTGCTTGAAACGCTCTGTGATCGCCCAGACCAGGGCCAGGAACTCCAGCTTGAAGGAGCTGTAATTCTCCGGGTTCCTCTCGGTGGGACGGAGCTTTCTGCTGGCGTAGGCTATCACCTTCTCCTTGCCCTGCTAACGTTGAGATAGGACTGCTCCTAGACCTTCATTGCTTGCATCAGTGTACAGTAAAAACGGTAGATTGTAGTCAGGGTAGGCCAGGATTTCTTCTCCAGTTAAAGCATCTTTCAGCGTTTGGAAGGATTTGTTCTGTTCTGGGCCCCAGTGGAACAGGGGTCCCCTGATCTTGCCGTTTTTGGATTGACCTACTAAGAGATCTTGCATAGGTGCTGCTATCTTGGTATAGCCTTTGATGAATCGTCGGTAGTACCCGACCAGTCCTAGAAATTGACGTACCTCTTTGTGATTGGTTGGTGCTGGCCAGTCCTTGATTACGGTGACTTTGTCCGGATCCGGTGCTACGCCTTCGGCACTGACCACATGTCCTAGGTATTGGACCTTGGGTTTCAGCAGGTGGCACTTGGACGGTTTCAGTTTCATTCCGTACTTGGACAGTGACTCGAACACTTCACTCAGGTGCTGGAGGTGATCTTCATAGGTCTGAGAGTAGACAATGACATCATCAAGGTATAACAAGACAGTCTCAAAGTTCTTGTGGCCCAAACAACACTCCATAACTCTCTGAAATGTTCCTGGGGCATTGCACAACCCGAATGGCATACTGTTGAATTCGCATAAGCCCATAGGAGTAGTGAAGGCTGTCTTCTCACGATCCTCCTCTGCAACGGCAACCTGCCAGTACCCACTAGTAAGATCTAATGTGGAGAAGTAGTTGGGAGATTTAAGTGCAGCTAGTGACTCTTCTATGCGTGGTAACGGGTATGCATCCTTGTGTGTGACTTTGTTGATTTGCCTATAGTCTACGCACATCCTCATACTACCATCTTTCTTTTTAACCAGGACTAGTGGTGCGGCCCAGGGACTACAGCTATCCCTAATGACTCCTGCATTTTTCATGTCCTGAAACATCTCTTTTGCTTTCTGGTAGTGAGTGGGCGGTATAGGCCTGTACCTTTCTTTGATAGGTGCATGGTTGTTTGTGGGGATATGGTGTTGTACCCCTTTAATCCTCCCAAAGTCAAGTGGGTGTTTGCTGAACACTTGCTCATACTCCCGAACCACCCGGTATACTCCATTTTTCTGGTGAGAGGGTGTATTGTCAGTTCCTACACTGAGGTCTTGACACCATCTCTCTAACTGATCTTTGGAGTGAGGGGGTTCATCAGTGACTGTTTGATTTGAGGATTTTACATCAATCACAGCATCATCTTTTACTTGGTACAATTTTGCGACAGTTGCATATCTTGGCAGTCTGACTTCGTCATCACCATAATTTAATATGCGTACGGTACTCTCCCCTTTCTTACGTCGACTAACCCTCTGGCTGTCAAGAGCGTAGGACTACTATCAGACATTACGGGTTCTACTACAGCTTGGTAGTCCTGCCCTCTGAGGCCTATGGCTGCTCGACACCAGATCATCATTTCACCTCTGGGTGGAATGGGAATGGGCTCTGTGACCCTTACTCTGCCAATTTCACCATTTGACAATGTTACCTGTTGTTGATACACCAGAGCTCTGATCTGCTTTTGGATAGCCCTCTTTTCTCTGGGTTTCCCGGCTTCAGCACTCTGTTGGAGTAAAAACAACACTTCATCGAGGCATTTGATCATGACATTGGTACCCAATATGACATATGGATCCTTGTGGTTAGGCTTATCCTGGACCACTAAGATACCCTGGTTTTTCAACTGCACCCTCCCCACCTTTACTGTAGCTTCCCACTGTCCCTCTATGGTAACCGGTATACCATTAGTGGCTTCAAGGTTCATCTCGGGGTTAGGGGGTTCTAGCTTAACATCTGGCCAGAACTGCTTGTAAAGGGTACTAGGGATGGATGTCACCTGGGATCCAGTGTCTATCAAGGCGGATATAGCGATGCCATCGATGACGATTGGTAAGTATGGACAGTCTCCCACATACTTGTGTTCCCAGCTGGACGTAGGGCCTGGACAGTCTACTCCTGGGGTTGGCCCTTCTCGCCCAGGGGTCGCCCGTTTAAAGGACGGGATTGCAGGTTGCGTCCTCCAAGTCATTCTGCTGACTGTTGCGGCGTCTGTCAGGACTGCGCCGGTCTGCAGGTTTTCCTCGCGATGGCTGTGTCTTTCTCCTCATCCACGGGACGTCATCAGGGCTGTCGGCGAGTTGAATCTTGTCCGATGGCCTTGCATCTGTCTTGGGTCTTCTCCTAGCTTGTAGCTTGGCCACGTCTTTCATCAGCTGCTCGACATTAGCGCACAGTTGATCAAACCGGTCAGGTGTCACAGTCTGTGCACTGGACTGAATCGCAGGGATTGGAGATGCTGCTGCCGGCACGGAAGGGGTGTCAGTGTACTGCTGCTGCGGTGAAGCGGGATCAGGTACTTCAGCGAGTCGTTGTCCCCAAACTGTTAAATCTCTCAGGGTATCAAACTCTGCGCCTGGATTTTGTATGGACCACCAGCTTGCTTGCTTTCTATCCTCAGACAGTTTAAGGCCCACAATAAATTGTCCAATTAATGCTTTGTTTTCATCTCGGACACCATCAGGATCAACTTGTTTTAACAGTCTGAATGCTTCTTGCAATCGCAGTGAATAATCGAGGACACTTTCTTGTGCCCCTTGGTTGCAACGATAGAATGACAGTCTTAGTTCAGCTTCAGTATGGCGCTCAAAGACCCAGGTTAATTTAGCGAATATCTGTTCCACAGATTCCTGAGTTTCTACAGGCCAGCTGCGGCTCTGCAGTTCAGCTGCGCCGGTTAACTGTCCCATAATAACTGAAGCTCTTTGCTTACCGGTCATTGGGTACATGTCCAGCGTCTGGCATATCTTCCTCTGGAAGTTCTCCAAGGTGCTGGTACACCGCTGTACTTGGGTAACCAGGTCGCATTAGGAACGTAGGGTAGAGACATCGGCATAATCGGAGCGGGTTGCGGTGACATACCGCCGACTTGTTGCTGTCCATCAAGAGGTAGGTTTTGAGGTGCCGCTTGGTTTAGCGGGGGCACCGCGTGATCGGGAGCCGAGTTACTCATGGTCGCTCCCCCTTAGTTAAGCGTAGCCTTTCCCTCGGTTTCAAACGGAAGTGTCGGCCTCGCGGTGAGGAGTGAGGCACCACGGAGTTTCCGGTTCCTACTGCGTACGGAGGAAGTCGTCAGAGCGTGGGGGCGGGGCCAATCTTCACGCCCTCTGCACAGTCACGCCCCTTCTTTTCCCGCCTTTTCACGCAGCAATGGCGGACCAAATGTACAGTTCGATATTTACAGTCAATAAATAGCACACAATACCCGTGATAACGGGCCTGCTCGTATCCTGTGCGTGACGCCAAATTCTGACTCACCGTAGCCGGGGGTACACGTAGCGGGCATTGTTTCTCCTCCAGTCACGGAACTGCGCCTGCGGTGGTGTAGGCCCGGTGGTCCAGATCAATAGGGGAATGGCGGAACAGTAGGGGTGATTTGTCTTCGTGACGCCACCTGCGGGTGTTCTGGTAACTTTACCAGCGCTGTTCGGGTCTCCGGGGGATGTTATACAGCGAGATGGAACGCTCCCCACAGGATGAGCGGGAGTCCCCGGAGCCGGGAGCTGCACAAGATGTTGTGAGGCAGCTGCGGGGTGCTGCGCGCTGAATCCAGGAGTAACGTACAACCACACAAAATCTCTTTTAGGTACCTTTACTGGGTGGTAATCAGGTACACTCGGACCGGGATAGTGGAGTCGGCACTTCTGGAGGTTCACAGCAAGCAGTGTTAGGCTTCCTTTCTCTAGTTCTGGTGCTAAGGTCGGGTGGATGTGGAATCCAGCCGGACCGGGCAGTATGTTCTATGGACTTGCTTCACCTGGTTAACAGCACTGAGGGCACTGTAAAAGGGTCTGAGCTGGATCAGTACTCTTCCCTGGGCTCTCGTGGGTAGGTGCATCAGGTGGAAACAGGTGGCTAAACCTCCTGTTGATGGTGCTGGTTCTCTGTGATGGCTTGGTGGCTCTCACAGCTTCGGTTCCAGTAACCGGAGGATGATGGAAGAGTTGGTGTAACTCTGGTATTCCTTGAGAGGTGCTTCTCCTTTCCTATTATCCCAATTGCAGGGATTTCCTCACTGGTAGCTAGGCTGACTAGGCCTGGTGTGTGTCTCATGAGCTTGAGATCATACACAACCTGCAGCTCTTGTAGCGTCTGCACACTCTGGAGTTTCTCCCTCCAAGACCCTATTTATAGGGGGAACTGGTTCAAAGTCACCAGTGGAGTTCCCCCTAGAGGCTCGGGGTGAAACTAGGTGTTCTAAGGTGTTGTGGTGTTTGTGGGTTTTGCTTTGCTGTTACTTACTCCATTTGTGCCCCAAGGGTTCTGTGGTGCCCAACAGGTGCCAGGGTGCCACACATGCAGGCTGGGCTTCAATTACCAAAGAGGAACAGAGGAGGCCTTATACCCGCTTGCTGTGGGGACCCACTGTGCAACCTGGTCACCTTTCAGTGCCCTGGACATCCTTACCTGCATACCACCAGTAAAAAGGTAAAAGAGACTTCTGAGTGTGCGTGTATCATCCTCTCCATTCCCGGTGCCCCTCATAGACTGCTCCAGCACTCCCCATCCCATCTACATCTCACTACACGCTGCCCTTCACACTACGCTGCCCCGGAGGTCCAGCCCTACCTGTAGCCGCATTACCATCCACCTCCGGCGACTATGGCGGCGCTGGTGACTCCTCACCAGAAACTACAGGTGGCAACTGTATATAAATTCCCCTGTAAATATAATCCCCTTTTTCAAAGAAGTCCCCCAGGACACAGGATCAGACGCGGCCACCACTCCCCGTGACACAGGAGCGTTAACCCCTTGGAGCCTGATACCCAAGAACCCCAAAGCCTGGGGCTCGACAATAACATGAACAGCAATAACTGCTACAGCTATACCCAGAGACTGCAAATTAGTCTACTCGTGACAGTGGTATCCTCAGGGCTGCATTAAGAATTAAAATAAAATGAAAAGCTAGCCACTTTTGACCTCATTAAATGTTCTCTTTAAAGACTTTGAGAAAAATTAAAAGTAAAGTCACTCATTGAAACACTAGATTACATAACATTATAACTAAAATTACATTATATATCTTACCTGCGAACATTATCTGTGGGCGAGACTGCATCATCCCAACTATGCCGCCTAGATGTTGAAAGGGACCTCACTAAAATAGGGATGGCATCTTGTGTTCGTACCAGGTCTTCTTGATATGGTTCCTCACTTGCTTGAGACTCTGTCCTTGGTCCAGTTTCCAAAGTCATAGGACAGAGGAAAGGCTTGGGGTATGTGATTACAACTTCACCATTGTCAAAGCTAATATTGGGTCCACTAGCAACACAAAAAGCAGGAGTTGCAGGTTTGGTGGTATTATCAGTATTCTTGTCCTCCATCATTATTAGATCTTTGAAATATTCAGTCCCATGAAGTGAAGAGTCCAGAGAATGTAAATCTTCACTACTGCTCACTGTATCACTGCAGCAGTTATCCAGATCAACTGACTGGTCATCCTAAACACATAGAAACTTGGATTTAAAAAATGGAAAATATAAGAAATTAACTTACACTATTAATTTGCAATGCTCAAAAGGCTTAAATAACAAAGAACTATTTCTTTTGCACTAAATGCAAGTACATTTTTATGGTGAACACAGCTTCTACCCACTTCCTCTCTCCTACTCATGTACTATATAGGAAAGAATTTAATTTCTGATACATTGTGGTAAGATAAAAATAAAAATAAAAAAGTAACCAACCCACTATAGTTGGAAGCAGGAGGCAGCAGCCATGGGCTCACATGGGCCATATCATCTTCTATGAGGTTGTAGTAGGTGGAGGAGTTTTTGAGTGCACAGTAGATTTTAGAATATAGAGAGAAGAAAAGAGGTAACACATTCTCAGGCTAGTGTGGGCAGGAAAAGGATACCAGGACATTACTGAATAGGGACATAATGATTGTCTTGAGGACATAAAAGATGGCACAAATACTAAGGTTACACATTAATGGTGTGTGAGGAAGTATCGCTGTATTGAGGGTAATCAGTAGACATCATTTTTGGGTGAGGGCACACAAGGAGCATTATTGTTGCTTGGGACATAAAGGGGGCATGTTACGATAGAGCGGATACAAAGCCACTACAATTGTGTGGTGCACAAAGGGTAACAGCTAAATATACAGAGAGATGTAGCAAGCATGGCCCGGGGTGTTACATCTCGCTGACTGGGCACTAAGTGACTCTGGTGGTTGAAGGGTCAGGCAAGGAAGGGGCTACTCCATAAGTTTTGAAATCCCCAGGACTTTTGGGACATACGTCTGTATGTACTACTTCATCCATTGTTTAAGCCTCCACCACCTCCTCTTGGGCCTCCAGCTTTGCCCTTGACCTCCCCCCTTAGGGTACTTTTACACGTCGCAACATTGCATGCAATTTTACTTGCAACTTACTGGTTGCAGTGAAATCATGGACACATTGTTACATTTGTACACGACAACAAAATGGAACAATGTGTCCATGATTTCACTGCAACCAGTAAGTTGCAAGTGAAATTGCATGCAATGTTGCGACGTGCAAAGGTACCCTTAATGTTACAACAGTCCAGAAAGAATCCCTTCCACTTCCAATGTTGAAACTAAAATGACTTGAAGATGTCAGTCACATAGCTGACAAGTTGTGGACAGCTATGCAGGCTGAGCTTGACCAATGGCTGTCTCCACTAAAATTGGAGCCAGGGAAGGCCGTGTGTGATAATGGTGATAACTTGGTGGTGACCCTATGCCGTCACAAATTTACACATGTGCCTTGCATGGCTCACGTCCTCTGCCTGGTTCTCCAGCAATTCCTACACCACTATCCCGGCCTGGATGATCTGCTGCACAAAGCACTGTCGCTGTGTGCTCACTTACATCGTTCACACCCCGCATCTCTTTATATTATAAGGACGGGTGCATCACCAGCCATAATGATCCTGTCAGGAAGGGGGTGCTGCTTTGTCAACAAGAGCATATGTGGCGCCCCTGCGACCAGGGTGGCCACATAGGGAACTGCAGCCAGGCAGGAAGATAGACAATTTGTGCATCAAACACCCTCACAGCACACACACCCACAGGAGCACAGTACCCAACCCGGAGCCCGGGACTCTAGGCGGGCAAGGGGTGGTGGGTTTAGAGAGCAACTGGATAGAGAATGTAGATCAGGTGACAGATAGCATGAATAGAGGAAAAGAGGAGGAAGGAGTTAGTAGGCCGGAGTAGGCTGAGAAGTAAAGAACAGAAAGAAAGTGACAGATCCCGGTGGGATTGGGCTCCCTGGAGACGCAGAATCCACAGAGTCACAGAAACAATGGAGAGAAAGCTCATCCATAGCTGGCATCCCAGGGGAGTGTGAGGACAGAGACCAGATCGGTCGGCTGCACCGACCAACTACCGGAGGGGTAGTTTTCCCTAATTGTACTGGAGTCACATGGGTTAGATGGAGCCTGGTAACACCTTGGAAGATAGAATTACTGCAGGCGAGGCACACACCAGAGTGTCGGCTCTGAGGGGGACTGACGTTTCACACCGGCTTCCCAGACAAACTGACGGGGAGCTTTAATTCCACGTTGGAGTTCTCACAACAGGGTTGAAGGCACAGCAGCAACCACTAGGACCCGACTTACCGCCCGCACACACTAAAGGGGAAGCTGTATAAAAGTGTCCGAGCTGCCCTATGCAACCCGCAGAGAGAACAGAGAGGGAGAGAACAGCCTGAATGGACATTAGAAGGAGTGAGGGGTCTTAGAGCAACAGCCTGGCTGCAGAGGGTTCAAATGTCCGGAGTTAACTGAACTGTGTTAAGAACTGTACTGTGAATTGCTGTGAACTGCTTGAAGAACTTACAAGTAAACCCGGTGAATCCTGCCTCAGTGTCCGTTTCTGATTCCATGTATACAGGACTGTATTATACTTCCTATCCTGCCAGGAGTTGCCCGACCCGCGGCGGGCTCATCCATCTGGCTGCAGCCCTATCATCCATCCTCCTGGCAGAGAAGCGCTGCAGCGGTGGTCCTATTACTGACCACAACTCGTGGGTGGCGTCACGACAAAGTAATCCTTGTAAATATCCCTTTACTTGTGAGAACCCGGGACACGGTCCGGACCAGGACATCCGTGACATCCCAGAAGTACCCCCGTCCGGTACCAAGTACCCCGTCCCAGTGGGCTCCACAACTTGGCGTCACGAACAGGATGGACCCGGTCCAAAAGAACTGGACCCAGTGTGCCTCAAAATCGTGTTCTGGACTGTTCCTGCCAAATCTGGGCTTAATGGCGGCCATGGAAGCCTGAAACCATGTGCAGAGGAGGCGTGCCCAGACCCCCCATCATGGGCCGGCCCGGTCCAAAGAGGGAAAAGAAAAGCCTGCCCTGGCTCCCCATAACTCCGGGGGAGCCAGCCATCAATCTCAAGGAGGAGCCCCCACCCCAAGTGCGCTTACCAATGAGAAGCTGGTGGAAGCTGAAGAGGAAGTCGTCACCCCGGAAAGGCGGGACAGAGAACCAGATGCAGAGCAGTCGCGATTACAGTACACACGGATGGAAGAAGAGGATTACGAGGAAAGTGCTGCGTCGGAAGATGTATAGTGATCCCGGAGGGCCCACAGAAAGTATTGGTGGAGGAACCCGGCCAGGGAAAGAACTCTAGTGACCGAGGCGGCATGGCGGAAGGTGGAAGAAGTCCAGAGATCTAAGACACCCAGAGGGGTGTGATGCGACTGCTGCCCCTGCAGATGACCCGGGCCCAAGCTGAGCGGAGGACCCGGATTCAAATTGATGTGCACCAGAGCCAGCAGTTCCTGTCCAAACAGCCCGGCTGAGCAGGAACCCACAGTAACACCCGGAGCGAGGAAGAACGCCGCACTGAGACCCTGGTGGATGTGTCTGTTCCCGAAGCTGCACCGCGACCTGCCCCAAGAATGATTAACCCACTAGGAGCCCTGGAGGAGGAGTGCTTGCCGTTGCCGGAGCCCTTGATACCCGCGCCTGTAACAACAGAGGTGAGAGGGGAGCAGCTCCGCTGCTGGTGTGAGAAGAGTGAGTCCAGAGGTGACCTAATGGGTTTCCTTGGGGACCCTGGCGGCCCAGTAGGCCCTGCAGAACTTATCACCCAGGAGGAATATCTAAGACGATGTGTCCGCAAATGGGAGAAAGAGGAGATAGAGCGACGGGTTCAAAAGCAAGTCATGATAGCCCGTACTATAGAGGCCAAAGCAGTAGCCCAGCATGATCGAAGTGAGCAAAGATCCCCACTGCACCAGCGACAGACTGTAAAAATTATTTGCCCAAGAGCCCGATGCGTCAAGAGACATTTTCATTAACAGGCTAGATGTAGAAGCGCACCTTCCAGTAAAACACCCGGACAGGGAAGTAATAATCGGAGAATGGGTCTCATACAGTGCTGTACCCGGAGAGAGAGGTCCATATGGGATTAAAGTGAGGAGGCTATCCCTAGGAACACCAGAAGAGGATGAACCCCAGGCTTAGAGGATACAGATCCAGAGACAATTCACCCGAATCCAATTGTTCACACGGATTCAGTCAATAACACGGATTCAGCGATTCCTGCAGAGACTGTTGCAGCAAAGACCACTGTGGATGCAGCTACCCAGACGCCCAGCAGCTATTTGTTGATCCAGGCATTGGAGTCCTTGGAATTGTTCCAAGACGGAGAGCTCCACAAGTCTTGCCATGGAAGGAGAAGAAGAAGGAATGAAGACCCGGATCCTGTTACAAGAACAGTAAGTGTGAATGTGATGTGTCCCTTATTGGCCCCATCCCAATCCTGAATGAGTGATAGCCTTTTCCCCTGTCTGTCTTATGTGTTATGGACATTGTTATCACGGACGATGAAGTGATAAAAACTTTCTTTGCAAATAGTTGAGCACCCGGTATGCTCCCCATTGGTTTTAAAGGGAACCAACCACCCCAAATGACCCCCCCGGACTTTTAATATGTGTCCCTACACCCAGCACACACATTTGGGGCAATCGTTTTTGCTAAAAAAACTGTTTAGTAGAAGCTAAGATATAGCAATATGAAGTTTAATAACTTGAGCCGAATGGGTGTTACCTAGCTTTGCCCACGTGCAGTGTTCGTGCTTGTCAGCTTCCTCTCCCCCTCCCCTCTCACTTTCTAAGAGTCTGGCAGCGTCATGAAAGGGGCGGGGCTAAATCGTGGTGAGCCCAGCCCCTTTCATGACGCGGCCAGGCTCTTAGAAAGTGAGAGGGGAGGGGAGAGGAATCTGACAAGCACGAACACTGCACGTGGACAAAGCTAGGTAACACCCATTCGGCTCAAGTTATTAAACTTTATAAACATATATCTTAGCTTCTACTAAACAGTTTTTTTAGCAAAAACGATTGCCCCAAATGTGTGTGCTGGGTGTAGGGACACATACTAACAGTCCGGGGGGGTCATTTGGAGTGGTTGGTTCCCTTTAAGACCAAATTGCACTTTTGAGACAGTGCATAGAACTTGAGCTGAACTTGCAGAGTGCTTTTGAACTGCCTTTGAAGAACTTTTGAGAAGTTTTTGCACTTTTTTGAGACTTTTGTACTTTTTGCTAGAAAAGTAATGGGAGCCACGAAGCAATTAGAGCAGGGGCGTCATGGGATTGGGGACCCCTCAGTTTTAAATATAGGAATGTTTTTGGTATAATTAAAGGTGTTTTAGTTATCCTAAGGTCAAGCATACAGTCTGCCTTGAGGATTTGCATATTGTTATGGTAACAGAGGCTGTGGCTGCTGATTGGCTAAGCCGTCTGAGGTAACTGCGATGTGATTGGCCGTAGTTAAAGCGGGAAGCCTGAAAATTATATCACCTCACGGAGTCTCTGGGCAGCATTCAGCTGGTAAGCTGCCAGAGGAGAAGCAGCTATGGAACAGCTCTTGCAGCAGTTTCGGGAGAAAGTGGCTGGAGAAGGCGGTTTGGACTGGCTGAGGGAGTGTTTAGCCACAAAGCCGGTGAGAGCAACAGCGGGCGGTGACTTACCGGTGGCTGGTCAGAACGTGGTAGCGGTGTCTGCCGATTGAGCTGCTGGTGACGGGGAAGCAACAAGAGCTCCTAGGAAGAGGAAAACCCGGGAGGTATATTCGCCGCCAAGGCCCAATGCACGGAGGAGCGGCACACTGAAAACAAGGCTACGAGCCAGAAGAAGCAGAAGATCTCGGGCAGGAAGGAGAATGGCGGTCATAGATGGGCAGCCCGGGTCGGTGAGGAGGAGTGAGTGTGGGCTTCTCATTATCCTGCTTTTATTTTGAGTCTTTTGCTACTTTTTTGCAATGGGTGACAGTGCAGCAGTGCCCGGTGGGAGGCATGATCCATTACTTGGATGACTATCTGTTTGTGGGCCCTCCTGGAAACCTGGATTGTGATCTTTTGATGGACACGTTTTGCAGGATAATGTATGAGTTTGGGGTGCCACTAGCTTTGGATAAGACGGTTTTTCCATGTACAGTTTTAGAATTTCTAGGGATTACTTTGGATTCGTCAAGGAGGGAGTTACGTTTATCAGATGATAAAGTATATAAGTTGAAATCTCAGATTTATGGGGTTGTGCAGGCGGACAAAGTGACTGTAAAGGTTTTACAGTCGCTGTTGGGCAGGCTTAATTTTTCTTTAAAGATCATGCCAATGGCCAGGGTTTTCTCTAGGCGTTTATATGAGTCGGTAGCTGGATTTTCTTCGCCTCATATGCATGTTAGGGTAACTAAAGTGATGAAGGATGATTTGTCAATATGGTTGCAGTTTTTGGAATCCTTCAAAGGGTGTTGTTGTATACAATCTCCATTTGTGAGAATTTCGTCTTTGCAGCTGACAGTGTTATCAATTTGGAAAGATGGATTTGTGGTTTCTTGCGGTGAGCAATGGGCATGGGGTACTTGGCCGAGCCGTTTTATACTCCAGGTGGATAGGATTTTTGGTAAAATCTTTACTGTACTGTTGTCCATACATTTGTGGGGTTCCGTTTGGCAGGATAAGCGGGTATTGATCCAATCTAGCGACAAAGGAGTTGTTATGGCTTTGAATTTGTTATCCTCCAAGTCACCGAAAGTTAGTAAGCTTTTGAGAACTTTGGTGTTACTGTGCTTACAGAGTAATATATGGCTGAAAGCGGAGCTGGTGGAGGTGGATTACAATCGTTTAGATGATCTTCTTTTTCATCAGGATTGGACGGCGCTTCATTCTGAATTCCCTTACATCGATCGGGAAGGGATACCTTGCCCGCGGGAAGTATGGACGTTGATTCCAGAGTAATGTCGGATTACATCCGGGCATCGGTTGCTCCGGGAACATGGGCCGCTTATTCGGCTGCTTGGTGTGATTGGTGCACATTTTGTGCGTCAATAGGAGTGGATGTGGAGTCGGTGGACGCCAGCATCACGTTGCAATTTTGGCAAGGTATGGTTTTGAAGAATTGTAGTTATTCTAAAATTCATAAGGCCTTGGCCGGTATTTCTTTTTTTCTCAAGTTAAGAGGGAAATGTTCATTATTGGGTTTATTCCCGGTAGCTCAGTTCTTGAAAGGTTTTAAAAGACAACATGTGCAACCAGATACTAGAAGGCCGGTTACACCAGGCCTCTTAGCACGACTGTTGGATGTGGTGCAATGGGCTTGCTATAGTAATTATGAAGCTTTATTATTTCGAGCCAGTTTTGTGTTGGCATTTTTTGGAGCCTTTCGAATTTCGGAGTTGGTTGCTAGGAGTTAAAAGAGTGAAGGGGGTCTGCAGTTGCGCGACATTACATTGTCGGGCGATTGTATAACCCTGTCACTGAGGAGATCAAAGACTGACCAAAATGGTAAAGGGAATTTGATTAAGCTGCATTCGCTTCCAGGGTCGGAGTTATGCCGCTGCATCATTTATCAGCATTTTTGACAGTAAGGTCCGGTGGGCAAGGCTCCCTTTTAGTGCATGAAGATGGTTCAGTTTTGACCGTTTATCAGTTTTCTTCAGTATTTCGGGCCTGCTTACAGAGACTGGGTTTAGCAGGGTACCTTTTCTCGTCACATTCTTTTCGTATAGGTGCGGCCACTGAGGCCGCCGTCTGGGGCTATCGGATGAGAGAATTAGACAGATCGGGAGGAGGCGTTCAGATAGGGTGAAATTGTATATTCGCCCGTCTTTGTGTATTTGATTTGTTTTTCTTTTTTAGGTATGTTTAACGTTTGGATTATCGGACATTCGTTCGTGTTTTGGGCTCAGAAGAGGACAGATGAGCGAAGTGGATTCTGAGCTGTCCGTTCGTTATGGAGAATGTCCGATTATGGCGGTATGTGTAAGGGGTATGCAATGGGACTCGTTATGTGGTTCATTAGTTCAGCTATCTACTAGTTTTCCCCCTCTTGATATGATAATTATCCATCTGGCGGGGAATGATATCAGCAAGGTTCGGACCATGGACCTTTTATGGCAAATGAAACACGATTTGAAAGTGATTCATTTTATGTTTCCTTCAAGTCGGATAGTATTTTCTGAGATTGTTCCTCGTCTGATATGGGATTGTCCGAATTTGACGTTCTTTGAGGCTATTAGGAAGCGAGTTAATAGGGCTTTAGAGCGATTTTTGCCAGCGGTGGGAGGCTTTTCGATTCGGCACCGGGAGCTAGAAGGCTTCGTTCATGGGTTGTATAGACGGGATGGTGTCCATTTGTCACCGATAGGAGTGGATATCTTCAATGTGGGTTTGGCCAATGCGGTGGAAAGTTGGCTGCGAGGCGTTATTGGGGGGGCCTCTCTTTGATCGGCCGTTTGGGTAAAGTTACTCAGAGCCGGTTGGTTAGTGGTAGTTTAGCCAAGTCTCCGGCTAACTACATATTAATTATTCATTATTTATTTATTTATCTATTGGTTTAAATTATTGGTAACTCTAAATAAACGCCTCACGGCCAGCTTTGCCATTAGAAGTTTGTGTTTATTTTGTGAAAGGTATTAGTATGGGTAATGGGTTCTACAATCCCATGGGAGCCACGAAGCAATTAGAGCAGGGGCGTCATGGGATTGGGGACGCCTCAGTTTTAAATATAGGAATGTTTTTGGTATAATTAAAGGTGTTTTAGTTATCCTAAGGTCAAGCATACAGTCTGCCTTGACGATTTGCATATTGTTATGGTAACAGAGGCTGTGGCTGCTGATTAGCTAAGCCGTCTGAGGTAACTGCGATGTGATTGGCCGTAGTTAAAGCGGGAAGCCTGAAAATTATATCACCTCACGGAGTCTCTGGGCAGCATTCAGCTGGTCAGCTGCCAGAGGAGAAGCACCCACCCGCCCGGCCTGGGATTGGATGGATCAAGTCGTTTGGTGTTTATTTGAGGGTAAAGTTACTCAGAGCCGGTTGGTTAGTGGTAGTTTAGCCAAGTCTCCGGCTAACTACATATTGATTATTCATTATTTATTTATTTATCTATTGGTTTAAATTATTGGTAACGCTAAATGAACGTTTCACGGCCAGCTTTGCCATTAGAAGTTTGTGTTTATTGTGTGAAAGGTATTAGTATGGGTAATGGGTTCTACAATCCCATGCCTTTTATAATATGAATATTTAAA
The DNA here is from genome assembly GCA_033576535.1 of Allobates femoralis. Classification (NCBI taxonomy): domain Eukaryota; kingdom Metazoa; phylum Chordata; class Amphibia; order Anura; family Aromobatidae; genus Allobates; species Allobates femoralis. The sequence goes on from JARQOC010000003.1 coordinate 365,797,821, forward strand.
ATGTGAGTTTTAATTTGTTTCACTTAACCGGAGTGCATAGCTAGCCGGTATTTATGCCACAGGACTCTTGAGCGTTTGAACAGTGACTGTGTAACCCGTGTCCGAAGGGTTAAGGACAGTGTGGTGTAGAATGCCTCCCTGACGAAGGCGCATTAACACAGCGATACGCATATGAGAAGGGTCCCTCTCCACTATACTCAGCATGGCTCGGTCACCACTCCTGGTTCTACTCCTCTGATCAGGGATTTCCCTGGATTTCTCCCATTACAGGACTATTATGATTAGGTGACAGCAGTTCAGTTATTCTGAGGTCTGGGCTGTTTCATTTTTGCCATGGCTGAATACTTGTAGTACTCTGGGCATTATCCGATGCTTTACTTTGCATTTTTGCACAATTATTTCTAGTTGACATTGAGCCGATTTCTCAGGGGTCATTGATTATTCTCCCTGCTGGGAACAGGTGCACCTTTCTCTCATTGAGGGCTTGCACAAACACACTTTATAGTGCGCAGTTTGCACATCTAACTGTTGCTGCTATTGCCATTCAGTGTACTTGCTAACCATTTTTGTGCTTTCACTGTTATATCACATTGTTTTTTCAACTAGATTTTTGTTGTTATTGCCATATCTGTCATTTTGCATTTGGATGTGCCTTTTTTGTGATATGCATTATTATTTTGGGGGACTACTTCCACCATTTTGGGTTTGTGGGTTTTTGTATGGTTTTAATTGTTTTTAGATGTATGTCTCTCGTGTTTATTAAACTTGATGTTGTTTCATTTATGCATTGGTGGTGTGCTGCTGTTTATTTGTCAATTCCTTTTCTCCTGTTTACCCTGCATCTCTTTGACTAGCATTGCTACAGACATCTTTTGGACAACCGGTTAACCGTTTGATATGCGATGTGCCGGCATGGTGGAATTCCATTCTGCACATGTTTCAGGCCCAGGGCCAGCGCCAACATCCTTGGCAAGCCCGGGCAAGTGCCGGGGCCCTGAGCAGCTGGGGGGCCCACTGGCCATCAGGGACAAGTAGTCCTGACAGCCAAGGGCTCATTAGGGAAGGCAGCCCTGATAAGGATGGTCCCAGCAGGGAACTCAGCCTGCAGCTTAGTGCTCCCACAGCACTGCCAGTGCACATGGCTAATTTAAATGCGAATTAAATTTGCTATGTGCCAGCTTCCATCTGCGCTTATTCCTCAGCCGACTGCAGCAGAGTGACGAGTCATCATCCTGCGACCTTATCACACTGCTGCAGCCGTGCTTGCAGTGAGGAGGAGCGTGGACGGGAGTCTGTGGCAATGACACCCAGGGACAGTAACTGAGGAGGACAGGGGCTCCGGGGTGTAGCGGAGGGAAGGTGAGCATAATCTCTTTTTTTTTATTTGTTTTTACTATGTGCAGCATGATGGGGGATTACAGAGGCTGTCACTGGGCTGCTCGGAGGTTGTGCTGTGGAGTCTGCTGCTATGTAATGGAGGCTGTGCAATGGAGGCTGTTGCTGGGGTATTTGGAGGCTGTGCTATGGAGGCTACTGCTGGGACATAGAGGCTGCTGCTGGATTAATTGAGGATGTGCTATGGAGGCTGCTGCTGGGTTATGGAGGCTGTGCTACGGAGGCTGCTGCTGGAATATATGGAGGCTGTGCTATGGAGGCTACTGATGGGACATAGAGGCTGCTTCTGGGTTATAGAGGCTGTGCTATGGAGGCTGCTGCTGGGGTATATGGAGGTTGTGCTATGGAGGCTGCTGCTGGGACATAGAGGCTACTGCTGGGATATGGAGGTAAAGCTATGGAGGCTGCTGCTGGGGAATATGGAGGCTATGCTATGGAGGCTACTGCTGGAACATAGAGGCTGCTGCAGGGTTATGGAGGATGTGCTATGGAGGCTGCTGCTGGGGTATATGGAGGCTGTGCTACGGAGGCTGCTGCTGGGACATATACGCTACTGCTGGGTTATGAAGGCTATGCTATGGAGACTGCTGCTGGGGTATATAAGGCTACTGCTGGGACATAAAGGCTGCTGCTGGGTTTTGGAGGCTGTGATATGGAGGCTGCTGCTGAGTTATGGAGGCTGTGCTATGGAGGCTGCTGCTGAGGTATATGGAGGCTGTGCTATGGAGGCTGCTGCTAGGGTGTATGGAGGCTGCTGCTGGTTTATGGAGGCTGTGCCATGGAGGCTGCTGCTGGGGTAAAGAGGCTGTGCTATGAAGGCTGCTGCTGAGGTATATGGAGGCTGCTGCTGGGACATAGAGGCTACTGCTGGGTTATGGAGGCTGTTTATTGATGCTTCTGCTAGGGTATATGGAGGCTGTGCTATGGAGGCTGCTGCTGGGTTATGGAGGCTGTGCTATGGAGGCTGCTGCTGAGGTATATGGAGGCTGTGCTATGGAGGCTGCTGCTAGGGTATATGGAGGCTGCTGCTGGGTTATGGAGGCTGTGCTAGGAGGCTGCTGCTGGGTTAAAGAGGCTGTGCTATGAAGGACTGCTGCTGAGGTATATGGAGGCTGCTGCTGGACATAGAGGGCTACTGCTGGGTTATGGAGGCTGTTCTATGGATGCTCTGCTTGGGTATATGGAGGCTGTGCTATGGAGGCTACTGCTGGGACATAGAGGCTGCTGCTGGGTTATGGAGGCTGTGCTGGGAGGTTGCTTATGGGTTTTGGAGGCTGTGCTATTTAGGCTGCTGCTGAGGTATTTGGAGGCTGTTCTATGGATGCTTCTGCTTAGGTATAAGGAGGCTCTGCTATGGAGGCTACTGCTGGGACATAGAGGCTGCTGCTGGGTTATGGAGGCTGTGCTGTGGAGGTTGCTGATGGGTTTTGGAGGCTGTGCTATTTAGGCTGCTGCTGAGGTATTTGGAGGCTGTGCTATGGAGGCTGCTGCTAGGGTATTTGGAGGCTGCTGCTGGGTTATGGAGGCTGTGCTACGGAGGCTGCTGCTGCTTGCAGTGAAATCATGGACATATTGTTCTATCTTGTTGTCTGTGTACAAATGTAACAATGTGTCCATGATTTCACTGCAACCAGTAAGTTGCCAGTGAAATTCCTAGAAAAGTTGCCGCATGTAAAGGTACCTTTAAAGGGGCCCATTGAGATTGTTTTGCCCGGGGCCAACAAAAACCTTGAGCCAGTCCTGGTTTCAGCAACCGTGGCGACAGCCACAAGCCCTGGTGCAGTATGTAATGATGCGTACCATGACTCAATGTGAGCTGAATGTGGTGCAAATGACGCTTGTAGAGTGGGCACAGATCAAGAACCACTGCATGATTGTGCACAGTTTTGAAATGGTTATTAAGATACTACTAACAATGCAGTCACCAGCATCCCTATTCCGGTCATCTACATGCTGGAACAAACTTTTAAAAGTCTGCGTGATGAGGTGGTGGTCTAAGAGAAAGAAGATGAGGAAGAGGATGCCGAAAGGATACCGCACAGGGCAATTCTGTGCAGCTGTGCTGGCAGTAAAAACCATCAGAACCACTCCTGAGCCACGGTATCTCATTTCTAGTGACCTGCGGCTAGCCAAGCAGAAAATAGAACTCGGGACAATACTTCATCCTGACCACAGCACGCGGCCATCACTCCCAAGTTGGCTGCACAACAATCATTGCCCTAGCATTGCCAGCCGTGAACTTGAGCCAAAGGAACCAAAGACTGGATAGGATCTCAGACCAACTAGCATCGCAAGCCAAATATCTAAGATGCCAGTATGGGAGCTGAGGTCTCATCACCCTGGATACCCATCAAGCTGGTCAGCCATCATGCCTGCTGACATTCATTTCAGATACATCACCTGGTGCCTCCTTCGAGCAGGAGTCACAGGAACTAAACTCTGTTGCTGTACTCTGCGGGGAGAATAACTCCTTATACCTCAGCCATGTAGGACACAGAACTTTCTACATACCACCGAACTTGAACATTCCCTCTGGATTAAACAATACCATTGGATTGTTGGGTTGGTGGAAGAGTTTGCATGTTGTGGCTTCCCCCATCCGAAGATGGTTTTGTTTTATTGGACTAATATTTTCATTTTTTGGTATTCAAGGACTACATGTCACTGCAAGGACAGACTTGAAATGTTGCATTGATTGTTGCATTTCGTGTTCTCTCTTTTCTCATTTTCATGCCTATGAATGGCGAGGGACAGCCATCTAAAGAAAAAATTCACCAAAAAATTGCCAGGTAAATACCCATTGCACCTAGCAGCAGGCTGCCAGCTCCTCTGAGAGGCAACACACGTGTCTGTATACCGGTGCTCAATCACCTATTATCTGCAGTTTGAGGCTGGGCCCTCTGGGGGGCGTCTGTCATTTCTGAGGCATATAATCAGTGCGGAGCAGCCTGCCTGATCTAATAGCAGGGCGTGACCAATAGGCTAATAGGCTGCTCGGACACTACACTTCACATGCATCTGAGTGGCAGAGCCCTATGGTAAACTTGTGTCTATAAATGCCACCAGTCACCTCCCTGACAGCATGGCCGGACGCTGGTGCCACAACCGCCCCCATCTGTGGGTTGTAGGTGATTGAACACCGGTATACAGACACCTGTGTTGCCTCTCAGAGGAGCTGGCAGCCTGCTGCTAGGTGCAATGGGAATTTACCTGGCAATTTTTTTGGTGAGTTTTTTTCTCGGATTTTATGTCCTATTTCGGTGAATCACAAGGTGTTAAACAAACATATGGCAGCAAACATATGGTTAGGACTCGAAAGCTTGAGGGCCCTTGATGGTGGGGGACGAGCTTACATATTTTGGCCCAAAATACCCACTAACACCTCACATTTTCATCCTTAGTGTTTTATTGCATCTTTTTTATCTGCAGTTTGAGGCTGGGCTCTCTGGGGGGCGTCTGTCATTTGTGAGGCATATAATCAGTGCGGAGCAGCCCGTCTGATCTAATAGCAGGGCATCACCAATAGGCTGGTCTGACACTATGCTTCACATGCACCTGAGTGGCAGAGCCCTATAGTAACCTTATTTCTACAAATGCCACCAGTCACCTCCCTGACAGCATGGCCGGACATTGGTGCCACAACCGCCCCCATCTGTGGGTTGTAGGTAATTGAGCACTAGTATACAGACACCTGTGTTACCTCTCAGAGGAGGTGGCAGCCTGCTGCTAGGTGCAATGGGTATTTACCCAGCAATTTTTGGTGAGTTTTGTTCTTGGATTTTATGTCCTATTTCAGTGAATCACAGCCATCTAAAGCCATATAAAGATTTTAGATGGGGAGTGTTGTGTCCCACGAATGGGAACAACTTATAACAAACTCTGTATGTTATGCATTGCTGTTTCTAGTCAGATACAGTATCTGTTCTGTGAAGTTTGTCCCTAAACCTCTCATGTAGTTGATCACGTGTTAGCGGCCCCTACCTTCTTCCCCAATGTTCAGTTTGCTGCAGCCATTTTCTGTATCACATGTGTACTTCCTGGTAAGGATTATTCTTTTCATATGCTGCTGCATTGTTCTTAATAACAAGATTTTGGAAGAAAACAGCTCCGGTTCTCCTGGTCTTTACTACAAGTCAATGCTGGCTGAGTTGGAACTGTCTGAGGACGTAGGGCATTTGAGTCAAACAGCTAACATTTATCTAAAAGACTGATGATTAAAACACTTAAGGCCACTTTACACGGCACGATATCGTTGCCCAACTACGATAAAAAGTCACGTGGTTTGTGCGTTGCCGCCGATATCCTTTGTGCGTTGTGTGGTGTAAATGAGCAATGTATGCAAGAACTATGTAAAAACGATATTGTTTGGGAATTGTGCAGGCTCTCCCAAACTGGCCAATATTGGCTCTCCGATATGACCAGATTGTGCTGTGTGACAGCGCAACTACGATTTGGAGCGCAACTTCCCCTATTCACTCCCATGTTAAATGGTCGTTCCCTGGGTCGCTCGTACACAGCGCGAAGGAGGCGGCGTAGACATCGCAGTGGCGTTCCCTGCCGATATCTCCCTGTGTAACATCTCCTATGCGATTTTGGACAAGTGCCAAAAAAATGCGCGCTCCCGTGAGATCTTACCCAATATCGTAACAATATTGCGACGTGTAAAGCGGCCTTTAGAGACTCATACTGCCTTGAAAAGTCAGAAACAGTCCCGCACAAAAATAAGCTGTGGAATTGCCTTTCTTGGGTGTTGATTTGATGGATAAAATAAGACTGCATGTGCACAATTGAATTTCATTCCTGGATAAAATTTCTCTGTATGATAATGGTAGTGATGGGTGAAACCGCCTGATGTTCAGGTTTGGTGAACTCACCCAGACTTTTTTAAAGTTCGGGTTCGGGGCCGAAAGTGACTCAAACTTGAGTTCAAACCTCAAACTGGGACTTTAAAGTTATGGGATGGGGCTGGGGGGTTGTAAAAGAACGAAGATAGTTATTAAATAGTATTATACTTACCATGTCCCACCATTCTGCAAAGCCCACGCATTTTTTTAATTATTTATTTAAATAGTTTAAAAAAATATTGTGCTTCTCTGTATTTTGATTGCCAGGAAAGGTAAAGTTAGGCAGCAGGGGATGGCAGCCCACAGCTGTCCGCTTTATTTGTGCTGAGAATCAAAAATACCACAAAAAGCTATGCAATTATTTTGTATTATTTATTTATTTTTGCAGTACTACGATGTCAGTCAATAGGTGAGGGGTCCAACAGCCAATTACAGACGCTGTCACAGAGACTGGGCATCTGTGATTGTCTGCTGGAGTAACCTAAAACCAACCCATACATTCTGAAATCATCTTACTGTGTGTGATGTGGGATGTTCAGAGGTCATCCTTGGTTTAAAAGTGTTTATGACCCAGGATGGCCAGAAACTCTTGTTTATTTGTCTTGAATTTATTACCTTTTGCTGTGCTGAGTTTCTTTGATTCATTGATTAACAAGTGTAATAGACCCAGATCTAAGTAGAAACTCACTATATATGTAGACCCAGCTAAGGGGTGCAATCATGCGGGGTCTTGCAATCATGCCAACTGCATAAGTGCAGTTACACCGGGCAGTTAAACGGGGCAGGAAACGGGTAACTCATGCAAGACAAAAAAACAGATATGCAATTTGTTCACTTGTACTGCAATTTTGTATTCACTATGTAAACCCCAGACTGCTCATCACTACTGACCTCTCACCCACCCTACAGCTCTCCTTCCCGCTGCATCTGCCCCACGCTACTCCCATCCCTGCTCACCATCCACAATGTATCCCCTCCTTTGCACTCTCACTCCCATCCTTCTCCACTTCCTGCTACCTCCGCTCAACCCTCCACCCAGCAACCAAGTACTTCTCTCACCCGCCATCCTACCTAACCACCTCACCCATTTCCCCTGAACTATTCCTTCACTTTCAATTCTTCATCTCCAATCAGGCACGGCCACCACGTAAACGCTCATGCTCCCACCTGCTAACCCTCTCCCTGCTCCTCCTACTCGCTGGCGACATTTCCCCTAATCCCGGCCCCCCCCCGCCACATCCCCACAGTCACCTGCACCCTACCCCCACGTCCCATCACTAACTCTCATAACCCCACCATCACCCACCCTCGCAACCTGACCAACCTTAGACCCATCCCCCCAGCCCTGCGCCTCTAATCTCCCTGCCAGGCGCACTCTGGAACACCCGCTCAGTCTGTAATAAGCTCACAGACATCCATGAACTCTTTATTTCTAATAAACTCTCATTCCTTGGCATCACAGAGACCTGGCTCACCCCCTCCGACACGGCCTCCCCTGCTGCACTATCCTACGGTGGATTCAATCTTTCCCACACACCCCGCCCCTCTGACAAACATGGCGGAGGTGTCGGCATACTCCTATCCGACACCTGCTCCTTCGCCCCTATTCCATTACCCCCCTTCTGTTACTCTCCCATCTTTCGAAGCCCACTCTGTCCGCATCTTCTCCCCCTGTAACCTCCAGCTAGCTGTCATCTACAGCCCCCCTGGATCCATCCCCACCTTCCTCGACCACTTTACCACCTGGCTACTTCACTTCCTCTCTACTGACATTCCCACCATCATTATGGGCGATTTCAATATCCCCATTGACACTGCCCACCAAACCACCTCTCAACTTTTTTCCCTGACCTCCTCCTTCGGGCTCTCCCAATGGTCCTCCTCTGCCACCCACAAAGATGGCCACACGCTGGATCTCATCTTTATCCCGTCTTTGCTCCCTTACTAATCTCACAAACTCAACCCTCACCCTGTCTGACCACAATCTGCTGACCTTCTCCTCCCTCACCTCCCCTACTACATCACCTCCTCTCCACAAACTTGATCATCCCCGCAGAAACCTAAAACACGTTGATCTACACTCACTCTCAGAATCCCTTCTCCCTCTCACCAACATAACATCTATATGTGACACAGACACAGCCACCACCCTCTACAACACCACATTAACCAAGGCACTCGACTTAGCCGCCCCCCTCACACACCACGCTCCACGCACTAATAGACAACCCCGGCACACCACCCTCACTAAAGACCTGAGACGGGCATCCAGGGTCGCCGAGAGGCGATGGAAAAATCAGGTTCCACTGAGCATTTTGTGCTGTTCAAACAGTCCCTCATCGCCTTCAAGACTGCACTTGCCACCGCCAAACAAACCTTCTTCTTATCCCTAATAACCTCCCTGTCCCACAATCCCAAGCAACTTTTCAAAACCTTCAATTCCTTACTCCGCCCGCCTGCTCCCCCTTCCTCTCCCCTTATCTCTGCAGAAGACTTTGCCTCCTTCTTCAAAGAAAAGATTGACAGAATCAGAGACAGCTTTGATCCACTGTCCCCACAGCCTCCCCTATCACCTACACTGCCCTCTACTTCCATCAACTGCTTCCCCCCCATAACTGAAGACCAGCTCTCCTCCCTCCTGTCAAAATCACACCTCACCACCAGCGCCCACGACCCGCTCCCATCCCACCTCATTCCCAACCTCACCTCCGTTATCATCCCAGCCCTAACTCATCTTTTCAACCTATCACTCACCACCGGCACCTTCCCCATAGCCTTCAAATATGCCTTGATCACACCCATCCTCAAAAAACCCTCCCTCGATCCCACAACTGTCTCCAACTACCGCCCTATATCTCTCCTCCCTTTCGCCTCTAAACTACTTAAACAGCATGTCCTTTCTGAGCTGTCCTCTCACCTCTCCTCCTGCTCCCTCTTTGACCGCCTGCAATCTGGCTTCCGACCCCTCCACTCCACTGAAACAGCCCTGACCAAAGTCACAAATGACCTACTGACTGCCAAAAGCAAGCGCCACTACTCTGTTCTCCTCCTCCTCGACCTGTCAGCCGCCTTCGACACTGTTGACCACTCCCTTCTACTACAGATCCTGGAATCTCTTGGCATCATGGACCTTGCCCTCTCTTGGATCTCCTATACTTAACGGACCGCACCTTCAGCGTGACCCACTCCCACACATCCTCCTCGCCCTACCCCCTATCTGTCGGGGTCCCCCAGGGCTCGGTTCTTGGACCATTACTGTTCTCAATCTACACTCTCGGCCTAAGGCAACTCATTCAGTCCCATGGCCTCCAATATCACCTCTACGCCGACGACACCCAAATCTACCTGTCTGGTCCTGACATCGCCTCCCTTCTATCCAAAATTCCACACTGCCTGTCCGCCATCTCATCCTTCTTCTCTGCTCGCTTCCTTAAGCTGAACATGGACAAAACCGAGTTCATAGTCTTCCCCCCAAGACGCTCCCCTCACTACCTGACCTATCCATCGTCGTCAACGACTGCTCTCTCTCTCCAGTCCCCCAAGCCAAGTGCCTCGGGGTTATCTTTGACTCTTCCCTCTCCTTCAAGCCCCACATCCAGGCCCTCGCCACCTCCTGCCGACTCCAGCTCAAAACATCTATAGGATTCACACTTTCTTTGACCACGACACTGCTAAAACCCTCATTCACGCTCTCATCATTTCCCACCTCGATTACTGCAACCTCCTGCTCACCGGCCTCCCCAATACCTCCCTTGCACCTCTCCAATCTATCTTGAACTCCGCTGCCCGCCTAATCCATCTGTCTCCCCGCTACTCCCCTGTCTCCCCCCTCTGCCAAGCCCTTCACTGGCTCCCTACTTCCCAAAGATCCCGGTTTAAAACATTAACCATGACATACAAAGCCATCCACAACCTGTCCCCTCCATACATCTCTGACATGGTCTCCAGATACCTACCCTCACGCAACCTGCGATCCTCCCAAGAGCTTCTCCTCTACTCCCCCCTCATCTCCTCTTCGCATACAGGATTTCTCCCGTGCTTCACCAAGACTCTGGAACTCACTGCCCCAACACATCAGATATTCTCCTACCCTGGGAACCTTCAAAAGAAACCTGATGACCCACCTGTTCCGCCAAGCCTACCACCTGCAATAAGAGCCGGCCAACCACACCGCCTCACGACTGGAATTTCCTCCTCCCACTGTATCCCCACCCGCCCCTCATAGACTGTGAGCCTTTGTGGACAGGATTTCTCCACTCTTGTTTCTGTACAACCGAACTGTCAACATTTATTGTTACTTGTATTGTTACTATGTTACTTGTCCTAGTCTGCCCTTTTTAGCATGTAAAGCGCCATGGAATATAATGGCGCTATATAAATAAATAATAATAATAAATAATAATAATAATCTAGCATCTAGAATGTGTGGGCAGTTTCAAAAGTATGACAACAGCCAATCACAGATGTCCATTCTCTATGACAGTGTCTGTAATTGGCTTTTGGGCCCCTCTGCAGTGAATATCCAGGTAGTTAATGAGTTGCACTGGAAGCGGACACGGCGGGACAGCAGGACTTGGTAAGTATAATGCTGTTTAATAACTATTTTCTTTATTTTTACAGCTTCCCAGCCCCCGAACCCGAACTTACCAAACTTTAAATTTGGGTTTACTCATCACTAAATAATGGTGTTCACTCCTGTCTGTAATGTTAATGTGTGGTTAATTAGAGGGAGGGTGATGAGAATTGAAAAGCATTGTAATCTTCTTTGTGCATTCTTGTACTGTAATTATATTTGAATTTAATAAAAATCTATCTGAGTTAAATGCAATGTAAATGAAAAAGAGTTAAACCTAAAACAAATTCTTATTTGGAGTGACCACCCTTTGCCTTTAGAATAGTGATGGGCGAACCCGCCAATGTTCGGGTTCAACAAATTTGCCAAAACTTTTTTTAAAGTTCGGGTTCGGGGTTGAAAGTGGCTCGAACTTGAGTCCGAACCCCAAACTCGGAATGTAAAGTTATGGGATGGGGGCTAGGAGGCTGTAAAAGAAAGAAGATAGTTATTAAACAGGATTATACTAATTGATGTCCACTCACTTGTACTTCTGGGGCTGCTTATTAACTTCCTGAATATTCAGTGCAGAGGGACCCAACTGCCAATCACAGATGCTGTCACAGAGAATTGGGGCACCAAAACCATAATGGGTTTTTTGCTGCGGATTTCATGCTCTTTTGGTGCAATTCTGGGACAAAACTGCATGCATTGTGTTCAATGTGTTCATCTGCATCTCTTGGCCCAAAAAAGCACCTAAACCACAATGCATTTTTTGCCACAGATTACATTTTTTCTGGTACATTGTGTTCAATGTGTTCATTTGCATCCCTTGGGCCAACAAAACACCAACACCGCAATACAGTTGAGCCCTTTTTATAAAATTATTCCTCGAAATAATAAAAAAATAAATGACATGGTGCTTCACTGTATTTTTGCATGCCATCCAGGTACAGTAGTCAGGTTCAGGCAGCCCCCTACCCCCAGCTGCCTATTTTTACCTGGCTGGAAACCAAAAATATAGCAAAGCCCTTTTTTAAATTATTTCATGAATTTCATGAAATAATTTTAAATAATGACATGAGGCTTCACCGTATTTTTGTCTTCAAGGAAAGTACAACTAGGCAGCTGGGGGCTGGAATCCTCAGTGCGGGGTGGCCATTCTTTTTGGGGCTCCCCGCTGTGAACTACAGCCCGCGGCTGCCTCAAAAGATCCTACATTCATAGAAGTGTCATTTTCTGGCACTGTACCCTGACTTTTCCAGTGGCCTTGGTGGCATTGGCACACTGGGTAATAAAGGGGTTAAAGCTAGCTATGTGTTGGCTGCGGGCACTAAGCTTGAAATTCATAGTGTAAGCAATAAAAAAAAAAACGACACCAAAAAATTAAGAAATAAAATACAAAACAACCCTGTTTCCCATTTTTAATTAACAAAAAACCCTTCCCTCCGACATAAACCACAGGGAACATGTTCAGCTCTGCTGCATATCTCTGTGAGCAGATGCCCATTCTCTGTGACAGAATCTGTGATTGTCTGTTGTGCCCCTCTGCAGTGAATATCTAGATAATGAGCAGCACCGAAAGTAGTTGCAGCGGGATGGAGGGGCGATGGGACGCAGTAAGTATAATGCTGAATAATAACTACTTTCTTTATTTTTACAGCTCCCTTACCCCGAACCCAAACCCGAACTGTAACACGAACTTCCCAGGAAAATCTGCATTCGAGAATTGTTCCTGAACACTAGGTGTTCGATACGAACCCCGAACTTTACAGTTCGGGTTCACCCATCACTACCTTAGAATAGTATAAACATTTCTGGGTACACTTGCTCATAGTTTTTGAAGGAACTCAGTAGGGAGGTGTGTCCAAAAATCTCAGAGAACCATCCACAGTTCTGTGAATGTATGCTTGTGTAAATCCTTCTGTTTCTTTATATAATGCCAAACTCCGTAACATTGAGATCATGGAAATATTTATCCATCATGGAATAACATCATGGAGGTGTCTGATTGGCTTAAGATTTATTCTGCAGGACAACCCAAATTTACAGCCAATATCATTAAGTTAGTGAAATGAGGAACTAGGAGTCTTGGAAATGATGATGTGGCCACCACCGAACCCTGATCTCAACATCATTCAGTCTGTCTGAGTTTACACAAGGAGACAGAAGAATTTGAAAAAACCTATATCCATAGAAGATCTGTAGCTCGTTCCCCAAGCTGTTTAGAACAATGAATAAATATGAAGAATTGATGTTTTCATACTGCTGTTTTTGAAAGAGTAAATATTGATCACACTAAACATTGATTTTTATTTATCTTTTGTTAATTCACTTTGCATTTTAATTGATAAAAATAAATTAGTGAACTAATGGGGAATGTTTTCCCTTGTGGAGAGTGCCAAGCGGGAGACTTATAGGCCATGCAATGCTCATCTGAAAAAAGAAATATACAAAAAGCCTCTTCACACAAGAAGAAAGGTTGACATTTAGTGCCATTTATCGGATGTATCAATTCTGAAAATAAATATTGACCCTTTAATTAGGCTTGCCACATGACTTAGCATGACTAACCAGGAACTTAATTTACAGACACATGTTACAGGGTGCTTACCCCTCCACAGTGCAAAGCAGGAGATCTAAATTGACTAGATGAGAGTTCCCTGAATGGTGGTCTAAGGGAGAATATATCTCCATGTCAAGAGGGCCAAGCAGGAATAAGGAGACTTATATGTCATGCAATGCTCCCCTGGAATTTTAAATATATAAATGTACTCTTCATAGAGGAAGAAAAATCGAACTCTAGAACCATCTTTTGGATGTAGCAATCCTAAGGGTATGTGCCCACAGGACGTTTTTTGAGCATTCCTGAACTCAGTAAAACCTGAGGATACTAGAGTCCTTGACAGGAGAAATGCTATGATATTGTCTGCGTTTTTACTGCGCTTTTACTGCATTTTTTGTGCGTTTTTTGTGTGCGTTTTTGATGCTGCGTTTTTCCTGCGTTTTTTCCATTAACTGCACGAAAAACGCAGGAAAATAGAGCATATCAATTCTTTCCTATCCACACCAAAAACGCAGGGATTTGACAGTTCTTGACACTTGCAAAACCAATGTGTGTGCACAGCGTTTCTGTGCAACACATTGGTTTTGCTGGGAATGAAAACCGCAGGAACAAATTAGCATAAATTACCATAAAACCAATGGTTTTCTGCATACAGAAACCGCAGGAAAAACTCAGCAAAAACGCCCTGTGTGCACATACCCTAAAAGTCAATATCGACCTTTTAACGAGTCTTGCTCCATGGCATAGGATAAGAAGTCAATATAGACAATGTATTTGCAGACTCCTGTTTTGGGGTGTTTGCATGTCATCTTAAGTCATATGGCAAGGCTTGTGAAAGCATCAATATTTATATTTAGGATCGCTACTTTCATGAAGAGGCACTAAAGTGCAAGTCCTCTTCCTCTCTGATGAGGCTATCTCCATACAAAAATATACTATCACTGAATTTTTAAAATATTCTTACTTTGCACCACTTTTTCACAGTTGTCTAAAACTTTGTACTGTACTATATATATATATATATATATATATATAATATAAAGCAGAAAAAAAAAACTGCATAGCACTCACAGACTAATGTGAACCGGTGCCAGCAGGGCTGCTGAATCAAATAACTAGAAAGAAATGCTCTGCAGCACTCGGTTACTACCAAAGATGTACATGTGCTAACAAGCTATATATATATATGAGAAAAAAGTTAAAAACTTACGTTTTTTCAAAAAACTCAAAATCATATCTTTTTATTCTGAAGTTCTCGGTACATACATTGGCCAATGTCTGTTTGCTCGTCGACTGCGACAAAGTGACTTCAGGTCCGACGAGTCCTACTCTGATATCCCTATCCTCCTTGTCCACCCCCCACCTCTCAGTGGGCAGACCCCATCTCAACCCTAGATCACCTGCAGTCAACAAGGGTGCAATTGCAGCATGGAGCCAGCAACTCCATAAAATACAAAGCAGAAAAAAAAAAAACTGCATAGCACTCACAGACTAATGTGAACCGGTGCCAGCAGGGCTGCTGAATCAAACGTAAGTTTTTAACTTTTTTCTCATATATATATATAGCTTGTTAGCACATGTACATCTTTGGTAGTAACCGAGTGCTGCAGAGCATTTCTTTCTAGTTATTTGATCCAGCAGCCCTGCTGGCACCGGTTCACATTAGTCTGTGAGTGCTATGCAGTTTTTTTTTTTTTTCTGCTTTGTATTTTATGGAGTTGCTGGCTCCATGGTGCAATTGCACCCTTGTTGACTGCAGGTGATCTAGGGTTGATATGGGGTCTGCCCACTGAGAGGTGGGGGGTGGACAAGGAGGATAGGGATATCAGAGTAGGACTCGTCGGACCTGAAGTCACTTTGTCGCAGTCGACGAGCAAACAGACATTGGCCAATGTATGTACCAAGAACTTCAGAATAAAAAGATATGATTTTGAGTTTTTTGAAAAAAACGTAAGTTTTTAACTTTTTTCTCATATATATATATAGCTTGTTAGCACATATACATCTTTGGTAGTAACCGAGTGCTGCAGAGCATTTCTTTCTAGTTATATATATATATATATATATATATATATATATATATTAATAAGTGTCAAAAAACTATTTCCCCAGCAGATATTCTAAAATAAAGATAATGCAGCTTGCTCCTTCAATCTATAAATACATTTAAAAGAAAATAGACACAAATCTGTGATGTTAGACTGATTAATGAATAGCTTGCAATAGGAAATCTGAGCTGACGTAACATGTTATAACATCTCCATCCCTACTGGATACTACTAAAGAGTAGGGCATAAGAAAGTATACTGCCATGTAGAAGATAGAAAGTGTAGACAAGTCATCCCGACCATTTGGACCCACCTCCTCTGTCTATCATATCGAACACCTTCACATCTTACCTAGGTGCCAGACTAATCATTACTGAGGCCCCAGCATGATAATTTTCAACCAATGTGTTAGTTATGTCATATTAATTAAAATATTGGCCTTTGTTTTTCCTGCTTTAACCTTGCTTCACTTAAACTCATCTGATTGTAATCTTTTAATAAGGCATCCTATTTCTTACCTTTTCTTCTGCCAAGAAAAACATTTCTCCTGTACATGTCGATGGGGGACTTGGTTCAGCGTCTGGAGTTACACTTCGTGAGTCTGGTATAGTCGAAAATTCAGGAGAGGGTTTACATTCTGAGGCTGAAAGTAATGATATACAGAAAGGATCATTTTTAATATAGTATTGAGGAAATTATAGTCATGTGTTATGGACAGCTATCATCCGTTCAGTACTGACTTTTTTTGTTTCTTTTGCTTTCATAAGAGAAGCTGCTAACAGACATGAGAATTTACACAGGCTCGTGATCTAGTAGTTGCTAGCATATCTTTGTTTTCTCACTCCTAAATATGAACACTGCTGTTGTCATTGATTTCCTATAAATTCACCACTTCCTCATTCAAAGGCAAAGGTTTTCTAAGAAAGGACGGCACTAGTTATATGTTGTCATGAAAAATGTTGTCTCTTATGTCTTACAATACAAAATCATATTGTGGTACTGTGTTAGCCAGAAAATACATCTAAAGCCGCTATTCAAGCTTGGAAACAACTATATGTAGTCCTAACAAAAAATTAGAATATGCTCTTAGACGTCAAAATAGTGCTATAGGAAAGATTAGAAATTTCAATCCCTAACCTAAATCTCACAGTTTGGAGAAAACACAATATCTATCATTTTAGAGATGTTCTAAAGAATAATTCTCTTGCATCTTTCCAGACAATCCAAGCAAAATATGGTCTACCTCAAATATAGCATAATAATGGTTTTGTATAAACCAATATATATCGAAAAAGGAAAAACCTAAATGTTTAAACTCCCGGCAGACCTGTTACAGCCATTAGATAACTCGACAAATATAGTATATTGGAAGACAAATAACCCATATAATACATTAAACGAAGATTCTCATTTTGCCGATAATTGAGAGATTTACAATTCATAGTCCTTTGACATTTAAGTTTTAATTTTTAAATTGAGTTGGATTATCATGTTAAATACTTTATATATTATGCATTATGATGTAATACTCAGTAATGCTTGATTATTAATCAAAGTTGACAGTTGTAATACCTTCCTTCCTAATGTCTAACCAGATTTTCCCTCCCTTATTCCTTCCTCCCTCCTTTCCCCTACCCTTCTTTCTTTTGCATCCCTATTTTAAGTTTAAAATAATAAAAATATTGTAACACAAAGTGAATACATACTCACATTTTTTTTCATAAATATTTTATTACATTTTTTCATGGGACAATACTGAAGGCATGACACTTTCATACAATATAACGTAGTCAGTGTACAGCTTGTATAACAGTGTAAATTTGGTGTGCACTATAATAATAATAATTTTATTTATATAGTGCCAACATATTACACAGCACTTTACAATTCATAGGGATATATACAAACAATATGAGATAATACAGAGTAATAAAAATTCAAAAACCATGAGCAGTGAAGTCCCTGCTCGCAAGCTTACAATCTATGAGGAAATAGAGGAGGAACAAAAGTAAATGGTAGAAAGTGCCATTGTCCCACCCCTGGTGGGGACCGTGGGGTACTTGGAACTGGGTCCTCAAGTCATCGTTTGGGGCTGTAGGATGTCACAGTGGCATGACCCAGTCCGTGATTCCCTCGTCGGGCGAGCAGTTAAAAGGTGGAGTTAGAAAAATGGGGAAAAGTAAAATTAAAGTTTTAAAAATAAAAGAGTGTTGTGATGCCACCTGTGGAATGTGGCTGGTATAGCCGCTGCTGCAGTCAGGACCTCTGGGGATGATGGGAGTAGCAGCGAGGTTGGTTCAGCGAGGATGGAACAGCATGTCCCCACGGCATCCGTAGAGTTTTTGGATGTGCAGGGCTCGTTGGGGGTGCAGGGTTTGGTGTACAGTTGTAATGGCCAGAGGTCTGTACTAGATCCAGTGAGTCACAGAAACAGAGACTGAGGCAGAAGCAACATAAAATATTTCCTTTTACTTGGGGCAACAAATGGAAAATTTAGAGCAAGATGTATTGATAAATTATTTCCCAGAAATAGCTAAATTATTTACATTTACCCAGCATCAAGCTAGGGGTCGGTGTGTTACCTTAGTGTCCCTCCTCAGTGGGAGGAGACAATGCCTGTTACGTATTGACTGCCTTGCAGTATAGAAGTGCTGCTGCTGTAATTTAAATGAAGCCTTTTTTTTCCCTGCTCAGTGTGGAGAGAGGAAGCTCATGAATGGGAGCAGGTTGTAGCAGGTGTGTGTGATGAATATGACTCATGCTTAGGTGAGCTGAGGCTGCTCCCCACCCCTCGGCCATAAATGGGTCAGATCACATCCACCTGTTGTTGCTGATTCAGTTCACTTCTGGACTGTGACCTGTTGTGAGCAGACGCTGATCTGAAGCTGCTGTTTCTTCCTCCATTGGAAGCTGCTGGGTTCCGTGGTCCGTGGCTGGAGGTAGGGGCTCATGCCTAGGGCTTCTCAGGAGTTCTAGGATCTTAGGCTCAAATAAAAAGAAGGAGGGGGAACAAGAGGCGCAATAGTGCCCTATCACTATGGCACTGAATATAAAAGTGGTGAAAAAGGAATTCACTCACCTGGGGCAGTTGTGTCACCCACAACTGGCTTGAAGGCGTACTCAATGGTTGTTTCCAGATGGCTGCTGTAGGACTTCCACCGTCCACTCAAGTGTGGAGACACATCGAATTGTAGGGAAGAAATGGTGTATCACTGTCCGCGCTGCCAAAATCATTCACTCCAAAGTAATGCACATGAAGATGGAACTTCAAAGTAACTCCTTTATTGCCTCCTACGCGTTTCGGTGCCCTCCTACCAGGAGGGCACCGAAACGCGTAGGAGGCAATAAAGGAGTCACTTTGAAGTTCCATCTTCATGTGCATTACTTTGGAGTGAATGATTTTGGCAGCGCGGACCGTGATACACCATTTTCTTCCCTACAATTCGAGGATCTTAGGCTGGCGGCTCAGACCTCCTGATCTTCAGAGGTACCTCTGAGTGCAGGGTGAGTTAGGGACCCAGTGTCACGGCCAGAGCAGGCTCCCTGACTCCCTACGGCCAGCTCTATCCTACTTCTGGGCACCCCGGCATCCCCCCGCATGACAATGCCAAGAGTAAATTTACCTTAAATCTACACAGAAAAATAAATAACTAACTACTCACAGCAGCAGAACAGGTGTAAATCAGATGGATGCAGTTTAGTGAGGATCACTGAAATAACACACCAATTTACAATCCTTTCAACTCTATACACACAATACATATAAACCCAGTATACATATATGTACATATATATTTATATATTTGAGCTGTCGGATACCCAGGTATCTTATCTAATGGTACTGTTTAGTCCAGCTGCAGTCTGTCCCAGTCCTGGGGAAGTACTGAATGCTGATTGCAGTCACTTTCAATGGTCTTCAGCACCAAAAACAAAAAATAAATAAAACACAACCTTAGTAAACAGGGATATTCTGTTGTCTTGTCTGAAGGGGGTCCCAAGTCTCTGTAGGTTTTGGGGAGGCGAAGTGGGTTCACCTGGACATGCCACACCAAGGCCCGCAGTCTCACAGCAGAGATTCAGTCTTTTCCTCTCACAGTATGGCTGACTTGTCTCCTCCAAAGCACTCCTCCCTTGACAGTAGTATACTCGCTTCCTAACAGGGAATAAGTCTTTGGTCCCCTCCAGGGGCCCGGCTGTCCAGTGGATCAGTGTCCGGTCTCAGCTTTATCTGGCACAGACTTCTCCACAGCCGCTCTCCTCACAGCCCTCAGGATGCTTGTTTGTTTACCTCAGCACAAACTATCATAATTTCTCCCTGTCTCCACGACAACCCCCTCAGCTGACGGCCCCCATCTTTTTATTCAGGAAGTAATCCTTACACTCTTACACAGTCAGGCAGTCTCCTGCTGCCAGTTAATGAAATCAGTCTTCTCTCTTCAGGCGCAGTAATCACAGTCTCACACAGCATTGAGCTTTATCCTTTGTTTACTCGCTTTCTCGGTAGATGGTTAGTTCACAGACAGAACAGTTTCGGCTCCAGTGTGGTCTAAGCAGCCAGGATGTCTCATCAAAATCACCCCCTTTCGTCTTCCTTTCACGGGCCTTTCGGTCTGTCCGCACGCTAGCTACGGTCCAGCTGGCACGAGCTTTCAGTGGGTGACCTGCCGCGTCACCTAGCCCTAATACGTCGGCCTTCCTTTCGTTGTGCCGGAGGTTGGGTGGCGGGACATAAAGACCCCAAACCCCTATGGTATTTGTGGTTGGAGCGTAGAGCATCCTGGCCACTTCTGCAGAGCCGGCACCCTGGTTCCAGCCCAGGCCCTCAGTGTCCCCGCTAATTCGAGCACACCTACACTTCTTCTGTCTCTCACCACGGTCTGCAGCCATGAACCCAGACAAGCCTCATGGTGGCACAGGCCGCCGGGTCTGTGTCCTCTCAGTCCTGTATGATGGTGTTCTCACCTCTCCTTCTGACTGAACTTCACTCCTCCACTTCTCTTTGCCGACTGCTCTCTCAGAACTTGGTGTTCTTTCTTTTGTAACCTCCCTTAACCGGGTCCTGTCCTAACTTTCCACCATCCAATTGTCTCCTCCCAACATGCCGTTCCTGGGCACAGAGTCCCCAAGTCTTGGGATCTGAGTGTGTTGGGTGTGTGTTTTGGGTGATTGACTTACCAATCCCAACTACTGCGCCATCTAGTGGCGACCGGTCTGCAGGGGTGCTACACCATCATATATGGTCCAGCCATCAATATAATAAATAGGGGATTCACATAACGCGGCATGAACCAGTCACTGGTTGGGATCTGTACAAGTACAGATAAAGACCTATATTATACATGGGGGACAGACAGACAGACAGAGAGACAGACAGTCTGCAGGTGCAGTCAAATGGCACAAGAGGCCAGATTTGGAAAAGGGAATATAGTTAGACAAGTGAGGTGAGGTGATAGGCCAGTTTAAAGAGATGACCTATAACTAACTCAATACACAGCCACATGTCTAATCCGCTGACAACAAAATTAGTATACTCATAAGTGAAAATGGCCAAATAGCATCCAAAGTGTCAAAATAATTTTATCTTAGTCTCATCAGACCACAGGGCATGGGTGCCAGTAATCAATGTCCTTAGTCTGCTTGTCTTCAGTAAACTGCTTGTGGGCTTAATTGTACATCATCTTTAGAAGCGTCCTTCTGGGATGAAAGCTAGGCAGACCAACTTGATGCAGTGAGAGGCATATGGTCTGAGCACTGACAGACTGACCCTTCATCCCTCTAACCTCTGCAGAAATTCTGGCAGCACTCATATATCTATTCTAAAAAGATAATCTCCGGATATAATTCTGAGCTCATGTGCTCAACTTTTTTGGTTGACCATGGACAGAGCCGGCTACAGGTTTTTGTGGCCCCCGGGGTGAAATGGTCTCCATGGGCCCCTTTAACACAACCATGATTCATGAATTTAATATAAAAGCTGCGGACTGTCGATATATAATAGAGAGGTTCATGGGTGGGCTGTATATATAATATTGAGCCTGTAGAGGGCTGCATACATAAAATATGGAGGCTTCTGGGCTGTGTATATAATATGGAAACTGCTAGACTTTATAAATAATATAGAGGCTGCTGCTGGGCTGTATATATAATAAAGAGGCTGCGGGCTGTATATATTTAGAGGCTTTGCTGGGCTGTATATATTACTAGCTGTAGTACCCGGCTACGCCCGGGTTAATAAATAACTGCTGTTAGCCATAACAAAATAAATTTGAATATGTCATATTAATGACCTGTAGGAAAATAGAAGCTGAGCTGTGATTGATTGCTATAGGCAGCCTAATAAATCTCCAGTCAACAGTAAACCCACCCCCTGGCCGGGCAGTATATGTTACCTCACACATACACATAATAGACAGCTCATGTGACTGACATCTGCCTTAATTCCCTATATGGCACATGTGTTGCACATTGGCTGTTTTTAATCAGATGTTTATGTTTGGAAAATAAAGATAGCACACGTATGAGGCGAGTTGTGTGAGGTGATTTGTGCACATCTGTGTCTGTGTGTGTGGTGTGTGTGTCCCTGGGGTGTGTATGTGTGTGTCCCTGTGGGATGGGGTCTGTGTGGTGTGTGTCTCTGTTGTGTGTGTCTCTTTGTGGTGTGTGTGTGTCCCTGTGGGGTGAGTGCACGTGTCCCTATAGGGTGTGTATGTGTGTGTGTCCCTGTTGGGGGGTCTGTGTGGTGTGTGTGTGTATCTGTGTTGTGTGTGTTCTCTTTGTGGTGTGTGTCCCTGTGGGGTGAGTGCATGTGTCCCTATAGGGTATGTATGTGTGTGTGTCCCTGTGGGGGGGTGTCTGTGTGGGGTGTGTGTGTCTCTGTGTTGTGTATGTCTCTTTGTGGTGTGTGTGAGTCCCTGAGGGGTGAGTGCATGTGTCCCTATAGGGTGTGTATGTGTGTGTGTCCCTGTGGGGGGGTTTGTGTGGTGTGTGTCTCTTTGTGGTGTGTGTGTCCCTGTGGGGTGAGTGCATGTGTCCCTATAGGGTGGCTATGTGTGTGTCCCTGTGGGGGGGAGTCTGTGTGGTGTGTGTGTCTGAGTCATGTGTGTCTCATTGTGGTGTGCGAGTGTGTCCCTGTGGGGTGAGTGCATGTGTCGCTATAGAGTGTGTGTGTGTGTCCCCTTGGGTGTGTGTCTCTGTGTTGTGTGTGTCTCTTTGTGGTGTGTGTTTGTTCGGGTGCGTGGTGAGTATCCAATGTTGGGGCTGCACCTTAGCGACAATACACTTGCTGTTACTCTTTGTGTGCGTGTGCTGTGTATACATGTCCCCGTGTGTGGTGAATATCTCATGTTGGGGCCCCACCTTAGTGACTATATGCTGGTATATGCTGTTAGTCTTTGGCGCTATCATTAAGCCCCTCTCATTCACAACTGTCAACTGGTAACTGTCACTTTTTCCCCATTATGTAGATAGGGGCAAAATTGTTTGGTGAATTGGAATGCGCGGGGTTAAAATGTCGCCTCACAACATAGCCTGTGACGCTCCTGGGGTCCAGACGTAGGACTGTGCAAAATTTTGTCTCTATAGCTGACATCTGTCGATTTTCCTCCAACTCTTTTCCATTAACTTTTTCCCCATTATGTAGATAGGGGCAAAATTTTTTGGTGAACTGGAACGCGCAGGGTTAAAATTTCGGCTCACAACATAGCCTATGACGCTCCCGGGGTCAAGACGTATGACTGTGCAAAATTTTGTAGCTGTAGCTGGCAGCTGTCGATTTTCCTCCTACACGTTTCCTTTCCCTTTTTCCCCATTATGTAGATAGGGCCAAAATTGTTTGGTGAACTGGAACGCGCGGGGTTAAAATTTCGCCTCACAACATAGCCTATGACGCTCTCAGGGTCCAGACGTGTGACTGTGCAAAATTTTGTCTCTATAGCTGACAGCTGTCGATTTTCCTCCAATATTTTTCCATTCACTTTTTTCCCATTATGTAGATAGGAGCAAAATTGTTTGGTGAACTGGAACGTGCAGGGTTAAAATTTCGCCTCACAACATAGCCTATGACGCTCCCGGGGTCCAGACGTGCGACTGTGCAAAATTTTGCGGCTGTAGTTGCGACGGTGTAGATGCCAATCCCGGATATACAACATCATACACACATACACACATTCAGCTTTATATATTAGATTTGGAGGCAGTGGCAGACCAGCAACAGCCTCCAAGCAATATATACAGTCCAGAACAGCCACCAAATAGTAAATATAGCCAAGCACAATCTTCATATTATATATACAGCAAAGCACAGGCTCCAATAGTCTCCAGATAATTATATATAGCCCAGCACAGCCTCCAAATAATACATACGGCACAGCCTCTATTTTATATATACAGCACAACCTCCAAATAATATACATAGCACAGACTCCAAATAATACTCGTATATACAGCACAGCCTATATTTTATATATAAATCATAGCCTCCATTTTATATATGCATCACAGCCTCCAAATAATATATACAGCACAGCACAGCCTCCATATTATATATACAGCACAGCCTCCATAACCCAGCAGCAGCCTGCATATAGCCAAGCAGCACCCTACATATAGCCCAGAAGCAACCTCTATATAGCCCAGCGCGCCTTCCATATAGCCCAGCAGCAGCCTCCATATAGCCCAGCACAGACTCCATAGCCCAGCAGCAACCCCTGTATAGCCAAGCACTGCAGCCATATAGTCCAGCACAGCCTCCATATAACCCAGCACAGCCTCCATATAGCCCAGCAGCAGCCTATATAGCCCAAAACAGCCTCCATAGCTTGCAGCAGCCTCCATTGCCCACAATAACCTCCATATAGTCCAGCAGCACCTCCATAGCCCAGAAGCAGCCTCCATAGCCCACAACAGCCTCCATAGCCCTGCAGCAGCCTCATTAGCCCAGCAGCAGCCTCTATAGCCTAGAACAGCCTCCTTAGCCCGCAGCAGCCTCTATATAGTCCAGCAGCAGCCTCCAAAGCTCAGAAGCAGCCTCTATAGCCCAGAACAGCCTCCATTTCCCAGCAGCAGCCTCTATAGCCTGCAGCAGCCTCCATATAGCTCAGCACAGCCCCCATAGCCTGTAGCAACCTCCATATAGTTCAGCAATAGCCTCCACAGCCCAGAACAGCCTCTATAGCCCAGAACAGCCTCCATATCCCGCAACAGCCTCCAAATGGCTCATCACAGCCTCCATAGCCCACAGGAGCTATAGCTATCCATAGCCACAGCCTCTATAGCCCACAGGAGCTATAGCTATAATCCAGAAACAGCCTCCACAGCCCAGAAGCAGCCTCTTTAGCCCAGAACAGCCTCTATAGCCCAGAACAACCTCCATATCCCGCAACAGACTCCAAATGGCTCAGCACAGCCCCCATAGCCCGCAGTAGCCTCCATATAGTCCAGCAATAGCCTCCACAGCCTAGAAGCAGCCTCTTTAGCCCAGAACAGTCTCTATAGCCCAGAACAGACTCCATATCCCGCAACAACCTCCAAATGGCTCAGCACAGCCCCCATAGCCCGCAGTAGCCTCCATATAGTCCAGCAACAGCCTCCACAGCCCAGAAGCAGCCTCTATAGCACAGAACAGCCTCTATAGCCCAGAATAGTCTCCATAGCTCACAGCAGCCTCCAAATGGCTCAGCACAGCCTTTATATAGTCCAGCAACAGCCTCCACAGCCCTGAAGCAGCATCCATATCCCATAACAGCCTCTATAGCCCAGAACAGCCTCCATAGCTCGCAACAGCCTTCAAATGGCTCAGTACAGCCTCTATAGCTCACAGTAGCCTCCAAATGGCTCAGCACAGCCTCCATATAGTCCAGCAACAGCCTACACGGCCCACAAGCTGCCTCTATTGCCCAGAACAGCCTCTATAGCCCAGAACAGCCTCCATAGCCTGCAGCAGCCTCCAAATGGCTGATCACAGTCTGCATAGCCTGCAGCAGCCTCCACAGCCCAGAAGAGCCTGTATAGTCCAGAACAGCCTCCATTTCCCAGCAGCAGCCTCTATAGCCCAGCACAGCCTCCATAGCCTGCAGCAGCCTCCATATTGTCCAGCAGCAGCCTCTACAGTCCAGAAGCACCCTCTATACCCCAGAACAGCCTCTATAGCCCAGAACAGACTTCATAGCCTGCAGCAGCCTCTATGTAGCTCTGCATAGCTTCCATAGTCTGCAACAACCCCCATATAGTCCAGAAGCAGCCTCCACAGTCCTGAAGCAGCCTCTATTGCCCAGAAGCAGCCTCTATAGCCCACAGCAGGCTCCACAGCCCAGAACAGACTCTATAGCCCACAGCAACCTCTATAGCCTACAGCAACCTCTATAGCCCACAGCAGCCTCCACAGCACAGAAGCAGCCTCCACAGCCCAGAACAGCCTCCAGATAATGTAAAATATGGTGGTTCTTCTCCTGCTATATCTGTCCCCTGGGCACATCTTGGTATATGTAATCCCCATTGTGCTGCACACAGCAAAAAAATAATGAATGATACTCACCTTCCTACCGCTCCCTGGGGCTGTGTCATCCTCAGATATTGTGGCGCCCCTGCGTCCAGGAGGCCACAAAAGGGAACTGCAGCCAGGCAGGTAGGACAATTGTTGAACACCAACACCCTCACAGCCCACACAACCCACGTACAGTAGATGGCAGCATCCAGCCCTGAGATTGGAGACTCTAGGCAAGCGAGGGGTGGTGGATTTAGAGGAGTGGGTTGGGCACACACGTAGTCAGGTGACTTGACAGTAGAAATAGTGAAGGGGGAGGAGGAAGGAGTCAGTAGGCCCATGGTCCCGAGCAGAAAAGACCAAGAGCAGTAAAGACAGAGACCAGCAGCACGCTGAGGAACACAGCACAGGCCAAGAGACAATGGAAGGTCGAGCTAAGCTGAGCAGGAGAAAGACTCACACATCCTGGAAGAGTGAGGTGTAAGGAGCGCAGAATCTGTACCGAGCCAGGGTGAGCCGGAGGAGAGAGAAAGCCTATCCGGAGCCAGATCCCCAGGAGTGTGAGAGGACAGAGAGGGACGGTGATACCCAGGCCCTAGACTTACAGCTGAAGCGACCGACTGCAGGCGGAGTAGCCCTCCTATGATACTGAAAGACGCAGAGAGAAAAAGCCTGGTAGAGCCTCACACTTGAGGACTGCTGGAGGCTGGGCTAAGTAGAGTGTCGGCTCTAGAGGGGACCGTAGTTTTACCGGAATCCCCAAACAACACAACAGGGGACCACAGCTACACGTTAGGGTCCCTACCCCAAAGGACAGGCAGCTCAGTGACGACCAAGAGGACCCACAGGGGCCCAGGTCACCGCCATACTGTCTGGAGACACCCACCAAGTGTACACAGAACGTTAACAGCCCGGAAAGGACACAGAGACAGTGTGAGGGGTCACAGAGAGACAGACCTGGCTGCAGAGATTAAGGGAACCCCGGAGGGGAGAGTGAGCCAGTGTACTGAACTGAACTGAGACTTGTAAGAACTGTGACTGAAGTGTAAATTGCCTTGAAGAACTTCGAGAGTAAACACGGAGACCCTGAACTTGCCTCCCTTGTCTGATTCCATCTGCTTGAGTGACGTTCCCTCCATACAGGATTACAGCAAGCCCTCCACCTGCAGAGCCACAGCCTGTCGGCGCCAGCACTGAGGAGAGATTTCTGCAGCATCTGGCTAGTAAGTTAATTGCACCCAGCCTGCACACTACACCATAGACTTTAACCCTTACTGCCCCGGGGAACACAGTTCTACCCACTGGAACTATTCCATCTACTCTGCTATTCCATCATCCCCGGAGGTTCTGCAGCAGCGGCGGCCCCATCACTGGCCGCATATAGTGGGTGGCGTCACGACTGACAATCCCTGTAAATATCCCCTTTTATTGTCGAGCCAGGGACACGGTCCAGACCAGGACAACCCGTGACTTCCCCAGTAGCCAACCCGGTCCGGTACCGAGTATCCCCGTCCCAGTGGGCCCGACAACCAGGCGTCACCAACAGGATCTACCTAGTCCAAAAGAATTGGACCCGTGTGCCTAAAGAACGTGTTCTGGACTTTTCCTGCCAAAATCTGACCTTAATGGCGGCCATAGAAGCTTAGCGCCATGTGCAGAGGAGGCGTAACCAAAACTCCCATCGTGGGCCGGCCTGGTCCAAGGCGCGAAGAGAAGGACCCGCCCTGGCTCCCTTAACTCCGGGAGAGCCAGCCGTCACTCTTAAAGAAGAGCCTCTGCTCCTAGACCCTCCTCCCAATGAGAAGCTGGCGGGAACCAAGAAGGAAATAGTCATCAGGAGGGGGCGGAACGAGCAACCGGAAGAGAAGCCGTCGCCATTGCGAGACACGAGGACGGAAGCAGAGGACGCCCAGGAGAGCGCTGCCGAAGGAAGACCACAAGTGATCCCGGAGGGTTCACGGAGTGAACCAGTGGAGGAACCCGGCCAGGGAGAGACCTTGTGTGACCAGAGCGAGATGGCAGAAGGTGACAGAGAACGTCCAGACGTCCGAGATACCCGGAGGGGTATATTGCGACTGCTGCCCCAGCAGATGACCCGTATCCATGAACAACGTACCCGGATCCAGATCAGATCACCAGCAAACTTACCAGACTGTATCCATGCAACCCGGCTGGGTTGAAGACACCCGTGATCGCGTGGAGAGCGAGGGTGAATGCCGTACCGCAACTCTGGTGGACCTGTCTATCCCAATAGCTGCACCGTGCCCTGCAAGGAAGGAAGACGACCCACTAGGAGCCTTACCAGAGGGATATCTGCCGTTACCGCAGCCCCTGATCCCGGCACCTGCGACATTAGAGGTGAGAGGGGAGCAGCTCCGTTGCTGGTGGGAGCGGGACGAAACCAGCGATGATATGATGGGCTTCTTAGGAGATCCCGGTGGCCCCGTAGGCCCTGCAGAAATAATCACTAGAGATGAATACTTGAGGAGATGTATCAGGAGGTGGGAAAAGGAAGAATTGGAAAGGCTAGAAAAGAAGCTGGAGATGATTGCTCGTATGCAGTATTTAAAAACTGTTGCCAGACGAAATGTCAGCCTTAATAGATCCCAGAGGCATGAAGGCAAAATTGTTAAGATTAAATATGCAGAAGGATATGCCTTTGCTCGAGAGGCTGGAATAGACTGTGACATATTCATTAATCGCTGTGATGTGGAATCGCACCTTCCAGAGAAACACCCAGACAGACAAGTTGAAATCGGAGAATGGGTGTCGTACCACATTGTTGAAGGTGAGCGTGGCCCATACGGCATAAAAGTTAAGAGACTGTGCCTGGATACTGCAGAAGTAGATGACATGCCAGCAGTAGCGTAGCTAGCGGGGGGGCAGGGGGGGCGATCGCCCCGGGCCCCCCCGGCTTGAGGGCCCATTGGCCGCCCTGGGGGGGCCCCGCACTCCCTGGGGGGGCCCCGCAGTCCCTGGGGGGGCCCCGTGCTGGCAGCTGGCAGCCGCGCGACCGGAGGGGAGGGAGGACGGGACTTCCTGCTGTGCAGATCTGCATGCCCCTCCTCCCTCTCCTACAGCAGACGCACGCACGCAGGCGGCCGGCCGTGGTGAGTATCAGCGCCCTTCTGCACCCGGTCCGGTCCTCCTCACACCTCCACCCCACACCCCGGTCCTCAAATCCCTCCACCAGCACCCCCCCCCCCCCCCGTCCTCGCATGGGGGGCCCCGGGGCCCGAAGCTGGCCAGCTACGCCACTGCATGCCAGCGTTAGAGTACTCAGAGTCCATTGATGATCCAGACATAACGAGATACACGGATGCGGCAGTGAACACGGATCCTGTTACTATACTCGAGACTGTTACATCCAAGTCTATGAAGGATGCTGTTACTCAGACCCCGGAAAGCTACTTGCTAGCGACTGCACTACAGCAGTGCTGCTCCCACTATCACAATCAACAAGTTGTCACTTATCCTGTGGATAGAGCTTCATGTCACGCCACTGTAAGTGACATACCCTAACCCACCTGTCCACATGATTTAAAATAAATATTGATTTTTCAGACCAGGAAAACCTTTTTGTTATGCCACATGGTCCACTTCTGAAGTTAACTTGTCCATATATTCTAAGCAGTTCTAGAAGCAGAAAACTGTGATAAATTGTGTGCTTTGACACCTTACTGTCACTGACCCACCCCAGGGTCCCGGGTGTTGTAGTTCACGAAGGATATCTCGGGGTCTGTGCCCGGTCCCATGGTCCTGGTGGTCGCTAAAAAGAGTCAGTAAAAATAAAATAAAGGTGTTTCGTGATGCCACCTATGGTTCCGGTAATGTTACCAGCGCTGTGGGACAGCCCTCCAAGGTGATGGTGGAACAGTGAGGTGGTTACACTCCCATAGGTGGAGCAGGATCCCCAGGGCAGTGATGGGAATTGGGAGTTGCAGGACAGTCTTTTATTTACACAGAGATGCAACTGCACCAGGCCCTGCCCCCCCGTTCTTCTCATGGTGTGATCGGTGGCTCCTCAGATGTAGATAATAAATGACACTACACAGTCTTTACACTCTGTACGGGTTTACTGGCAGTTCTTCAAAAATCACAGTCTTTTCGGGTCTGCCTGGCCTGGGTAGTCGCTGGAAATAGGATGCCGCAGAGCCTGAAGCCAGCTCCCAATGATCCCCTCTTTCTGAGCGAATCCTCTCCGAGTCCTCGGGACCCTATACAATCCGGTGTTTGTATATATGTGTGTGTTTGTTTGTCATGTGTGTGTCTGTATACATGTGTTTGTGTGTGTACATGTGTGTGTCTGTATACGTGTGTCCGTATATGTCTGTGTCTGTATACATGTGTTTTTACATGTGTGTATACCTGTGTGTATACATGTATGTCTATTACGTGATCTGCAATGTCACGTCATACACGTATACAAACATGTACATACACTAACAAATACATATATGCACAAACGTGGCTAGTCACGTTATACACATATACATAGACACGCGGCGGCTCATGTCATTTACTCTATAATCGTCTTATTCTATCTGTCTCTCTGTAACGGAAATCCCACAGGCGCAGTCCAGCCACGAATTGGCGTGGGATTTGAACCACGCATGCCATCGCTATCATCGGGTAGCTGCAGGTCATCTCATGCCGCACGGAGGTCAGAGGCGACACAGCCGGGAGATGACCAGTTGCTCGCAGCGGAAGTACCCCTACCGGCACCAGTGATCTCACTCAGTATGACACGCAGCAGCGACCAGGCCTCGGCTGTGAGATCGCTGATCCTGTCACGGACAGCAGCTGCGACGCAGCTGGAAGATGACCGGCGCTACCAGCGGAAGTATCTCGACCGGCGCTAGCAATCTCGCTCAGTGTGACACGCAGCATCGACCAGGCCCCCGCTGTGAGATCAATACTACGCAATAGAGTGACAGGGTCCCAACGACCGCTATACCGTTGCTGCATCGCGGGTGAGATCTGACTGTTTGACATCTCACCAGCGACCATGTAGTGACGCTCCAGTGACCCCTACCGGGTCGTATCGGTTGTCGGGATCGCTGGAGCTTCGCCAAGTGTGACGGTACCTTACTGATCACTGGTGAGGTGTCATGCATGCAGATATATTGAACGTAGCCGCATCGCTGATTGGGGAAAATCCTGTGTATTCATTGCATTATTTTTAAATCTTCATAAATAAATTACATACATATTCTAGAATACCCGATGCGTTAGAATCAGGCCACCATTTAGTGCTTCTATTTATGCCAGTCACTGTGACACTAGCTGGGGTTTATCTCTCTGCTGTTTTAGCTCTGCACCCTGCACCTATATTCTGTTTGCAACTAGAATGCATACTATTTAGCAGTACTGTTTTTATTTCACATTGTTTTACGTGGTTTGTGTTTAAGCATTCTGGGATCTCTTTCTATCTTAGCACACCTTCCTTCCAGTAGGTAAATTACAGTCTGCTCTGCCCTCTTATTCCTTAGGAGGTACATGAAGCACTCGACGTCCATTTAGGGTATGTGCTCACGATCTGGAGTAGCTGCATGTTGGACGCGGCTCCTCCGGACCTAAGTGAACCCATGGGTGGCCGAAGGGAGACTGCAGCCGCCCTACACTCACCATGTGCGGCGGGTGCAGAGCGGCATCTCCCTGCGTGCACCTGATGGGAGCCGCATCCGCTGCAGTTGGATTAAGCTTAGTGGGCATGGGATTTCTACAAATCCCATCTACTATGCTGATACTGTACTATGCGGCATTTTGATGCTGCGTCCAAAACGCTGCTTATACTGATCATGAGTATGCAGCCTTAGACAGCAAAGGTCTGAGATGCTATCATTAAGTCTGGAGTTAAGGTCATTCTAATGTGGCGCCCCACTAAGAGTGCGTCACCGGAGGGTACTGCACCCCTGACTGAAGGTGTTGTGTCCTCCGTCTCAGTGGTAAGTGGGATAATCCTGGGGCTCCATATACCACATGCAATACCTAGAAGCAGAGGACCAATTAGATACCCGTGTCCTTGGTAACCGGTCCTGGTGTGAGGAGAGTTAGGTATATAGCAGTGGGGAGGAGAAGGAAAGAATGGTGGTGAGTCAAGAGCGAGGAAGTTAAGTCGTGACAGAGGAGACAGCTAACGGGGAGGGCACCGAGCACTTGTGGCCCAGAAGAGAAAGGGGCCAAGAGAGAGAACAGGTGATAGAAGACCCGAGCCCAGTCCACAACCCGGAGTACCGGCTCCGAGGTGGTCCAGGTGATCTAACCCTGCACCACAGAACCTGGAGTGGTCGAAGGCTTCCTAGGAGCCCGTGCCACAACCAACCATCACCGCAACTTATGCCAGGAGCACCCACTATTCAGGGCCAGGGACCGTGAGCCGTGTGCACGGAACTCCCAACCGAGGGTCTTCAGTGTTCTGATACGGGTATAGTGAAGCAGCGACAAGAAGGGACGGTGAGGATAGAGAAGGACACCTATGGAGCCCCAGAGGAACCCTACTTACCGCAGGGACCTCCCGGTCCGTTACTTAGCACTGAGAATCGTTACACCTGTTGCAGTGGAAGAACTAAGTAAACACCCGTTCAGAGGAGCAACGTGTCTGAGCTTTATTTCGGGACTACAACTAATCACTTTGCCTTATAGAAACGACCGAGCTGCATATTCCTCGACTACAGCTCCCAACTCCGGGGACCCCTGCTCGTCCTGTAGGGAGCGGTTCCACCTTGCTGCCACCCATCACCCCGGAGATTCAAGCAAACGCCGGTGTCATCACCGGACCCCTACAGGTGGCGTCACGAACTATTAATAACTTTATTCCTTTTATTATTTTACTTGCACCCTTTTATTGACCACCGGGCCCGCAACCTCAGGCACCGGAACCGTGACTGACAACCAGCGCCTGAGACCTGAGCACCTGGCCCACGGTGAGTCACTAACCTATGCAGATACCACTAGGGATGCAGGGTCAAAATCTCTAGTTTGTACAGGAACAAGCTGGACCAGTTGCAGTTTTTAGTGTATTATCTATTTCTCACAAGAGAGTTGATTACAATAATAACACCCATTTTACAACTTCATCCCTTAATGAATTAATCTAAGGGAGCAGTGAGTGTATTAACACCATAGGTGCCTCACTGAATTCTATAATATTGGATGGTGAAGAAAAAATAATTACATTATTACCACTAAAATGTTGATTTAGCCCCTGATCTCCAATTTTTACAAGGACTGATAATGTGTCGCACAATTTCTCCAGAATGTGGTAATACCCCACATGTGACTACAGCACAACTCGGGAGGAGTAGAAGTAGAAGAAGCACCTTTTGACTTTTGGACAGATTTCCTAGAATAGTTTGTGGATTTTCTTTGAATAGTTTGCCAGAAAAGCAGAAACACCCTCAAGTGACTACATTTTAAAAATTACACCTTTCTGAGAATTCATTTCCAACTATAGTGATTTTGTCTCTAAAAAACACCCATAGAGTCAAATGCTGTGAATGTTGTAGAATTTAAAAAAATGCAAATAAACCCTTGTAGGGCACAGTAAATTTTAGTGCCCATAGATTGTGTCCAAGTCATACTTCTAGAGACATCCCATAAATTAAAGGGAACCTGTCAGCTTCTTTTATGCCCCTATCCTACCGCTATCTGTCTCTGCACTTTGCTATGTGTGGGGAAATTATTATATTTCCTTATCAATATGTAGCTATTAGAGATCATATTATATGTTAATATCACAAATATAACCAAAGTACTAATATTCTGGATAAAATATTAAGTTTTTCTATATCAATTAATATGTATATTAACAGATAAGAGTTGTTCTCTTCTCTCTCTCCCTTTCATAGTTTCTCTATATGTTTTTCCCCTCTTTCTGTCAGTATTTCCTTCAACTGCTTTCCTGACTATACTGGTTTCCTTTCTGCCTCCATCTTGTCTATTTTCTTCCATATATTTTATATATCTCTGCTTGTTTATCTCTCTGAGTTTCATTCTCGCTTTCTACTCTGTATCCCCAACCCCCTTGCTGTTCTTGACTATTTTATGGTTTAAGTTGAGTTTTGCAGAAGCTGTGTAGATCCATCTGGACAAAGGACGTGGGATGAATGGGAAACAGACAGATAAGGTGCCAGGATGAGGCCTGTATTGAAAGGAGTATCAAGGATGGAATGTGGAATGACCTTGCATGTTACCAGCTACCAGCTTGAGGATGACACCCGGCCAGGAGGCGTGAATACAAGAAAGAAGACAAAGGACTCATTAAACTAGCCAATATACTCATAGACATTAGCTTAAACCCACCTGACTTTCCACATAATCCCACCTTGCTCTCTGATTATGTACGCCCATTCCATGAATTATAAAATGTAGTGTATCCGGAAATGTAGGGGTTGTTGCTGTGTATATCTTGCCATTGCTTAATAAAGCAACGAACATATTAAGTTTGAACCAGATTCTCCATCTGATTTACTCTTATCTGGTACCATATGTTCATAGTCTGATTTGGAGTGACCGGTGGAGGAGTGGAAGAGTTAAATTGCCCCGTCAATTGGCACCCCAGATGGGACATAGCCAGTGATCCGCGACCCCCACGGACCCGTGCCCGGATGCCCCTGGATGACGCCCGTATTGGCTGACCCCTGGTCGACCTCCAAACACGGTAAGTGGAGATCGCATTCATATGTGTGTCGCCCTTACAGTGTTTCAGCCGATATTGGTTAAGTCTGGGGTGTCCTTTGGGTCTAGGGGGGTGACTGGTCGAGTGGTGAGACTAAGCGTGATCCAGAGCTATGTTCGAACCAGCAACGCGAGATATATTGCCTTATGCACGTGCTCGCTCATGCACCACGCCTCCTCCACGGTCATTATTCATTCCTCACTTGCAAATTAACCCTTTCTGTGCCTGCTGTTAGCTTGTGAATTGAGGTGTAACTTTATTGCCCGTGACTGTTGTTTAACTTTATTGTTCAAATTCCAATCTAGAGACACTGTGAGATACTGAGAAGGGTATAGATTGGGGACGGTGTAGATAGGAAAATAGGAGACGTTATTATATCTGCAGTGACTAAGGTGTTTGGGCACCTATATTTTGGGAGAGGAGACTGCCTCCCGGTTGGAATATCGTGACAGGACAATCTGTAAGCACTGGTGTCTAGCCTAGGGGCAGAATATAGTAAGCGTGAAGAGCCATGCCACGCTTGGAGTAAGCGTGATGAGCCGTGCCACGCTTGGAGTAAGCGTGATGAGCCTGCCACGCTTGGAGTAAGCGTGATGAGCCGTGCCACGCTTTAGGGGCACAGTGTTGATTGTCGCTGTCAGCGGACTGAGCTGCAGCAGGCCGTAGTATTCTGAGTCATGATTGCGTCTCCTAAAGCGGAAAAAGACCGTACCCCACAAATTAGATGAAAATGCTGTAGAAGTAAAGATAGTGGTAGAATCACGGGAAGGCAAACAGGCTGTTAAAAATGTAAAAAAGGGTATACAAGTAGGTAGGATTGCTTTGTCAAGGAAATTGCAGTTATCTATATGAAATAATCTCATCCAGAGAGAAAAAGGCAAGCTGAAAGACCAAGGGCTGCTAGATCAGGCACAAGCTTATTTACGGGTTGCATGTAGTCTGAAACGTGAGGAATGGAGAGAAGTAGATGGAGAAAGGGGAAAAGATGATGCAGAGCCTGTGTTTGGTTATAAGCTGCTTCCTAACAATAATTTTATACAGTGTAAAATGGCCGCCATGCCATTGTTGGCAAATATGCTATCCCAGCCACCACCCTATCATGGCGGCGACACAAAGTCCCCGGATGTGTGGGTGTGTTTCTAGCTCCAGAGTGATTAGGGTAAATTAGGGTAAAGTGTATATAATCTTATGGAGATTATTCTGTTTCATTGAAGTCATGCCGACTGTCACTACACTCTATTCACGGTCTGTCTATCAATATATTTTACTATTTTTTCCTGTTATAGAAAGTTTTTGAAGTTATAAATAATAAATGAAAAGTTAGATATTAAGCCAGGGGGTTTCAGATAATGGTTAGAGTTGTTAGTTGTATATAGCTACAAGTGTGAAACAGTTAATCAAATTTGTGAGCTATGTTTGGAAGAGAAAGATTTCTTTTTTCCTATTGTATAAGTTTCAGAATTCCTTATCTAAATAGCTGTGTGCGCGTAACCTTGTAGAAGCTGTCTGTGTTGCAAGGAGGGAGCGAGCCAAAGAGAGGGGGGCCGAGTGAAGGGTGGAATCTGCACACTGTGATATGTACACTGGAATCTTACCCATCTTTCCAGGGATTCTGAAAGGCAAAGATGGATTTTTCACATTTATGGTAGTTTGGTATTAATAATAATGCCTAATATTGGATGCAATAATAATAATCAGATTTTTATTGATTTATATGAAAAAAAAAAAAAAAAAAAAAGTTTGTATGCATGTGTACTAAAAGTAGTGCCTAGCTCGTGTGTATAGAGATATGAGGTTAGAAGACTGAGGCTCTTGTAGCCCCTCCAGTGGGGAAGACGGGTTAAACCTGAAGTTACTTGCGATGGTGTGTTCTGGTGCAGTCACTGTTATGGAGGTCTGGACCTGTGATGGCAGACCTGGGAGCGGCTGGTGACCTGTAGAATATGTGCTGAGGAGTCAATCCCTGGGGATGCCTGGTTTGCCCTGGAATTCAAGTAGCTAAACCTGTGTCTAGGAATAATTTGACCAGTGTCCTGGACCAATGCTGGTGCGTGTGTGTGTATGACGCCAGGTAGATTTAACTGCTTTAGGGAGATATAACTAATATATATAGTATTAAATGAAGCTGTAATTAGGACTCTCTTGTATTCAAATTATCTTACAAAGGTTTGTGTAAACTGTAATATGCTGAAATATAAGACGTAATGTCAGGATAACAAAGATATCCTCAAATATATTCTTATGATTCAGGCCTTTCAAAAATTAAGCTACCTAGAGGGAAGATTAATATACTGAGCGCCCAAGGGGAAATAATATATATATTAATGCTGTGGAAGGTGAACTGATATTTCTGAGTGTATTCTTTATGGACATTTTGTAGGTATGTCAAGGCCAAAGGATTTGAAAATATGGAAGGGAGTGAACCACTCCTCCACACCTCCTTAAATTCCTTCTATCAGAGCAGTCTTTGTTCCCTACTGTGTGAGAATATTTCTTGTAGTCCGTTATCGGAGGCTTTCTAGAGAAAATGCTGGTAGCAGGAATTTTGAATTAAAGGTGATGTTACACATGTCTGCTCTGATATACAGCGCCCATATAGTATTTTCTACCATTTATTGTCCAGTAATAGAAATATATTCAAAATAACTAGCAGAAAATTATAATTATAATGTTGAATAAGAATTTTCTGATCTTTGACATTAATAGATTTTTGAGTTGTTTTTCAGGTATAGGAGTTATGATTTCTTACATTGGACGCAGGTAGAATCCTCATATGAGGTAATCAGAATGTTTGGTTCTGACTTGCACTTTCTGAGCGAATGGAGCGATTTCCGGTTGAAGAATTCCTTAACAATACGGTAAGCCTACTAAATGCAGTATTGGTATATTACGGTGAGGTAGACACCATGTTATCAGTCTAGGATGGTATAATCACACTGACAATCACCACAGGTGTCCTGTCCTCTCGGAGGTAGAAGGCAAGCTACCACAAAAGGTAGGAAAGGTAGTGGCGGGTGGTTGCCCCATCCCAGCCAATTGCGTCTGGCGGCCTGAGCTCTCTCTATAGTCGACTGCCTTATAGGGACTGACCGAACCACTAACAGTGTTAAACTAGGAGTCGTGAGAGGGGACAGGGCAGGCCATGATGTCTTTTATCAGCAAAGGTTAGACTGGTCTCTGCTTGGCCTCACTTTACGCCTCAAAATAGGTCACGGGTGAGATCAGGTGAGTACCTCCTAGTTCGCTCCTGGTACAGGTAAGCTGTGTATACTATCCTGCATTATTCTTGCACACAACACAACTCAGAAAGGTACGGGCTTCGAGCGGCGATCGCTCCATGGGTTTGGAAATTGCAAATAGTGAGCGGACAAGGAAACCAAGAAAACTGTATAAAAATTGTCCTAATATATGTGTAAATCTCTTTCTTCTATCCAAGGTATTATAGAATGTCAAACATACCCTGGTTAAAATGTTATTAAGTAGAGTAAGTAAATAAATAAGTAAATAATATGATTCTTGCCTGCTTAACTGTATACTAATCATATTATGATAAGTGAATAGCTGTATGCTTTTTGCTATGCTGTTTTGTTATTTCCCTTTGATCTGTCTTTTAGGAAAGTTGGATGACCATTGATAAGTATATTTATATTGTTTAAAGTATAATTATATTGTCTGATATTATTATATCTGTTTGACTATTATGAGTGGTCAGGTCAATCGTCAAAGGGCTGTATATCTCATGTTTTTGTTCTTACGTACTTTCTCTTTACAAATCAATGGGTTATGATTTTTGTAATGTATCTTTCGCGTGTGGATAACTGTGCTTATTTGCAGATATTTACGAAGTTTATATCCTTTTGTATACCCTCCATAATGATAGTGGTATATGATAAAGTGTTCAAGGGAGAATGAGTCTTGTATTTTTAAGGTTATATGTTACTAATAGTGTAAAACTGATACACAATTCCCCAGGCCGTTTCTAATATGTTCTGAGTTTTTCGTTAGTAGGAACCTTTAAACTGGGATTTTGTAATTAAAACAGCTCTGTAAGTATAAATTTATTCAGTTAATATATATGATATATGTATGATATTTACTAGCTGTGTGGGGATGGTAAGCTCCTATCTAGGTTACCTATAGTCTGGACAGGACAATGTATCTTGATTAAATTAGGAATGTAGTTCAGAATCTTGCCATGGGACCCAATGTCTGTTTATAAAATAGCCAGAAAACAAAGAAGCCTTGATCAGTTACACATGGGATATGAGGAAGACCCTCAGGTATATATTGATGCTATTGGTGTGCCAAGGGGGGTGTCTGACCAGTTTAAGGCCCAAAATCAGGTATATGCTGGATTTGCTTCCTTAATTCCACAGGTACAGATCAATAAGAACGTTGATTGGATTAATTATATATATTACAGTGAGCAAAGGTTTGTCAACTATGGTTGAGATGCTTTCCAGGGTATAGTTGAGGAACTAGGTCCCAATACTAGAATGACACTACAAAACAGGTTGGCCCTTGATATGTTTTTAGCTGAAAAGGGCGGGGTCTGTGGAATGGTGAAAGAGGAGGAAATGCCCAAAGGAAAATCCCATAAGCAGTCTAAGAATCTCCCCTATTATCACACCTAGTTGAGGGATTTGAGTTAAGGGACAGTGGGAGAACTCCATGTGAGGCTAGAGTAGGATTCAGGTGTCTGGGGACCTTTCACAAGGAAAGGGTCTCTGAGATGCTTGGATGAAGAAATCCTTTTCCCTTTTTCCCATCACATGGACAGTCTCAGAGGTTCCTGAGTTCTCTAGGGAAACATTAGGAAAGTTTTAAATAGAAAAATTAATATTTAGGGGGGATTGTGGGGAAATTATTATATTTCCTTATCAATATGTAGCTATTAGAGATCATATTATATGTTAATATCACAAATATAACCAAAGTACTAACATTCTAGATAAAATATTAAGTTTTTCTATATCAATTAATATGTATATTAACAGATAAGAGTTGTTCTCTTCTCTCTCTCCCTTTCATAGTTTCTCTATATGTTTTTCCCCTCTTTCTGTCAGTATTTCCTTCAACTGCTTTCCTGACTTTACTGGTTTCCTTTCTGCCTCCATCTTGTCTATTTTCTTCCATATATTTTGTATATACTCTGCTTGTTTATCTCTCTGAGTTTCATTTCTCGCTTTCTACTCTGTATCCCCAACCCCCTTGCTGTTCTTGACTATTTTATGGTTTAAGTTGAGTTTTGCAGAAGCTGTGTAGATCCATCTGGACAAAGGACGTGGGATGAATGGGAAACAGACAGATAAGGTGCCAGGATGAGGCCTGTATTGAAAGGAGTATCAAGGATGGAATGTGGAATGACCTTGCATGTTACCAGCTACCAGCTTGAGGATGACACCCGGCCAGGAGGCGTGAAAACAAGAAAGAAGACAAAGGACTCATTAAACTAGCCAATATACTCATAGACATTAGCTTAAACCCACCTGACTTTTCACATAATCCCACCTTGCTCTCTGATTATGTACGCCCATTCCATGAATTATAAAATGTAGTGTATCCGGAAATGTAGGGGTTGTTGCTGTGTATATCTTGCCATTGCTTAATAAAGCAACGAACATATTAAGTTTGAACCAGATTCTCCATCTGATTTACTCTTATCTGGTACCATATGTTCATAGTCTGATTTGGAGTGACCGGTGGAGGAGTGGAAGAGTTAAATTGCCCCGTCACTAGCTCATCCCTAACTATCGCTCTCTGACCTAAAACTACACTATAAAGCTTGGGAAAAATGATTTAATAACTTACATTCAGTCTACATGCGTAGACTGAGATGGGCAGTCTCCAGGGCTCCTTTCTCCCTTCTTGCAGGCTCTTAGGCTAGGATCACACCTGCGGCTCTGTTTGCAGATGCTGATCCGGTTTTGAGCATAAAAAATGCTCAAAACTGCATCTGGATCCGCAGCCATAGGCTTCAATAGAAAAACCGGATTGCACTATTTGCAATCCGGTTACCGCATCCGGTTTTGAGCCTGCGGTAAAAATCATGCAGGCTGCATGTTTCGGAGCAGTTGCAAAATCCGTTTTTTTTAACATGGGCGCCGATGGGAACCGAATCCGGTACCGCAAGGTACATAAATGTACCTTGCGGTACCGGATCCGGATGCGGTTTTTAAAATTGCAAAAACCCTCATTCCAAAACCGGATGCATTAATGCATCCAGATCTGGAATGAGGGTTGCAATTTTACTATCAAATGATAGTATGAAAGCACACGGTAAAACAGCTTCCGGTAATGGATGCGGTTACCGGATTGTGCCTTTTTAAGTGTGACCCTAGCCTTAGCACGCCCCGCTGGGCATCATCACTCCGTCTCCTGTATTGAAATTCCCACTTCCTCCATACAGTATGACGTGCACTCGGGCAACATTTCTGGTCTGGTGCATTTTAGTACTCTGATTGCTGGTATCCCAATACACTGGAACTAGAGGGCCAGGAGATTGTAAAGTTTAAAGTAAGTATAGTTCATTTGACAGCATGTTGAATATTGTCTTTTTTGAAAAATTCCATTTAACTTGTTCAGACTGGGATGAAGACAACCAGTTCATATTAAACAACAGTTCTTTACTTCCACAGTTCTTCAGTTAAAACGTCATATGTGAGATAGTGGACACATGGCTTAAAGAAAATTCCAGTTTCATAGCATGTAATCAGACACAGTTTTAGTTCCCACAGGATTGTTCTTGTTCTTTCAGGTCAACTCAGGGTTATCCATGAGTGTCACAATCCCATATTTGCGGCTCCATGTCTTTTCTTCCTGTAGGGGATGGGGTACTGGGGGAGTGACAACTAAGGCGAGAAAAGATTATCATGCTCCCAGAAACTTCCATTGAAACAGCTTTTCTCCCCACAGATGAGGTGGTTAGAGGATTTGCCATAATTTTAGCGATGAACTTTTGCTTGCAGAAGCTAGAGGAGGGCCCATTACAGGAAAGCTGACTTGGATCACAAAACAGTTGTTAGGTCCCCTGGCACCGCTCCCCAGCTCACCTCTCCTGGGTCTGCATCCTCTGCTCCTGTACCGATCGGGCATCCAGCATCCAGGCGTGCTGTGTCTCGGAGCCATCGCTGGGTCCCCTTCCTGTCTGCTGACCACCGGGCTCACACATCAGCACACTACAATGGTCGGAGTCATGAACCTAATCAGCGGTGCACTAGGCGCGGTCACGCTCCTCCCCTGTGAATGTAGGGGCCAGCACGGCTCAACCTGACACTCCCCTTGACCAATAGCTGTCTGTCCTCAAGTATATCAGGCCACCTCCACTGATGGGAGGTGCCTGATTATTGAGTTAGTAAGCTTCTGCTTCTCTGGCTGTTAGTCAGGCCCTCCTTGTGCTCTCCTCCAGGAGACCCATTCCTGCTCTCCTAGCCTCGGGCTCTGATCCCTCGAATCCTCCTTAACTATACCGTAGTATAGGCTAACCCTACAAGCCGCCCCCCTGGTACTAGCAGCTGTGGTATTTAGACCCCCTGGGCTTGTCCCTGACAATCCCTGTATAGGGGTTGGTTAAACTAGGACCAGCTCACCCAGGGTAGTTCGGTACAATGACCCAGTGGGCCCACTCTAGGGCACCTTCCCCCGGAAGCATGACAACAGTCTGTTCTCACCTGTTACTTCTTAGGCTTAGGGTCTAGTCACTACCATCCCATCCTCTGGACTCTCTTTTTTATATGTCTTTTTTTTATATTCATTCTTTAGTTAGGATGGTGTCACTCAGTTTGTGTCTTGGTCAACACTATCACATCACACTCTCTCACTCTAGTCTCTACGTTCTGGTTGCCACAAGTCACCTACAGCTTGTGGCCTTGATGAATTCTCAGACTGTATATCTGTACTCATTTCTAGTGGGGCCCTATATTAAAATTTTTCAGGATACTGTCACCTACCCTGGGGACTAACTCCTCCCATTGTGGTCTAGTCCCAACACTTAACTGTTTCAGATCCTGCAGTCGGTTGATGGTCAGGACTTTCTTGCAAATATTCTTTATATTTGCCTTTGGAAGTTCAATGAGCTGTAGGTTGGATTTCTGCTGAAGGGAAAAAAAAAAACCTCTTTAAATCTTCTTCCTTAGCGAGTGTGACAAGCTGAGTGTGACCGGAGTGTAAGTGTGAACGGAAGTAAGTGTGTGACTTCTGATTCAGTGACTTTGGATTCAGGGAGTTTGGAAGGGAGGACTTACTGAATTGCTAGTTGTATTTTATTAATACTTTACATTTATTTTTACTTATCATCTGTCTGGTGCAATCCCGATTTTGAAATGAGCTCCATAATTGACAATGCCATCCAGTGTACATCTTGCCTACATGTAAAGTCAAATATTAAGATGGGAAGAGAGTTCCGAAGAGTCGATATTATGGGGGACTTCAACTACCCTGAAATTCATTGGGAACAGAAACCTGCAGTTCCAGCAAAGGTAATAGGTTTTTGACAATTATGAGAGACAATTACCTTTCACAACTGGTTCAGGACCCAACAAGAAGGGGGGCACTGTTAGACCTAATATTAACCAACAGGCCGGACCGCATATCAAATATACGGGTTGGAGGTCACTTGGGTAATAGTGATCACAAAATAATACGTTTTCAAGTATCCTTTAATAAGATGTGTAGTAGAGGGCTACAAGGACACTAAACTTCAGGAAGGCAGATTTCCAACGGTTGAGAAATAATCTTAGTGCAATAAACTGGGACGATGTCCTGAAACATAAAAGTACACAAAGCAAATGGGAGACGTTTATTAACATCCTGAATAGGACCTGTGCACAATATATACCCTATGGGAATAACATGCTAGAAATAGGAGGAAACCACTATGGCTAAATAAGGCTGTAAGGGGCGAAATAAGTGACAAAAAGAAAGCATTTAGGGAATTAAAGCAAGTAGGTTGTGATGAGGCATTAAATAAATACAGAAAATTAAATAGAATCTGTAATAAGCAAATCAAGGCAGCAAAGATTGAGACAGAGAGATCATTGCCAGAGAAAGTAAAAAAAAATCCCAAAATATTCTTTAACTACATAAACAGTAAGAAACTAAAAAATGATTATGTTGGCCCATTTAAAAATAGTCTGGGTGAAATGGTGGATGAGGAAGAGGAAAAAGCCAACATGCTAAATGACTTTTTTTCAACAGTATTTACACAAGAATATCCCATGACAGACAACATGATCAGTGATAACAAAAACTCTCCATTAAATGTAACCTGCTTAACCCACCAGGAAGTATGGCACCTAGGGATGAGCGAGTACCTTATTATTCGTGCTCGCTATACTCGCGATGTATACAGTACATCTAGGACCTTGCAAATTGGCCAGATCGCTACCGGCCAT
This sequence comes from Allobates femoralis, assembly GCA_033576535.1. Taxonomy (NCBI): domain Eukaryota; kingdom Metazoa; phylum Chordata; class Amphibia; order Anura; family Aromobatidae; genus Allobates; species Allobates femoralis. The sequence continues at coordinate 365,841,778 of JARQOC010000003.1, forward strand.
CTGATTGGCTGGTAGTGGAAGGTCCTTGTCCAGCGATCGGAGGTGAGGTTTTCCGGTCCCGGTGCAGGCGTCGGAAGGTGAGTATGTAAGTTTATTATTTTTTTAACAACTTTTGATTTACTTTTAGGGTACTTTCGCAGTGTATCCATAGATACACTGCGAAAGTATTAGGACTGTTCGCTACTCCCAAGTACACATAAGTACTCGGAGAGTAGCGAGTAGACCCAATAACGCTACTATTCGGCGAATACCGAATAGTAGCGAGTATACTCGCTCATCCCTAATGGCACCGTCTAAAAATCACTAACGTTGACAAATCCCCAGGCCCGGATGGGATACACCCCAGAGTATTTCAGTAATTAAGAACCGTCATAGATAAATCATTATTTTTCATCTTTAAAGATTTCATAATAACAGGGTCTATACCACAGGACTGGCGTATAGCAAATGTGGTGCCAATATTCAAAAACGGGACAAAAACTGAACTTAAAAATTATAGGCCACTAATAGGGATGAGCGAGAATGCTTGTCACTACTCGGTACTCACACAAATATCTCGGTACTCGGGGTACTCGGCGAGTACATAGTAATCTCGCGATACTCTTGCTATGCTGTGGGTCCACCTCCCTGCATGTTGGTGCTCTTTACAGAGCCAGCCCGCATGCAGGGATTGACTGACAGACACTGTAATGCCACAGCCATGTTGGTTGTGGCATTACAGTGATTGACTGGCCGCACAGCGTCATCAGGTCTTTATAAGACCTGACCGCGGTGTGCTCGTCACTGCTCCACAGACAGTCAGTGTAGGGAGAGCTGCTGCTGATTGAGGGACAAATTTGTGGCCTTTCAGCTAGTGTAGGCGCAGGGCTGCCAGTCTAATTACCACAACAGTCCTTCTAAGGACTAATAGATCTATATACAGGCAGGCTGGGTGGCAGGGTATATAGCAAACTTCATTGTACCAGTATACCAGCCTGCATCACATCTGGGGCTGGTGTACAGGCTGGAAATCTCATCCATCCATCCCAAAACAGTGCTTTTAGGGATTAATTTAGCTCTCTATAGGCAGGAGTAGGTTGCAGCGTAAATTTGGATACGCCAAAAAACTCGCTATTCTCGTCAGCGTTTGTGTCTGACTAGTCCACCTGCAGGACCATAATCTCAAATCTCAGTGTCGTGCTAAAAACCAAATCTTGTCAGCACTCATTTAGCATCTTAGTGCAGCTACAGTAGGTTACAGCGTAAATTTGGATACGCCAAAAAACACGCTATTCTCATCAGCGTTTGTGTCTGACTAGTCCACCTGCAGGGCCTTAATCTCTAATCTCATTGTCGTGCTAAAAACCAACTCTTGTCTGCATTCATCTAACATTTGTGTGCGGCAGGAGTAGGTTGTAGCGTAAATTAGGATACGCCAAAAAACTCGCTATTCTCGTCAGCGTTTGTGTCTGACTAGTCCACCTGCAGGGCCTTAATCTCTTATCTCTGTGTCGTGCTAAAAACCAACTCTTGTCTGCACTCATTTAGCATCTTAGTGCAGCTACAGTAGGTTGCAGCGTAAATTAGGATACGCCAAAAGACTCGCTATTCTCGTCAGCGTTTGTGTCTGACCAGTCCACCTCTTAATCTCTAATCTCAGTGCGCTGCTAAAAAACATTTCTTGGACACCTTCATTTAGCTGTATACAGTCAGCACAATATTGAAAATGCTCAAGGTCAGTGGCAAGGGGCAAGGAACTGGACATGATGCTGGTGCAGGCAGAGGCCGAGCATGTGTGCAAGCTCGAATTGCGCCACAACAAACGCCCACATCATCTCGCTCGACCTTCCTGTCCCAATTTCTAGGGGACCGCAGCAGTACTCCACTATTAGATCAAGACCATTGTCAACAGGTTGTTAGTTGGATAGCGGATAATGCTTCCAGTCAGTTTGGCACCACCACAAATATCCTGTCTTCCACACGGTCAAGAGTCAGTAGCCGTGAGACTGGACCGCACATTCCACACCTTGATACTCTTTCCTCCCACCATGCCGAGTGCCCGACCTCAGACATAACTGATCCCACACTTGGACACTCTTAAGAGCTGTTCACTTATCCATTCGTAGATTCTGGCCTCTCGCCAGCTCCAGTCGAAGTGCGTCATGAGGAGATCGTATGTACCGATGCCCAAATATTTGAGCAGCCACGGTCTCATGAAGGCAACGGTGGGAACGTGTCTCAACAAGAGGTGGACGATGATGAGACACAATTGCCACAAAGTCAGGAGGAGGACCAGAGTGCGGAAGTGGAAGACAATATGGTGGATGATCCAGTAACTGACCCAACTAAATCCTACCCGGAGCTATCTGATCTGCTCATCAAAGTACGCCGCCTGTGTGCCCATGGCTTTCAGCGGCGTTTGCAGCTTCAGCAGCTGTTGGAGTAAAAACAACACTTCATCGAGGCATTTGACTATGACATTGGTACCCAATATGACATATGGATCCTTGTGGTTAGGCTTATCCTGGACCACTAAGATACCCTGGTTTTTCAACTGCACCCTCCCCACCTTTACTGTAGCTTCCCACTGTCCCTCTATGGTAACCGGTATACCATTAGTGGCTTCAAGGTTCATCTCAGGATTAGGGGGTTCTAGCTTAACATCTGGCCAGAACTGCTTGTAAAGGATACTGGGGATGGATGTCACCTGGGATCCAGTGTCTATCAAGGCGGAGATAGCGATGCCATCGATGACGATTGGTAAGTATGGACAGTCTCCCACATACTTGTGTTCCCAGCTGGACGTAGGGCCTGGACAGTCTACTCCTGGGGTTGGCCCTTCTCGCCCAGGGGTCGCTCGTTTAAAGGACGGGATTGCAGGTTGCGTCCTCCTAAGTCGTTCTGCTGACTGTTGCGGCGTCTGTCAGGACTGCGGCGGTCTGCAGGTTTTCCTCGCGACGGCTGTGTCTTCCTCCTCATCCACGGGACGTCATCCGGGCTGTCAGCGAGTTGAATCTTGTCCGATGGCCTTGCATCTGTCTTGGGTCTTCTCCCAGCTTGTAGCTTGGCCATGTCTTTCATCAGCTGCTCGACATTAGCACACAGTTGATCAAACCGGTCAGGTGTCACAGTCTGTGCACTGGACTGAATCGCAGGGATTGGAGATGCTGCTGCCGGCACGGAAGGGGTGTCAGTGTACTGCTGTTGCTGCGAAGCTGGATCAGGTACTTCAGCGAGTCGTTGTCCCCAAACTGTTAAGTCTCTCAAGGTATCAAACTCTGCGCCTGGATTTTGTATGGACCACCAGCTTGCTTGCTTTCTATCCTCAGATAGTTTAAGGCCCACAATAAATTGTCCAATTAACGCTTTGTTCTCATCACGGACACCATCAGGATCAACTTGTTTTAACAGTCTGTATGCCTCTTGCAAGCGCAGTGAATAATCAAGGACACTTTCTTGTGCCCCTTGGTTACAACGATAGAATGACAGTCTTAATTCAGCCTCGGTATGGCGCTCAAAGACCCGGGTTAATCTAGCGAATATCTGCTCCACAGATTCCTGAGTTTCTACAGGCCAGCTGCGGCTCTGCAGTTCGGCTGCATCGGTTAACTGTCCCATAATAACTGAAGCTCTTTGCTTACCGGTCATCGGGCACATGTCCAGCGCTTGGCATATCTTCCTCTGGAAGTTCTCCAATGTGCTGGGTACACCGCTGTATTTGGGTAACCAGGTCGCACTAGGAACGCAGGGTAGAGACATCGGCATAATCGGAGCGTGTTGCGGTAGCATACCGCCGACTGGTTGCTGTCCATCAAGAGGTATATTTTGAGGTGCCGCTTGGTCTAGCGGGGGCACCGCGTGATCGGGAGCCGGGTTACTCATGGTCGCTCCCCCTTAGTTAAGCGTAGCCTTTCCCTCGGTTTCAAACGGAAGTGTCGGCCTCGCGGTGAGGAGTGAGGCACCACGGGAGTTTCCGGTTCCTGCTGCGTACGGAGGAAGTCGTCAGAGTGTGGGGGCGGGGCCAATCTTCGCGCCCTCTGCACAGTCACGCCCCTTCTTTTCCCGCCTTTTCGCGCAGCAATGGCGGACCAAATGTACAGTTCGATATTTACAGTCAATAAATAGCACACAATACCCGTGATAACGGGCCTGCTCGTATCCTGTTCGTGACGCCAAATTCTGACTCACCGTAGTCGGGGGGACCACGTAGCGGGCGTTGTTTCTCCTCCAGTCACGGAACCACGCCTGCGGTAGTGTAGGCCCGGTGGTCCAGATCAATAGGGGAATGGCGGAACAGTAGGGGTGACTTGTCTTCGTGACGCCACCTGCGGGTGTTCTGGTAACCTTACCAGCGCTGTTCGGGTCTCCGGGGGATGTTATACAGCGAGATGGAACGCTCCCCACAGGATGAGCGGGAATCCCCGGAGCCGGGAGCTGCGCAAGATGTTGTGAGGCAGCTGCGGGATGCTGCGCGCTGAATCCAGGAGTAATGTACAACCACACAAAGTCTCTTTTAGGTACCTTTACTGGATGGTAGTCAGGTACACTCGGACCGGGATAGTGAAGTTGGCACTTCTGGAGTTTCACAGCAAGCAGTGTTAGGCTTCCTTTCTCTAGTTCTAGTGCTAAGGTCGGGTGGATGTGGAATCCCTCCGGACCGGGCAGTTTGTTCAATAGAACGGATTTCACCTGGTTGTCAGCACTGAGGGTACTGTAAAAGGGCGATGATAATTCTACCTTATTCCCTGGGCTCTCGCTGGTAGGTGCGACAGGTGAACAGGGGGCTAGACTCCCTGTGAGGTATGCTGGTTCTCTGTGATGGCTTGGTGGCTCTCACAGCTTCGGTTCCAGTAACCGGTTGTTAAGGAGAGAGTCGGAATAACTCTGTGTTCCTGAGAGGTGATTTCCTTCTTCCTCTTGTCCCAATTGCAGGGACCTCCACTTGCTAACAGGCTGATTGGGCCTAGTGTGTTCCTCATAGGGTGGAGGTTTCACACAGGCTGGCAGCTCTTGTAGCATCTACCACACTCTGAAGTTTCTCCCTCCAAGACTCTATTTATAGGGGAAACTGGCTCAAAGTGACCAGTGGAGCTCCCCCTAGAGGCTCGGGGTGAAACCAGGTGTTCTAAGTGTTGTTGTGCTTGTGGGTTGAGAAAAGAGGGCTATCCAAAAGCAGATCAGAGCTCTGGTGTATCAACAACAGGTAACATTGTCAAATGGTGAAATTGGCAGAGTAAGGGTCACATCCCATTCCAATTGTGGTACCACCCAGAAGTGAAATGATGATCTGGTGTCGAGCAGCCATAGGCCTCAGAGGGCAGGACTACCAAGCTGTAGTAGAACCTGTAATGTCTGACAGTAGTCCTACGCTCTTGACAGCCAGAGGGTTAGTCGACGTAAGAAAGGGGAGAGTCCCCGTACGCATATTAAATTATGGTGATGACGAAGTCAGACTGCCGAGATATGCAACTGTCGCAAAATTGTACCAAGTAAAAGATGATGCTGTGATTGATGTAAAATCCTCAAACCAAACAGTCACTGATGAACCCCCTCACTCCAAAGATCAGTTAGAGAAATGGTGTCAAGACCTCAGTGTAGGAACTGACAATACACCCTCTCACCAGAAAAATGGAGTATACCGGGTAGTTCGGGAGTATGAGCAAGTGTTCAGCAAACACCCACTTGACTTTGGGAGGGTTAAAGGGGTACAACATCATATCCCCACAAACAACCATGCGCCTATCAAAGAAAGGTACAGGCCTATACCACCCACTCACTACCAGAAAGCAAAAGAAATGCTTCAGGACATGAAGAATGCAGGAGTCATTAGGGATAGCTGTAGTCCCTGGGCCGCACCACTAGTCCTGGTTAAAAAGAAATATGGTAGTATGAGGATGTGCATAGACTATAGGCAAATCAACAAAGTCACACACAAGGATGCATACCCGTTACCACGCATAGAAGAGTCACTAGCTGCACTCAAATCTGCCAACTACTTCTCCACATTAGATCTTACTAGTGGGTACTGGCAGGTTGCCGTTGCAGAGGAGGATCGTGAGAAGACAGCCTTCACTACTCCTATGGGCTTATGCGAGTTCAACAGTATGCCCTTCGGTTTGTGCAATGCCCCAGGCACATTTCAGAGACTTATGGAGTGTTGTTTGGGCCACAAGAACTTTGAGACTGTCTTGTTACACCTTGATGATGTCATTGTCTACTCTCAGACCTATGAAGATCACCTCCAACACCTGAGTGAAGTGTTCGAGTCACTGTCCAAGTACGGGATGAAACTGAAACCGTCCAAGTGCCACCTGCTGAAACCCAAGGTCCAATACCTAGGACATGTGGTCAGCGCCGAGGGCGTAGCACCGGATCCGGATAAGGTCACCGTCATCAAGGCCTGGCCAGCACCAATCAATCACAAAGAGGTACGTCAATTTCTAGGACTGGTCGGGTACTACCGACGCTTCATCAAAGGCTATACCAAGATAGCCACACCCATGCAAGATCTCCTAGTAGGTCAATCCAAAAACGGCAAGATCAGGGGACCCCCGTTCCACTGGGGCCCAGAGCAGGACAAATCATTCCAAACGTTGAAAGATGCTTTAACTGGAGAAGAAATCCTGGCCTACCCTGACTACAATCTACCGTTTTTATTGTACACCGATGCAAGCAATGAAGGTTTAGGAGCAGTCCTATCTCAACGTCAGCAGGGCAAAGAAAAGGTGATAGCCTACGCCAGCAGAAAGCTCCGTCCCACCGAGAGGAACCCGGAGAATTACAGCTCCTTCAAGCTGGAGTTCCTGGCCCTGGTCTGGGCGATCACAGAGCGTTTCAAGCATTACCTGGCCTCCGCCCCGTTCACAGCTTTCACAGACAACAATCCTCTAACACACTTAGAGACTGCAAAGCTGGGAGCCCTAGAACAGCGTTGGGTAGCAAGACTCGCTAACTACGACTTCACTGTAAAGTACCGGGCAGGTCACAAGAACGGCAATGCTGATGCCCTGTCCCGAATCCCTCATCTTCCTGAAGAGGGAGAAGACATAGATGACCTTGATGAGATTGAATTACCTGCTTTCCACCGTTCAGGTACAGCAACATGTCATCAGAGAAACCAGACACGTGTAGAGAGGACCGTGAACCCGTTACCTCACCATGACTGGAAGGAGGCTTAAGCCAATGACCCAGATGTCAGCCTGGTAAGGGATCTGATCACTCAAGAACACGCCAACATGGACTCTGATGCCTCGCCGAATGCTAAACGCCTGTGGAAAGAGAAAGGAAGGTTATTTGTCTACCAAGGTAAACTATGCAGAAGATACCTCAATCCAAGAACCCATGAACTAATCTGGCAGATTGTAGTTCCCAAAACTGAAGTCCAGATGATCCTTGAAGCATACCATGATGATGCCGGACACTTTGGATGGAAGAAGCTGGAGAGACTCCTGAAGGATCGGTTCTACTGGGTCGGTATGAGAGGCTCCATTGACAAATGGTGTAAAAACTGTGGACCATGTCACCTTCGAAGGAAAGACCATCTAACTCAGAAAGCTCCGTTGCAACAAATTGTTACCACCAAACCTCTTGAAATAGTTGCTCTCGACCACGTGAAGCTTACCCCAAGTCGAACCGGGTACACCTACGCTCTCACCATCGTTGATCACTACTCAAGATTCTTGGTAGTCGTTCCAGTTAAGGATTTAACTGCTGAGGTAGCAGCCAAAGCGTTCCATAGTTACTTCTGTCGCCCCCATGGGTATCCAGACCAAGTCTTAACTGACCAAGGGTCAGCCTTCGAATCAGCTCTGTTCCAAGAATTCTTAGGGCTGTATGGGTGTAAGAAAATCCGCACAACACCTTATCATCCTCAGACGAAAGGTTTATGTGAAAAGATGAACCACATAGTCATTGACATGCTCAAGACCTTACCAGTTGAAGAGAGAAATCAATGGCCAGAGAAACTTCCAGATCTCGTGGACATCTACAACCACATACCTGTCAGTTCGACAAATTACACACCTGCCTACTTGATGAGAGCAAGACCAGGTAAACTGCCTATTGATTTGCAGATGGGAACCATCGAACGCACAGAAGACTCTTCTGATGAAGACTGGGTCAGCCAACGCCAAGAAAAGTACAGGAAAGTACAAGAAAGTGTTGAAAGAAACCTAGAAATCAGTAGAACCAAACAAGAAAAAGACTTCAACAAGCACTCCTCAGCTGAAACCGCTAGCTATAGGAGACGTAGTGCTAAAAAGAAAGCGAAAAACCAACAAATTTGATAAGAGTTGGGAATCCGTGCCCTACACCGTTATGCCGTCACACTATGACAACTCAAAAACTTGTGTTATCAGTAAAGACAATGGGAATACTATTGCAACTGTCTCAAGGGATCATTTGAAAAATGTCCGCCACAGTTAATCCCATACGCAACCAGTTACCCTGCAGTAACTAAAGATGACGAAACCAAAGAAAATCTAGTCCTAACAGACATTGGATACTTACCAGCTGACTGACCACAAATAGGTGAAGCATTCCTCATACCAGTTATGCATTTCTACCAACCTGTTGAAGATCAGCAACCTAATCCAATCCAACAAGTCCAACAAGAAGAAGTCCAAGTGCAAGAATTGCAGCCTGTTATCATGGAACCTGAGATTCCTGTAATCGGTCAACCTGCTAGTCCCACAGTAAGAGAAGCCATTCCTAATCAACTACCTACAGAGGTTAGTCCAGTTGATAGACTCCGCACTTACTATGGTCTACCACAAAGCAGAAGTAGAGAACCAATAACCTCTTCGTACACTACACCAACAGCTTTGGAAACACCCACACTACGCAGATCCACACGTAGTACATTAGGTCAACCCCCACACAAACTTGGAAAATGGGTTTAAAAATGTAGTGGAAAATGTAACCTGTAAGTGTTGTAAATATTAACCAGTTTTCAAAACCTGTAAAAAGTAGTGTACAGAAGGGTGGAGGAACTGGGCTCTGTCCCAAGTATACTAAGTTGGGGACAGAAAGCGCCTGGTAAGGTATAGAAGGTTAGTACCGGCCTCCCAAGTAGAGACACCCGTAGGGAATGTATAAAGTTACCGTGTATCCCTGGACTTTACCTTTTCCCCTTTTCATAAACTTTGGACAAATAGTCACAGGACTTGTGTGACCACTAACTTTACCTTTTTCCAGCCTGCGGCAGATGGACTAGTGCCGTACGGACTGCTTTTCACCTTTTTCACATTTTTCACTCCTTTTCAGTGATTTTTGTGTTTTCTTTAAGACTTTGTAAATTGAATGTTTATACAATGCTTAGTGTTAAGTTGTAAAAAGAACTTTTTGCTCAGCCGGGAGAACTGAGTTTAACTAAGGGGGAATGTGGCACCCTGGCACCTGTTGGGCACCACAGAAATCCTTAGGGCATGAATGGAGTATTAACAGCAAAGCAAAACCCACAAACACAACAACACTTAGAACACCTGGTTTCACCCCGAGCCTCTAGGGGGAGCTCCACTGGTCACTTTGAGCCAGTTCCCCCTATAAATAGAGTCTTGGAGGGAGAAACTTCAGAGTGTGGTAGACGCTACAAGAGCTGCCAGCCTGTGTGAAACCTCCACCCTATGAGGAACACACTAGGCCCAATCAGCCTGTTAGCAAGTGGAGGTCCCTGCAATTGGGACAAGAGGAAGAAGGAGATCACCTCTCAGGAACACAGAGTTATTCTGACTCTCTCCTTAACAACCGGTTACTGGAACCGAAGCTGTGAGAGCCACCAAGCCATCACAGAGAACCAGCATACCTCACAGGGAGTCTAGCCCCCTGTTCACCTGTCGCACCTACCAGCGAGAGCCCAGGGAAGAAGGTAGAATTATCATCGCCCTTTTACAGTGCCCTCAGTGCTGACAACCAGGTGAAATCCATTCTATTGAACAAACTGCCCGGTCCGGAGGGATTCCACATCCACCCGACCTTAGCACTAGAACTAGAGAAAGGAAGCCTAACACTGCTTGCTGTGAAACTCCAGAAGTGCCAACTTCACTATCCCGGTCCGAGTGTACCTGACTACCATCCAGTAAAGGTACCTAAAAGAGACTTTGTGTGGTTGTACATTACTCCTGGATTCAGCGCGCAGCATCCCGCAGCTGCCTCACAACATCTTGCGCAGCTCCCGCCTCCGGGGATTCCCGCTCATCCTGTGGGGAGCGTTCCATCTCGCTGTATAACATCCCCCGGAGACCCGAACAGCGCTGGTAAGGTTACCAGAACACCCGCAGGTGGCGTCACGAAGATAAATCACCCCTACTGTTCCGCCATTCCCCTATTGATCTGGACCACCGGGCCTACATTACCGCAGGCGCGGTTCCGTGACTAGAGGAGAAACAACGCCCGCTACATGTACCCCCCAGCTATGGTGAGTCAGGACACTCCTGCTGGTGTTGACCGATGTCAAACATCAAGAGCAGCATATCTTTCTGAAGCCAACATAATATTTCCACCTGCACCTCCCTCAGAGTCAATCAGTTTGTCATGTACAGTGCACCCTACTCCACCCTGTCTCAACACGGCAGCCAGCCCTCAGTCCCGCAGATGTGGTTAATAGAGATGAGCCACCACCCTAATGTTCGAATTCGATTCGATTAGTCGAATTTGAGATTTGTTTGTCGACTGTTCGTCGAATGTTCGACGGACAACGCGAACCCCACTTAAATCAATGGCAGGCTACAGAAAACACATAGAAAACACCTTCATATGGCTCCAAAAGCTGCCAAACTACTCAGAATGGACAACAAACACCACAAAAAGTGACAACAATTCAAACACAGTACAAATAGTCACAGGATAAGCGGCTTAAGTTTTCTACATTAAGTAAAAAGAGGTGGAAGAATAAAAGGAGAATGAGACACAGGTATGGACATATCACATCGTTCTTAAATCATGTAAAACATAGCAAGGGGACTCCAACAAGAATCCTTACTCCTTTCAAAGGGTCACACCTACAGCAAAATGGCATCAATTCTCCCAGACCCAAAATTGCTCAATGGCCCAGCTTACATGCATGGCACAGGGTCTGGAATAGGACCTGGCCTAGCATTTCATGGTTAAAGCTTGCTCAGCAACTAAATGTTTTGTTTAGTATTACAGTAAAAACTACAGTGGTAGGTCAGTGACCTGAATAGGCCTAGTAGGCCGGATCCCCTCGAAGCTCATGCAAGCGCTCCCATCAATGTTATGCCCCGCCACACACAGGTGGGACCACCATTACTTTTGTGGAGTACTATAGAAAAAACAGAGAGGTAGGTCAAAGACCTGTTTAGGCCTAGAAGGCCACATGAAGTCAAAGCTTGTGCAAGCGTTCCCATAAAAGTCATGCCCCGCCACACACAGGTGGGACCACCATTACTTTTGTGGAGTAATATAGAAAAAACAGAGAGGTAGGTATGAGACCTGTTTAGGCCTAGACGGCCACATGAAGTCAAAGCTTGTGCAAGTGTTCCCATAAAAGTCATGCCCCGCCACACACAGGTGGGACCACAATTAATTTTCTGTAGTAATACATGACTTCACAGAGAGGTAGGTCAGAGCCCTGTTTAGGCCTAGAAGGCCACATGAAGTCAAAGCTTGTGCAAGCGTTCCCATAAAAGTCATGCCCCACCACACACAGGTGGGATCACAATTAATTTTCTGTAGTAATGCATGAATTCACAAAGAGGTAGATCAGAGACCTGTTTAGGCCTAGAAGGCCACATGAAGTCAAAGCTTGTGCAAGCGTTCCCATAAAAGTCATGCCCCGCCACACACAGGTGGGACCACCATTACTTTTGTGGAGTACTATAGAAAAAACAGAGACCTGTTTGTGCCTAGTAGGCCGGATAAAATTAAAGGGAACCTGTCAGTGAATATTAGAGATGATCCACCACCCTAGTGTTTGAATTCGATTCGGTTTGTCAAATTATGGGTTTGTTTGTCGAATGTTCGTCAAATGTTCGTCAAACACCGTCGAATATCATTGAAAACAATGGCAGGAAAAAACAAACACATACTAACACATAGAAAACACATAAAAAACAACTTCTAAGGTGTCCAAAAGGTGACAAACTTCTCAGAAGATGCAACAAACACATGGAAAAGTGACAATTACATATAAAAATGCAAAAAGAAAAGAGATGGATGAGTAAAACGAGAAGGAGACACAGATATAGGCATGTCATGCCCTTCGAAAATCCGATTTTACTCCAGTATTTGTAAGGCATTAATTGCTTAATTTTTACTTTGGTTTCTGTAAGGCCTCGTGCAGACGATGAGTAATGCTTGATTTTTACTTCAGTATGTGTAACGCCATGTTCAGACGATGAGTATTTTGTGATGTTTTTCCTCACTATCTGTAAGGCCTTGTGCAGATGATAGGTATTGTGTCACATTTAGGGGACTACAAGAATAATCTCCTTTTTTGAAAAAATTTGGGCACAGACACCACTTAAGTGGCATCAATTGCACCACAGTTGCAAACTTTAAATGGTTACTTTTAGGCAAAACTCCACAAGGCTTTAGTCTCCAAAGGATGACACAAGGGTAGAAAAGTCCTTGCGGATCCATGCCTTGTTCATCTTTATGAATGTTAGTCTGTCCACATTCTGGGTGGACAGACGCGTGCGCCTTTCTGTCAGCACACCACCAGCAGCGCTGAAGACGCGTTCAGAGAGAACGCTGGCTGCGGGGCACGACAAGATCTCCAAGGTGTGAGTGGCAAGCTCAGGCCATTTTTCCAGTTTGGAAGCCCAAAATGAGCAAGGCTCCAGTTCCCCAGTCATTGCATCGATGTTAAGTTGAAGATATTCGTGTAACATCCGCTCCAGTCGTTGACTATGTGTCAGACTTCTCGTGTCTTCAGGCCTTGAAATTGATGGTCTGAAAAAGTCTTGAAATGAGGCCACAAAATTGCTGGTACCACCACCAGATACGGTGTTACTGGTACACTATGAGTGATGATGACGCGACAGTCCCACGGTTGACATGTTGGAACTGTGAGATTCACTCTGTCTACTACTACCACTGGTGGTTTGTGGAAAAGCCGATCTGAGATTATCGGCATTTCTGAAGCCAACAGCTTGCAGATGGTGAAATTCAAGCGCTTAGCTTTCTCATGGCTAGGAGGAAATGGCCTTTTACTTGTCCACATCTGAGGGACGGAGGGCTGGCTGCTGTGCTGAGACACAGTTGAGTATGGTGTCCCAGCAAACTGCTGGTCTGGGAGGGGGGTGCAGGCGAAGATGTAATGTTGCCTTTATCCAAAGGTGTTGCTCTCGATGTCTGAGAGAGCTCAACACCAGCAGCATTGTCCACTTGAAAACCAAGTGATGACCTGCCAATCATACCGGCCTGTTGCGGGTAAAGAGGTGGAAGGTGTACGTCCAAAAGCATGTGGGACAGCTGTCTCCACAGTCACAGACGATGAAGACCACATGGATGCACTTGATGGGGCAGACGGTGGTAGGCCCGCCCCATTAGCCCGCATTCTAGCACGGTGAGATTCCCACTGCGACTTGTGCTTCATGTCCATGTGGCGGTTCATACATGAAGTACTCTAGTGAGTTTTTGGCCTCTACTCAGAGATTGGTGACAAATCTTGCAGATGACATGAGTTGGGAGATCCTTGGCGATGTCAAAAAAGGCCCAGGCTACGCAATGCTTAGAGCCCATGCTAGCTGCAGAGCCAGCACGACGTCCGCTCAGAGGCAGAGTTGTGGCTGCGGATGCAGTTGTTGGCGTTCTTCCAGTGTTCCTTCTAAGTCCAGGAAGGTGCAACCTAACCTTGTCATCAGTAGCATCCTCCTCCACCTCCTGTGCTGACCTCATCGACGGGATGACTGTGGGTTGACAGTAAGTGGGACCTCCAACCTCATCATCATCCTCAGAGACTACCTCTTCCTGCCTTTGTTATGGCAAATAAATAGTTAATAATTTATATTAGTATGTAGTCATTCAGAAATCAAATCTTTCAGGTTTAAGGCCTGGTTGTAGGGAAAAAGCCTTGGCCTTGCACTTTCCCCTAGCTAAGCTCTCTCTCCTTCTTCCCTCCCACCTTTGGGTTTTCTCTGTCTCAGATTTTATATAAATGTTTTGATTTAGAGGTAGCCGTACTGAAACTCTTATCAGTATGTCTTCGGACTAAATGTTCACTTCAAGGCTAGTTAAACTAACTAACACGCAGAGAATGTAATTAAATATTTTTCAGAATAAAATGTATATTCAGCATAAAATGATGCAATTACCTAGAACCACCCTTAAGAAATGCCCCTTTAATGATGAGTATAAAACTGCTAACCACTCCCTTAATAAAGGTCTTTGTCATTAAGCTCTACATTGACAAGTGTGTCAGCGTGGATTCTTTATACATTGACGTGCACGCACCCAGACAAAGCATCCAATTTGCCAGCAGACAATTAAGATGACAGCCTCACCCGAAAGGTATGGGGGCATCCATAACAGCTGGTGCCCAATGTGCTAGGACGAGATGTCCAGGGGACGACAGCCACAACTGAACCTTCATTCCCAGGACGGACCATACACGAGGGGTAGACCTGCAGGCTACAAAGAGGTAAGAAAATTATTTATCTTACCTAAGACCCTCCTGTATCTCCGTGTGCAGGGATGATGAAAGTAGCTGGCTGTCAGACTCGGACATAGATGACTGGATCTGAGAAGTCCTAGCCCTTGTAACCCGGTCCTGAGAATTCCTTAATTGTCTGCTTATTTGTGTTCTTGCAACCTGATCCTGAGTTTATCTGTGTTCATGTCAGTGCTATCATTGGTACAGTTTCAGTACATAGAAAACATAGAAAGAGAGAAAGCACGGAGAATGGAGAGACGGGGCTGAGTGGGGAAATTCTGTTTCCCTGGTTCTTCAGCTCTATTCCCAGGAGATAGAGCTGATGGCAGATCGACCTCTAATAGGGTTGATGGTTTGTCAACCCCTGGTGTAAGGGGGGCCGATGGTTTATTTCACTACTGGTGCTCCAGCCTCTGATATGGCTGGTGGTTTGTTCACCCCGCGCGCGCAAGCTAAGGACGGAGTGTAGTCCTGGCTGCGGTGGTGGACGTGTACGTAATTTACGTAAATTTTGGTAGTGAGGAGATTGTTCCGTTCTCTCCAGATGGCGTGCCGCTTGTGTAAACAAGATATAGAGTTAGCAATTACGGCCGCTGGCTGGATAATAAATAGTGTTACTGACGTGCCATATGCACGGGAAGAAACTGGTTATATAGCAATCCCTGGCACTTCTCCAGTACTCAAGGTGTTCAGACAGAATATACATGCCCAGTTAACGGTAGTCATATAAGGAGTCTGTTGCAAGAAGTATATGTAAGAAAGACCCAGTTGTTGCCCCACTGAGCTGTAGAGGGGGCCGACACAGTTTGATGTTTTATTTGTTTTATCTGTTTGGTGACCACCATTCCAGTCCCAGTCCTCAGACTGACTCTGACTGACTGATTCCAGTGACGCAACCATTTCCAGTCCTCTGACTAACTGCCTTCCTAACACCACTGACTGGTTTCCATAATGTGCACACAGGGTAAGCAAGGTGTGAAGCTTGCTATTTCTACTGACTTGGTTACAGACCAATTTCACCTCTCTTCCCCCCTCCCAAGGTTTAGAGTGTTCAGAATAAACTTTAATGCCCGGCTCACTGAAGGTATCCCAGTTGACTCCCCTTTATACAACCCTGCTGACAGTGGTAGTCTTGAGGGTGGACAGTTATAGCCAAGATAGAAACATAGAGACTTGGGTTTAAGCTATAATATGGGTGTT
Source organism: Allobates femoralis (assembly GCA_033576535.1). NCBI lineage: Eukaryota > Metazoa > Chordata > Amphibia > Anura > Aromobatidae > Allobates > Allobates femoralis. The sequence continues at coordinate 365,857,568 of JARQOC010000003.1, forward strand.
AATCAGTCAAAGCCTCAGCAAGTTACCTACCTTGTGGCAGAGAGGAAAGCGGGAAATGCCTAGATGGGTAAATTGGGTTGTTTTGATATGGCCTGTTGGAGGCAATTCATCCATGTGAATGAACAGTGGATTCAGAGGCACAGATACAGGTACCAGGTAGAGTCCTGGATCTGGGCTTCTGAGCGCCACAATCTATAGATTATAGATAATGGTAACAATTAATTTGGACATAAAATAGACCAAAGCATTTCCACTATCACCTGTACCTACATACTTCTGTCCTTGCACCCAGAAAATGAACAAGTACAATTAATCATCCACACCAGACAGACCAACTTGTTTACAGGTAACACTGTCTTTGTTGGGGTTTTTGTTTGAGGAGAGATGCAAAGTGGGGAAGAATAAGTTATAGGTTGACTTGATTATTATTATAGGTGACTTGATTATTGCATCTCTACTCAATCAAAACACATCACAGCTAACAGTCTCCCTCCGTCAGGAAAAGAAAAAAAAAAAAAACGGCCATTAATATGGTCCGTGAAAGAGAAGGGAGAAAGTATGTTAAAAATGCAAACAAGCAATTAGAAGGCTTTGAGTACGTTAAAGGAGACGTAGGGTGCTGTAATGCTATATGGTTATGTGTCTATAACGTTAGGTGGCTATAACCACCATAGGAGGCTGTGAATGGTACACATAGTGTTGAATGAAGCTGTAATCGGGGCCCCTGTGTATACTGTATGTATGCTGAGATGTGAGATGTAATGTCAGGGTTGATTTTTGTCTCGTCTATAGGTGACTGTATGTTTTGATGTTTTGTATCACGCGTGATGTGAAGCAGGTGTGTAGTATATGTTTTTTTTGGGTTATACATGTTGCCAAGCAATTCCCTAGGGAGAACGCGACCTGATAATGTGTGTGTGTTCCCCTTGGCATATTCATGGTGTTGATATTCTGCCAGTGTTGATTCATTCCAAGGTTAGAACTGTCCGCAGATATTTCCCCCTCCCATCAGGTACTATAGGGGAGGGGGGAAGGAGCGAGTCTGCGGGTTCATTTTTACGTGCAGGAATGAAAAAATCATCTTTCTATAAGTTTAAATAGTAGGCAGGAATTTCTTTTCATTTTTAGCTGTGAACATTAATGGTACCTTTACACGCCGCCACAGGATGGTGGCAACAACCGGGTACATGAAAGAAATGTATCTTGCACCACCAAATCAACCCGAGGTAGCGGCGTGTGAAGACGGTTGTTGCCACCCGTCAGTGGAGGCACCTATTTCAGAGCACTGCCCTAAAACAGGTGGTTACCAAGCCGATGGTTGCGGCCTGTATCGGCGTGTAAATAAGGAACAGAAGGGTTGTTTCTATACCATGCTATGTACCTGGTATGTACCTGGGGCGTGACACAGGCTCCGGGAAACCACGCCCCATCAGCGATCATTGGAGGAAGCTCCTGCGTTATGATTGGTTGTCGCTGCATAGGGCGGCATATTTAAGGAGCTGACCAGTCACACTACACAATTGCTCGAGCGTCATGTATTAATCAGCCTCCTGCGCTGCCTGGCCAATCATGATGTTATTGCTTTGTCCTATCAGCGTACGGAATTCTCGTAATCCACAATTGTGGCACGCCTATGTGTTGTCCCTGCTGCACCAGGTCCGCCCATATTAGCTTGTTGTAGCGGTGTGTAAATGAGGTAAGGTGCTCTGCAGAAGGTATCTTGAGACACCCGGCGGTGTATCCAGAGATAGATGTAACCTACCGTAGTGCACCTTGTTGCGGCGTGTAAAGGTGGTGCGATTACCATTTGTGCGTGCTCGTGCACGTGAAGTAGCCGGTTGTTGCCACCATCCTGTGGCGGCGTGTAAAGGTACCATAAGAGTCATAATTGTTTACTGTGTATTTAGTTGGAAGCTAGTAATATTGCCTATTATTGGACGCAATAATAGTTATTTTGAACAGTTTTTGTACATTCCTGCTTGAGGTCCTACAGAATTAGGTTTTACTGACTTTCATACAGGGATTATTCTATTTTATTGAGTCATACTGACACACTGTCTTCTTGTTTGTGTTGTGTTAATATTCTTTAGACACTAAGATAACTATTCGGGATAATTTTTGTATGTTTCTGTCTGAATTTTACAGAGGAACAATATTGTTTTAGAAGACGCATTGAGAACAGATGATAATACTTAGTATATGTGTGTTAAATCTTCAGATTCTAATCCCATTGTTTTCTAAAGTTGTTTTTTTGTTATGGCGCTGGATCCAGGTGGCGGATGGACTTGTTTTCAGATTCAGATAGAAAACCTCAGCTCAGAGTGTCCCTCCCCCATCTTAGGAATGTAAGACTCAGAGGACGTTTTGCCCGTCAGAACTTCCTGTGGCAGCCATCTTGACCACCCAAAAGGCCTGTTAACAATGAGACTACATCACAGTTAGTTCCACTACCAGTTTATATATCCAGTTATGATTATACAAGAATAATGTATATACCTGTATATCTTTACTCTGATATCTTCTCATTCCCTCATGCGAAGGGGGGATGGAGACATATATGGAGAAATATATGGGGTTTTTGGTTAAGCATAAAACAGTCATAGTTTATAAATATAGCGCCAATGGAGACATTTATAACAGAATTTAAATGGGTTTTTGGTTAAGCATAAAATAGTTATAGTTTATAGCTATCAATATAATTAGTAGAGAATTGTAATAAGAATTTTGTGAATAAGTTTTTTCAGATTCTTTGAAACTAATGCAGATTGAGTGTTTTATTTCAGATGTACGTATAGGAGAGATGATCTTACACTGGACACCGGTAGGATCCTCGCATGAGGTAATCAGAGCAATTGATTCTGAATTTTTGCACTTTTGTGAGCAGGTGGAGTTTCTTCTAGGTACAACAATTCTTACAAAAACGGTAAGCATACAAAATGCAGAATTGGTAAATCACGGTGAGGAAGACACCATTTTGCCAGTCTAGGATGGTATAATCATGCTGACAGTCACTACAGGTGACCCCTACAGGTAGAGGGCAAGGTACAATTTGACGTTAAAATAAAGTTAGCCTAGGTAGTGGCGGGAGGTCATCCATCCCAGCCTTCTTACGTCTGGCTGCCTAAGCACCCCTTCGGTATCGGACTGCCCGGACAGAACTAAATAAATACTAAAGGAACAAAAAGGGAGTTGTGCTGAAGGATGGGAAAAAGGACAGGCCATGATGACGTCTCTCTTCAACAGAAGTTAGAATAGTCTTTGCTTGGCCCCACATACACCTCAACATGTCACGAGTGTAGTCAGATGAATACTGCCTGGTTCGCTCCTGGTTACAGGTAAGGCCTCGTGTACAATCCTGCATTATTCTCACGCACAACACAACTAAGAAAGGTAAGAATATTAAGCAGCAGCCGCTCCACAAGCTTTAAGAATTGCAAATAGGGTTCGGACAAGGAGAGAAAAGTTATAAACATGTCCTAGTAGGTGTGGATCTCTCTCTCCTATATAAAATACCATAAGATGTCTAATATATTGGTTAAGAATGTTCTGAAGCAGAGTGAGTAGGTAAATGTGTAAATATACATGTAAAAAAGAATATGGTAGTTGTATCTACTTATATAATTGGCAGTTGGGAATTCGGGCACTGTAGCCGAATCCCAAGATGCTTTGCGGTACTGCGAGCGATGACACGCAGCGTCATCGCGAGCCGCAGCCGCACTACTGTAAAAAAAAAAAAAAATTTCCTCACCTCTCCCCGAGCCCCCGCCGTCTCCCGCCGTCTTCCTCCAGCCTCCCGGTGGCTCCCCCAGGCTCCCGGTGCCTGCAGAGCTCTTCTACACCAGTACAGGACCTGCAGTGATGTCAGAGTCACGTGACACCAGCTTACTCTATGGTAACCGCGGGTCACGTGACTCTGACATCACCGCAGGTCCTGAACTGCAGTAGAAGAGCTCTGCAGGCACCGGGAGCCACCGGGAGCTCGGGGTGAGGTGAGCATAAACTTTATTTACATTTTTTTAACCCCTGCCTTACTCTGGCTGTCTCATGTCTCTGCACACTCTGCCTGTCTCATGTCTCTGCACACTCTGCCTGTCTCATGTCTCTGCACACTCTGCCTGTCTCATGTCCTGCACACTCTGCCCGTCTCATGTCTCTGACCTCTGTCATGTCTCATGTCTCTGCACACTCTGTCTGTCTCATGTCTCTGCACACTCTGTCTGTCTCATGTCTCTGCACTCTGTGTCATGTCTCTGCACACTCTGTCTGTGTCATGTCTCTGCACACTCTGTCTGTGTCATGTCTCTGCACACTCTGTCTGTGTCATGTCTCTGCACACTCTGTCTGTGTCATGTCTCTGCACACTCTGTCTGTCTCATGTCTCTGTACACTCTGTCTGTCTCATGTCTCTGCACACTCTGTCTGTGTCTTGTCTCTGCACGCTCTGTCTGTGTCATGTCTCTGCACGCTCTGTCTGTGTCATGTCTCTGCACACTCTGTGTCATGTCTCTGCATGCTCTGTCTGTGTCATGTCTCTGCAGCTCTGTCTGTGTCATGTCTCTGCACGCTCTGTCTGTGTCATGTCTCTGCACGCTCTGTCTGTGTCATGTCTCTGCACGCTCTGTCTGTGTCATGTCTCTGCACGCTCTCTGTATCAGTCTCTGCACACTCTGTCTGTGTCATGTCTCTGCACACTCTGTCTGTGTCATGTCTCTGCACACTCTGTGTCATGTCTCTGCACACTCTGTGTCATGTCTCTGCACACTCTGTGTCATGTCTCTGCACACTCTGTCTGTGTCATGTCTCTGCACACTCTGTCTGTGTCATATCTCTGCACACTCTGTCTGTGTCATGTCTCTGCACACTCTGTCTGTGTCATAGTCTCTGCACACTCTGTCTGTGTCATGTCTCTGCACACTCTGTCTGTGTCATGTCTCTGCACACTCTGTCTGTGTCATGTCTCTGCACACTCTGTCTGTGTCATGTCTCTGCACACTCTGTCTGTGTCATGTCTCTGCACGCTCTGTCTGTGTCATGTCTCTGCACGCTCTGTCTGTGTCATGTCTCTGCACACTCTGTGTCATGTCTCTGCACGCTCTGTCTGTGTCATGTCTCTGCACAGCTCTGTCTGTGTCATGTCTCTGCACACTCTGTGTCATGTCTCTGCACACTCTGTGTCATGTCTCTGCACACTCTGTCTGTGTCATGTCTCTGCACCTCTGTGTCATGTCTCTGCACACTGTCTGTGTCATGTCTCTGCACACTCTGTCTGTGTCATGTCTCTGCACACTCTGTCTGTGTCATGTCTCTGCACACTCTGTCTGTGTCATGTCTCTGCACACTCTGTCTGTGTCATGTCTCTGCACACTCTGTCTGTGTCATGTCTCTGCACACTCTGTCTGTGTCATGTCTCTGCACACTCTGTCTGTGTCATGTCTCTGCACACCTCTGTTCATGTGTCATGGTCAGTCTCTGCACACTCTGTCTGTGTCATGTCTCTGCACACTCTGTGTGTCATAGCTCTTGCCTGTGTCATGTCTCCCTGTCAGCTCTGCCCTGTGTCATGTCTCTGCACACTCTGTCTGTGTCATGTCTCTGCACCTCTGTCTGTGTCATGTCTCTGCACCTCTGTCTGTGTCATGTCTCTGCACACTCTGTCTGTGTCATGTCTCTGCACACTTCTGTAGCTTCTGTTGTAACTTGTGTCATGTCTCTGCACACTCTGTCTGTGTCATGCTCTAGTCTGTCATGCTTGCACACTCTGTCTGTGTCATGTCTCTGCACACTCTGTCTGTGTCATGTCTCTTCACACTCTGTCTGTTCATGTCTCTGCACACTCCTGTTGTCATGCTCTCAACTCTGCACTCTGTCTCTGTCATGTCTCTCACACTCGTCTGTGTCATGTCTCTGCACACTCTGTCTGTGTCATGTCTCTGCACACTCTGTCGTGTCATGTCTCTGCACACTCGTCTGTGTCATGTCTCTGCACACTCGTCTGTGTCATGTCTCTGCACACTCTGTCTGTGTCATGTCTCTGCACACTCTCTGTCATGTCTGCACACCCTCTGCATGTCTCTCACATCTTCTTGTCATGTCTCTCACACTACTGTGCTGTCTCATCTCTCCTCAACGTCATCCTGAACTGTCTGTTCATTGACTCCTCACACCTCTGTGTGCATCGTCCTGCACACCTCCGTCATGCACTGAACTCTGGTCATTTCCTCACACTCTGTACATGTCCTGAACTGCTGTTCATTCCTTATCTCTCGCTCACCACTGAAGTCATACTGTGTCATTCTCCTCACCCCTCCACCACTGAGCCGCATCTCTCCTCAACCCTACACCACTGAGCCGCTTCTCTCCTACCCCTCACACACTGAGCCGCTTCTTCTCTCACCCTCCATACTGCGTCTCTCCACCTACACACTGAGCCGCTTCTCTCCTCACCCCTCCACCACTGAGCCGCATCTCTCCTCACCCTCCACCACTGAGCCGCATCTCTCCTCACCCCTCCACCACTGAGCCGCATCTCTCCTCACCCCTCCACCACTGAGCCGCATCTCTCCTCACCCCCCTCCACCACTGAGCCGCATCTCTCCTCACCCCTCCACCACTGAGCCGCATCTCTCCTCACCCCTCCACCACTGAGCCGCATCTCTCCTCACCCCTCCACCACAGAGCTGCATCTCTCCTCACCCCTCCACCACTGAGCCGCATCTCTCCTCACCCCTCCACCACAGAGCCGCTTCTCTCCTCACCCCTCCACCACACAGCCGCATCTCTCCTCACCCCTCCACCACACAGCCGCATCTCTCCTCACCCCTCCACCACACAGCCGCTTCTCTCCTCACCCCTCCACCACAGACACCCATCTCTCCTCACCCCTCCACCACAGAGCCGCATCTCTCCTCACCCTCCACCACAGAGCCACATCTCTCCTCACCCCTCCACCACAGAGCCGCATCTCTCCTCACCCCTCCACCACAGCCGCATCTCTCCTCAGCCCTCCACCACAGCCGCTTCTCTCCTCGCCCCTGCACCACAGAGCCGCATCTCTCCTCACCCCTCCACCACACAGCCGCATCTCTCCTCACCCCTCCACCACAGACACCCATCTCTCCTCACCCTCCACCACTCTGCCGCATCTCTCCTCACCCCTCCACCACAGAGCCGCTTCTCTCCTCACCCCTCCACCACAGAGCCGCATCTCTCCTCACCCCTCCACCACACAGCCGCATCTCTCCTCACCCCTCCACCACAGAGCCGCCTCTATACTCTACTACCCACAGAGCCGCCTCTATTCTCTGCTACCCACAGAGCCGCCTCGATACTCTGCTAGCCACAGAGCCGCCTCCATACTCTGCTACCCACAGAGCCGCCTCGATGCTCTACTACCCACTGACCCGCCTCTATACTCTGATACCCACTGACCCACCTGTATACACACAATTCATTTCACCGTGCTCCCGATGCAATTGCATCGGGCCTTTTTACTAGTAATAAATAATTGGAAGTTTTCCCAGATATCCAGTTACCTTTTTGACCTGTTTTTCAGAAAAGCAGAAGAGACCACTGATAAGTATACAGTAATTATAATGTCTAATGTTATACTATATGTTATATTTGTTTGGCTTTACATTGTATTATATTGTTTTATTTGTGCTCTGACAGACCTTCTGAGACCTGTTTCAATTACGGACTATTGACAGTGTATCTAGTTTATGAGATTTTTATGGTTGAAAATGTTGTCCAGGTAATAGATTCCCCGAGATAGGTTTTTCTTATGTTTTGACACTTATAAAGGGCTTGTCTAACATGTATTTTTGAGCTTTCTCTCCCCTTTAACATGCAGCTACTGTGGACCGAAGTCGCTTCCCACAGTCTGGAGATGGAAATGATGGTCAGAAGAAACGTCAGAAATTCTGCGGATGACTGAGACAGCTGAAGAGCTCAAATGGCAGCCCAACTAGATCCAAGATCTACACTACAAGGCAGACGAGCACAGGAGAACTACCGAATGTCTCTTACTACAGACACTGGCCTACATGCGATGGATATAAACATCCCAAGGGACACTGACCGCTTAGGACACCTTTATTTTTTGAATATCAGGGATTGACTTATTTTAGATAAGACTGAAGTTTCCACCAGCAACATTGACTTGGTACGAGACCATGTTGTCCTGAATTAGATCGTAGTGAGGACCGACTTATGGAGAATGTCAAATATAATGACTAACAGTTGAGTGATAATTATGACCGGTATTTGATTGCGGCATTCGTATAGTTTCCTTGTTTGCCATGGTTTGTGAGTGTTTGTGTCCATTCGATGGTGTAATGGGCAGACAGCTGTGGGGAATCCGGTGAAGTGGTGTAGGAAGACCGGCTCCGTCAACTAGGGGAGGAGAATGTACCTGAGTAGGTCTGTGTGCATGCTCTTTGGTTGGAGCATTCACTCATTGCCATGGGAAAAGGGAACTGTGGGAGCAGCATTCATTTTTATTATATTTAGAATCTATTTTAGTAAATATAATCTCCATATTTTTGCGTGTATAACTTTTACTATGTATTTCAGTAGTATTAAAAAGAGAGGTGAGACATCATCTTAGAAAACAGTTTAGGGTGCGGCAAGACCAATTACAAAGGCGTTACGATTGTCATTGTGGTTAGATGTTATGGTTGTCTCAATATTGGTGAATATTTTCACTTTCCCACTTTTCTCTACCTTTCCCCTTCTGTCACCTAGGGCGAGGATTTTGGGTAAGATTTTGAATGTCTCCAAATGGAGGAATGTTATGGCAAATAAATAGTTAATAATTTATATTAGTATGTAGTCATTCAGAAATCAAATCTTTCAGGCTTGAGGCCTGGTTGTAGGGAAAAAGCCTTGGCCTTGCACTTTCCCCTAGCTAAGCTCTCTCTCCTTCTTCCCTCCCACCTTTGGGTTTTCTCTGTCTCAGATTTTATATAAATGTTTTGATTTAGAGGTAGCCGTACTGAAACTCTTATCAGAATGTCTTCGGACTAAATGTTCACTTCAAGGCTAGTTAAACTAACTAACACGCAGAGAATATAATTAAATGTTTTTCAGAATAAAATGTATATTCAGCATAAAATGATGCAATTACCTAGAACCACCCTTAAGAAATGCCCCTTTAATGATGAGTATAAAACTGCTAACCACTCCCTTAATAAAGGTCTTTGTCATTAAGTTCTACATTGACAAGTGTGTCAGCGTGGATTCTTTATACAGTGACGTGCACGCACCCAGACAAAGCATCCAATTTGGCAGCAGACAATTAAGATGACAGCCTCACCCGAAAGGTGTGAGGGCATCCATAACACCTTGACCGACAACTAAATTTGTCAATCAAATCCGGTATCTGAGTCTCATCAGCATAATCCTCCTGGTGTCCACCTGCAGTATGTACTGTTAGGGAATGAGGGTCTGCATAAAGGTCAGAAGCTTCTTCATCTGGGCCTGGGTCTGACTCACAAAGCTTCTGGGCATCAGGGCAGATCATTAACTCGTCTGGATTCACTTCAGCTTTGGAGCAGACCTCTGATTCCCAGGCTATTGTGTGACTGAACAGTTCTGCAGACTCAAACATGTCTGTTACCCCAGACTGAGTAGGGCAGCTGGACACTTGGGAGCTTGGAGTAATCAAGTGTGATTGGTCTGACACCTCAGATGACTGGAGGGTTTGTGATGTAGAAGATGAGGTGGAGGAGAGGCCACTTGATGGAGCACTTGAGACCCATTCAAGCACCTGCTGTTTTTGTGCCTCACTCCCAAGTGGTATCAATGGTCGTGTCCGTAAGAAAGGGATCATATCCGATTGGCCACGGAAAGAAGTAGACATCTTACTTTGGCTGGAAGATTGTCTATCTTCAGCAGATGTTAATGTAGCTTTAGCATCTACCCCGCGAACACAAACTTTTTTTCCCTTTCCACCACGCCTTCTCCCATTTCCACCAGCAGCAGGCCTTTTGCCACTCATTTTGTATGTGAAAAAATTGGGAGCAGTACAGTTGTTTTACCAAAAAAAGGTGAATGTCAATCAAGCAGAGGTGACTGAACCAACACTGCTACTACGCCCAAAGTGAGACCTGAACAAGGTGCAGTTAAAAATTAGTAGGAAGTACACTGGCGGTGTAGTAGATTGTATTACAAGTGGCCTTCACTAATAGTTTTTGGCAGGCTGCGACTTGACCAGAAGTCAGATGTGGCCAAGGTGCAGTTTAAAATTAGTAGGAAGTGCACTGGCGGTGTAGTAGATTGTATTACAAGTGGCCTACACTAATAGGTTTTGTCACGCTGCGACTTGACCAGAAGTCAGATGTGGCCAAGGTGCAGTTTAAAATTAGTAGGAAGTACACTGGCGGTGTAGTAGATTGTATTACAAGTGGCGTACACTAAGTTTTTGTCACGCTGCGACTTGACCAGAAGTCAGATGTGGTCAAGGTGCAGTTAAAAATTAGTAGGAAGTACACTGGCTGTGTATTAGATTGTATTACAAGTGGCCTACACTAATAGTTTTTGTCATGCTGCGACTTGACCAGAAGTCAGACGTGGCCAAGGAGCAGTTAAAAATTAGTAGGAAGTACACTGGCGGTGTAGTAGATTGTATTACAAGTGGCCTACACTAATAGTTTTTGTTATGCTGCGACTTGACCAGAAGTCAGATGTGTCCAAGGTGCAGTTAAAAATGAGTAGGAAGTACACTGGCGGTGTAGCTTTTCACAAGTGGGCTACACTACTGTGTAAATCACACTGCTATTAGTCCGAACAAATTGCTGAGACTAGCAGCAGCAAAAAAATGCCTACTTAAGACAGGTGGTGTAGCTTTCTTAACAGCAGTGCTACACTACCTGCCCTAAAGGACTCCCAGTGCTAGATGTGGCCAGATGCTGTGAAAATGACTTGTACAGCACTCTGGCACACACCTGCCTGGCAAAAACTAATAGGAACTGCTCTAACCTAGCCCAAAGGGCTGTAATTAAAACTAGTCCCTGCTTCTATGGAGTAGATTTGAAAAAGGGCTGTTACAGACCTAGTCCTTAGTCCCTACTCCCTACTCCTATGATGTAGCTCTTACAAGAGCTGATTCTGCTAACATTCGCACCCTCCACCCAGCCCCTAGTCCCTAAACCTATCTATCTAACTATGTATTAGCTCTGTAGCTGAATGGGATAGTAGAAATCTGAGTTTTGACTGTATGGCGCCCACAGCAGCAGCGGTGCCATCTGACACACATCTACAGCAATGAGCAAATGGTGGCGTAGAAGAAAATGGCCGTGTCGTATAGGGCAAGGACATGTGACATACACAGCCAATGATGGCTTGCTTGTGCAAAACATGCCCTTTACTGTTTCACTGTGATTGGCTCAAAGCCTGCACTGCCCCACTCTACATGCGGTCTGGAGAAAGAAAAAAAAAAGTGCTCCATCACTTCAGCAGCACTGATCTGTACCCCGCCCAATCCCCCTTCCCCCACACACACTATACACTGAAAATGGATATTACGATTGAAGATCAGTATTAGTGTGAAAAGCCAGGTATGCTTTTGGTGACCGAAGCTTATCGAACATAACCTCGAACTGCCGAATTTGAAGCTAATTGTTCTAATTTGACGAATGACTCGAACACCGCCCAAAACAGGTCGAATTTGAGATTGCAAACCTTTTGAATCGAACATCGCTCATCTCTAGTGGTTAAGTAAACTACCATTTCCTCCTACCTATGCCAAAGCTAAGAGCTTGAATTTCACCATATCCAAGCTGTTGGCTTTGGTTATTGTGCCTTTCCACCTGGTGGATCTAGAGGGTTTTCGAAAACTAATGGACATTGCAGTCCCCCAGTACCAGTTACCCATTGCCCTACTTACCGAAGAAAGTTGTGCCTGCACTACACCAGCATGTCGCAGACAACATTACCGCCTCCTTGAGATGTCAGTGACAGGGTGCATTTCAACACTGACACCTGGATGAGTAAGAATGGCCAGGGTCGTTACATGCCGCAGAATGGGTACTGGGTGACTTTGGTGGCTGTGGGGGAAGGGACTATTCTACAAGTCTTGACATCCCCATGGCTTGGGAATCAAACCTCTGTATTTACCTCTTCCTCCACTGCTTCTGCCTCCTCCACCTCCTCTACAGCCTCCACCTGCACCCAAAACCTCTCCCTTAATATGACACACCTTTCAACTGTGCAGAAGGAATGCACCACACCTCTTTTCTGCGCTGCCAGCAGGGCTCAATGTGATCAGGCTGTGTTTACATTAAAATGCCTGGGAAATGTCAGTCACCCAGCTGGAGAGTTGTGGTCAGCTTTGGAGACTGAGTTTGATCAATGGCTGTCTCAACTGAACCTGCAGCCAGGGAAGGTAGTGTGCGACAATGCTGCGAACCTGAGTGCAGCCCTACGCCAGGGCAAGGTCACGCACATGCCATGCATGGCTAATGTCCTCAAACTAGTTGTTCAGCAATTTCTAGGCCACTATTCCAGCCTAGATATGCTGCTGCAGAGGCCTCGGTCTCTGTAGAGGGCTTTTCTCTCTGTAGCTCAATGAATTGCATTGCTACAGTAGTCTTTCAGCCTTCTGGTTAACCGTCTGATATGCGATGTGCCAACACAATTACATTCTGTACTTGTTGAAGTGACTGTGGCAGAAGCGACGAGCTCTGGTTCAGTTTGCCATGACATATAGTCTGGGCCAACATGATCTAAAGGTAGGTCAAATCACGCTGGCGGAGTGGGCACAGATCAAGGACCTCTGCACCCTTCTGCACAGTTTTGAAATGGCTATTCAGATGTTTAGCACTGACAATGCCATTATCACCATGACTATTTTGGTTTATCTACATACTGGAGCACATTTTGCCAATGACCAGTGTGCGGAGTCAGGTGGTGATCAAAAACAGGAAAAATACAGGACTGTGTTCGGTTCGGAGGAGACATCCAGACAGTGATTGCTAGCATGGCTTTTTATTTCATCTGACACGTTTCGGAGCCAGACCCAACTCCACTATAGTGTGCTCCCTGAGGAAGGAGTGGGGTCTGTCTCCGAAATGCGTGGGATGAAATAAAAAGCCACTTGCTACCAACCACTGTCTGGACGTCTCCTCTGTTGGCAGCGCGGGTCCGGAGAACACAGTCCTGTATATTTCTTCTTTTACCATGGTTTCCGTTGATGTGTGGACCTTGCAGCAGCCATTTTGTGTACATGCTGGTTGTGTGCTACACAACCTTTCCAGGTGAGCAATGACCACCTATTCCTTGTATTTCTTATTGAGGATCCTTAAGACCCTATTGCGCTCTCTTTCCTTTCAGGTTCCCGAAAAAAAAAAGGAAGAGGAGGAAGTAGAGGAGGAGGAAGATGCAGAAGGGATAACAAGATCTGAAAGTTCCAGACTGTTGTCAGCATGGACGGCTGATGGAAATGGAGGGTGGAGTAGAGCATCGATGAGGGCTCATGGTAATAGGCAAACTGTTCAATAAGGTGCAGGAGCTGAGGAAGAAATGTAGGAGGAAGAGGTGATGGGCATGTCAGAGTTTGCAGATGAGGGAGATATTGATCACCTTTCTGCACCTTGTGTGAGGTTGGTGGGAGAAGGTGGAGGAAGCAAGCAAGAATATTACCCCACTGCACCAACACAACAAGGACTTCGGCCTCATGGATGTGCAAGATACATGAGCGCATTCTTGCTGCACTGTCTACAACATAATCCCTTGATTGTTAGGATTCAAAGTAATGCCGACTACTGGGTTGCCACACTATGATATTCTCAATACAAGATTAAATTTAGCCAAATGCTTCCCGCTCTGGAAAGGGATGAACGCATGCAGGAGTATCACAAGAAGCTTTTAGACAATCTTAGCACTGCTGATGCCATGAGTGTGGACCTGGACCCTTGTGCATTTTGGGCTTTAAAAATGGAAACGTGGCCAGGGCTCACCACTCATGCCTTGGAGATTTTCTCATGCCCGGCAGCCAACACTCTCTCAGAACATGTCTTCAGCGCTGCTGGTGGTGTCCTGACGGATAAGCCTATACAGCTGTCCACCGACAGTGTAAACCGCCTACATTTTATCAAAATGAACAAGTCATGGGTCTCCAAGGACTTTTAAACCCCAGTGGCAGACTGGTGAAACTAGGTGATTTTGTACTTTTCTGTGTGCTGCATTCATTTCACCATTATAATATTTCAACTCTCGGGCAATTGATGCCACTTTGCTGTGGTCTGACACTAATTTTTAGAAAAGTGGGGCCTTGTTGTCGCTGTGTGGTGCATGACTTGAGCAGGGCTCTCTGAGCACAATACCTACTCCTGACATGCTTGCAACTCTTCCTGAATAATCAACCTTGAAATGCTGGATGTAGGCCTCCTGCCTTGCTGCCATTGTGGCCCAATACCAAATCTATAAGATGAATGACATTTTGCTGTCGTCTGACGTTAAATTTTGGAAAAGAGGGGACTCATCTTGAGGTCTCCTTGCTGTAAGGTGCATGACTTGAGCAGCTTTCTCTGAGCACAATACCTACTCCTGTTATGCCTGGACCTCTTCCTTAGTATTCAACCTTCTATTGACACTCCTCCACCTCTTCCTTAGTAATCAACCTTGAAATGCTGGACATTGTGGCCCAATAGAACACCTATAAGATGGATGCCACTTTGCTGTGGTCTGACACTAATTTTTTGAAAAGTGGGGACTCATCTTGGGGTATCCTTGCTGTGTGGTGAATGATTTGAGCAGGGCTCTCTGAGCACAATACCAACTCCTGACACTCCTCATCCTCTAACTGAATAATAAATCTTAAAATGCTAGGCCCAGGCCTCCTGCCTTGTTTCCACTGTGGCCCAATAGAAAACATATAAGATGGATGCCACTTTGCTGTGTTCTGACATTAATTTTTGGAAAAGTGGGGACTCATCTTAGGGTCTCCTTGCTTTGTTGTGCATGACTTGAGCAGGGCTCTCTGATCACAATACATACTCTTGTTGCACCTGCACCTCTTCCTTAATATTCAATCTACTACACTGTGTGCAGAATTATTAGTCAAGTTGTATTTTAGAGGATGTTTTTTATTATTGATCAACAACTATGTTCTCAATAAACCCAAAAGACTCATAAATATCAAAGCTTAATATTTTTGGAAGTTGGAGTGGGTTTTTTTTAGATTTGGCTATCTTAGGAGGATATCTGTTTGTGCAGGTAACTATTACTGTGCAGAATTATTAGGCACCTTAATAAAAAACAAATACCGTATATACTCGCGTATAAGCCGAGTTTTTCAGCCCAAAATTTGGGCTGAAAAGTCCCCCCTCGGCTTATACGCGAGTACTGAGGTACAGCAGCAGCCCCGGAGGTATACAGGCCCCCCCCCCATCAAGCTCCAGGGCCCCCCCCCCCTCCTTGCGCGGCAGCCTGTAAAGGAAAATCATACTTATCAGTGTCCCGCGCTGTCCCGCTGCTGCCGACACACGATCCCGGGCTTCAATCCGCGTCTTCTGTGGTCACGGGCAATGACGTCATTGCCCGCGACAAAAGGAAGCCGGAAGACGGAAGACGCGGTTTGAAGCCCGGGATCGCGTGTCGGCAGCAGCGGGACAGCGCGGGACAGTGATAAGTATGATTCTCCTTTACAGGCTGCTGCGCAAGGGGGGGGGCCCTGGAGCTTGATGGGGGGGCCTGTATACCTCCGGGGCTGCTGCTGTATACAGCCCTGGGGCTACTGGTGTATACAGCCCTGGGGCTGCTGGTGTATACAGCCCTGGGGCTGCTGCTGTATACACCCCTGGGGCTGCTGCTGTATACACCCCTGGGGCTGCTGCTGCTGTATACACCACTGGGGCTGCTGTATACTACCTAAGGGCTGCTGTATATACCTCTGGGGCTGCTGTATACACCACTAGGGCTGCTGTATATACCTCTGGGGCTGTATATACCTCTGGGGCTGCTGTATACTACCTCTGGGGCTGCTGTATACTACCACTGGGGCTGCTGTATACTACCACTGGGGCTGCTGTATACTACCACTGGGGCTGCTGTATAGTACCACTGGGGCTGTATATACCTCTGGGGCTGCTGTATACTAATCACTGGGGCTGCTGCTGCTGTATATACCACTGGGGCTGCTGCTGTATACTACCACTGGGGCTGCTGTATATACCTCTGGGGCTGCTGTATACCACACTGCTGGGGGCTGTATACCTGTGCTGGGGTCCACCCTCGGCTTATACACGAGTCAATAGGTTTTCCCAGGTTTTGGGGGCAAAAGTAGGGGGGTCGGCTTATACACGGGTCGGCTTATACACGAGTATATACGGTATATTCCCTTCTGATTTGTTTATTTTTACCAGGTAAAGTAATATAACTGCACAAAATTTAGAAAAAAAAACATTTCTGACATGCAAAAACAAAACAAAAAAAAAAATTAGTGACCAATATAGCCACCTTTCTTGTACTGTTTTCCCTCCCTGTAGATCTCACTTTTTAGGAGGGACCACAGGTTCTCTATGCGGTTCAGATCAGGTTAACGAAGGGGCCATGTCATTATTTTTTCTTCTTTTAGACCTTTACTGGCCAGCCACGCTGTGGAGTAATTGGATGCATGTGATGGAGCATTGTCCTGCATGAAAATCATGTTTTTCTTGAACGATACCGACTTCTTCCTGTACCACTGCTTGAAGAAGTTGTCTTCCAGATCTGGCAGTAGGTCCGGGAGTTGAGCTTCACTCCATCCTCAACCTGAAAAGGTCCCACAAGTTCATCTTTGATGATACCAGCCCATACCAATACCTCACCTCCACCTTGTTGGCGTCTGAGTCGGAGTGGAGCTCTCTGCCCTTTACTGATTCAGCCTTTGGCCCATCAAGAGTCACTCTCATTTCATCAGTCCATAAAACCTTTGAAAAATCAGTCTTAAGATATTTCTTGGCCCAGTCTTGACATTTTATTGTATGTTTCTTGTTCAAACATGGTCGTTTTTCAGCCTTCCTTACCTTGGCCATGTCCCTGAGTATAGCACACCTTGTGCTTTTTGATACTCCAGTAATGTTGCAGCTCTGAAATATGGTAAAACTGGAGGCAAATGGCATCTTGGCAGCTTCACGCTTGATTTTCCTCAATTCATGGGCAGGTATTTTGCGCTTTTTTTGCCCAACACGCTTCTTGCGACCCTGTTGGCTATTTGCCATAAAACACTTGATTGTTCGGTGATCACGCTTCAAAAGTTTGGCAATTTCAAGACTGCTGCATCCCTCTGCAAGACATCTCACAATTTTGAATCAGGTATCAGGATATAGGTGTCCACGGTCCGCGCTGCTATCACTGGGGAATTATCCCTGGATGCTTCAGTTGGTCCCCCAAAAGAGACAGGAGTCCTAGGGGTGATGTGACGGTTCCTTTATTCCACTTCCACCAACGCGTTTCGGCGCTTCTCTTGGCACCTTCCTCAGGGTATTACATGCATGTCATAATTCATCCTTTTTATAAGGCACAAAATGGTGACTCCTACTGCTATAGGGGGTGTGTTTGTTTACCTTGATGATGTCAAAATCATCATCAAAGTGGGTGTTGCCACAGATTTTGGCTCCATTTTAGTGAAATACTAGTTCTAAGCATCAAAATTAACATTTTTACACTGGGTATGCATGATAAAAATCGTTACAATGGAACAAAGTGTAAAAAATGGTAAAAAAGTGTGTAAAAGTGGTAAAAGAGATTGTTTCAGCGCTGCGGAGATTAGAACCAGAAAGAAAAAAACAATCTGGGATCCTGTTACTGCATGGTGAGCCACTCTTGATTATGTGTTGTTTCCCTGTTTGATCCACCAGGGTATATAGCTGAATAGAAGAATGCCGGGTGTAAACATTGCCATTACAAGAATTTTTATATATATAATAACTACATTAAATTTTATTGTAAAAATATATTTAAAATATAGAAAAATTGAAATGTAGAAAAATTATGAGGTTAATCAAGAGTGGCTCACCATGCAGTAACAGCATCCCAGATTGTTTTTTTCTTTCTGGTTCTAATCTCCGCAGCACTAAAACAATCTCTTTTACCACTTTTACACACTTTTTTGCCATTTTTTACACTTTGTTCCATTGTAACGATTTTTATCATGTATACCTAGTGTAAGAATGTTAATTTTGATGCTTAGAACTAGTATTTCACTAAAATGGAGCCAAAATCTGTGGCAACACCGACTTTGATGATGATTTTGACATCAACAAGGTAAACAAACACACCCCCTATAGCAGGAGGAGTCACCATTTTGTGCCTTATAAAAAGGATGAATTATGACATGCATGTAATACCCTGAGAAAGGTGCCAAGAGGGGTGCCGAAACACGTTGGTTGAAGTGGAATAAAGGAACCGTCACATCACCCCTAGGACTCCTGTCTTTTTTGGGGGACCAACTGAAGCATCCAGGGATAATTCCCCAGTGATAGCAGCGCGGACCGTGGACACCTATATCCTGATACCTGATTCTCTTCTCACGTGCGAAGTGGTGGTGGAGGTCCAGCGGCAGCTGTCATATGCAAAACGCCTACTAACCAGTTGTGGGGATCACAACTGGTACAGGTTAGTGCACCTGTATTTTCACACGCACCTTTCACTAAACATCGGTGATATGGCACTATTTGCGCCTCGTTTGTCTCCTTTTATATTTTCTAGTATCTCACAATTTTGGATTTTTCAGAGCCTGTCAAATCTCTCTTCTGACCCATTTTGCCTAAGGAAAGGCATTTGCATAATAATTAAGCACACCTTATATAGGGTGTTGATGTCATTACACCACACCCCTCCTCATTACAGAGATGCACATCAGCTGATTTACTTAATTGGTAGTTGGCTCTCAAGCCTATACAGCTTAGAGTAGGACAACATGTAAAAAAAGTATCATGTGACAAAATACTCATTTGCCTAATAAGTCTGCACACAGTGTATTGACACGTCTCCACCTGTTCCTTAATAATTAACCTTGAAATGCTGGGCCCAGGCATTCTGCCTTGCTGCCATTGTGGCCCCATAGAAAACCTATAAGATGGATACCATTTTGTTGTGGTCTGACACTAATTTTTGGAAAAGTGGGGACTCATCTTGGGGTCTCCTTGCTGTGTGGTGAATAATTTGAGCAGGGCTCTCTGAGCACAATACCTACTCCTGACACTCCTCATCCTCTAACTAAATAATAAACCTTGAAATGCTGGGCCCAGGCCCAAGCTCTCTGAGTGACATGCCTACACCTGACACTCATCCTTCTTTTATTCCATGTTGAACCTTTAAATCCTGGGAACAGGATATGTATCTTGCACCCAGAGTGGGTATTTTCAAAATATAGAAAAATGCTGCCACTTTTTTCCCTGGGACTCATCCTTCTGTCAATTCTGAGTTTTACCCACCTCTGAAATTTAAGTGAATGTGAGCCACTTCATATTTTTTACTGATTTTGAAGAGTGTGCAGGCTAGCACAAACCGTATCTCGTGCATCCTTGTTACACCATGATACTATTTGTACTCTATGTCAACTGTTGCCACTTTTCCTGGTGTCTGGCACTAATATGAGCAGTTTGGCAGCTTTTCGACCCTTTGAAGGTGTTTTCTATGCTTTTGATGTTGCCTGCCATTTATTTTAATGGGTTACAGGGGGTGAGAGTTCGACGAATAGTTCGGTCAACAATTGAGCGAACACCCCATTGTTCGGCGAACCAAACCGAACTTGAACACTAAAGTGTTTGCTCATCTCTACTTTTCAACACGCTGTTGAAAATAGAATCACAGTGATTAACAGGATGTTTTTTTTGTATATGCTCCCTCACTGGGTCATAGCATCATCCACCTTCATAAGTAAGAATTTTATCCATATTATACACTCCTGAACTATCATTAAATATGTGTAAACTAAACAATAGGGTTACTGTATAACAATTTTTATGTCACATTCTTTAAAATGGAACAACAAACATTCCCCAACTGGGGATATCAACAAAGGTAGCACAGGAAAAAGACTATATAAGGTCCAAATACACTAAATGCATATCCAGATGTCCACAATATTAGGAGGTTACTTAATTCAATTCAATTCAAATGAGCTTTATTGGCAGGGCTAAGTACATGTTAGCATTGCCAAAGCAAATGGTAAAAAAAAGGAAGACAGGGGTAGGGAGTAGAGAGGAATATAGAGGTCCAAGATATATCAGGGTCCTTTTAGCAGGTAGGGGCATGTCCAGGGTGGGGTATAGAAGTCCATGACATTTCAGGCTCTTAGTCGGGTAATAGGGACATGTCTAGGGTGGGGTATAGAAGTCAATGATATATCAGGCTCTTAGTATGGGGGATAGGGACATTTCCACGGAGGCGTATAAAAGTCCATGACATATCAGTCTCCTCTTAGGCTGTTGCAGGAACTGACATATTGAGCTGCTATGGCTGCTGCACTTTCCTCTTCCCCCAGTAGTGTTGGCAGTTTCTCTTCGTCCTCCATGGAGGTGAAGTCTGGGAGGAAATCAGACAGTCTCTTGAAGTGAATGTCCCTCACTGCAGAGTATTTGGGGCACCTTCATGGCCTCCTGGAGGCACTGTTGGTACAGTCTGCTCTCCAGGGCTTGTAGTTCTGTCGGTGCCGCACAGATTCGATGAATAGACTGTGGGCGCTCAGTCTGTACCGGCTCAGGATCTGTCGCTCTTTGAGGTTTTCTAGTTTCTCTAGATATGGGGCCAGTTTGTACTCCCTCTGTAGGTCCTGGTATATCATCAGTTTTTGTGATTTGTTTATGTCATTCCTCCAGATGGTGAGATATTCCTCTTTGCCTTTGTGCACCATCTTCCAGATTTCGCCTTTTGTCAGGTCATGTGGGTTGGTGACTTCGTCAGGCTATCTTTGGTACTTTGTGTTGGGAGGCTTCCTAGGGCTTCCTGGTGTAGGAAAGCTTTGTGATGGTAAGAGCCAGGGCTAGTACTTTGTAGATGAGCCTTGAATGATCTTCTCAATCTCAAGATGTTGAGAGAATCTGCCTGGCTCTGCTCGGCAGGCGCTGTTTGATGTGCTCCGATGGACTTGGGGAAGATGCTTGTGTGGCACCCCTACGGGGGATTGCCACAGGACCCACCAGTTCAAGGAAAGACATACACCTTGGTACACACAGCATACAACACATTCCACCCCAGACCAGGAGGGGGAGCTCCACTGGCTGCCTTAAGCCAGTTCCCCTATAAAAGATCCAGGCCTGACAGGAGGAGTCAGTCAGTCCAGTTTAGTTCCAGTCAGACAGAGAAGAGAGCAGTTGTAAGGAGCTGGTTGCTGGGACCAAGCAGGCCCAGAACCAGGGGACACTGACCCAGCTGTGCTGAGCCCTAGGGAGAGGGACGGAGGCCAGTGGAAGAAGCAAGAAGAAGGGAACAGACTTGTGAACCTTTTAGTTACCCGTACACCGGAATCCGCCACTGCTGATAAGATATAGTAGCAGGAATAGTCCGGACAGATCAGGAGGATCCAGTCCCCCTGAAGTAACGAATAGAAGAATCCAAACTTGACCAAGTAAAGGACGAGGGACCTAGCTGAGGATAGGAATCCCACAGAGAGGTCCTCATTGTCGGTTGTGGAACAGCACCCTGAGAGGGAGAAGTAGCGGCAGGTTCAGCTAAAGGCAGAGCTTACACCAAAAAGACGCACACACTAACACAGGAGGCCTCACAACTCTCCAAGATGAATGCCCCAAGCTGCACCGACACCTGGTTACCCTCCTGGACCATGCCTATTACCGGACAACAGTAAAAAGGTACTGAAACCAAAGACTATTGTGTGTGTGTGCCTGCTTCCCTGCTGCCTGCAGAGATCACAGCAGGACCGCTAATCCTACTACTACCCTCATCCACCCCGCTGCCCTAAGGTAAAGCTCCACCTGTGGGGAGCTGTACTACCCAACGCTGCCTTTCATCACCTCAGCGGCCGGCCACAGCGCTGGTAACCCTATTACCAGGTACCACAGGTGGCATCACGATACCATTCCTTCCCCCTCCAGCATCATCACCCCCATCCCCTACCACTCAGGGTCCAGGGCACGGAACCGGGAACCGACCAGCCATGATTCCCCCATCGAAGTAACCACCTATCCTGGTATACGAGTACCCCCTACCCTGTCGACCGCCTCACTTGCAGAACTCTACGTGGAAAATTTCATTCGGCCCAGTGTCCCACTTTGACCAGTTTAGGTATGCGACTGGGCCCCAGACCTCACTGCCATACAGAAGGATTGGGGCAATGATGGAGTCAAAGATTTCTAGCCAGACAGTTACTGGTACCTTGAGATGGTACAGATGTCTTCTGATGACATAGAAGGCTTTGGAAGCCTTGTGTTTCAGTAACTCTATGGCTTGTTTGAAGCTTCCTGATTGACTAAGTTCTAGGCCCAGGTAGGTGTACTTGTTGGTTTCTGTAAGTGGACAGTTGTCTATCATAAAGGGAGGATGGACAGCAGGTTTCTGTTTTCTTTTCTGGAACACCATTATATTAGTTTTCTTCTGGTTAATTGGCATTGCCCATGTGCTGCTGAAGGTCTCTAGGATGTTCAGATGATCTTGAAGGCCTTTCTCGATTGGTGATAGCAGCACAAGGTCATCACCATACAGCAGGAATTTCACCTGGGTGTCTTGGAGGGTGGGTCCTGGTGCTGAGGAGGACTCTAGGGCCACTGCCAGCTCATTGATGTAGATGTTAAAGAGCATTGGACTGAGGCTGCAGCCCTGTTTCACTCCTCGGCTCTGTTGGAAATAGGCAGTCCTCCTTCTACTGACCCTCAAGCTGAAGCTGTTCTCAGTGTAGGAGCTTCGGATGACATCATATGTTTTGCCTCCTAATCCGCTCCCAAGCAGTTTTAGAAATAGTCCTGGGTGCCACACTGATTCGAAGGCCTTCTTGAAGTCCACAAAACAGGTATATATCTTCCCGTTCTTTGCATTGTGGACATGGCTCTTGATGAAGCTGTGCAGAGTGTAGATATGGTCAGTGCTGCGGTGGTTCGGCATGAACCCTGCTTGCTCTTGCTGAGGATGTTGGCCTGGGTGGGGAAGGTGAGGATCATCCTGTTCAGGATGCTGTTGAAGAGTTTACCCAGGTTGCTGCTGACACATATTCCCCGGTAGTTTGCTGGGTCGTACTTGTCCCTGTTTTTGTGTATCGGGGTTATGAGGCCTTGGTTCTAAATTTTTGGGAAGTAGCCAACCTGCAGTACAATATTAAGTAGTTTTGTTATTGCATCCTGGATGTCTGGCGGGCTGTATTTTAGCATTTCTTGAAGGATCTTATCTGGACCACTGGCTTTTTTACCTTTTATCTGTGTGATCCTTTCTGTTATCTCTGTCAGTGTGATCGGTGTATCAAGAGGATTTTGGAAAGCTTTGAACTTTTCTTTCCAGGGTTATTTTAGTGATTAACCCCATCAGCATCATTTGCGCCGCATGTGTGCGCAGAGGATGCTGATTCGGCTCAAATCCCAGTGATGAAGGGGTTAATATGCAGCTGGTGTAGTGGTACCATGTATGTTGATAGTGTCCTCACTCTCTGCAGACATGGTGTCATTACACCATGTGTGTGAAGGGGTTAATTGTTCTGTAAAATGGGTTAAAAGAACTGTCGGCTTTATAAATTCACTGAGAAAGCTGGCGCTCTGTTACTGTCTATGGGGAGCTGTCCCCTCTCATGGTGCTGAAGCCCTGTCTCGCCTTCAGCACCTGCAGTGTTCAGCACCATGAGAGGGGACAGCACCGACTTTCTCAGTTGTGGTCCGACAGGTGTGTTTGTTGGGTGACTATGAGGGCACCAATATTTGTAGGGTCTATATCTGTGAATGCATAGTCTATAACACTGCTGCCCACATGTGAGTTTAGGGTGTGTCTTCCTAATGAGTCTCCTTTGGTGCGGCCAATGAGGATACAAAGTCCAAGGCTTCGGCATAAGTTCAACAGTGTTCTGCCTCTTTTATAAACTGTACAGTCATAGCTGTTCCTGTTGGTGTGCACTGGTATGCCGTAGTCAGTATCTGTTCCAAATATATAGATGGTTCCATCAGTGGTCAGGTAGTCTCTTTCCCTTCCCATCCTTGCGTTGAGGTCTCCATAGATGAGAACGTTGCCCAGAGTCTGGAAGTGGGCAGCTTCAGTCTTTAGGGTTTCAAAGCTGTCTGGGTTAAAGTATGGAGACTCTGGAGGAGCTACATATGCTGCACAGAGGTAGACATTGGCCCGGGAGGTGAGAATGGAGTCGCTTATTCTTATCCAGATGTGGCTGTCTCCTTTCTTCACTGCTCTGTTCATGGAGCTCCTCTTTGTACCAGACTAATATTCCTCCTGAGTTCCAGCCCTGTTTGATGTTTTTTTTTCAGTGCGGAGACAGAGAATTCCCTGTATCCGGTTGGGATGAAGGATTCATTATTTGCTTTAGTCCATGTTTCAAGGAGGATCTGTATAACAATGTTTTTCAGTCTTTGATTAAAGTCAGGTCGTTTGTCTAACATCTGAAGGGTGAAGTGTTGAGGCCCTGGATGTTTCAGCTACTAATGACTAATGATGAGGTTAGACATTGTGTAGCTGTATACCTTATAATGGGCTAATTCACAGAGTTAATGACAAAACCACACTGCTGCCACTCTTATTCTGCGATGTTAATAGTAACCCCCAGCCTCTCTAACATGGGTATTTGAGAGAAGACCATACCAATACGCTTCACAGGTTATTATCATCATAGATGTCTCTCTCCGTTTGCCTACCAGCTACTTCTGTCTCCCACCCTGTGACTATTCGATAGTTGGTGAAATTACTCATCCCAAACTGCTCATCATAGTATAAAGTATGATGGATCTTACCCATGGTGAAGGACAGAGTGCACTAGTTAGGATCTTACGCATGATGAGCAGTTTGGGATGAGTAATTTCACCAACTATCGAATAGTCACAGGGTGGGAGACAGAAGGCAAACGGAGAGAGACATCTATGATGATAATAACCTGTAAAGCCTATTGGTATGGTCTTCTCTCAAATACCCATGTTAGAGAGGCTGGGGTGTTACTCTTAATTCGCAGAGTAAGAGTGGAAGCAGTGTGGTTTTTTGTTAAAGGGATCCTGTCACCCCCAAAACACCTTTAAAGCTATTAAAACCTGTCCCTACAGCATATTAACACTTTCCCTACACTATTTTTAGCTCCTAAATGCAGTAAATGATATTGCATAAAAACGTTTTATAAGTACCTGATTAGTGATGATAATGAGTGACTATGCTATTCATAGTCACTCATCAAGACTGCCCCTCTGCTTCATAGCACGCCTGAATAGGCGTGATCTACATCCAGGATTCAAAATCGCGCGTCCCTTCTGTGCCCTGTGTTCGTAGGAGGCTGCAGTGTGGCTTGTGACGCGATCCGCGTCATTCCCGGCGCCCTGTGACGTATTTACAGCGGCGCCGCGCTGTTAGCTTCAAAATGTGCACTGCGCATGCCCAATGCGCATGCGCAGTGCACATTTTGAAGCTAACAGCGCGGCGCCTCTGTAAATACGTCACAGGGCGCCGGGAATGACGCGGATCGCGTCACAAGCCACACTGCAGCCTCCTACGAACACAGGGCACAGAAGGGACGCGCGATTTTGAATCCTGGATGTAGATCACGCCTATTCAGGCGTGCTATGAAGCAGAGGGGCAGTCTTGATGAGTGACTATGAATAGCATAGTCACTCATTATCATCACTAATCAGGTACTTATAAAACGTTTTTATGCAATATCATTTACTGCATTTAGGAGCTAAAAAGAGTGTAGGGAAAGTGTTAATATGCTGTAGGGACAGGTTTTAATAGCTTTAAAGGTGTTTTGGGGGTGACAGGATCCCTTTAACTCTGAATGAGAGTAATCTCCTAACATTGTGGACATCTGGATGTGCATTTAGCTTGTGTCTTTGGACCTTATATTGGGTTCTCCCTGTGCTACCTCTGTTGATATCCCCAGTTGGGGAATGTTTGTTGTTCTATTTTAAAGAATGTGAAATAAGAAGTGTTATACAGTGACTCTATTGTGTAGTTTACACATATTTAATAATTTTAAACACGCTGTGTATCATACTGTTGATGTTCACATTATACAAACACGCATGACACAATTGACAATACAACGGTGTTATTGGTGTCTTCAGTGACTTACAAATATTATGTTTATATTTAAGGGTTTTTAACCCAAAATGCGTTGATAACGCACATCATGTAAAGCCTGTGTAATTTTACCTGCACTACAATCCAATAAATTAAGAATGTCATGTGTTTGAGCTGGATGGCTTCTTCTATTTTCTCCCTACAAGTATACTAAAAATCTGTCAAGGACTTTTATAATATTTCCAGCCAGTCTTTCTCAGTTGATAAATGAATACAGTTATATGGAAAAAAAATTATCCATAGGCATGCTGACAAGAGAACAGCAGATTAATTCATAAACTATCTTCCTTTTTAAACTAAATGACCAATGTAGCAGTACAATATTTAAATCTGCTATCTAGAGTCCATTGTTTAAATAGTTTATACTTTAATTATCCCCAGCAGCTGGTAATTCCAGTTGATTCCCAAACATATAAAATGCTGACAGATTTTTAGAAGTTGCAGATCATAATAAAGTGTTTATATATGATCCCTTAAAATGTTATAACAGGAAATACAGAAGAGTAGAGTAAACGGTGTGGAAACATAACCATAGACTAGTTAAAAGCAAATCAAAGTAGTACTACTGAATCCAATTAGCCCCTGCTCCTTCCCTGCTGGTCTAGACTTTCTTGTAGATATCTAATCATAAATGATTGACAGCAAATGTGGTCTGCCTCAGCCAGCGAAAGGCAGAATTGCATTGCTACCATTGCTAGTGTGAAAGATAGGCTTGGGAAAGGCAGACTAGTAGGAATTGGACACATTGTGGGAATCAGTGAAGGTAAATATTAGTTGTTTTTTTCTTTTCCTACCAGTCTGATGGCGGGTTTACACGTTGCGATATCGTAGTCCAATTTCAATGAAAAGTCACGTGGTTCGATCGTTGGAGCCGAAATCGTTCCTGCGTTGTATGGTGTGAACGTCCAATATGATGCAGGAACGATGTCAATGCGATATAGGGGATTGAATGAGCGTGCTATTCAATGCCCCGATATTGAAGGGAGAGATTGGAGCCGGATCGTGCTGTGTGACAGCCCAATTCCGATGTGAACTTCTACGTCACCCATTCACTCCCATGTTAAATGGTCGTTCCTGGGTTGGGGGGCGTAGACATCGCACGGACGTTGGATTCAGAAATCGCAACGTGTAAACCTCTGATGCGATGCGGGAGAAACGAGCACTAAATGCGCGCTCCCGCGCCATTGAATTGCGATATCGCAACGATGTTGAAACGTGTAAAGCGGCCATGAGTTCTTTTGAAATCTTTTGATTGTTTTAATCCAATGAACAGCCCCTTTATTAGCCTTTGCCATCATGTGATGCCTTTTGAATAAAAGGGATTTTTTTTTGCAAAAAACACGTGCACAACTGACTGAGCATGAAGCAGTTCAGTCATCAGATTTCACAAAATGAAATAGGGTACATACAATAGTAAATGACTTATTCGTCAGAATGGTTGTATAACCTGAAACTAAAATCATTGAAGGTAAGTAGTGAAAAGCTCATGACTAACCCTTGATTTAAAAATAATTACAAAAACAAAAAACGTCTTTTGTATCCCTGCATCTGTAAAACTCTGAATCAGATGTCCCTAAAAGTGCAATAACACATTATCAAAATGTTATATATCTACCCGAATTTGGCATATGCAAAAATAAACAAAAAAAAACAAGCCCTCGCATAGCTCCATTGGTAGAAAAATAAAACTATTTTTTATGTGTCTTGGAAAATGTAACACAAACCAAATATTTTTTATTTTTGCAAACGTCTGATTTTTTTTTACTGCTTAAGACCACATGCATAGGTTTAGTACTTGATGAGATTTTGTCCTGGGTGGGTGAAAAATACAGAACTGCTTCATGTGTTTCTATTAGAGTATGTACTCACGGTCCGGAGGTGATGCGTGTTGGACGCAGCTCCTTCGGACCTGAGTGAAGCCGCGGGTGGCCACAGGGAGACCGCAGCCGCCCTGTACTCACCATGTGCGGCGGGTGCGGGGCAGCTTCTCCCTGCAGTCACCCGATGGGAGCTGACTCTGCAGTATGAAATAAACATGCTGCGGAGGAGAGGAATGGCGGCAACCCGCACCGCAGCTCCAAACACACTGCGGGCGGGTTACGCATAGTGAGGGTGAGATTTCTGGAAATCCTATCCACTATGCTAGTACTGTACGACGCAGCGTTTTGGATGCAGCGCAAAGACGCGTCCAAAACGCTGCGTATCCTGATCGTGAGGATGCACCCTTACACTTTTCCTCTGGTTGTTCCACTCCTGGTTTTGACTTATACAACCCCTGGCAAAAATTATGGAATCACCTGGCTCGGAGGATGTCCATTCAGTTGTTTAATGTTGTAGTAAAAAGCAGATCACTGACATGGCACAAAACTAAAGTCATTTCAAATGGCAACTCTAAACGCTAAAGGCCACTTTACACACACAGATATCTGTGACCAACTTCTGAACAGATCTCTGGTTGCAGTGAAATCATGGACACATTGTTCCATTTGTACACAGCCACAAAATGGAACAATGTAACCATGATTTCACTGCAACCAGAGATCTGTTCAGAAGTTGGTCACAGATATCTGTGTGTGTAAAGTGGCCATTACTAGTATTTTGTTGCACCCCCTCTGGCTTTTATAACAGCCTGCAGTCTCTGAGGCATGGACTTAATGAGTGATAAACAGTACTCTTCATCAATCTGGCTCCAACATTCTCTGATTGCTGTTGCCAGATCAGCTTTGCAGGTTGGAGCCTTGTCATGGACCATTTTCTTCCACTTCCACCAAAGATTTTCAATTGGATTGAGATACGGACTATTTGTAGGCCATAGGCGGCCGTCACACGCACAGATATCTATAGCGATATTGTAAGCGATCACGTGCACGCGCAATCGCTTACAATATCGCTCACATCGCTGGTGAGATGTCACACAGACAGACTCACCAGCGATGTTGGCCAGCGAGATCGCTGGTAACTATGGTACACATCGGGTAACTAGGCGCCGCGCGTCGCTTAGTTACCCGACGTGTACCATAGTTACCATCTCCCAGCATAGGCTCTGCGCTGGGAGATCGTTCATCGTGGTGTTATACACCACGATGAAGCAGATCGTGGCATCGTTCATCGCTAGATCTGAGCTCCGGAGCTCAGATCAGCGATGTCACGATCAAGCGATTTCACATCGTAAATCGCTTGATTACATGCAACGATTTCTTGCCCGATATCGCTTAAGCGATCAAAAAGGAGATCGCTTAAACGATATCGGGCAAGAAATCGTTCCGTGTGACGGCCGCCATAGTTGTATTGTAACAAAGTGTCTCAGGATCCGCATTGCTGAATGAATGAAACCAGAAATTGGAACACTGGTTTCAACGAGTGTTCTTTATTCCTACGCGTTTCGGCGCGTTACCATGCCCCTTCCCCAGGGACAAACCAAATTTGTCTATTTGGCCTATTTGTAGGCCATGACATTGACCTTATGTGTCTTCTTTCAAGGAATGGTTTTATAGTTTGTGCTCTACGGCAGGATGCATTATCATCTTGATAAATGATTTCATCATCCCCAAACATCCTTTCAATTGATGGGTTAAGAAAAGTGTCCAAAATATCAATGTAAACTTGAGCATTTATTGAAGATGTAATGACAGCCATCTCCCCAGTGCCTTTACCTGACATATCATCAATGACTATGGGAATTGCATGTTCTCTTCAGGCAGTCATGTTTATAAATCTTATTGGAACACACCAAACAAAAGTTCCAACATCATCACCTTGCCCAATGCAGATTCGCGATTCATCACTGAATATGACTTTCATCCAGTCATCCACAGTCCAAGATTGCTTTTCCTTAGCCCATTGTAACCTTGTTTTTTTCTGTTTAATTGTTAATGATGGCTTTTGTTGAGCTTTTCTGTATGTAAATCCCATGTCCTTTAGGCGGTTTCTTACAATTCGGTCACAGACATTGATTGACGTTATGCATTTCCTGTTTTGGAGACATATTGCTTTAAGTTTCTGGTCTTGACGCTTTGATGTCTTCCTTGGTCTACCAGTATGTTTCCCTTTAACAACCTTCCCATGTTATTTGTATTTGGACCAGATTTTAGACACAGCTGACTGTGAACAACTAACATCTTTTCAACATTGCGTGTTGATTTACCCTCTTTTTATGGTGGGTTTACACACACCAATTTATCTGTTCAATCTCTGAACCAATCTCTGGTTGCAGTGAAATCATGGATACATTGCTCCATGTTGTGTATACACAGCCACAAAATGGAGCAATGTATCCATGATTTCACTGCAACCAGAGATTGGTTCAGAGATTGAACAGAAGAGTTTGATAATGCTCTTCTTTGTTTCAATTGACATCTCTTGTGTTGGAGCCATGATTCATGTCAGTCCACTTGGTGCAATAGCTCTCCAAGGTGTGATCACTCCTTTTTAGATGTAGACTAACTAGCAGATCTTATTTGATGCAGGTGTTAGTTTTGGGAGTGAAAATTTACAGGGTGTTTCCATATTTTTTTCCTCAGAATTGAGTGATGACATAATTTTCTCCCATGCTTGGCCTACAAAAAGTAACCGTTACTTACTAGCATTGTTTTCATCAAGATTTCTTTTAGTATACCGTTACTCGAGTACACCTTGCCGGAGACATCTCTGGTGACGCTCAGGAGCGCGCAAGTTTTTGGCGCCCCGCCAGCTTCGCCGTCGCGTGTGTACAAGCAGTGATACCTCCGGCGACACACCGGCCATGTTACAGGCTACAAACCCCAGCGGCGATGCTGTAACATGGGAGCCTATGGCTCCCATCACCTGTAACATTGCCGTAGCCATGTTACATGGGGTGATGTGTACACATTGCCCCAGAGTGCTCGCCTGGTTTCAGAGCAGTGCTGAGAAACCAGGCGACAACTCAGAGGCGATATTTAGTGCCGACATCGCCCCTTTACATTAGGCAACGCAGTGGCGCTGTGACTGGCGATAGGCCACGCCCCTGCATCACCTATGTAATCGGCGGCAATATGGCCTCGTGTAACGGTACCCTTAGTAATTCCTCAAGGCAGACAGTTGCCATTTGAAATTACTTTAGTTTTGTGCCATGTCTGAATGGACATCATCCAAGCCAGGTGATTCCATAATTTTTGCCAGAGGTTGTAAATTACAAATACTAAAGTACAAAAACTCACCAAATACTCAATGTGGGCACATTGCCTAATATTAAAAAAAGAAAACTTTCTATGCAACTTTGGAATTGACATAATCATACTGACTTGAAGAATCACGTTTCTTTGAAAACAAACACCAAGCAACAATTGCAGAATTGCAGAATTACATTTTTCTCTAGGAACCTTCCACGACAGCATAGGAGGTTGCCTGTACACGCCCTATTAGGGACGGGAAGCACAAGAGAGGTTAAAAGGCCCCTCCCACCTCCCATTAGCCAGTGTCTTTCCTGTCCCTATGGGACATGGAGAGAGATTTTTTCTCTCCTATGCTTTTGTGGTGGCCAGCTACAGTATACCTGGAGTTTTTGCCGGGTAGCGTTGGTCGGGCCCCTGCTCCTCCTCCTGTCATCTCTCGATCCCCCTCAGTGGTACAGTGCTGGGGGGGTTCGGGACCAGCCCTGGCCCTCCGGATCCCCCTGGGATGATGCGGGTCGGCGGCTCCCTGGTCGGCGGCTTCTAGCTCTGCTGAGCCCGCCGGCCGCCTCCTGCATGCGCGCACTGCCGCGGACCGGAAGTGACGCGTCGGAACTTCCGGTCGCGCACATCTTTGGCGGAGAGACCAGCATTTCTGGGTCTCAACGGGCGGGACCCGGTGCGGCGGCGTGCGGGCTCGTCGCCATGATTGGGACCTGCCTAGTGGAACATTCTGTTTTTGCACTTGGGGCAGGCCTTTTGGATAAAATGCTGCCCTGAAGACGTCTGACGCCAGGTAAGCCCATACTGTCCTGGGTCATGCCGTCCTCTGCGTCTGCAGAGCCCAGTGCTCCCCCGGCCACAGTGAGTTAAGATGCGGGGGAATCCTTTTGGCTGCCCAAGGGGGCTTTGCTGAAGGCGGCTTCCCTGTGTTTTTTTGTAGGGTGACAAAGAAGCCCCCAAGAAAGCTGCTGGGATTCTGCTAAATGCCTGTCTGTGCAAAGAAGTTTCCCCCTGGATGGGATAAGAAGCTTTGCCAGGGCTGTACCGACAAGATCATCCGGGCTGAACACCCTATTCTTGTGAATGACCTACGCTCCATGGTGCAACAGGAGATTAGAGCTTCTCTGGCCTCTCTGGGCCCATCCGGGCCTGTGTCTGGACCCTCCCCTCCTAAGAAACGTAAGCTCCAGGCTGACCCCTCCGACTCTGAGGATGACAGGGACTCGGACTCTGAGGTCCTCGAGGAGGTCTCTGCCTCGAGGCATTCGGACCTTCGGAGGTTTTTGCTCCCCTCGGAGGATATGGGGGATCTGATTGAGGCCGTTAGGAGCACCATGGGATTGGAGGAGGAACAAGTCCATCCCTCAGTGCAGGATGAAATGTTTGCTGGCCTTCAGTCGGCCAAACGTGTGGGGTTCCCGGTGCATTCCACTCTCCGGGATTTAATTGCCCAGGAATGGGAATTCCCCGAGCACAGATCTCGGGGTGATCCAGGTCGTCGGTTTCCCCTTGAAGATTCACTGGGGGGGTCCCAAAGGTGGATGTTCAGGTTGCCCGTGTGGCCAAAAAGACTGCCCTCCCCTTTGAGCACACTGCTCAGCTGAGGGATCAGATGGACCGTAAGATTGAAAGCTTTAGGAAACGGTCCTGGGAAGCCTCCTCAGCCACCATTCAGGCTAACATCGCCTCCACTTGTGTTTCCCGCTCCCTGCTGAAGTGGTTGGACCTGTTGGAGTCCCATGTGTCGCAGGGCACCCTTAGGGAGGAGCTTCTCACCTCCCTTCTCCTCCTTCGGAAGGCTTCCTGTTTTCTCGCTGATGCTTCAGTGGATTCAGTCCGCCTGGCGGCCAAGACTTCAGTGTTGTCCAACTCCGCCAGGCGAGCTTTATGGTTGAAGATGTGGAGCGGTGACGCCACTTCTAAACTGCGTCTCTGTTCTCTGCCCTTCAAGTGGGATTTGGTGTCCGGGCCTGCTCTGGATGACATCCTAGACAAAGCTATGGACTGCAAAGCTCTTCCCAAACGGGCTTTGGTGAGGAAACGGTCCTTTCGTCCCCCGGGGCCTCTGGCCCCTCAGCCCAAGGGCAAGGGTAAATCCGGCAGATGGAGTTATCAGAAGGGGCGAGGCAAGAATATCCTCGTCCCTGCCCAGCCGCGCCCTCGTCCCGACAAGCAGTGACTCGGTCCTGGTTGGGGGGCTACTCTCGGCCTTTCTTCCCCAGTGGAGAGGATCTCCGGTTGCCAGTGGGTCCTGAATGTCATCTCCAAAGGTTTGCTCATAGAGTTCGAGTCACTCCCTCCGCCGGGCCTCTGGGTCACCGCCCTGCCTTCTCTGGGTGCCCAGGATCTTCTGTACTCAAAATTACAGGAGTTCCTTCTCTCAAATGTTCAGAGAAAAATTGGGATTGAAGAGGTGTATCACAGTCCACGCTGCTATACCCAAAGAAAACACTCACATGGAAGGCAGGATTTCCAACGCGTTTCGGTGCACAACCTGGCACCTTCCTCAGGGATATTCAAAAATGTTATCTCCTTTGTTCCAAGTCACGAGGTGGAGCTGGGTCACTATTCCCGTCTGTTCATGGTCAAAAAGCCATCCGGAGATTCCAGGGCCATCATCAACCTGGAACTCCTCAACCGTCCTGTCCGCTATCGGCGGTTCAAGATGGAGTCCGCCCGTTCTGCGATTCCGCTGATCGGGCTGCATCACCAGATGGCTACGATAGATCTGACAGGAATTTCCTGTGCCCATCCATCCTCAGCACAGGAAATTCCTGAAGTTCGCCACCCTCTACGAGGGGGCTGTCCTCCATTTTCAGTTCAACGTTCTCCCCTTCGGAATCTCCTCGGCTCCCCGAATTTTCTCCAAAATCATGGCGGAGGTGGTGGCCTTCATTCGGGGTCACAGCATCTCTATTGTGCCGTATCTGGATGACTTCCTTCTCATTGCTCTGACACCTCAATCCCTTCAAAGCAGTGTGGAGGAATCCCTGCGCATTCTTCGGTCCCTGGGTTGGCTCCCAAACCTCTGGAAATCCCATCTGCAGCCCTCCTCCCAGAGACAGTTTCTGGGGGTGCTGCTGGATTCCGACCGGCAGGCTTCCTTTCTTCCGGACTCCCACCGGTTAACCCTTCTGGCCAAGATTTCCTCCCTGCGGCATCGGGTATCTCCCACCCTTCGGCATCAGATGTCGGTGTTTGGGTCCATGACGTCCTGCATGCTGTCAGTCCTGTGGGCTCAGGCTCACTCTCGGGTGCTGCAGGCTCATGTCCTGTCTTGCTGGGACGGGCTTCCTTTGTCCCTGAATTGTCGGGCCTGCCTCCCGGGGTCCGTCTCCTCGTCCCTCCTCTGGTGGTTGGATGTCCAGCACCTACAATGGGGGGTTTCGTGGGATCATATTCCTCTAGTGATGGATACTACGGATGCCAGCCAGTGGGAGTGGGGAGCCATGGTGGGCCCCACTCTGCTCCAGGGGCTCTGGATCGCTCCGTCCGTTCCCGGTCCTCCAATTACGGGAGTTGAGTGTGGTAGAGGAGGCCCTTCGGGGAGCTCAGGCCCAGCTCACGGGTGCTCATGTCCTGGTCTACTCGGACAATGTCACCACAGTGGCTCACCTCCGGCACCAAGGGGGTACGAAATACGGGTCCCTCTCGGCCATGTCCTCCCGGATCTTCCTGTGGGCCGAGCAGTTCCTGCTGTCCCTCTCAGCGGTCCACTTAAAAGGGTCGTTGAACCTGCAGGCGGATTTTCTCAGCCGCCAGGATGTCCACCCGGGGGAATGGAGTCTGGACCAAGCTGTCTTTTGCTCCCTAGTCGCCAGATGGGCACCGCGGCAGTCGACCTCTTTGCCTCCTGCGCCAATCGGAAGGTCGCAACCTATTTCTCCATCAATCCTCGGGACCCGGCAATGGTGGTGGACACATTCGCCCATTCCTGGGATTTTCCTCTGGTGTACACTTTTCCTCCTATTCCCCTCTTTGCACGGGCTCTGCGGAAGGTCAGGGTAGAAGGAGTCCCCACTATCCTAGTGGCCCCTCTTTGGCCCAGGAGGAGTTGGTACAGCCTGATCATGGCGCTCAGAGTCGACGGTCCTATCATCCGGAGTCCGGATCCCAGCCTATTGTCTCAGGGTCCGCTGTTCCATCCGGACGGGGGAAACTTAGCTTAGCTGTCTGGCTTCTGAGGCCCAGGTGCTGAGGGCTCAGGGCCTGTCTGACAAGGTGGTGGCCACCCTGCAGATAAATCGCAAACCTGTCACTAATGCGATTTATAATAAAGTTTGGAAGAAGTTTTCCTCCTGGTGTGGTTCCTGTCCGCCTGATCCTCTTCGGCCAAATGTCTCCCGGATTCTGGATTTTCTTCAGAATGGGTTGGAACTCGATCTTAAACCTAGCACGCTCAAGGTCCAGGTTTCGGTTCTCAGTTCTGTGTTTGATGCTGATTTGGCTAATCATCGCTGGATTCGCAGCTTCATGGTGTCAGCTTCTCGTCTTTGTCTTCGTTCTTGGGTCTTTCCTCCCTCCTGGGACCTCAATGTGGTCCTCACCGGACTTTCTAGGCCTCCCTTCGAACCTCTTTCGTCCTGTGACCTCCGGCGGTTGTCTCACAAGACGGCGTTCCTGGTGGCCATTACTTCTGCCCGTCGTGATGGGAAGCTCCAGGCTTTGTCCATCCAGGATCCGTACCTCTCTGACTCACCGTGGCTGGGGATTCCGGTTTAGACAGGCTGTAGCTCCTTCCTCCTTGTCACGGGTGGGCCGCGCCTGCCGGTAGTGAGGCCCGTTGAGTGCAGATCAAAAGTCGAAGACGTCTTGTAGGAACAGATTAAAGGGGTTAATTTATTCGTGACGCCACCTATGAGTAGTTCAGTAAGTCCTACCGACGCTGCGGAACCTCCGGGGGATGGATAGCAGCAAGATGGAACGCTCCCCACAGGCTGAGTGGTGATCCCCGGAGGCTGGAGCTGCTTAAGATGTTTTGCGGCAGCTGCGGTTACCTTGTGTGCGGACGGATGCAATCATAAGGAAGCACGGACACTGAAAGTCTCTGTAACGGGTCTTTACTGTAACCAGCAGGCAGTACATGGCATACAGTTAACGGGGAGTGGACCGGGTGGACTCAGCAGTGATAGGTGTCCCTCAGAGATCCGTAGTGTTCCTCCATTCTAGCTAAGTATTTGCCATTGTCGCCCAGGAATACCAGGTCGGGTACGGGGAGGCTGCTTCAATCCCTATCCAAGATGTACGTTATGGATGTTTTGGGGAGCCTTGGATCCCTCGGTGGGTACACCGCTGGTTAGACAACTGGAATTTGGCGGGTGGTGGGGTGCTCCTGTGAAGCTGCTCCTCCACGCTTCTGGTTCGCGTAGCAGAGGTGAACTGCTGCCAGCTTCGGTACCAGTGAACCGGCTGTGAGTTGGGCACGGGGGTCCTTTGGAACCCGTGGTTGGTGATGCCCGATCCCGGTTGTTCAGGCCTCAGGTGCTAACACCCGACCGGTGACGGCCCAGGGGCTGCACAGCGGTGCAGAGCCCCCGCTCCTACTTCAAGTTCAAGTCTCTCTCCAGACTAGACTCTAGACTAACTCCCAGACTCACTAACTAAAGTCTGTACTTCTCCTACACACTACCCTTGCACTCCGCCCACCAGGACCTTGGATTGGCCCTCTATGTTAAGTGATGCATGCAGGGTTTGGATCTCTAAGTTAACCCAATGACTGCTGGGTCAGAGAATATTGCTGCTGCATTTATGGCTGCAATACCCTCCTGTGACGCACTCGTTGCGGGGCACCACACTCCCCCTTGGTTTAATACGCTTGTCCCCAAGCGTCACACTACCCACATTACAGAGGTTTTTTTATATTTTATAACAGGTAATACACTTTTATTAATAACAGGTCATTATTTTACACAAATATAAGGCAGGTAAAATAAGCAGGTATTTACTTTTGCGAACCCGGCAGACGGTCGGCTGTCCTTAATAAGACTTCAGGCTGTAGCCGCCAGATCACACAGTCAGTGATTAACAGGAACAGAGTCAGTTATTGAGTGAGTCCAAGCTTTTAAGTCACTGGCGCGGAGAACGATGGCGCACCCGGATAGCGAACCACCCATCTGGACAAGCATAGCGCTCGTAAGTGATTATATCGCCCCGGTATAGGTCGCGATCGAGATGTCCTCTGGGCAAGTGTGACTCGACTTCCCGGCACCTCACAAACACCTCCTCATTCAAACCCACCTCCCAAGCGAACCCCCACCCGGTAGATAAATTAAAGGTGGAAATTCTACCTTCGCGGCGGAGTTCATCAGGCAGCGGCGGCTGGCGGCGAGCCTCAGCATGGGCCTGCATGTTGGCGCGTTCACGGGCTTGCCACTTCTCTCGTCGACGCTGGCGTACATCTCCGTCGGTACGACTCGGGATGTGAAGATGAACGGTGGAGCTGGTGGTTTGGTAGGAAGCTTGGGCTTGGCGGGCAGTCTGGACCGGCACCCGATGGAACGGCACAGGGGAAGGTGTTGCACCCGACCAGTGTACCCGAGCTGGCTGCTCGGACGGAGGGTCCTCGCTGTCTCCCCAAGCAAAACCGGTGTCGAGATCCTCAGGGATGCTGCGGGTCTCGTCGTCGTCATCTACCTCTTCTCCCTCAACGACCACATCGGGCTGCTCGATGGTTGGAGATGCTGGAGCTGGTTCCTCTGTACAGCGGGGCGGTGGTGTGCTGCGGATCCTTCCTCGGGGATGTCCTGCAGGGCTTCCAGGCTGCCTGCCTCTTCTTCTGTTTCTGCAGGCAAATGTGTCTCAATCCCGGTTACCCGGTAGGCCTCGGCAGTTGCAAAGGAGGTCTCCGGTACGGGGACGAAACAGGCAACAGTCTCTTGAGTAGTACAACTGTTGGCAGGTTCCTCAGGGGGAATTTGGTAAAGGTCAAGCTCTTCGGTGGAGCGTGTTGTAAGCTCCGGCTCAAAAACGGGGTCGGCTGCGGTTTCAATCGCTGGAACGGGCTGAGCTGGGGCCTCCACTGGAATGAGACAGTCTATTGGCTCAGGTGACGAAGCAGGACAGGTGGTGGGCGACGGTGAGGCGGTTTAGAAGCTGGCGACGTCGTCCAGTCCTGGAGTAGCTGTACCCGGTCGGCTCTGCTGCATCGCATGATGTAGTCGGCGGCCCAGGCTCGCGCTCCAGCTGCGGATCGTCCATTCTACAGTCTCGATTAGCCTCACACGGAGGTCTTGCAGAGCATCCTGCCAGAAGTCAGGGCTGCCGTCAATGGTAAGACTCACAGGGAACAGGGAATAGGAGTAAGCTCACCCCTCCTTCTCAGAAGATCCAGTCAGGTGCTGCAGCTGACGGCCGGCCACCGCCCAAGTCAAGGAATATAATGAAGATATGCTGGCACCTTCATCCGATGAAAAAGTTTTTACTTTATTATGTAATTCACAACATTAAAATAAAAGCATCTTGGTGGCTGAGCATGCCCCGTCAGACGCGTTTCGATAAAAATCTTTATCAATGACAAAGAGGCAACAAAACAACATGCAATATATATATACAAAAAACATTACACCTGTGAGATTACAAACGAGTGTCACCTGAATGGGTTAAGTAAAAAACAATGACTTGAATGGTCTCATTATAGAATATAGGAAAAAAGTTCTCTAAAATGCAAAGGAACTACTTTATATTACAACATGAAGGATAGCAGCAAAGATACAAGAACATGTGCATATGTATAATGTATATAGCAATAGATTAAATGAATAGTGGCAATGTACAGAGAGAGGGGATACACTTAACGCAAAATATTATACACAATTGTTAGATGTACTGGATATAACCTGGATTAGGAAGAAAAAGTAGGAGCCTGTCCTGGTATAAGGATGTATATGAACAGGACTAGTTAATTTCAACAAAAGGCACTTGTATTAATAAAAATACATCAAATCGCTCCTATAATTCATTCCCCCAGGAAATCTGCTGTTCAAGCATAATATCCAGAAACTTTCGCGATTTAACATGTCTCGGATTCGATCCCCTCCTCGTACTGAGCTCCTCACCACCTCCAATCCTTTAACAGACAAATTGCTGGTGTCGCCACCGTGATATTCAGAAAAATGCTTAGATAAGCCTGACATAGAGCGTCTATTCCCTGAGGATGAAGGGTTGGCTGCTGATATATGTTCTGAGATACGTTTTCTTAGAGGCCGACTGGTACAACCAATATAGTCTAAATTGCAGGACATGCAAGAAGCCATGTAAACCACAAAGGTGGTCGCACAGTTAATGTAATTTTTTATTTTATAAATTCTACCGCTAGATCTATCCTGGAATACATCTGTTTTTTTCATGTACCTGCATAGATTACAACGAGGTTGACCACATTTAAAATTGCCAGTGTATCGTAGCCAAGTGGGTTTGCTGTGGCAGTCCACTTGCTTAAAGAGACTCGGTGACACATGACTGGCAAGATCGCGACCCTTCCTAGCAACGCACCTGAAACCATAATTTAGAACCTTGCGCAATGATGTATCTTGATATAGCATCGGAACATATTTATGTAAAATGTCCACGATGCCGTTGTAATCAGTGCTAAATGGGGTAGAAAAGGTAATGGGTTGTTTCCTATTTTGAGATAAGGGACGTTGATTATGTTGTTTATGACAGTCCATCAACTGCTCTCTGGTTTTACTTTCGACGATTTTTTTGGCGCGATTGACAACCCACCCTTTGTAGCCCCTGGTTTTCAGTCTTTGTTCTATGTCAGTAGCCTGTTTATTATAATCACTCTCTAGGGTACACATGCGTTTGGCTCTAATGAATTCTCCTACCGGTAAGTTTTTAACCGTATGAGGAGAATGGCAACTATCAGCATGCAGTAATGTGTTGCCGGATATGGGCTTTCTATAAAGATTGGTGATGACCCTACCAGACCCAGCATCCCCTGTAAGTGTACAATCAAGAAAGGGAGCAGAGGTACCATGATCCTGCATAGTGAACTTTAAATTCATGGCATTATCATTACAAAAATCAAAAAATGATGTGATACTGGGGTTGGATGAACCTCCTGGGGGTACACCCCAAACAAAAATGAGATCATCAATATAACGTCCATACCACTTAGGGAAAAGATGGTATGGATTGTTTGGGGAAAAAAGGAACTCCCTCTCCCACACAGACATGTAAAGATTGGCCAATGAGGGGCCTTTTGTTGAAATTAACTAGTCCTGTTCATATACATCCTTATACCAGGACAGGCTCCTACTTTTTCTTCCTAATCCAGGTTATATCCAGTACATCTAACAATTGTGTATAATATTTTGCGTTAAGTGTATCCCCTCTCTCTGTACATTGCCACTATTCATTTAATCTATTGCTATATACATTATACATATGCACATGTTCTTGTATCTTTGCTGCTATCCTTCATGTTGTAATATAAAGTAGTTCCTTTGCATTTTAGAGAACTTTTTTCCTATATTCTATAATGAGACCATTCAAGTCACTGTTTTTTACTTAACCCATTCAGGTGACACTCGTTTGTAATCTCACAGGTGTAATGTTTTTTGTATATATATATTGCATGTTGTTTTGTTGCCTCTTTGTCATTGATAAAGATTTTTATCGAAACGCGTCTGACGGGGCATGCTCAGCCACCAAGATGCTTTTATTTTAATGTTGTGAATTACATAATAAAGTAAAAACTTTTTCATCGGATGAAGGTGCCAGCATATCTTCATTATATTCTTCGTCAATGGTAAGGACGGGACCCGGACCCGGATGGCCTATGGCTGCTCTGGCCTCCGCCTCGACCTCCCGCATTAGGTCTTGGAGTCTTGTGCTGGACATTCTCTTCTTTGAAGGGAACCACACCCGTTCAACCGGTAACCGTTCTGGTAGAGAGCTGGTGAAGAAATGTCTCTGACACTCCCACTTCCTTGGGGGTTTTTGTAGTCCAATTGTGGGAAAAAGTCTTTGGGGTCCGTCCCCATGGTTGATTCGAGCAATCAGGGCGGACAAAGAGTTTGGCGCCTTTGCCTTTAGCCCTCCCACGATGAGGGGCGGTGGCTCACCCCTGGGCTTGCACGTGGCGGATCCTTATGGCGGGAACGCCATCTTGGGCGCCATCTTGGCCCACGGTGAAAAGGCGGGAAAGTTCTTTTAGGGACGAACAAAGTCCATTTTGTAGACATTAAAGTCATTTTAAAGCACATGATACCCGTTAGGGAACGGGCCTGCTCGTATCCTGTTCGTGATGCCATTTTTTGACTCACCGTGGCCGGGGACTCTGGTTTAGACAGGCTGTAGCTCCTTCCTCCTTGTCACGGGTGGGCCGCGCCTGCCGGTAGTGAGGCCCGGTTGAGTGCAGATCAAAAGTCGAAGACGTCTTGTAGGAACAGATTAAAGGGGTTAATTTATTCGTGACGCCACCTATGAGTAGTTCAGGCCTCAGGTGCTAACACCCGACCGGTGACGGCCCAGGGGCTGCACAGCGGTGCAGAGCCCCCGCTACTACTTCAAGTTCAAGTCTCTCTCCAGACTAGACTCTAGACTAACTCCCAGACTCACTAACTAAAGTCTGTACTTCTCCTACACACTACCCTTGCGCTCCGCCCACCAGGACCTTGGATTGGCCCTCTATGTTAAGTGATGCATGCAGGGTTTGGATCTCTAAGTTAACCCAATGACTGCTGGGTCAGAGAATATTGCTGCTGCATTTATGGCTGCAATACCCTCCTGTGACGCACTCGTTGCGGGGCGCCACATCACCATCCGGGATCACTGCATTGTGCTTCAGCTGTATCCTTTGTTGCTTCCCAAGGTGGTTTCGGACTTTAATCGCTCTCAATCGATTGTTTTTCAGTCCTTCTGTCAACATCCCCGAACCCCGAAGGAGAAAGAGTTCCATGCTTTGGATGTACGGCGTGCAGTTCTCCATTATCTGGATGTCTCGGCGCCCTGGTGCGTCGACCACAATCTCTTTGTCCAGCCCTTTGGTCCCCATAAGGGCATGAAGGTTTCCAAGAGCACTATTGCTAGTTGGATCAAGAAGGCTATTAAGGTACCTTTACACGCGGCAACTTTTCTAGGAATTTCACTGGCAACTTACTGGTTGCAGTGAAATCATGGAGACATTGTTCCATTTGTACACAGCAACAAGATAGAACAATGTGTCCATGACTTCACTGCAACCAGTAAGTTGCCAGTGAAATTCCTGGAAAAGTTGCCGCGTGTAAAGGTACCTTTACAGATTCCTACGTTTCCCAGCAGTTGCAAGCTTCTTCTGGGTTTACTGCCCATTCCACCCGGTCTTCCGCTGTCTCCTGGGCTGAACGGGCGGGGGCTTCTCCTGAGCAGATTTGCAAGGCTGCTACCTGGTCGTCCTTGCATACCTTCACGAAGCACTACCGTCTGAACTTGGGCTCTGGTAGGGATTTGGCTTTTGGCAGGAAGGTCCTGCAGGCCATTGTCCCACCCTAGGTATTTATTCGTTGGTATTCCTCCTAAGCTGTCATGGAAGGTTCCTAGAGAAAATAGAATTATTCTTACCGTTAATTTGGTTTCTAGAAAACCTTCCACGACAGCACTTAATTCCCTCCCTATTATTCCTCGTGTTATTCCTGGAATGTTTTCCTATGTACTGTTGTTTACTCTCATGCTATGGTTCTTTATAAGACACTGGCTAATGGGAGCTGAGAGGGGCCTTTTAACCTCACTTGTGCTTCCTGTCCCTAATAGGGCATGGAGAGGCAACCTCCTATGCTGTCGTGGAAGGTATCCTAGAAACCGAATTAATGGCAATAATAATTATATTTTTTACCCCCAACAATTTTATTCCACTTTGATTTTCTTCCCATTTTCACTACAATACATGGTAAAATGAATGGACTAAATCAAATATACAACTAGTCCTACAAAAAACAAGCCCTCAAATGGTTATTTCAGAGGTAAAATAAAAAGTCAGGGTTCATGGTTGAAGGAGAGGAAAAATGCAAACAAAAAAAGCATCTGAAAAAAATCTGAAGGTTTATACTACTCTAGTGTGTCTATATATACAGTGAGTGAAATAAGTATTGAAGATGTTGTGGCCTCTGGTTTCCAGGTACTGAGATGGTGCAGTTGAGCTTCACACACATACAACACTTAGAACCCCAGGACGGTGGGTGGACCCCGAGAGAGGACCTAAGTGTAGCCGGGAGGGAAATGTAGAGTTAAAAAGTGAAGTGCAGGAGGAGAACCAGGGCTGGGACCAAAAAGCAGCCCTGGAAAAAAAATCCCACCAGCCCACATACTATAACACCCATCAGCCCCGATCAGAGAAGT
The DNA here is from genome assembly GCA_033576535.1 of Allobates femoralis. Lineage (NCBI taxonomy): Eukaryota > Metazoa > Chordata > Amphibia > Anura > Aromobatidae > Allobates > Allobates femoralis. The sequence goes on from JARQOC010000003.1 coordinate 365,901,220, forward strand.
TTGCTTTTATGTTGTCGTGACCTCATCACTTTCTTAAAGGGAACCTGTCAGGTCGCACTACCCTTCTAACCTATCACCATCTGTCCCTGCACCTTCCTATCTGATCCCTAACCATCCCTGTCTGAGTTAAATGGGCCCTATAATGAGGGAGAAAAATAACTTATATACTTACATACAGTCTCTAGTTGGAGACTAGAAAGGTGGACTCCGGGCTCCATTCTCACCTCCTCACTTTGTCTCCGCACACCCCACTGGTGTCCTCGTTCCCCTTGGGCTGTGCCACCTCCTATTCGAATTGCCCGCCTCTTCTGATCATGTGAGGCCCAGGCCGAAACATCATATCCGAACCAGTGCATTGTGGTGTTGATCACGTGGGACAGCCGGGCTCCAGCGCATGTGCAGTGCACATATTGAAGCCGGCCAATACTACGTGATCAGCCCCACAATGCACTGGGCCGGTTATGACGTTTCGGCCTGGGCCTCACATGATTAAAAGAGGCGTGCATTTTGAATAGGAGGTGGCACAGCCCAAGAGGAATGAGGACGCCCAGCGGGGCGTGCTGACACAAAGCGAGGAGGGGAGAATGGAGCCCGAAGCACGCTTTTCCAGTCTCCAACTGGAGACTGTAAGTGTATAAGTTATTCTTCTCCCTCATTATAGGGCCCCTTTAGCTCAGACAGGGATAGTTAGGGATTAGATAGGAAGGTGCAGCGACAGGCAGTGATAGGTTAGAGGGGTAGCGCGACCTGACAGGTTCCCTTTAAATGAGTTATTAGAAGAGCCACATGTGAATGGTGCAACAGAGGGAATTATCACCACAGCTCCATTCACATGTTGATCTTCACAGCTACGTTTCTCAGGATTGTGGGGGCCCAGGGGTAAGATCCACAGTGAGGGAAAGTCATCATCTGTACAGAAGAGAAGTGATGACTTCCATGTTGAGGGTAATCAATTTAAACATTTAAATGCTGAAAATCCCAAATATTTATAAATGTATATATGTATATATATATATGTGGCGCCCAGCAACGAGTGCGTCACAGGAGGGTATTGCAGCCCAGACTGCAGCTGCAATATTCTCTGACTAAGCGATGGCATGGTTAAAACTCAAAGCTCTATACCCTACATGCACATCAGAATAGAGGGCCAATAAGGTCCTGGTGGGCGGAGTGTAGGAGTAGTGTGTTAGAGGAGAATGTAGGAGAAGGAGGAAGGAGAAGGACATGGCCGGGAGGAACGTAGGAGAGGGGGCTCTGCACAGTCCCGTGCAGCCCCTAGGCCACCACCAGTTGGGCGCCATTACCCGGTGCCTTAACAACCGGACTGTGGGCGAACATCCACGGGTCAAAATATACCTGCGCCCATCTACAACCGGATCACTGGTTCCAAAGCTAGCAAATCGTATATCACTGCTATGCAAACCAGGAGTGGAGGGATCGCTCTACAGGAGTACCCCACCACCGCCGCAAACAGAGCCGTCTTGCCAGCGGAGTAAACACCAAAAGGACCCAGACTTCCCCTCACACCGGAACGTACACACCGGCAGGGAAATTTAAGTAGTCCCTTGTACCCGACCTTGGCACACAAAGGCGACATCGGCATTTCACCTAGAACAAGCTTAGAAAGGAGGAACACCGCGGAGCTCTGAGAAACACCGGTCATTGCCAAGTCCACCCAGTCCATTACCCGTTAACTGTATACCATGTACCACCTGCTGGTTACAGTAAAGTACCCGTTGCAGAGACTAATGGTGTCCGTGTTTCTTAAGAACTGTTTCACTCCGCATACAGAAAGGAACTGAGCTGCCTCACAACATCTTGTGCAGCTCCTGGCTCCGGGGACTCCCGCTCGTCCTGTGGGGAGCGTCCCATCTTGCTGCATTCCATCCCCCGGAGGCCCAAGCAGCGCCGGTGGAATCACCGGAACTCCCGCAGGTGGCGTCACGACAAGATTTAACCCCTTATCTGTTCGGCCAACCCTTTTGATCTGGACCACCAGGCCCACACAGCCTCGGGCGCGGTACCATGACAGGGAGCAGCAACAGCCCGAGACGTGCACATCCCGGCTACGGTGAGTTATATATATATATTATATATATATATATATATATATACACAGAATAATACAGTATTACACCCAGTATACAGGACAGGAAAAGTGGTACTGTGCAGTGTATATATAAAGAGTAATGCAGACACTGAACATTACACTCAGTATACAGGACCCCACAATCCTGACAAACGTAGCTGTAAAGATCACCATGTGAATGGAGCTGTGGGTGATAATTCCCTCTGTTGCACCATTCACATGTGGCTATTCAAATAACTCCTTTAAATTGAACCTGTCAGGTCACGCTACCCCTCTAACCTATCACTGCCTGTCCCTGCACCTTCCTATCTAATCCCTAACCATCCCTGTCTGAGCTAAAGGGGCCGTATGAGGGAGAAGAATAACTTACTGTATATACTTACACTCTCCAGTTGGAGACTGGAAAAGCGTGCTTCGGGCTCCATTCTCCCCTCCTCGCTTTGTCTCCGCACGCCCCGCTGGGAATCCTCATTCCCCTTGGGCTGTCACAGGCAGCTCCTGTCAGCGATTAGCAGCTTCCACTGACATCACATTGATTGACAGTCAGTTCCCTTAATCAGGTAACAAGGAGCCGACTGTTAATCAGCAGGATAACAGCAGTCCCGCCCCTTCCACGGACCAGTGCTGTCCCTGGCAAGAGCAGGCTGTGGCAGTGGTGAACGGTGTCAGGCACAACAAGCAGGTAGGTGGTAACTACCTGTCGGTTGGTGCTTGGGCACATTTTATTCAATAAAAATCCTGGATAAGCCCTTTAATCAGTGGTGACTAGTCATGGAGGTGTTGTTACCCTGTACTTAGGCCATGTTCACACAGAGCATTTTTCCTGCAGTTTTGATGCACGTTTTTTTTGCATTTTTACCTTGGTTTTTTGCTAATCTAAATCTGAGTTTTTCATTCCCAGCAAAACCTATGTGATTCAGGAAAGGTTGATCGCACACATTGGTCCTGCATTGGTTTTTGTTGCATTTTTAAAAGAATGAGTGTCAACAGTCTGCTGATTATTCCTCGGTTTTGTAATGTGACAGCTATAAAATCAATGAGGCAAACAAGCAAACAAGCAAAAACAGGGAGCAAGAAATCATTTTTATTCAAGAACATCAGTTTTAATACAAAAACATCAGCAATTTCAGTGCAACAAGAAATACTTCAGGCAATAAATGCACAGTGTGAACACGTAGCTGCTAGATGTACCTTCACACGCCGCAATCTCGCGATTGGCCCCGATATGAGCGACAGCGGAATCATGTCCGTTGGATTCATCTCGCCTCAGCAATCAGCATGTGGCGTTTACACGGCAGTCGCCTGCAAGAGAAGGTGAAGGGTTTCGCGCCCAACTCGCGCTCATTCGCACACAATATTCGGGGAAATTCCCTGCGTCTTCAAGCGCCCAATCCAAAGGCATGAGTGGGCGTTGTTGGTCAGCGCTGCAAGAATGGCGTCCCAGTGGTTAACCGCAGCCCATACGCGCTCATTGGACCAACACAACATGCAGTAGGGACGGTCAGCCGGGGGCCCTAGGAAGGCTAGGCCAATCTTCATACACTATACGTTCTACGCAAGGGATCTCGTGTGTTGTGATTTGGAACGGACAGCTCTTCAATTATGGCGCCCGTGAACTGACAGCCAATGGACCAGTAGCCACCATCATGCAGACGGCACGGACAAGAAGTGTGCAGACGGAAATCTAGCGACACTCTTCAAACTTACTGTCTCACGCCCAACAGGAAATCTGCTTCTGATTGCGTGATTCGGAATCAGGCGACGGCGATTTATCACGCGAATTCTCATCACCGCCGCAAATGTGAGCAATTCACGGATGCTCGGCGACATATGCCTTGGATTCCAGGAGTTGTGGCGTGTGAAGGTACCATAAGTGTTCCCACTATTGTGATCGTGCCTCTGTGAGTGTGAGTGACATGATTAACAACAGCAATGTCATCACCAGCTCTGCACATCTCTGCCTTCCTTGATGAGCGCAGGGCGAGGGTCCGCACCACAGCTTCACCGGCGCAGGGCGATCACCCGCTCCCCGCTTCATCAGTGCACTACACAGGCTCAGAGGGCCAGATCGGACATGGAAGACATGGCCAGGTGGGAGGTTTGCACACTTGGCGCTAACAGCTGCCAGAGTTCTGTGTCACCGCTCCCTCACTGGGCAGAGCATTCTGATGAAGCTGGTGGGCTACACCCGGTAACTGCACATTATCATGGGAGGAAGAGATTGTCAGCTGCACATCAACACAAACATGATGCATAGGGATGAGCGAGTATACTCGCTACTATTCGGTATTCGCCGAATATTAGCGGTATTCGGGCTACTCGCTACTCTCTGAGTACTTATGTGTACTCGGGAGTAGCGAGTAGTCCTAATACTTTTGCAGTGTATCTATAGATACACAGTTTGCAAGGTCCTGACAGTACATCTAGGACCTTGCAAATTGGCCAATCAGGTGGCCGCTAGCGATCACGTGGTTGTGACGTGGCGCCATCTGATTGGCTGGTAGTGACAGGTCCTTGTCCAGCGATCAGATGTCTTATCTGCCGGTCCCGTTGCAGGCGTCGGACAGGTATTAAGTTTATTATTTTTTAACAACTTTTACTCACTTTTAGGCTACTTTCGCAGTGTATCTATAGATACACTGCAAAGGTTTTCGTACTCGCTATATCGCAACGAGTAGCGAGTACCACTACCTACTCGTTGCAAGTATAGCGAGCATGAATATTAAGGTACTCGCTCATCCCTAATGATGCACAAACATCACAACATACACAACACACAATTGTCACCATGTGCACGGACACAGATACATACATCACCACAGATTCACCAATTATGTATACACATCATCACATGTCCCAGTATGGCGTATAGCCCATATAGCACATGCCATATACACAGCCCAGCTTTGGCAGTACATGCCATACACAGCCAATCCCAGCATAGGCAGTAGGGTAGGCTCATATATACACAGACAGCCACAGCCCCCACGTATGCCAACAGGCCTTATATACAGTCAGCACCGACAGTAGTAGGCCCATAAAGTGCATGTCATATCCACAGCCCAGCCCCAGCCCACTCAGACTTCCAGAGCAGATGATAATGAAAGTGAAAGTGTCTTGGCTGTGTGTGTCCTGTCCTGCACTAGCAGCCCCAGGAGCAGTGAGAAGAGTGCAGTTGTTGGCTGCTGCCTCCAGCTCCAGGCTTCGCTGTTCTGTTTCAGGGGCTGGGGGGAGAGCAGAGTGTGCTCTGTCCCTGTCCAGGGATACAGGTGGCCAGCTCAGCTGTGGAGCCCGGCAGACGGTCAGTCCTTACCCAGGTGAGCAGTGACTCCATCATTGTCCCTTCCAGCGATATCTTCTTCTCCCTCTGACCCCTGCGGGGAGAGAAGCAGCGTCACATCTATCAATTCCCAAGTCTGACACATGCTGACAACCTCTGTGCTGCTGGGAGCCGCCCTGCACACGTTACCTTCAGCATCTGCTCCCACTGCTGGTATCTCCAGTGTTTCTCACTTTCAGGAGATCACAGGCAGCAGCCCTTTGTAATGGCTGGGGTCACTCAGTTTGGCTGGCGCATTTCTGTTTGGTGGGCGGGAGAGCAGAGTGAATGCTCTCTCCACCCACAAACAATGTGCTGTTGCTGTCGTGATTTTGTCACAGCACAGCCGCACGCTCAATAAGGTATGAGCCGCTTCCTGGGCTGCCCCTGATTGGCGTGCGCCTCTGACCCCACTATGCTGCTGGGCTGCAGCAGCCACAAAATCATTTAAGAGCAGTCAGGCCTGCGGAGGGAGGAGCGGACGGCCCCCGCACCCTGCCACCGGGCGGCCCATAGGGAAAAGTCCCGATCCTCCCGCCTATCAGTCTGGGCCTGAGGAGAACAATAGGAGATAGAGGAGAGACCATTGAGAAAGAAGTGGAGTGGAAGTCGGGAGTATAGGGGTGTTGTGGTGATAACTCCCACAGGCTGGAGCATGACCACGCTCACCTCGGGAGGGAAAGACCTACAAGTGTAGAAGAGGAAAGGAGCCCTTGAGGTATGGAACGAAATGTAGATCATCCTACGCCCGTCTCTGGCGAGACAGAGGGGCTGCTGGACGGCACAGGGACCCAGCCCTGAACATGGTACGGATGCTTCAAGCCCGAACCATTGAACCGGAGGGCCCAAGTTTTCTAAGGGGAGCTGTGGCCGAACACCCTACACAACTCGGAGAAGGCGGCCAAACTAGGGAGCAGTGCCCGGAAGGGGTACAACAGAGCACCCGTGGCTGTCGGTACCTGAGCTCTGTGCTGCGGAGGCGCTAAGTGAGGAGTGGTGAGACGTGCTTATAGTGCAAAGGGACCACCAAAGACAGAAACACCTAGTGAGAGAGGAAGGGACTCCAACCGAGGCTTGACTACATGGAGACAACGCAAAACCGGAGGTTGGCAAGGGATGTACCCGGTTGCCATGCTGAAAATCCTGAGTAAAAGTAACAGAACTCCAGCTGTGGTATGTGAGACTTTCTTTAGCGGCGACCACCGGACGCAGAGGCTGCATGAGACACCGGGGTGCTGACGACCCAATGAACACCTGCCAAGGTACGAACTGACGGGGGGCGTGTCCTGGCCATGGAGGGAGACAGAAGCTAGTCCTTGAGCTCTGTCCCCTCGGCCTCTTTCCTAGCCTAATATTGGCATCCCATCCTGGAGAGACACCCTCCTCATGTCTATGAGGAGAAGGAGCACCCGCACAGGAGCGTTACCGGGACCCTCCCACCCGAAAAACGACAGTATTAAGCGGTATCTCCGCAGTTCCAGCAGGCCCCCCTTAGCTGCAGTGCCTCACAAGATGGCAGAGCCTGCTTCTCTGCTGGAAGTAACTGTGCCTGAGGAGGGGGGAGGAGGGTGCCTGCTTCGGAGCGTGGAGCTGCATAATGAGCCTGCCTGCTCTCCCCACACTACGAGTGATAACACTGCACAGCCAGATAACTCTGGAGCCCCGCAGCAGCTGATGACATCTCCGGGAGAAAGCAGTACAGGGAGCCCTCCCAGCACAGTCCAGCCTGAATCTGCTGAATGTGAGCTGAGGAGCCTGGAAAAGGACAGAGGGATACAGAGGATCCCAGCACCGGAGGCAGCGGTAAGGAGTGGGGGTCAGAGCATCAGGGCCCTGGGACAGCCTGATCAGTCCTCCAGCCCAGGACTGAACCCATACCTCCCTCCATCCCCATACAGCTACAGTTAGAGCCAGAAATATTTGGACAGTGACACAAGTTTTGTTATTTTAGCTGTTTACAAAAACATGTTCAGAAATACAATTATATATATAATATGGGCTGAAAGTGCACACTACCAGCTGCAATATGAGAGTTTCCACATCCAAATCGGAGAAAGGGTTTAGGAATCACAGCTGTGTAATGCATAGCCTCCTCTTTTTCAAGGGACCAAAAGTAATTGGACAATGGACTCTAAGGGCTGCAATTAACTCTGAAGGCGTCTCCCTCGTTAACCTGTAATCAATGAAGTAGTTAAAAGGTCAGGGGTGGATTCCAGGTGTGTGGTTTTGCATTTGGAAGCTGTTGCTGTGACCAGACAACATGCGGTCAAAGGAACTCTCAATTGAGGTGAAGCAGAACATCCTGAGGCTGAAAAAAAAGAAAAAATCCATCAGAGAGATAGCAGACATGCTTGGAGTAGCAAAATCAACAGTTGGGTACATTTTGAGAAAAAAGGAATTGACTGGTGAGCTTGGGAACTCTAAAAGGCCTGGGCGTCCACGGATGACAACAGTGGTGGATGATCGCCGCATACTTTATTTGGTGAAGAAGAACCCATTCACAACATCAACTGAAGTCCAGAACACTCTCAGTGAAGTAGGTGTATCTGTCTCTAAGTCAACAGTAAAGAGAAGACTCCATGACAGTAAATACAAAGGGTTCACATCTAGATGCAAACCATTCATCAATTCCACAAATAGACAGGCCAGAGTTAAATTTGCTGAAAAAACACCTCAAGAAGCCAGCTCAGTTCTGGAAAAGTATTCTATGGACAGATGAGACAAAGATCAACCTGTACCAGAATGATGGGAAGAAAAAAGTTTGGAGAAGAAAGGGAACGGCACATGATCCAAGGCACACCACATCCTCTGTAAAACATGGTGGAGGCAACGTGATGGCATGGGCATGCATGGCTTTCAATGGCACTGGGTCACTTGTGTTTATTGATGACATAACAGCAGACAAGAGTAGCCGGATGAATTCTGAAGTGTACCGGGATATACTTTCAGCCCAGATTCAGCCAAATGCTGCAAAGTTGATTGGACGGCGCTTCATAGTACAGATGGACAATGACCCCAAGCATACAGCCAAAGCTACCAGGAGTTCATGAGTGCAAAAAAGTGGAACATTCTGCAATGGCCAAGTCAATCACCAGATCTAAACTCAATTGAGCATGCATTTCACTTGCTCAAATCCAGACTTAAGACGGAAATGACCACAAAACAAGCAAGACCTGAAGGCTCGGCTGTAAAGGCCTGGCAAAGCATTAAGAAGGAGGAAACCCAGCGTTTGGTGATGTCCATGGGTTCCAGACTTAAGGAGTGATTGCCTCCAAAGGATTCGCAACAAAATATTGAAATAAAAATATTTTGTTTGGGTTATGTTTATTTGTCCAATTACTTTTGACCTCCTAAAATGTGGAGTGTTTGTAAAGAAATGTGTACAATTCCTACATTTTCTATCAGATATTTTTGTTCAACCCTTCAAATTAAACATTACAATCTGGACTTGAATTGTGTTGTACAGGTTTCATTTCAAATCCAATGTGGTGGCATGCAGAGCCCAACTCGTGAAAATTGTGTCACTGTCCAAATATTTCTGGCCCTAACTGTATGTTACCAATGTGCAAGGCCAGGGATGGCCACAGCCTATGGGGGCGCTATACTGGCCGCAAGTTCCCCAAACCCCTGACCCCATGGGGACTATAACTGGGACATCACAATCCCCTCACCTGAGTGGTCTCCCCGTCGGCCCCATAAACAAAGGTATGACCCCTGTTGGCCCAGGCTCAAGTCTGCATCAAGCTGAGATAGACAGAGTCAATTCTGCTCCTGGAGGTGACGTATGGGACTCATTTAGAGCCCGTATTCTAAATATGCTTACACGAGAAGAGCTGGTGGACTTCCTCTCAAAAATGGAGGTTTCATTTAAAGCTGAGACTAAAGAGATAAGGGGAGAAGTTCGGGGAATGTCAGACAGAATATCACAGTCCGATGCCAATATGGAAGCCCTAAATATACGTGTCAAGAAACTGGAGGACACTGTGGCGTTCCAGAGGTCCCAACAGGAGATTTTTCTGGACTCTATGGAGGACCTGGAAAACCGGGAAAGAAGACAGAACATCCGGGTGAGGGGGTTCCCAGAATCTATAGCATCAGGGGACCTGGGGCATACCCTCCAAAACCTATTCAACTCTATTAGTACCTGAGGATTCTATTATCGACTTTGACAGGGCCCACAGGTCTCTGGGGCCCCCCCGGCTGAAGGAGCATTCCCCCATGTTGTTATTTCCCGCCTTCATAGGTACCGTGTTAAGGACGAAATCCTTAATAAGGCACGGCGATGCGAGGAGATCACTTTCCTGGGATGTACCATACAACTAATGGCAGACTTGTCCAGGAGAACCCTCCAGAAGAGGAGAGCCCTGCGACCCCTCCTGGATCTTCTGAGGCACCACAATCTTCCGTATTCTTGGGGCTATCAATTCCGCCTTCAAGTCCGATGTTGGAACCAAATGGCATTTTTATCCCACCATAGAGAGCTTCAGGAATTTTTGCAGGCCCTCGGCTTAGCCGACCCTGGCCTCTTGTTCCCTGATTGGCCGTCCCCCACTTCTGAGGGCATTTATTTGGCAGACCCACGGGCACAACGCAACCAAAGGCGTATAGGCAATAGAAGAGGAAGGGCCCGGAGGAGGAGGAGGGCCGCCAGTGGAGAGCGCGATGAAGAGGGCTGACTGTACGGGTATCCAATGTTTTGTATTCCATTCTACTGAACGTTCCCTGACTGTAGCTCTTTTTTTTTTTTTTTTTTTAGGATTTTGACTTGCTTGGTAAATTTTTGATACTGTCAGCTCCTAGAATAGGAGCCCAAGTATTCATTTCAGTCAGCGAACCTCAGAAAATTTTCCCCTACCCTTTTCGCCTCCCCTTCCCCCCCATACCACCTTCCCCTCCCCTCCCCCCCATACCACCTTCCCCCCCCTCCCCCTCTTCTTTTGCAGTGTTAAATAACCTAGTCCAAGGGGCGATGGACGTCCCCCCTATTGCACTACGATGTGCGTTCCGATGGAACTTCCTAACCTCGACTTAATTTTGTCCGATTATTTTCTCCCAGGCTGGTTAAATGCTATTATGTTATGTGTTATTTTAAGGTTTGAGACCGAGGGGACTATGTACTCTTCGGATTGAATTGTGTTATATACTGACGTACTTATTTCTAACAGAGTACCTTTCTTGAATACTGACGTACTCACATTTTTTTCCTCCTGGAAAGGTACTCCCCAAGGGGATTTCGTACTCATTGTTAGAGTACGATACTTCTTTATAGAATATACCCCACTAACCTGCGAAGTGTTATAATTACCAATCCAGAGTTTCTTTCTTCTTTCTTTTTCTTTTTCTACCATCTCTTTTCTCTTCTTTTCTAAGATCTAGGTTGTGCGTTGGTGTTGGTGTCGGATCCCCGGGGGGCTGAGGCCGCTGACGACGTGTTGAATATGGGGTCCCTGGCAGTTGGGTCTCTAAACGTCAGGGGGTTCAATACGCCCCAAAAGAGACATCAGGTCCTTCAAGATATGCACAAGCGAGGGGTCCAGGTGGTCTTACTCCAGGAGACACACTTTAAAGAGGGCCATGTACCCCACATTGGAGGGAAACAGTTTTCTTCCTGGTTTCACAGCACTAATCCCGAGGCAAGATCTAAAGAGGTGTATGTGGCCCTCCACGGGGGTTTACCTTACACGCTGCTTGACTCGATAATCGATCCCAACGTAAGGTATATCTTCCTTAAACTCATGATAGCGGGAACCCGTATAACCTTGGTCAACTGGTATCTTTCCAACAGGGAGCAAACGAGAGTCTGTAGAGCCCTCCTATTGAAATTAGCAGACTTCGCCGAAGGTCAGGTCATAATTGGAGGTGACTTTAATTTTGTATTTGACCCCGCTGTTGACTCCACGTCTGGTAGAGGGACAGCTCCACCTAAGCGGGTACAGGCGCTCCGGATATTCCTCTGCAAGCTACAATTAGTAGATGTTTGGAGGATCCTCAATCCTAAGGGACGAGACTATTCCTTTTTCTCGGGGGTCCATCGTTCATACAGTCGAATCGACTTGTTTCTGGTCAGCCATGGTGTCCTGTCATGGAATCCTGTTGCCTCCATTGGCAATATAGTTTATTCGGACCATAGTCCTATTTTTTTATCAGTGGCGATGCCAGGGCTGGCTAGGGAAGAATGGACCTGGAGACTGAACGGTCACCTTTTGAAAGATGCCAAATGTTTGGATGATTTGAAATGTGATATAAAGTTGTTTACACAGACACATGAGCAGGACTCTACCTCCCCGTCCGTTAAATGGGAGGCCCTCAAATGTATCCTTAGGGGTACGTTAATTAAACATGGTTCCAGACTGAAACGCCTTTGGTCTGAACAAATTTCCCAACTACTACAGCAGATAGGCCTCCTGGAATCCAGACACAAGGCTTCTGGGGATCGAGGGGAGCTCATTGAATTGACCTCTGCCAGAAACGAGCTTAGAAACCTGCTGATGTTAGATTTGAAAGGCAAAAAGAGAAAACAACAGGATTTTTTTACAAGAAAGCTAACTCCTGTGGAAGACCCTTGGCAAAGCTGCTACATCTGAGATTGGGTCCCACATATATTCCTGCTATTAAAAACTCTACGGGTAGACTGGTGCACTGAGGATATCTCACAGGCCTTCCAGAGGTTCTATGCAGACCTTTATGGTCTTCGAGGAAAATTTGATGACATGGACCCTGATGCTTTGTGCCATAAAATACGGTCATATATCTCCAAGATTTGGGATACCGACCTTGTCTAGAGATGATGTTTCGTCCCTCGAGGTGGACATATCGGTGGAGGAACTCACGGAGGCAATTAAGGGTTCCCCGACATCCAAGAGTGCGGGACCAGACGGCTTCACGCCTATATTTTACAAGATTTGGTCGGTGATCTGCTGCCTCATATGCTCTCTTCTTTTAGAGCCGTATTGGAGGGAGAGACCTTCCCTCCGCAACCCCCTGAGGCGCATATTTGCGTGATACCTAAACCAGGGAAGGACCTATCAGAGGCAGCGAGTTTCCGACCCATTTCTCTAATTAATGTGGATGTCAAGCTGTTTGCCAAGATTTTGGCCGATAGACTCTCTGAGAAACTCCCATCCATCGTTCACCTTGATCAGGTGGGCTTTGTTAAAGGTAGAGAGGCGCGGGACAACATCCTTCGCTCATGTCTTTTGATTGAAAGGGCTAGGAAGTGTAAGTCCCCTCTCTGTCTGCTTTCCATCGATGCAGAGAAGGCCTTTGACAGGGTCCACTGGAGATTTTTGTGGGAGGCCCTAACACATATAGGCTTAGGTGATAGATTTTTGAACGGAGTACACTCTTTATTCTCCCATCCCTTGGCAAGGGTACGGATAAATGGAGGCTTATCGGGGTCATTCCTCGTCAAAAAACGGGACTAGACAGGGTTGTCCGTTATCCCCTTTGTTATATGTCATTGTCATAGAGCATCTGGCTAAGACCATTCGGGATAACCAAGACATCCATGGGATGGTGGTGGGAGACGTCCAACATAAGGGGCGCTTTTTGCCGACGACGTTCTTCTTTTTGTTACTCGCCCGTCGGTGGCCTTCCCTGCATTACTACACGAATTTAGACGTTCGGAAGCCTTAGTAATTTCAAGGTCAATTATGCGAAGACTGAGGCGTTGAATATATCCCTGCCCTCGGCCGAAGCGACTTCCCTAGCAAAAGACCTCCCTTTCCGCTGGCGCACGGGCCACGTAGTATATCTGGGAGTGAGTCTCCCGGCTGACTTGTCTGACGTGTTCCGCTTGAATCATCAGGCTATTCTAGGTAAAGTGGGATCCATGTTGGAGTCTTATAGACCCCTGCGTCTGTCGTGGCTGGGAAGGATCCATGTGGTAGCGATGGACATCCTGCCGAGATTCCTCTATGTTTTCCAGGCCTTACCTGTATGGCCACCTGGGGCGTTCTTCCGTAGCCTCAGGTCGGTAGTTTCTCGTTTCCTGTGGAAGGGCAAGAGGTCGAGGGTCAGTATGCAGATCCTGTCCTCCCCCAGGGAGGGAGGAGGTGCAGGCCTTCCAGACATTCGTAGATACTGTATGTCGGCCATTTTGGTACGATTGCTGGATTGGCACTATAAGGCAGCCTTCAAACAATGGGTTCAAATTGAACAAGACGAGATCGCGATTCCCCTTAAGCACCTGCAGTGGATTCCGACGAAAGCCCTGTCCTCTATTGGTCAACTGTCTTTCCTTACTATCGAAACGTTATGAGCCTGGTCGTTCGGCTCGTAGAGAGTTGGCCAAAGAAAAGTATGCCAGCCCTTTGACCCCAATTTTTTGCAATCCGGCGTTCCCCCTGGGAATGTCCAGCCGGAGTCTCCTGGGATGGAAGGCGGAGGATGACATTCGAATTAGACAGGTCCTGGTAAATGGAGAGTGCCCCCCTCTAAGTGCTCTCCAAGCTAAGTCACCACATATTAAGTTGAAATGGTGGGAATACCTAAATTGAGGTCCTTCTTGTGCTCCCTAGAGATCCGAAGGGTTCCCTGTTTGACGCTATCCACTCTAGAAGCAATTTTTACTGCAGAAGCGGCACCTCCAAGAGGGATTTCTGCCATCTACGGCATACTGTCAAATCTGTAGACGCCGGGGCCCATGGTTATAGGAGGGCTTGGGAAAAGGAGCTGGGTAGAGTGATCCCTGAGACGGACTGGGAGAGGAGTTTCCTTATGGCTCATAAAACGTCTGGTTCATGTGAGGCTATGGAGAAAAGCCTTAAACTCTGTTACAGATGGTATCTCACCCCGGACAGGCTACACGGGTTCTCTCCTGATGCCTCGCCCCTTTGCTGGAGGTGTGGAACTGAGATAGGCACCGTGCTACATATCTGGTGGAGCTGTCCCTCGATCCAGGTATTTTGGTCTAAAGTATTTCGTAACCATGATTTAGTTATGGGGGGGAATCTGGTAGGCACTCCCGAAATGGCTTTTCTCTCCCTGCTCCCTGGCTCTTGGAAGTATCAGAGAAAGGGTATCCTTCGGTTTTGGTTGGCAGCGGCTCGTAATGTGATCCCTCGACACTGGAAGAACCAGGATCCTCCTTCCATTCTGGAGTGGTACTCTGAAATGGAAAGGATCCGTAGATGTGAGGAGATTTCGGCTGACTATTTCTAGACCCAACGGGATTATGTGCTGGTTTGGACAGAATGGATACTGTTCGGTGATGCCCCTAACTTCCGCTACATGTTCCTTTAAACAATGAACCGTGGGCGGTCACTGTACCCCCGTGGGCCCCGGCCAGATGCTGACGCATACAACTCCTTCTATCTTTCTATCATACATCTTTACATGTTGTTTTTCTTCTTTTTTCTTATCTTCACTTTCAAAATTAAAGCTCTTTTCTGTTTTTCTTACTCAACAAACCCAACCCCTTACCCCTGGATGGTTATATAAGTTTGTTGAGACTATAATGTCCTGTATATAATTCTATTGTTTTTTTACTCTTTGCTTTTATACAATCACATGTTTCTTAGAGCAGTGTTTCCCAACTCCAGTCCTCAAGGCACACCAACAGGTCATGTTTTCAGGATTTCCTTATCATTAGACAGATGATGGAATTATCCCCTGTGCAAGTGATTAAATTATCACCTATGCAATCCTAAGGAAATCCTGAAAACATGACCTGTTGGTGTGCCTTGAGGACTGGAGTTGGGAAACAGTGTCTTAGGCTGGCTTCACACTTGCAGATGGATCTGCAGCGTTTTGCAGATGCATCTGCAAGTGTGAGCATGCTGACCGCGGCCCCTATGTTTATAATAGGGCGCACGCGGTGTGAAAGCTCTCATTCACTCCTATATGTGTACTGTCAGCAGGCGTATGCCTGCTGACAGATCACACACTCCCGTCCGCACTGTGGACGCGAGATGTAGCGTCCATGCTGCGGGCGGGAGAGTGTGATCTGTAAGCAGGCATACGCCTGCTGACAGTACACATATAGGAGTGAATGAGAGCTTTCACACCGCGTGCGCCCTATTATAAACATAGGGGCCGCGGTCAGCATGCTCACACTTGCAGATGCATCTGCAAAACGCTGCAGATCCATCTGCAAGTGTGAAGGCAGCCTTAGAGAGATGAAACCCTCTCCCACTATCTGTGTGGATAAGGGAAGCTATAAATCTTAACATTTAGATCTGTGGCGGACCAATAGTTGTGGTAGTGTGTTTTGTTTGTAGGCACTAATGGGTCCTGCTGCATATATGATACATCACGCAGCCTTATTTGCTGTTGTGAGATTTTACATTATGTCGGCTGACAACACTGTTTGTAATGTTTAATATACTGGAAAACTTAGTAAAGATATATTTACAAAAAAAAAAAGGTACGAACTGACTTCTCCATCTTGCTGCCCTGGAGACTGCTCTCTACCTGCGGGGAGTGAAACCATCAAACTGCCGGTCACCGTCCCCAGTGGTTCTGAATCAGCGGCAGCCACTCTGGTCACATACCGCAGGTGGCGTCACAAATACCCCTTTCCCTAGTCATCCCTGTCATCTATCCCCATCTGTATCTGTGAAAAGAACCGAGAGGTGAAGAGCAACAACTGCCTGGTTCCCGAGTACCCCCAGCCCTGAAGTGGGCGTGTCAATGCCACCAATTTTCTAAGTAAAGATATTTGTAAAGGTGCTATTAACATGAATTTCTCACCAGATGTTGGTAACAATACATCATGTCCATATGGGCAACAGAATCCAACCATAGATGTCCATAAATTATGCATAATAATGAGATGACAAAGGGAAAAAGTATTTAACACATCAAGAAAGAGATATGCCATGAAAATTCATGACACTAGCTGAAATGTAACAGTAATTAGTTCAATTGAAGGCCTATAAAATAATGTTCATTACTCAAGTCCCCCAAGAAACATCTGTAGTGCCCTTGCAGTCTGG
Organism: Allobates femoralis; assembly: GCA_033576535.1. Taxonomy (NCBI): domain Eukaryota; kingdom Metazoa; phylum Chordata; class Amphibia; order Anura; family Aromobatidae; genus Allobates; species Allobates femoralis. Next base: position 365,917,565 of record JARQOC010000003.1, read on the forward strand.
CTGCCACAAATAGTATTTCTTCTACAATCATTTGTAATGCATTGTCTTAAGGAAATTAGAGCTCCCTCTGCTGGCATTCAGCCACTGCCTAATTTCTAACCAGGAGGTTGAGCACTAGGACCTGTTTTCAGACTGAGCTCAGTCTTTGTTTGGGGGGGGGGAAGGGTTAGTTTCAGTTCCGCCTGCGTACAAATCACATATTGCGGTGAATGGGAGCGCACGGTCTTGCGCAGTTAAGCACAGCACCGTGCGTTTCCATTATAAACATAGGGGCTTGTGCTGGCTGCGCTCACATAGCGGTTCCCTCCGCAGAACGCTGCGGAGGGGAACGCCAGTGTGAAACCAGCCACAGAGCAGGGGGAGCTGAGTAGATTGATATATAGTTTTGTGAGAAAAGATTCAGTATAACCTGTCATTTCATCATTTAAATCTCTGCACTTTCTGGGATTTTGAGTCCAGTGGGCGGTCCTATCAGTTAGTGACAGCTGTTTCTTTATGCACACTTATACTAGGATAGCTGTCAGTCAGTGATAGGACTGCCCTCTCTACCACACATCCCAGAAAGAGCAGAGCTTTAAATGATGCAATCACAGGTTATACTGAATCTTTTCTCAGAAAACTATATATCAATCTACTTAGTTCCCATGGCTGTATAACATGGTGCCTGCAGATTGCACTGTATTTTCATGGTGATGGGTTCTCTTTAAGTTGAGCTTCTGGAAGCATCAGCAATACAAAGAGCTAGAGAACTGTTGGAAGGTACAGCTAATTACAGAGCTTGCATTGCAAGAATGGCAGGAGGTAATCCACATTAGATGAAGAGGGAGTACAAGACAACTCAAAGGCACCTAGAAAGCTACAAAGTACAGAAGACAGCAGGAAGGCTAAATTTCTCACCCAGCAGAGTGGACTACAGTTCCCATCAGACTTGTCAGAACACAATTCTTTGTGGTGCTTGTAAACCCTGGATTTGCTGCAGCAATATTCAGTAAAAAGTAAAAGCAAAGAGACTGACTGTGTGTCTTCTTTCCCTCTGCACCCATCATTGCTACTACTTGCCCATCATCAACTGGGACCCAGCCCTGGTTGGGAAAGGTTTAACATCTTCACTGCCATACCACCTATCTCCGAGGGCTTACCTGCAGGGCCAGCCACCTCCTGGCTGGAGATCCCAACTGGCATCACAAACTTATTATTTTCTTATTGCTTTTATTTCTCCGTATTTATTCTCCCTTTTAAATGTGAGCCAGGGCAACAGCACTGGGCACAGCCACTGTGAACGTAACCCTTGCCCAGCTGCTGGGTACCCCAGCCTTTGAGCTCCGCACATCTCATTATGGTTAAAACTAGACTGCTGTTTTAAGATCTTCACAACATTATAGTTTCAAAACATACTGATGTCATTGTTTACAGAAGAATTTCTAAACTACTAAAGGTTCCAGTGAGCACTGTCAGGACCATAATCCTGATGTGGAAAGATTGTAATTTCATAATAAACCAGCCACGATCAAGTGCTTCCAGCAACATTTCAGAGAAAGGAGTGAAAGGATTTATCCGAAGAGCTGTCCAAGAGCCAAGGACCACATGTGGACAGCTGCAGAAAGACCTGAAATCAGCAAAGAAAACAAAAAGTAATGCTCTCAACCTTCATGGCCTGTACACATGTTCACTATGCAAGACTACATTGCTAAACAAGAAACATGTTTAGGCTGGAGGCACACTGTCATGCATCAAAAACGGAGTGTTTTTGATGCACAACAGTGATGCGTGCGCATTCCGTGTGTTAGTGCCAGTGTGGTGCGAGTGTAACATGGCTTTCTCGCGCAGGTAAAACACTTGACACAGGAAAGCCCGATAGCTACATATCTACAGATAAAGATCTGTAGATTTAATAGTTATGTCGGGCTTTGTACTGCTTTGAGAGCAGCATTTTTTAAATATCCAGGGTTAACCAGCATATTAACTCCATCTGCAGCTTCTCTGCTGCATTTCAGCCAGGAGCCGGCAGATGCGGTTAATAAGCCGGTTATGTCGGCTTAATCCCAAGATTCTGTATTGCCAGCTTGGGTCTGGTTTTGTCCAGATTCGCTGTACACAACCTGACAAGACAGAATGTGTCCGCAGGTGTTAATTCAGCATTTTCTAAAAACCCAGCAATTACCGCACTTCACTGAGTTGCTGTAATCTCCTGCGGTTGGTGGACTTAGGAGCTATCCTTGGTCCTGCACTGTAAGAGTGTGAAACTATAGCCCTTGTCCTTAGTACTGAAATTTTACACTGTTACAGTGCAGGAGCTCTCCATGTCCTGAACGTTAAAGCTGGGTGCTGACCATTGTGCTGAGCTCCACAGCAAGCAATCTGAAGAACTTCAGCACCACGGTAAGCACCCAGCTTTAACGTACAGGACCCTGGAGAGCTCCTGCACTGTAACAGCGTACAATTTCAGTATCAAGGACGAGTGCTATAATTTCACGCTCTTACAGTGCATTGTAAAACTGATAACCATGCATCCTATTTGGCCCCATGTATCCCTATGGGCACTGATTGGCACGGATTGGTCCTAAATGGCCATCCATGTGTGCAGGGATCCGATTGGTCTGCTTTTTTCATGTCTCCGCTTTTTTCATGTCTCCAAAATGGGATACTGCTTTGATTTTGGACACAATGGACACAATCGGACAGAATTGGACAGCATTGGATCCGAAGCTGTCCCATTCAAATAACATGGGGGCCTATGGAGCTCAGATCCGGGAAAATACAGGATCGTTTCCCGGATTCGGTGTTAGTGTACTGAGCATGCTCAGTACACTTAAACTACTCTGCTCTGTGTAATTTCACTTAAGCAATGTATCTACATACACTGCTAAAGTGAAATGAAATAAAGCAATGTGTTAAAAATAAAAAAAATAAATGCTCATCTCTCCGCCGGCGGTCCAGGACCCGAGGTGAAGACATCCGAATGCTGCCAGGACCTTAAAATGTGATTGGCCGGTAGCGATCAGGTGGTATGTCACATTACATATCACCTGATCGCTACCGGCCAATCACATTTTAAGGTCCTGGCAAGCGGCGATCGGATGTCTTCTCGGGTCCTGGACAGATGGCAGAGAGGTGAGCATTTTTTTTTCTATTTTTAATACATTTTTCTCTATTTTATTTTGCTTTCACAGTGTATGTAGATACACTGGGAAAGCAAAACTTCAGCCCCGACATGTCACACGGAGGGAGGAACACAGGATTCTTCCTCCCCCGTGTGATATAACAGTGCCAACAGCACTTGCCTGAGGTCTGCAGGCTCAGGCTCCTCCCAGCTCTTTCTGTGTCCGGATCCCTCAAAATTCCGGATTCGGACACAGAAATGGCATGCGGAGCTGCCAATCCAGGCCTGTCCATTCCTGTCTGTGGGGTCCTGCAAAAAACAGGATACCCACGTACAGGAGAAAATCATGATGTGCAGGGGGCCTAACATCCCTGTCGGACTTAAAACTGTCCAATAATGTTTGTATAAAATGAGATTCATACCTAAATCTCCGTATGGTAATTAGTCCCCCTAAGCGGTCTCCTCGATGCTGGGATCACGCCCCGGTGGGTGCAATCAGTCAGTCAGGATTCAATTCCTGATTCAAAATTCTTGTTCCCCTTCCAGGTATGATGCGCTGGCTGCTCGTCATTTGTGGTCTGGTGCATTGTGGGAAATTATCGGGTGTACGGGCCAGCTTTGTAATGCACACTGCGCATGCTCCGGAGCCGGCCTGTACGCCAATACACCCCACACATCGAGCAGGACCGGAAATTCCTGGAAGGAGGAACAAGAATTTTGAATCGGCATCGCGCTCCTGACTGAATGATCGTGTAGCGCCCCACTAGTCACTGCACTACAGAGGGTACTGCACCCAAGACAGTGCAGTATTCCTGTCATGGGGGGAGGTAATGTAGGTCTGAGGCTCTCAATCTGCATTCACACACTTAGAGCAGGGGAATATAGGGTTAAATCCTTCCTGAGAGACCCAGTCCTGGTGGAGGAGTTTCAGGCTAGAGCAGGAAGCAGAGAAGTCAGAACTTCTGTGGAGAGAGAAAGAGAAGGACATTTCAGGGGACACCACAGAGAGGGCACCTGTGAAGGAAGACAGCCCAGACAGAGAGGGGCATACAGAGGGTGACTGAACACCCTGACCCAGGCTGAAGCGAGGTACCGGCTCCGATGTGGATCAGAGGTCCATCCCTGAACTGCAAATTACCGGCGTGGTCGATGTCTTCATAGGAGCACGATCCAACTGCTCAAATCAAGCACAGTCTCCACCAGAAGCGCTAGACTGGGTTGGGTTCCCTTTGGAGAGAAAGAGGGTTCCTATATCACCCGACTTGCCTGGTTCAACAAGCGGGATTCGTGCAGGGCAATGCAAGGAGGAAGGAGAGCGCAGAGTTAGGACAGAGCAAGTATAGAGAAGGAACATCACTGGAGCCTCAGAGAGACATTGCTTCCTCCTATGACACCTGGTTCACTACCAAGCGTCTGTGTTTATTCCTGGTTGACTTTGACATTCCAGTCTCACAGCAGAGACTGCGCTGCCCTATTCTATTATCACACCACCGCCTCGGGGATCCCGCTCTTCCTATAGAAAGCTACAACACCTTGCTGCCATCCATCCCCCCGGGACTCTGCAACAGCGTCGGTGCCATCACCGGATCTATAGATAGCGTTACGAACTTCATAAACTTTTCTTTTTTTCCTTTTTATTGTCACCGCACAGGCTCGGGCATTGACCACACGTGACACCCACTGTACCGAAACCCCGAGATCTGAGTATCCCAGACCCTTGTGGGCCCGACAATCGCACCCACCGGGGTGTGATCCCAGCATTGAATGGGGAGAATGCAGTTGTGGAGACCGCCCTGTCAGACTACATATGTAGTCTAGAAGGCTAATTACCATATGAACATGTAAACATCAATCTAATTTTTTACAAACATTATAGGACAGTTTTAAGTCAGACATGGATGTTTAGGGATGTACTAGGGAGGTTCAGGGACAGGTAGTGATACCTTTGGGGCTAAAAACAAGCCGACAGATTTCCCTTTAAGCCCTTCAACCTTGGTCATTTTATTCTGTTATACTTTTGTTTTTTCGTTCCCTTCATCCAAAAGTCATAGCTTTTTTGTTTTTGTCAGTATAACCATATTAGGGCTTGTTTTTTCTGGAACGAGTTGTACAACTCCACAATGTTTTTTTGACTTTTGTATTTATCATGTTCACTATATGATAAAACTGATCTGGTAATATGATTCTCCAGGTCAGTATGAGGTTGTAGATACCAAAACATATATAGGTTATTTTTCATTTAAATAGTGAAAAAAAATTCAGAAATTTAAGAAAAAATTATGCGTTTGTTGACATTTTCCAAGACTCGTAATCCGGGATCTGGGCCTAAGGGATGGCACATTTTTTGCACCCTGAGCTGCCATTTTTAATTGTACCATTTTGGTCTTTGGTCTTAGCCCACTCACTCTGCCAGATCAGAATATCCCACACACTAAACTGATGAGGGGCAGGTACCCCGAAACGCAGCGTCTGTAGTTTGGGGTTCTGATCTGGCACAAATCCCTTAGTCATATTAAAAGCTTGTAGGAAAGCGATTATGACTTTGAGGAAGCTGCTTAAATGTGGCACGGGAGTTTCTCAACTTCCTTAGTGAAGTGCAAATTTGCATATAACCATTTTGGTATAAATTCAATAATTTGATCAATTCTCATAGCATTTTATTGATATGTTGATTGACCAAAAAAAAGGTCATTCTGGCATTTTGATTTTTATTCTCATTACGTCCTTTAACAATCGGATTCAATTTACTTTATACTTTGATTGATCAGACATTTCTGAATGTGGCGATACCAAATATATTAATTTTTTTTTATGGGCCAAAAGGGGATGATTTGAATTTTTTTTTATTTTTAAAACTTTTTTTCCCACTTTTTATTGTTTTTACTAGTCCCCTTAGGAGACCTGAAGTTGTAATCATCCAATCGCTTGTGTTGTACTGAGCAGTGCATCATCGCTGCTTTGTACAGCAAAAATGCTGATCCCCTTTGTATGTTAGTGCGCAGCCAACATTCACAGGAAGTTCATCATGACAGAAATATGGGTCATCAGCTGACCCCTGGCTGTCATTACAATCCATCAGTGCCCCGCGATTATGTCATGGGTCTGCCGATGGGTGCAGGGAATGATGCAGTCTTCGCCTGTGCATGTTAAATCCCGCTGCAGATATTGAAAGAGGGATTCAACAATCCACCAACACCTGTTAGAGGCACATGTCAGTTGATCTGATCAGCTGACATGTGCAGGGAAAAATATGGGCTCGGCATATGAGCCCACATCAAAGTCAGGGAGCTGACATAGAATATACAGTTGTGGCCAAAAGTATTGACACCCCTGCAATTCTGTCAGATAATACTCAGTTTCTTCCTGAAAATGATTGCAATCACAAATTCTTTGGTATTATTATCTTCATTTAATTTGTCTTCAATCAAAAAACACAAAAGAGAATGAAGCAAAGAGCAAAACATTGATCATTTTACACAAAACTCGAAAAATGGGCCAGACAAAAGTATTGGCACCCTTAGCCTAATACTTGGTTGCACAAGCTTTAGCCAAAATAACTGCGATCAACCGCTTCAAGTAACCATCAATGAGTTTCTTACAATGCTCTGCTGGAATTTTAGACCACTCTTCTTTGGCAAACTGCTCCAGGTCCCTGATATTTGGGTGCCTTCTCCAAACTGCCATTTTTAGATCTCTCCACAGGTGTTTTATGGGATTCAGGTCAGCACTCATTGCTGGCCACCTTAGAAGTCTCCAGTGCTTTCTCTCAAACCATTTTCTAGTGCTTTTTGAAGTGTGTTTTGGGCCATTGTCCTGCTAGAAGACCCATGACCTCTGAGGGAGACCCAGCTTTCTCATACTGGGCCCTACATTATGCTGCAAAATTTGTTGGTAGTCTTCAGACTTCATAATGCCATGCACACGGTCAAGCAGTCCAGTACCAGAAGCAGCAGAGCAACCCCAAAACATCAGGGAACCTCCGCAATGTTTGACTGTAGGGACCGTGTTCTTTTCTTTGAATGCCTCTTTTTTTTCTCCTGTAAACTCTTATGTTGATGCCTTTTGTCTCATCTGACCAGAGAACATTCTTCCAAAACGTTTTTGGCTCTCTCAGGTACGTTTTGGCAAACTCCAGCCTGGTTTTTTTATCTCGGGGTAAGAAGTAGGGTCTTCCTGGGTATCCTACCATACAGTCCCTTTTCATTCAGACAGATAGTACGGGTTGACACTGTTGTACCCTTGGACTTCTGGGCAGCTTGAACTTGTTTGGATGATAGTCGAGGTTCTTTATCCACCATCCGCACCATGCGTTGAAATCTCTTGTCGATTTTTCTTTTCCATCCTCATCTAGGGAGGTTAGCCACAGTGCCATGGGCTTTAAACTTCTTGATGACACTGCGCACGGTAGACACAGGAACATTCAGGTCTTTGGAGATGGACTTGTAACCTTGAGATTGCTCATGCTTCCTCACAATTTGGTTTCTCAAGTCATCAGACAGTTCTTTGGTCTTCTTTCTTTTCTCCATGCTCAATGTGGTACACACAAGGACACAGGACAGAGGTTGAGTCAACTTTAATCCATGTCAACTGGCTGCAAGTGTGATTTAATTATTGCCAACACCTGTTAGGTGCCACAGGTAAGTTACAGGTGCTGTTAATTACACAAATTAGAGAAGCATCAGATGATTTTTCTAACAGTGCCAATACTTTTGTCCACCCCTTTTTTATGTTTGGTGTGGAATCATATCCAATTTGGCTTTTGGACAATTCTTTTTGTGTTTTTTCATTGAAGACAAATTACCGTATATACTCGTGTATAAGCCGACCCGTGTATAAGCCGACCCCCCTACTTTGGCCCCCAAAATCTGGGAAAAACTATTGACTCGTGTATAAGCCGAGGGTGGACCCCAGCACAGGTATACAGCCCTCAGCAGTGTGGTATACAGCAGCCCCTGAGGTATATACAGCAGCCCCAGTGGTAGTATACAGCAGCAGCCCCAGTGGTATATACAGCAGCAGCCCCAGTAGTTAGTATACAGCAGCCCCAGAGGTATATACAGCAGCCCCAGTGGTAGTATACAGCAGCCCCAGAGGTATATACAGCAGCAGCCTCAGTGGTATAAACAGCAGCAGCCCCAGGGTATATACAGCAGCAGCCCCAGGGTATACACAGCAGCATCAGCCCCATGGTATACACAGCAGCAGCCCCATGGTATACACAGCAGCAGCCCCATGGTATACACAGCAGCAGTCCCATGTTATACACAGCAGCAGTCCCATGTTATACACAGCAGCAGTCCCATGTTATATACAGCAGCAGCCCCATGTTATATACAGCAGCCCCATGTTATACACAGCAGCAGCCCATGTTATACACAGCAGCAGCCCCATGTTATATACAGCAGCAGCCCCAAGTTATATACAGCAGCAGCCCCATGTTATATACAGCAGCAGCCCCATGGTATACACAGCAGCATCAGCCCCATGGTATACACAGCAGCAGCCCCATGGTATACACAGCAGCAGTCCCATGTTATACACAGCAGCAGTCCCATGTTATATACAGCAGCAGCCCCATGTTATATACAGCAGCCCCATGTTATACACAGCAGCAGCCCCATGTTATACACAGCAGCAGCCCCATGTTATATACAGCAGCAGCCCCATGTTATATACAGCAGCAGCCCCAAGTTATATACAGCAGCAGCCCCATGTTATATACAGCAGCAGCCCCATGGTATACACAGCAGCATCAGCCCCATGGTATACACAGCAGCAGCCCCATGGTATACACAGCAGCAGTCCCATGTTATACACAGCAGCAGTCCCATGTTATATACAGCAGCCCCATGTTATATACAGCAGCCCCATGTTATACACAGCAGCAGCCCCATGTTATACACAGCAGCAGCCCCATGTTATATACAGCAGCAGCCCCAAGTTATATACAGCAGCAGCCCCATGTTATATACAGCAGCAGCCCCATTTTATATACAGCAGCAGCCCCATTTTATATACAGCAGCAGCCCCATTTTATATACAGCAGCAGCCCCATGTTATATGCAGCAGCAGCCCCATGTTATATGCAGCAGCAGCCCCATTTTATATACAGCAGCAGCCCCATGTTATATGCAGCAGCAGCCCCATGTTATATGCAGCAGCAGCCCGAGGTATACAGGCCCCCCCCCAGAGGTATACAGGCCCCCCCCCGTGCTCCTTAAACCTGTAAAGGAAGATGATTATACTTATCGCTGTCTGGCTGCCGTCCCCGCTCTCCATCGCGCTCCTCCATCTGCATCGCGCTCCTCCATCTTCCGGCTTCCGACTTCCTGTGTTCTGCGCCGACAATGACGTCATTGTCGGTGCCGACAGGAAGCCGGAAGATGGAGGAGCGCGATGCAGATGGAGGAGCGCGATGGAGAGCGGGGACGGCAGCCGGACAGCGATAAGTATAATCATCTTCCTTTACAGGTTTAAGGAGCACGGGGGGGGCCTGTATACCTCTGGGGGGGGGGGGGCGCCCGTATAGTGACTCGCGTATAAGCCGAGGGGGTAACTTTTCAGCCCATTTTTTGGGCTGAAAAACTCGGCTTATACGCGAGTATATACGGTAAATGAAGATAATAATACCAAAGAATTTGTTATTGCAATCATTTTCAGGAATTGCAGGGGTGTCAATACTTTTAGCCATAACTGTACCAGTGTGGCGCCCTGCAGAATTAGGGGTCACAAATATCTGTAAACCAGTGTGGTGTGAGAAATTAGCTCTTAAGCCATTTTTATACATGCAGATGTGATTAGTGCTGGCATGTCTGCTATGCAATAAGAGTGTGTAGCGAGTGGCCTTGATAGGATTCTGAGTTGTCAGCAGAAAGAAGAAAGCTGAACTAATTTCCTGTAAGCTTGAAGTACTGTGTCTGTGGATGCCAAAGTCCAGGGTGAGAGGAGAGATTTAAAGGCGTAATATAGTGCCATAACCAGCGGGAATGAGGAGAGCTGTCACACATTGCCGGACAGAGAGCTCATACCACCATCTGAGGCTGCGACTTGACTCCCTGGCAATATTTTGTACTGAAAGTGAAGCAATCAAAGTGCCATTTGCTGAAACCCTAGTTTCAGTATCTGGGGCATGTTGTAACCACAGAAGGCGTGTCTCCAGAAAGAGACAAGGTAACAGTTACCTATGATTGGACACTGCCAACCACATCAAGGAAGTCAGTCAGTTCCTTGATCTTGTAGGCTACTACTCTCTTTTCATTTATGACTTTTCAAAGTCAGAAAAGTATTTCCAAGACTTGAAACTGGCCCTCACTGGGGAAGAGATCTTAGGGCGGCTTTACACACACCAACTTCTGTGACCAACGTTTGAACAGATCTCTGGTTGTAGTGAAATCATGGACACATTGTTCCATTTTGTGGCTGTGTACAAATGGAGCAATGTGTCCATGATTTCACTACAACCAGAAATCTGTTCAGAAGTTGGTCACAGAAGTTGGTGTGTGTAAAGCCGCCCTTAGTGTACCTATCTTGCATACCAAAAGCTAGCAACACGGAACTAGGAGCTGTTCTATCCCAAGAATGGAATAGACAAGAAAAAGTAATCTACTATGCTAGTAGATCACTCCAACCATCAAAATGAAACCCCTCAAAGTTCAGCTCATTCAAACTGGAATTACTGGCTGTGGTTTGGGCTATAATTGAAGGATTCAAGCATTACATAGCTAGTTCTAAATTCACAGTTTACACAGACAATAATCTGCTTTACCCATCTGAATACAGCTGGAACAGAGTTGGATGGCAAGATTTTCTAATCACTGGTCTACAAAAAATAATTTCTGGCATGGACTTTTAGAACAGTTTTAGACTAATTTGAGGGTGCTGAATTCAAATCTGATCTTATAATTTCTCTATCACATCACGTTTTTGCGCTATAGGTATATAGCCCATGTTCATGAATTCCATGTAAAATATAAGTAGTGTATGAAAAGTGCCGGTTTATACGGTTCACTAAGATATATTTAGTTTTCATTTAGGCTGCTTTCACAATACGATTTTTTGAGATCCGTGGCTGTCCGTTGCAAAACGGACAGCCACGGATCCGATTTGGCCCCCATGTTAGCCTATGGACACGGATCGGATCGGATTTGCCCTTGGTAGCATCCGATTTTTGTCAGATCTGTTTTGGTCCGATTTTTTACTGGACCCAAAATCGGAAACTGCTTCAATTTTGGGCACAGCGGATCAAATCGGACCGAATCAGATCTGACATGATCTGTGGCCCATAACATGGGGGCCTATGGAGCATGCTCTGAGAAAACCTCAGATGCTTTCTCGGACCCGATTTTAGTGTACTGAGCATGCTGTTCCTCTCCAGCTAATTCCACTTCCGCAATGTATATATACATTGCAGAATTGAAATTTAAGTAAAATCAAGTGTTAAAAACAAATTTATTCGATCCTCACCTGTCCAGCGATTCACCGCCGTCGGCATCTCTGGATGTACAGGACCTGGCCTGACGTCACAGTCACATGAGCTGTTATCGCGGTAACCGGTCATGTGACCGATGACGCTGAGCGGGTAGCCCCGCCCAGCCAGGTCCTTTCAGCATCCGGAGCTAGATGCCGACAGCGCTGGATCACTGGACAGGTGAGGATCGATTTTTTTTTTTTATTTTTAACACCTGACTTTACTTAAATTTCAATTCCGCATCGTATATATACATTGCGGAAGTGAAATTACTCCGCACAGCACTTTCTGTGTCCGGATCCGTGATAATCACGGACCCGGACACAGAATAGGTCACCTCCTGTGGTGTCCGTTCCTGTCCGTGGGATCCAACAAAAAGTAGGATCCCACAGACAGGAAAAAAATCGTAATGTGAAAGCAGCCTTAGGGCCCTTTCACATCTGCGTTTTTCGTAATTCGCGGCAGATGCGGTGAAAAAAAACCGCATCTGCCGCGTTTACCGCATAACCGTTCCACTTGCGGCACGGTTGCGGTTTTTTCTATGCAAAGTATAGGCATACTTGCGGCAGGTGCGGCAAGTGCGGTTTTGCACTTGCGGCAGGTGCGGCCGCGAAAATAACCGCAGTAAGCCGCGGTTTTTTTCGCGGCCGCACCTGCCCCAAGTGCAAAACCGCACTTGCCGCACCTGCCGCAAGTACGCCTATACTTTGCATAGAAAAAACCGCAACCGTGCCGCAAGTGGAACGGTTATGCGGCAAACGCGGCAGATGCGGTTTTTTCACCGCATCTGCCGCGAATTACGAAAAACGCTGATGTGAAAGCACCCTAAGTCTTCCAATAAATGTGAGAATATCTTTGTTTTCTTTGAACATTTATAATTCCCATTTGTTATGATAAGAAAGTAAACAAACAGTTTTCAACATACACAACAGTTGTGTGCAGGTACTGTTTTATTTATTGGAATTTTCAATGAATTTTGATACTTCTTGTTTTTATCCTGATGTTTTATTGTTTTTTGTTTGTGAATCAATACCTAAGGTGTGTGTTCTGTTCTGAGTTTTGGAGACACTCCTGGTTTTGGCACACAAACTGAATGGACACTGATCAGTGAAAAAACTGCAGTGTGAAGCCATCCTAGCAATGGCCTCTACATCTCACAGAAGACAGTGCTCAAATGATCCAAATATTCTTTGTTACATCTGTGGAAACTTTACCGTGAAGACTCAGAGGCGCAACATTACTGACATTGTTAAGAGGGTGTATTTTGCGTACTTCAAAGTAAAACTTGGAGACCAAGACAAGCATTGGGCTCCTCACAAAGTGTGCAAAACCTGTATTGAGAGCTTGAGATCATGGTCTCAAGGAAAGAATGCTAATCTTCAGTTTGGAGTTCCTATGGTTTGGAGAGAACCAAGCAATCATTTAGAACAGGGGTGGGCAACTCCAGGCCTTGAGGGCCGCACACAGTCCAGGTTTTCTGTATATCCTTAGTATTTGACAGTTGGTAATTTAATCTCCTGCACAGGTGATGATTCCAACTGTCAAATGCTGAGGATATCCAGAAAACCTGGACTGTGTGCGGCCCTTGAGGTCTGGAGCTGCCCACCCCTGATTTAGAAGAATGCTATTTCTGCCTTGTCGATGTAAAAGGTTTCAATAAGAAAAACCAGCAATATTTGCTATACCCGAGTATCCCTTCAGCTATTCGACCAGTTGCCCATAGGGAAGACATACCTGTTCCAAAATTTACTGCGCTTCCAGAAAGCGTTGACACAGATCTCTCCTCACATTGTTATACTGATGAAGAAGACAGTCCAGATATTTTTCAGCCATGTGATGAAGATTGTGACAAACCAATTCTGTTTACTCAGTCTGCTTTGAATGATCTGGTTAGAGATCTTTATCTACCAAAAGAGTCTGCTGAACTATTGGCTTCAAGACTACAAGAGTATGCAATGTTGAAACCCGGTACAAGTGTCTCATTTTATCGTAACAGGGAAGCAGAACTGCGTAAGCACTTCCATTCAGATGGCCAGCTTGTCTATTGTACTGATGTTGAAGGGCTACTTCTCTTTATGGGACTTCCAGCATATGATTCAAGGGATTGGAGGCTTTTTATTGATAGTTCCAAAATGTGTTCTGTTACACAATGGAAATAAGGATAGCTCTGTACCAATAGATCATGGGGCGACAGCGCTTACATTTTCCTTTATAATTATAACAAACCTTTCTTACCATAAATGAAAAGAGAGAACAGAGCATTGTGGTTATAACAGGCTGGTACTTTATTAAGATTTAATAATGTATCCATTTCAGATTGTTTATTCATCAAAATTTTTAAAACACGTTCCATCCATAGTCATGTAAACAAATGACTCTTTTATTTATAAATACTGAACTGTAACTTTATTTAATGCACTGATCCCCCCAGCAAAGCTGGATGACCCATCAGGACGGTGCCTTTGAGGCGCCGGCCCCCTCCAACCAAGCCTCCACAATGCTCTGTGCCCCGACATTAAAAATGTCAAGGCCCACATCTGACAAGTGAACCAGGTCCTGGCGATATAAACCGCTGACAAAACCTTCTAATTCCCTGTGTCTATAGGAAAACATGCCTATGGAGGGTAAAAACTTTTCCATTTCTCTATTCAATCTTTTACGCATTTTTTCCAAAAACATGGTGTTTTTCACCTTCCTCGATAGTCGTGGTATTACTTCAGAAAATACAAATGTCGAGCCCTGGACCCTCTGGGCGAGCAAACAAAAATCTGATTTAACACGCCACAAAAGGTCCAAGGAAGGACCCTTACCTAGATCATTTCCTCCGGCGTGACAGATCACCAGATCTGGCCGGGGAAGAGACCAAGCAAATGTAGAATTAGATCATTAAAACTATGCCACCTCAAACCCCTTACCCTACCAATGAATGATGACTTTAGATTCGTCGAACGAGAGATTTTCAGAATAGCCTCTGTTCTTGGCCCTCCTGTGGGCCCAATACATGAAAGAGTGGCCGACGATCCACACTATCTTAGGGCCTAGGGGATAAAGCAACCATGAGATTAATGGTGAGGGAAAAACGGGAAAAAAGGGGGACATTTTAAACATTCTGATCAATGGGGCGTATGTACTTTTTAAATGAGTTTGATGTCCATCTACCCAATTTTTTAATGCATGTTTCGTTCAAACCTTGTTGAGCCGCCAAAGTAGCGCTCCAATGCGAAAAGAATGTGATGTTAATTTGAGAGTCTTTAAATCAAGGTGATCCAAGCATTTGCGTAAAACTGATCTAAATTGGAACACCGTCAACGGAGTACCGTCAACATGTACAAATAAGCTACCTGTGGAAGGGATGCGAGTGTTCAGCCATGTTTTCATTGCTACAATCGGACAAATTACGTCATGCAAGGAGGGATGAAGGATGATCACCTGGCCTTTGCCCAACTGATCAGTCTTGGATCTGCGCAAATAAATACACAAAGATGTTTTTGCCCATGAGATATCTTCTAACCGAAGACCAGATGTATAAGTTTTACTTACTGAAATTAATTTGCCAATTCTCATTGCTGTAAAAAATAATGTGAGGAACGCGGCCCTAAACATAATTGCTTCATAGCTGCTGAAGCAGACCTCACCTAACACGTCACATATACTTGAAAGGGTTGACAGAGGCATAGGTGATCTATCATCTGGCGCACAGAAAGATTTTCTGTAGCCTTTTAAAAATTGTTTAATTAGAAAGGATTCAGTCAGTGGTGGGAAACCAGCTAATTTAAGAAAAAATGAAATCCCGGCGATTGTTTTTGTTATGGATGAATAAGCCAAGTGCCTAGCTGCCAGTGATTGAATGAACGGTAGGGACGCCTGACTTGCTGCTGATTTCGGGCAAACTCCATATTGGAAGCAAAATTGCACCCACGAGTACCAGGATGTACAATAGGACGCCCAGGTCCGTGGTGCGAGTGATTGCTGTACAAATTGTGGTATCAACCCAATAGGAGACTCCATAAGTCTGTTGGGACTGGTATGCCGTTCGGTTCCGCCCATGGACATCTGGCCTGGAACTGTGCCGTGTCATTGCGGGAAAGAAGAGCACACACTGAATGACTATCATGTGTAGATACTTGAAGCTTTATCCATATATTATATTCTAGTAACATAATCGATAATCTTTTTAAAAGTCTAGTGATTAAATATGATTTGGAAGATAATGAATTAACTGTAAATGCTGAAATCTTGTCATTTGTATAAAAAAATGATCCTTCTATTTGCTAAAGTGCTACCCCATAGAGTAATTATGGCCGTTAAAGCAAATGTATCCCGGAGTGGAGGGGAATTATTAAAATACTCTGCAAGTTCTTCTGGCCATGCCGTAGATACCCACTCTGTTCTAAAAAGAATGCCTAAACCAGTGCTAGACGTAAAAACATGTAATTGTAGTTCTGTAGCAGTGACGAAAGTGTGTCTGACAACAAGCAACTCCATTAAAACGGGACAAAAATTCTGACCATATATTTAAATCTAGCCTTAGGGATTGTGAAATTAATATACGTGAAGCAGAATTAGCAGCTGTCATGCCCTCGTATAGTCGCCGTAGAAATGGCCGACCGGATGGGATGACACATAATGCAAAGTTAAGGGACCCTGCCAGCACCTGAAATTCTTTCAGTGTGGCTGCTTCCTTTTCTTTAAAAGAATTAATCATTCCGCGTAGTTTAGTAAGCTTATCTTCTGGTAGTCTAAATTCCATTTTTTCAGAGTCGATTAGTATCCCCAGGAACTCTATGGACGTATGCGGTAGTGTAGTTTTATCAAATGCTACCGGGATGCCAAAATGGGCCATGAGAGACAAAAACAAATTCAATAATGAGTCACAACATTTGGATCAGGGGGTCCGACAAATAAAAAATCATCCAGATAATGAGATATCCCTCCGTCTGCGAAATCTCTCTGAGTGCACCACTGAAGGAAAGATGAAAATGTTTCAAAATAATTGCATGACATAGCAAATCCCATTGGGAGGCATCTGTCAAAATAGTATTTTCCTTCAAAAGTAAAACCCAGAGAACTGAACCCAGAAGGGTGGACTGGGAGCAGGCGAAATGCCGATTGTATATCGGATTTGGCCAGCAATGCTCCCTTACCAAATCTTTGTAATAATTCGACTGCAGAATCAAAGGATGCATAAGAGACAAATGCACCCTCGGGATAAGACAAATGATGTATCATTCTAAACGCTCCTTTATCTTTTTTGGGAACTATCCCAAGCGGAGAAATGCGAAAATCCTTAAAAGGGGGGTCTGAAAAGGGGCCGAGGCATCTACCAGCCGTTACTTCTTTATTAATTTTTTCCCGAATTATGTGTGGGAACTTTTTTGCTGAAGGTAGATTACTACGGGGTATGCAACCAGATCCAAGGAAGGGCGGAACGAAAAATCCGGACTTAAATCCGGAGTGCAACATTTCCGCGCTAGCCTGATCCGGGTATTGTTTTAGCCAGGGTATTAGATTTGTGAGCCTCACCGGGCTCGGTGCCTTTAAGAAAGGGGTCCTTAGTCGTTGTTGCGTTTAATTTTTTGAAACATTTTACTGCAGAGTGCGCTCCCCGCATGATGAACACTCATGTCGGTAATGGCAATTTTGTAACCACCGGCAAGAAGATTCATTAAATGCGAAACAGAATCCTTTCCTAACCATAGGAGAGGTAGTCTGTTTCGCTGGGGGTTGACGCTGAGGGACCATCATTTGGAGCCAAAGACCTACGTCTTTGGTCCCCCATTTCAGTGAAGGATGCACAGCTAACTTTTGACGGAAAGCTTCGTCTATAAGCTTCAAGGATTATATCCACGTGTTGGAATAAACCTGAACATAGGTTGGGGGATTTCTCACCTAATACAGCAGAATATATCAAGGAGGCTTGCAGCCATGAATTAAATGAGCGGTATGCTCGTTTTTTTATTATCTCCCTCTTTGTCGTCGCGCCCCTCTACTTGAACGAATCGCGGTTCGGCAAGAGGGAAAATAAATCTAAAAATTCGCCATTCCAAATTTTTTCTTTCACATTGGTTGTTAAATGAAATCCCAACGGGGATACCTCGCAAGGGAGAGCCTCTTTTAAATGTGTCTCGGGAATACCCGGACTGGCTTTCGCCTGCGAGGGTGCCCCGGGGGGAGAAGAAGCTAACAGAGCTGCTGCTACCGCTTGTTTAACTAACTCAGAGATAGACGAAGCTAATGAGGGACATATAGGGTCATTCATAGACATAGAGTGGTTCTCACCGTATCCTGACGTGGCTGCAGCTCCTTGTCCCGAGATGACCTCTGTTATAGAAGACCCGGAAAGCTGACCCCATCGTCACGGCTGCCGGTCTGGTGCGTCCTGGATCCGCTCCGTCGCTTTGGTGTACACCCCAAACTTGGAGTGCTGGACTCGCGCTCCTGCGGATGGTGCTTGGAGTGCTGGATGCTCCGGATACGCCCCTGCGTACAGGGCCACTTGACAGGTTCAGCCCTTGCATATCGGCTCCTCTGTCCCCATGGGGAACGATTTGCAAAAGAGGAGACGGGGGGCTCATGGGTAAGTATCCCCTTGGCCCTTGGCTCGAGCCCGCTGATGCCGCAGCTTCTAAGCCTGGTTCTATAGCTCTATGCCTCCAAATTGGATTGGCCTCCCATTGGGGGCTTTGTCTGCCCTCCTGCACTATACTGCTTGGGGCCATAGCCGGACCGCAAGATCTGGCTCTATGGTTTTGCTCTATTGCATCGGAGGGCTGTGTGCCCCTCCCTCTTTTGCCTGCATAGCCCCTTGTATGAGCGCTAAGCGCCGGAACTCCATCTGTGTCCCCGGCAGTGTCTGTTTCCGGGCCGCGGGACGTCACTTCCTGTGAGCCGGCTGACGTCACATCCTGTGCGACCCGCGGCACTGTTCCGGCATTCGCTGCCTGCGTTCCCGATGACCGGATCCTCTCTGCGCGGCTCTGATGACTGCCACCACTGCTGCCTCTTGCTTGCTTCCCTTTACTTCTACCGGAGGAGAGAGGTGAGTAGGTTTCTCTCCTGGGGCGCTTCTGGCGCTGGCTCCTACGTCGTACCATCGGGTCCTGGGCTGCACGTCCCGCCCTTGCTGGAACGGGTCTAGGCGCCGAGTTGTCATCCTTGCTGAGGCATCTGCGAAGCCAGTCTTCCCCTCCATGTTCTCCTGCTTTCCTAAGCAGGCGCTCCACGAGGTCCTCCATATGATACCGCTTGGTCAGCTCACAGCATAGACTTCAGCAACTGCTGTTGCCACTGAATTGTCCGGCCAAATGTCCCCCTTTATATACCCAAGCCAGAGGGTGGCTGGCCAATCAAATAATTAAAATTTGGCGGGCTTCTTCCCGCTCGATTTTAATTTCTGACGTCATTTTACCAGCAACTATTCTGCTGGGCCAATGACTGTGCTTCTTCACAAAATATGCCCTATTGCAGCGCGTTGCCCCAAGATGGCTCCTATCCTATGTGAATAGTTGCCAATTCATTCTGTAAAACTCAAAGAAGAATATAAAAACATCAAGATTGTTCTAGAGAGGTTACAATATAATGTTCATGGGTGGTTAATTTGTGTTGATCTGGTTAACTTTCTTTTGTGTCTGCAATGAGGGTACACAAAACAGCCTTGTTTTCTGTGCTACTGGGACAGTAGAGCGACAGCAGAGCATTGGGTGAAAACTGAATGGCCTCAGCGACAGAGTTTGGCACATGGCGATAAGAATGTCATCAATGATCCTCTAGTGGATAGGAAGAACATTGTCTTTCCTCCCTTGCACATAAAACTGGGATTGATGATGAAGTTTGTCAAAGCTCTCAATCACAGTGGAGAATGCTTTAAAGGGAACCTGTTACCTGGATCTAAGCCCCTATACTATCACTACCTGTCCCTGCACCTTCCTAGCTGCTCCCTATCTATCCCTCTCTGAGCTAAATCCGCCCTATAAAACAGCAGAAAAATAACTTATAACTTACAGAAGTCCCTGAGGCTGGGAACTGAAAAGGCGGGCCCAGGCTTCATTCTGCCCCTCCTCGATGCAGCAGCACACGCCCTCTGGGCGGCATTATTCTTTCTTCATTGCCGCCTCCTCCATTTGTAATCTCCTTTTGCTTTACACCTATCATGTTGTGGTGATGCAACCTCGATGTGTCCCCTGACTGGGACACAGCATATGGGAGATTGTATCTTCTGCTCGGTAGTAGCACACACAGGGTCAGCTGCTACTGGAGCTGAGTGCTGATTGAAAGCACTGACACCCAGGTGTGCGGGTGAATAGGAGATGATATGAGCTGCCCTGGGCTGTGGGGAGGGGGTGACGTGTGTCAGGAGAGCAGCAGGAGCTGCTGTGTAGAGAGCTGTGTGAAGATTTAACACAGCCTGTGAGCTGTCTCTGAGTGGACGTTCATGAGGCTAATGAGTGGAGGAATGACATTTCGGTCATTCAAGACCTTGATCCCATAAGTCGCCTTGAGCTATGTTGTGGTTCCTGAAGGATGTGGTCCTTATGGTCAGTATAGGAACAGCGGGTATGCCCTAAGTAGTTCTGAACTGAGGGCTGTCCTATACAAGGTAATGGTCACTTATGCCTTTAGGATAGCCAGGGTCAGAGCGGTCGCTCTATGTGGGGTTGTGGCACGGCGGTGGAGTGTGTTCACACTGAGTTGTAGCAAGGAGGAGTGACAACTGAGTGTGAACACACTCCACTGCTGTGCCACCACCCCACATAGAGCGACCACTCTGACCCTGGCTAACCTAAAGGCATAAGTGTCCATTACCTTGTACAGGACAGCCCTCAGTTCAGAACTACTTAGGGCATACCCGCTGTTCCTATACTGACCATAAGGACCACATCCTTCATGAATCACAACATAGCTCAAGGCGACTTATGTGATCAAGGTCTTGAATGACTGAAACGTCATTCTGTCGCAATCACTATAAGAGCACTTGTTTCAATAAATTTCACTAACAAGCAATAAACTCCTTAAGTGTATGTGTGCACTGATTCTAATAGACATTTATGTGGGACTTACGAGCCTCCTTCACTAGCACCATACACCCGCACCTATCGTGTGCTAACCATTGAATCTCATACTATGACCTAACACAGCCTACCCGGGGGAAGGTACAGAGCTTCTATATCAGCTGTTGGGATTGTATGCGGTTGTACTCGGCTGCGCCCCGGAACCTGGAGGTCTGTGAATACCTTAACTGTGCCATTAAACTGTGTGCTGTGTGAGTAAATACCTTAGTCACTGCCTTCTGTTGTGCTGATCCTAACTGCTACCTTACAGTGTAAAGTGGGTGGGAGATTCCAAATGGAGGAGGGTGGCGATGAAGAAAGAATAACGTCGCCCAGCGGGGCGTGTGCTGCTGCATCGAGGAGGGGCAGAATGGAGCCTGGCGCCGCCTTTTCAGTCCCCAGCCTCAGGGACTTCTGTAAGTTATAAGTTATTTTTCTGCTGTTCTTTAGGGCGGATTTAGCTCAGAGAGGGATAGATAAGGAGCAGCTGGGATGGTGCAGGGACAGGTAGTGATAGTGTAGGGGCTTAGATCCAGGTGACAGGTTCCCTTTAACTATATATGTTCAATTTTTCCTTGTCTTTGTCAAGAGAAGAAAAAGGCTGGAATATTTGATGGACCTCAAATAAGAACACTTATGAGAGACCCAAATTTATCACATCAATGAATGAGACAGAAGAAAGAGCTTGGAATGCATTTTATAATGTGGTGCAGAATTTTCTAGGGAATAAGAAAGCAAACAACTATGAAGAGATTTTGGAAGAGCTACTAATGAGTCTGGAAAATCTTGGATGTAGAATGAGTATCAAGATTCACTATTTACCCAGCCATTTGGACTTTTTTCCAGAGAACCTTGTGGATGTGAGCGAGGAACAAGGGGAGTGTTTTCATCAGGACATTAAAACAATGGAAAACGGTATCAAGGCCGGTGGGACTCACATATGATGGCTGACTATTGCTGGAGCTTGATGAGAAACAACCCAGAAGCTGTACATGACAGATCAGCCAAGAAAAGACAGTTCAAATAACTGCCATTTGCCATTCATCTGTGTGCCATATATATGTGTTTTTTATATTTTGTAGTTTAATTCTGTAAGTATATTTGATTTGCTGTACATAGACTTTGTAATCTTTGTTATTCCTTGATTAAAAATATACAAAACGTAGTCCCGAAAATCATGTGTTTTTATCAAAAAACATTCGATAGAAGTAATTTTCATCAAAAATTGAAAATATCTCGAAATCCTGGTGTGATAGCCAAAAACAGAGTTCATATTCGTAATCAGCAGCCAAAAATGACTCAAAATATGTTTTAAAACCTTTTCCCAAAAAAAATTGTGTTAGGGTGCCTTCACATTAGCGTTTGGGCCGCAGCGTATGCTGCGTTCCCATACGCATTCAAACGCATGCGCACTGCGTTCCTATGTTTAACATAGGAACGCATGGTGCCTGCGTTTGCTGCGTTCGGGTGCGGATGCGGACGATATCTGCTCCTTCCGGTGTCCAGCATCCGCACCCGGGACGCAGCATGTTGCATTTTTTGTGCGTTTGGGGATCTTGGAAGATCAGCAAGCGTCCCCAAGCGTACAAAAAATGCATTGCCGTCAATGGGTCCGCAGTGTTCAGCGCTTGACAGCGCTGGAGAACGCTGCGGACCCATTGAAAAATCTCCCGGTGGCCGCCGGTGATGTCACAGGAGCTCACCGACGGCCACCGGGAGATCAGCTCTGCCTCTGCTGATCTCCCTCCTCCCCGCCGCCTGTAATTTGCTAGCGATGTCGGCGGGGAGAACAGCTGATTTGTCAGCTGTTTGAATCTTCCCGCGACAACATCTCCTCTCGGTGTCGGCGCGGGAAGATTCAAACAGCTGTCAAATCAGCTGTTCTCCCCGCCGACAGTCCCGGAGCTTACCGGCGGCCGGGGGCGGAGATCTCCGGCGCTGATCTCCGCCCCCGGCCCGCCCCCGGACAGTGCCGATTGGCTGCCGGGCTCCCTAGTGATGTGTCCGCAGGCGGACATTATCCGCTGCGGACACATCAAAGTGTCCCTGCTTTTGACAGCGTTTGTGTCTGCATGCCATCAGCATGCAGACACAAACGCTAATGTGAAGGCACCCTTAACCAGTGTTATCAATTTGTGATGTTGAATTCTCCTTTGCACTGAAGAAGATCCTGAGTTGCTGGAAGAAGTAGAGATGCCAGCTTACCAAGCTTACTAAAGACTGCCTGCTGACCCCCCTACCCCATTTCAGGTGGAAAGAAGCACAAGATAAAGATCTAGTGCATGAAGCAGTTTATGACAGACAAGAGGTCGACTTTTAAAGAAGAAGAACCCCCAGAGATCTATCAGCTCTGGAAAGAGAATTAAATAATTCCCTTTCAGGGTTATTAAAAAATAAGACTGATGCGGATCCACTCTAAGTGTATTAAAACAAATGTAAAATGTCAGCTGTGCATAACAAAAGCACTCACCTTGTTAAAATAATATTGCACCTTAAAGGTACCTTTACACACCGCCACTGTGCCTAGCAACAGGTATCCACCGCACGTGCACGCGCAAGTGTTTAAAGGTCGATACCGATCGCTAATGCCGCATATAGACGCCGCCATTGCGTTGTCCACTGAAGGTATCTGTGTTCCCCAGAAGTGCTGACAGCTCCTGCAGCTTACTTCCTGTTGAATACCTTCCCTGGTTTACACGCCGCTATCACAAAGGAATATGGGCGTACATCTTTCGTGCCGCAAGTACATAGGCTTGACAGAGTTGTGTATTCCGTGACGCTCGTACGCTGATTGGACAACGCAATAGCATCATGATTGGCCAGCCTGCGCATGAAGGCTGGCTAATACATGAAGCCATTGCAATTGTGTAGTGTGAATGGTCAGCTCTTTAAATATGGCGCCCTGTGCAGGGACAGCCAATGGTAACACAGTAGCCCCCACCAATGATCGCTGATGGGGCGTGGTATCCATTACGCTGTGGCACGCCCCTGTGAAATCACTAGGCGACGCAACATCCATGCCTGTGCCCCGTTTAGACGCCACTACCATGGCAATTGTGCCTTTCCATTGTCTTCGGTTTTTGAGCACGGCACAGCAACAGGACACGGTCAACTGCAGGACAAAGGAAGGAATTTCCCTATTTACACACCGCCATTTCATAGCAATTTCATGGTAACAGGCATAAATATCCCTAATGCCAGGCAGTTGCTACCTTTCAGTGGTGGCGTGTAAAGGTACCTTAAGAGTTAGGTAATATGAGAGGCGTGGCCTGCGGCTCCATGTGAAGTCGCACTCACAAGGAGCTCCCGGTGCTTACTAAAAAGCGACGGAGTTAATGTCCTTTTAGGTCATTTTCTACCACATAGAAGCTGTCAACCTGATCACTATTACTCAGAGGAAAAGCGAGGCGAGTTTGGTTGATTTTCACCCAGGAGGAACGCTTACATCGAAGGTGATCCCATCTCCCTCACAGCTCTAAGGGACCGGCGCCATCTTGGCCCCACATGTCATCACTGCTGCAGAAAATCAAGCTGGCCTGAGTGAAGGGTACTGGCAACAGCTGGCACATTGAAGCATAACCCGGCGGGGACTTGAAGCTGCAGCACATTACCGGAGCTGTGACCTGCATAACGGTAGGGACCCGTACCAGTCTGCCCCGTCCCGCTCCACCCTGTTCTGCCTACCACAACAGCCGTGAGGGGGGTTAAGAGACTTACTTGAGTCCTGCCACATCGATCGTAGGTGTGGTGTGTGCAGGTGAGACCCACGGTGCACATAATCCCCAGTGGAAGAGAGGAACTACTTTATTAACAGCAGGTATGAGGGGCGGAGTGATCTCTGGAGCAGAAAGAGGTCCCCACTGCTGAAACAAAGCCCCATACTGTGACACAGCCTCATAAAGCTATTAGCTAACAAGCTGAAGTTGCTGTGAAGTAAATCTATCTGTATTAACTGTCAGAAGTCACAAATCTGTTGGCACTCAAGTGCTATAACACTAGAAGCTGACACCATTCGCCATAAGAAAGTCTGCAGAGCACAAAAGAACAGTGATAATCTGAGGCTCCTTTGTTGACACATTATACTTATTTACCTCACAGATAAGCCCACTACAAGGGTATCCTGCAGATAAGGGATTTACAGACATTTAAAGACTAGTTGACATACTATATGTAGGAAGTCCTTGCTACAGAGGCGAACCACTGAGTTCAGGAGACAAAGATACAGACTTAGTGCCTGAAGCCCTTTCTAGTTCTCTCCTACACAGACAGAGAGGCAGATGTCGAGCAGAGCATAAAAGTGTGACACCTTCAGACTAAAAATTGTGTATGAACAGCAGTCTCTATATTGTAGAGCTGAACTGAACTGTCTCCGGGCAGGCAAGGGATCTTACCAATCAGAGATCTCTTACAAAAAAAATAAATAAATAAATCGTAGCCCTGCAGCACACAAAAATCTGTATAAGGACATAAACTACTCACTGAGATCTACATTAGAAGGACTAGTGCAGACAGTCACAAAAGCTGCTGTATGACAAATAAGTAACAGCACGTCATAAGGACCAGAGGGATCATTACTGCTTACAGTGGGGTTCTCTTGCCACCAAAGCACTTCAGCGACATTGACCCAAGATACTGAGGGCAGCAATATAAGACTGTTCTGAAGTCCTAGATACGTACTTTCTCCACCCCTTGAACTCCAGAAGTAGCGACTCCACCCAGAGTCATTGAACTTGTGAACAACCTAGTACCTCAACGTCAGTGAAATTAAGCCCAACTAAACATCAGACCTCTCTGTTACACCTTAGTTTCCAGAAATCTAATGCCCTCCAAAACCAGACCCTCTTCCACCATTCCATCTAACGAAAGAACAATGGATGCACATCAATTAAACTCTAAGAGCAAGATACCAACTATGGCACATAGTCCAGGTAAAAACCCGAAAGGAAGAGACAAACACACGAAAAGTTCATCTACACCTGAAACCCATGAGTCCAGCGACGACTCAATTATATACGAATCCACTCATCATAGTTCCAAAAGAAAAGAGATGGATTCACCCCTACGCCAAAATCCTAATCCTCCTCCACAAGATGAGATTCAATTGCAATGTAGAAGTCCTGCGAGGCAGAGGATTAAGGTCACACAAGCTAATAATGACCCCAACTTTATCCTGGACCAAACTCAAATTCCAGACAAGAACTTCCTTCTCCAACTTTTCTCTTCCCTTAAGGAAGAAATGAGGGAGCAATTTGCAGAAATTAAATCTTCGATCAACACCATTAATTCACGACTAGATCAAACCGAAACAGATGTAGGAAATATAAAGAAAGAACTTAAAACATGCTGCTCAGAGCTAACAAAAGCTAAAGATAAAATTAAGCACCTTACAGATAGGATTATAGATAGGGAGGACCGTGACCGTAGATCCAACTTAAAAATTAGAGGAATATCAGAACAAACAAAAACACATGAGCTAATTCCCTTTGTCAAAAATCTGACCAGAAAGCTGATCCCGTCCTTACCGGATATAGAATTATCAATTGAGAGGGCTCACAGACTCCCCAAACCCCTACGCATACCTGAAGACACCCCTCGTGATGTTATTGTTAAATTTACGTTTTTTCCAGACGAAAGATAAAATAAATAACTACACTAGGCAACATGCTTGCCTACCGGCTCCTTATGAATCTTTAAAAATCTTCTCTGACATCTCAAAAGAAACTGCCACTAAAAGGAGACTTCTAAGGCCAGTCACAGAGGTTCTAAGAAAACAACAGATTACCTATAGATGGGGCCGACCAACCACCTCTGTCATATTTCATCACAAACAGAAGAAAATCACCATTGAGGATCCCATGGAAGGCTTGAAACTCCTCAAACACCTACATATAAAAGAATAACTCTGCCAAATGATTTAGGTTAGAAATATTGCACCATAGGCCCTACCGTTAGCCCAAGAGGAAGACCTACAGTAGTTCCTTGGAAATCTTCCTCCACAACACGACCGTTGGTCGAACTTATATATTTATTCTTTTTTCTTCTAAAGTTTGTTGAACCCACCTTAACTACCCCTCCTCCTCTGTTTTCCCTCCTAATTTCTCCTCCTCACCCCCCCTTCTTGACCAGCATCTCAATTTAACTGCTTAACTGACGCCGTAATGATGAAACTCCTGTCCCTAAACGCAAATGGTCTAAATTCACCACAAAAACGATTTAGTGTATGGAAGGAGCTAAACTCAAACCACGTTGACATAGCTGGAATTCAGGAGACTAGATTCCCTCTACATAATCCTCCTAAATTTAGTAATAAAAGATTCCCCCATGTATACTTTTCATCTAATTCCAAAAAGAAAGCGGGAGTAGCAATAATCATAAAAGGAACGCTGAAGTTTGAGGAAATTGAGCTGATCAAAGACGACGAGGGCAGGTACATAATCCTGATCTGTAAGGTTAACGAAGTAATCCACAATCTTGTAAACGTTTACACCCCTAACAATGGCCAAATTACCTTCCTTAAACGTCTCTTTACCCTAATACATGAAAAACAGAAAGGGATGCTTCTGATATTTGGCGACTTCAATTCTGTCCCGAACCCCCTATTAGATTCGTCTAATAAATCAAGGAATCTGAATACGAAATTGGACCCACTTTTACAAAAGGAGGAGCTCTTTGACGTATTTAGATGTTTACATACCTCCTCTTTAGAGTTTACTCACTATTCTAACGTCCATAAATCATTTTCCAGAATCAATTTGGTACTAACAAACATACACTCACTGTCAAAATTTAAAACTATATCCATTCTACCAAGAACGTGGTCGGACCACTCTCCCATCCTCTTTGAGATTTCTAACAGCCCTCCTTTCAACTCTCTTTCTCCATGGAGAGCTAATTCATATCTATTTACCCACCCACAATATAAATCTGAAATCCAAGATTCACTTAAATTATATTTTCAAGAAAACGATACTGCAGACATTTCCTTGTCCACCCTATGGACTGCCCACAAAGCGACCATAAGAAGTAATCTGATATATCTGAACATGAAACATAAAAAAGCTCAATTAGCTAATACTAAAAAACTTACTCGACAAATTGCCTTGTTGGAGGAGGAAATGGTAACTAACCCCTCTGAAAGCAAACATAAAGATCTACTTGAGCTTCGGGTACAACTTAAATCCCTCCTCTTATCTGACTATGATAAATTGGCCCGCATATCCAAATCAAATTTCTACTCAAATATGAATAAACCATCTAAAACCTTCGCAAATTTGATCAAAATCCATAGATCAAAAACCAGTATATATCAAATCAAAAACAACCAAAACCACATTAAAAAAACCCCATTAGAAATATCTAATGCCTTTGTTGAATATTATAAAGGCCTATACAACCTCAAAGATGATCGCTCAGAACCTCAACCCACAACACAAAATATCAAATCCTTCCTAGACTCAGTCACGCTTCCTACGATCTCAGAGGAGGATCTAAACAAACTCAACCAACCTTATACTGAGCAGGAAATAAAAGATATTATACGTAAACTTAAAAAGAACAAATCCCCAGGACCCGATGGTCTTCAGAACGAATATTTTTTAGCGTGCGAACATTTACTCACCCCTTACATCACTAAACTAATTAACTCTTTTTCTGATGGTAGCCAGCCGATCCCACATGAGATGCTCCAAGCGCTTATAACAGTTATTCCCAAAAATAAAGGGGACAAAGACTTAGTTTCTAATTATAGACCCATCTCCCCCCTGAACACAGATATTAAAATTATATCAAAAGCGATTAATTCTAGAATGCAAAAAGTGATCCCGACCTTGATCCACAAAGATCAGACTGGATTCACTCAAAAAAGGAATTCAACAGATGCGACAAGAAGACTCTTAAACTTGACAGCGTATGCTGAGCTCTCGAAAGCCCCTATGATAGTGGTCTCTGTCGACGCAGAAAAAGCGTTCGACAGAGTCCACTGGGGATACCTGTTTGAGGTTTTGCATAAATTTGGACTTTCAGGACCCATATTCAATTCCATTCAAGCTTTATACACCACACCATCAGCAAGGCTCCTTACTAATAATCATATGTCCGCCCCTTTCTTGTTGACAAATGGCACAAGACAAGGCTGCCCCCTCTCGCCCTCCCTTTTCAATTTATTTATTGAGCCATTAGCAGAAAAGGTAAGATCTAGCCCGTCAATTTCTGGTATTTCCCTGAATCGAGAATCATATAAAATCAGTTTGTTCGCTGACGATATAATACTAACCCTCACAAATCCGGCGACGTCTATGCGGGACCTTCTCTTACTCATGAATGAATTTGCTGCGATTTCCCATTACAAAATCAACATTGCCAAAACACAAGTACTCAGCTATAACCTCACAGATCAGATGATTTCCTCCCTCCATCAGGGCAATGAGCTGGATTGGGATAAAAAGTATCTAGACTACTTAGGAATCATAGTCACTAAACCCACTTCCAAAATATATGATGCAAATCTAGGAAAGCTGTATAAAACTCTTCAAATGGACCTAGCTAACATTTCCAAAACTGAACTAACGTGGTTAGGCAAAATAGAGGCGTACAAATTATTTATACTGCCCAAAATACTTTACATTTTTCGTTCAGTCCCCCTTCAGCTTAACTCAGCTTGGTGCAAAAAAATTCAAGCTCAATTATCTAACTTTATTTGGGGGGGAAAAAAACCCAGAACCTCTCTCTCTATTCTAGAAAAAAGTAAACTACACGGAGGTCTAGCAGTGCCTAACATCTCAGCTTACTATAATTCAGCGCTTATCAGACTTAGCCAAAATTGGTGGGGAGGAGAAGAAGAGAAGCCGAGATGGATGGAGATAGAGAAAGCACTTAATCACTCGAGAGATCTCCAATGGACACTACTCGCTTATTTATGCGACAAGACCAAGAAATTACCTAAAGAACCAACGTTAAAGGCTACCATACGCTCGTGGAGAACTCTCACCACGAAATTATACGCAACAAATCATAAACCTTCTCCACGTTGGATCTCAGTTTACCTCCTACCAGCTCTATCGGCAGATATAGATGTAAGTGTATGGACCAATTGTGGAATCCATACTCTCTCAGACTTACTTGATGACAATATGCAACTCAAATCCTTTGCAAGTCTTAGAACCAAGTTTAATTTGCCAAGCGAAGAGGTTGGGAACTGGAACAAAATAAAACGTACACTCAATAAAAATAATCTGAGTCTCCATCTCCCGCTAAACATAACTCAACTTTTCCGTTTTAACCAATCGAACATCTTTTGGTCTTTCAAGTCTATTTACAAAGAATGGAACCTTGATTCTTCATTTTCCAGCGCTTCTAACATAGGTGCATGGAGTAAGGAACTCCAAATCTCTCTCCCTGCTGATCTAATTGAAGATACACTCAAATCTTCAGTTCTTTTGGAATCTTACTACAAAACCTTGACTAGGTGGTATTTCACCCCTACAAGACTCCATAAATTTTCAGAAACTATATCACCATTGTGTTGGAGGAACTGCGGAAAACCTGGCACAATGTCTCACATATTCTGGGACTGTCCCATCCTGCGCCCATTTTGGGGGAAAATACAACTTCTAATCTCCGACATAACAGGGATCGACTTGGACCTCTCGCCAGAACTCGCGCTGCTCCTGATAGGAATAAATGTAGTACCACCTGAGCTCAGAGCGCTCATCATACACATTTTGATTGCCTCAAAAAATGGTGTAGCGGCTCGATGGAAAGACCCAGATCCACCAACGTTTGAAACAATACTGGGGACTATTGCAGCTCACAATGTGTATGAATACACGTTCGCTCTGAGGAACAATCTTCAAGGAAAGTACAGTAACAAGTGGTTAACATGGAACCAGTTTTTCTTTCAACAGGATGCCCCCATAATATAAACTTGATCGAATTAGCTTTCAATATGCTATGAGCGAAGTTTAGTTGAGCATAACTTTAAAGTATTTTTCCCTCCTTCCCTCCCTTCTTCCCCCCCCCTTCCTTTCCCACCACCCACCCTCCAACCGCATGTGTTTATAAGAATGACACAATTGGTTATGGTTTATTGTTAGTTGTTAACTTGACTCTTGTCTTCTAATGTGTGATTATCTTAATGTATTGCTACTTGTTATGACCTCCTTGTAAGTTTATATCTAATTCAATAAAAAAAACGTTGAACAAGAGTTAGGTAATATTTGTTTGTACCATACTGACCAGTAGATAGAAAAAATATAAAAATGTGAGAGTCCTCAGTGGTTCGTACCTTTTAAAGGCTAACTGAAACGATGGTAACATATTGCAAGCTTCTGAGACTCTAAGGGTACCTTTACACGCCGCAAATACAGTGTAGCAACTGAGAGGCAATCCGGAGTTCCGTCACCGTTGCCCTGAAATTGCTATGAAATTGCGGCGTGTAATTGTGGAACTGATGGTGATTTGTAAAGTTGCTCCCGGTTGCGGTCTCAGAGCATTGTTCAAAAACCAGAGGCAACCCTGAAGGTGAATTTCCCTGGTTTTGGCATGTGAACGGGCAATAGGGATGGAATCTGCGTCGCCTAGTGATTTCCAAGAGGCGTGCCACAGTGTGCTGGATACTGCGCCCCATCAGCGATGATTGGTGGGGGCTACTGTGTTTCCATTGGCTGTCCCTTCACAGGGCGACATATTGGAAGAGCTGCCCATTCACAGTACACAATTGCAATGGCGTCATGTATTAGCCAGCCTTCCTGTGCAGGCTGGCCAATCATGACTCTAGTGTGTTGTCTATTTAGCGTGTTTGGGGCGCGGAATACACAAGTCTGTCACGCCTGTGTTCTTGCGGCGCTGAACATGTATGCCCACATTCCTTTGGGGATTGTGGCGTGTGAAGCAGCGTCGGGAGGCAACCGGATGTTTCCCGCAGGTTCTGTGACAACTTCCGGGGAGCCACGTACCCTTGGGTTGACGACGCAATTGTGGCGTGTAAATGCGGCATCGGCGTTCGGAGGCAACCGTCAAAAACGTGCACACGCACGTTCAGTTGCCTCCGATCGCCGGTAATAGTTGGGCGTGTAAAGTACCTTCAGGTCTCTTCATCTGGCTAATAATGACACAAATTCTGAAGACATGTTTATACACAACAGATCATACAACAGTGCGGTAAATAACACAACGGACAATAAGCAGAACATAGAATGATCATAGATGTGAAGGTGGAAGAGCAGCTGGGGCAGTAAATATCAGCATTCCAGATATAAGAAGTGTGATGGTTTTATTGTCCTTTGATTGGTGGTCAGGTCCTGTATTTGAAGATTCTTTGATTAATGTAAAAAGACATAAATCCATATAACAAGTTCATTTCTGCTTTGAATGTGTGAAAGGTAATCATTAATTTGTATTTCCAGACTCTTCTTTCTCTTTGGGATTTGAAACAACCTTTCAATACTATATCCATTATGGTGTGGTCAGTGCTACAAAAAAAATTGGCCACAGGTAGATCTGTTCATTTGTTCACAACTCATGAGAGTTCATTCTTGTTCTGAGTTTCTGTCTTTTTGGTACATATAATTAGATACACCACATTAGTTGTGGTGCAGCTGAAAGTTTGTTGGATCTTGTAGTCCTGATCTGTGCTGGGAATCTTTATCTTGTCCATTGTCATTATAAATGGACACAGGTTTTGCACTTCTCCTGGTTGCAGGGAAATGTTCTTGTTGTATTTGGAGAGGACAGCGAGCTTCTGACAATGATGCTTTTTAGATTCGGGGGCTGCCTAAAACACAGAAGGGGGGGTCTTTAAGCATAGATTTTAATCGGACATCTTTTTGTAATTGTGGTAGGAGTTTCTGTGCAACTCCTCTTAACACCTCCAGACTTGGATTGTAGGTGACTGAGAGTGACCCGGTTGCTTTCTTCTTTAGTTTTGTAATGTAAGAGATGATTCCTTGATATTCTGGTGGCTCTTGTAATTTGGTTTTCATTTGTTCTTAGATGGTAGCCCTGATTCAAAAAGGTTTTTTGAGGCCCCCAAGATGATTGTGACTCACCCAGGGGTCTATGGGAACTCAGAACCCGGGCGTGGAGTTGGAGGGATATCACTGGTGGCCTGCCCGGACCAGTAGCCCTGTGTCAGCCCAAAAATTGGGGAAAGTGTAGAAAGGGAATTAAGAAAATAAAAATAAAAGAAGTTTGTCATGACACCACCTGTGGTTTCTGGTGATGGCACCAGCGCTGCCGTGAGCCTACGGGGATGTTGGTCAGTCAGCTGGATTCTATAGCTCCTCACAGGCGGTGCTGGGGTCCCCGGGGTTGTGATGAGAAGGATGGGGTTTTCTACTCAGGGAGGCAGCTCTGCAGTTGGAGATTCTGGTACAGTCGTACAGTCTATGTGCAAGTCAGGATCAGGGCTGCAATGAAGGACACACACACACTGGAGTTGTTTCTCTTTACCTTTCCTAATGTTGCTGGTTCAAGATAGTATCCAGGGTACACTACGGTGGTCAAGAAACACTTCTGGATCTCCACAGTGAGTGAGTTTAAGGCCTCCTTTTCAATTTTCCCTTGTTGAAGCCCCTGCTCCGTGTAAAACTTGGCCTGACCTCCTCTGCTCTTCTGTCACCTGTGCATTGTAGTGGGAACCCTTCGTGTGGACTACCGCTATATCCTCTCCTGCGGTGCCTGGCTCCCTTCTTGGTTGCTACACAGATGCCCAGGAGACTAGAGTCCTCCTCGATGAACCGGTTTCTCTGCTGGGCTAGATGCTCTCCTGCAGACTCGGACTCCGGCATCCGGGTGGCTTTCTGGGATGAACCGGTATGGCTCCTCTGCCCCAGTCTGCTCTGACTTCATTCCTCTCGCCTTGCCCTCGACCTCACTCTTAGGTCCCTGCACTGGCTAGGCTGATAACTGCTCGGTTGTCAATTGGCTCGGGCTCCGACAAACCAGGACGTCTTCACAGTTCTTCTAGCGACTGCACACTCTGACTAACTCCGCCCCCAGCACTGGGGGATCTTGCATAAGGCAGCAAGTGGAGCTCCGCCTACAGGTCTGGGGTGGAAGGTGTTGTTTGAGAATGGGGTACCCACTGTGGAAATCCATGTTTTAGGTAGGTCTGTGGTTACCTGTACTGGCTGGGCGTCACAATTGTCTCTGTCTGTGGTGTTGGAGCATATCCAATTGTATCTAAAGGCCTGACTGTACACAACAGAGTTTTTCTTATGTGTTTGGGATGAAAACTGCCCCATTGAAGATATGTTGGACGGTTAATATGCTTCTGGTACAGGGATGTCTCTACTTCATTGTTCCGTAGCTTGATGATATGTCCAGAAAGTTGATTTCAGTTGAGTGTTAAGTTGATGGTGCGATGAAACTGATTAAAGTGTTCCCAAACTCTTCAGTCTTATCGGGATTTGAAAACATTAATTTGTCTCTTTGGGATTTGAAACAATACCTTCAGAGTATGAACTCATTTACATTTCATAGTGTTTTTACCTTTTAGCTCTGAAAAGAAAGTAAAGGAATCTTCTTATATGAAGGCAAATTGATCCGACACCATCTAAACCCACAGACTCATGAAGTCATATAGCAAGTGTGAGTACCAAAAGCAAATGTCTCCATGGTCCTAGCAGCCTACCACAATCAGAATGGCCACTTCTGCTAGAAGAAACTTGAGGTATACTTTGCGACCACTTCTACTGGCACAGCATGCAAAGTTCTGTTGATAAGTGGTGCAGATAATGTGGTTCATGAGAACTAAAAATGAAGCATCTGACAAGCCAGAGGGCTCCTCTATACACAATTATCACTAAACAGCCATTGGAGATTGTCATTCTGAAACGTGAAGCTAATACCCAGTCGATCAGGACATCAGTATGCATTGACTATTGTAGACACTTATTCCTGGTTCCTAGTGGTCATACCAGTTAAAGATATTACTGCTAGGATGGCAGCTAAAGCCTTCAAAGAACATTTTTGTCATCCTTATAGTTACCCCAATCAGGTATTCACTGACCAAGGTCCAGCCTTTGAAGCAAAACATTTCAAAACAATTCTGTGCAGTATATGTATGTCGGAAAATAAGAATGACAGTTTAACACCTGCAAGGGAATGGATTATGTGATAGAATGGATGTAATTGTCCTGGATGTAATTGTCCTGGAACTATTGAACTATCTTTGGAATAGTGTACCAGTGGTCAGACAAATTGTCTGACCTAGTGGACCTCTACAATCAAGTCCCCATTAATTTCACCAGTAATTTACCTGCGCCCTTCATGAGAGCGAGACCAGGCAAGTTGCCAGTAGATCACCAAATGGGAGCCATCAGACCTGAAGATATTTTTAATCCTTCCAATGGCCATGAAATCCAAGAACAACAGGAACAGTATCAGAAAATACTGCAGTGTGTTACCAAACATCTAAACAAAGCAAGGCAAAAGCAAGAGAGAGAATATAAGAAACATACACCAGTTAGGCCACTACAAGTTGGAGATCATACTCTAAAGCACAAAGCCTGAATCCATTATTATTTTTATTTATTTATATAGCAGCATTAATTCCATGGTGCTGTACATGAGAAGGGGTTACATACAAAATACAGATATAGGTTATAGTGAACAAATTAACAATGACAGATTGGTACAATGTAAAGAGGGCCTTGCCTTGCCCTCGCAGGTCTACATTCTACAGCATAATGGGGAGGAGACAGTAGTTCGGGGGTTGCAGCAGCTCTGGTGAGGTAAGGCGGTAGCTTTGGGGTAGTGAGGTGGCAGCCGATCATTGCAGGCTATAAGCTTTCCTGAAGAGATGGGTTTTCAAGTTCCATCTGAAGGATTCGAGTCTGGTGGATAATTGGCAGTGTTGGGGTGCAGAATTCCAGGGGATGGGCGATATACGAGAGAAGTCTTGGAGGCGATTAGGTTAGGAGTGAATAACTGTGGAGGAGAGGAGGAGGTGTTGGGAAGACTGCAGATTACATAAGGGGAGATATTTGGAGATTAGTTCGGATATATAAGGAGGAGACAGGTTATGGATGGCTTAGTTTGTCAGTGTTAGTAGTTTGAACTGGATTAGGAGCCTATGAAGGGATTTGCAGTGGGAGGAGTTCGGGAGTAATGAGAAGAGAGGTGCATTTGTCATATAGTAGAGACTGTAGAGGTATGAGAATGTTAGCAGGGAGACCACACAGAAGGATGTTGCAGTAGTCAAGGTGGGGAGAGAATGAGGGCATATACAAGCATTTTAGTACATCGAGGGTTGAGGAAAGAATTTTGGAAATATTTTGACCTTGAGGAGATAGGAGGTGGCGAGAGTTTTGGATATGCTATTTGAAGGATAGAGCAGAGTCATGGGTTACATTGAGGCAGCGGATTTCAGTTGCAGGCAAGAGCATGATGCCATTTACCATGACAGATAGATCGGGTAGGGAAGATACATGATATATGACAAAGGGACCTACAAAATGTATAAGTCAGGGCCCTCCCAATTGTAAAAGGCAAAAAAAGCTACAACAATACATGTGAACAAATGCTAAAAGCAATATATTATTTTGTTTCTTTGGTTTATTTAGGCTTGTATTCAAGTGATAATGCATGAAAAATGGTTTCTGAACCTTTTTGGCCTGTTAAATGCAACTTAGGTTAGGTTTGGTAGTTGTTTTTGTGTATCTGTAACATTGGTGTAATCCTGCAACAAAGCTATTCCCACAAATCATATGTGAGTCAGAAATGCATGCAGCAATATTCCTCCAGGCTCTTCCTATTCCGTTTCATCCCTTTCCCACCCATTTTAGCCCTTTCCTCAGGCCCCTAGACTTCTTTGTAGGGTCTACCAGAAAATTACTCAAGTTTCCCATTAACTTACATTGTACTCGCTATTCGAAATAAATATGTGATTATTAGAAAGTACTTGTACGAGTATAGCGATTTAAAATATTATGGTACTCGCTCATCACTAATTATTACACATCACTAAACTTATGGACATCTATAGATTGATTTCTTTGCTTGTAAGGTGGTCAAGGGTTAACTTTCTTCCTCCCTTTAAAATCGTGGTGTATGTATTTTTGTATAAGGTTGATAGGTTTAATAATTTGTGTGGAGCCATCTAGTTGCCAAGGTAAAGACTGCTCCCTGGTCCCCTATCATATTGGAAGTATTAATAATAATTTGTGATATTCCATGGGGGATGGGATTAGCTAATGAAAGAGCTTGCAGCATAGTAAGGGAGCAGAAGAGTCCCAAGGAACAGGAGTGAAACTGAAACTCACTTCTGTCCTAATTGGTTCGGCTAGACCCTTTAGCCACCCTGGGATTTGGGCCCAGGAAACGGTAACGCCAAGCTATATGTAAGTTCATCCCACTTGATATGGTACCTGTTGCCTGCCTGTGGCAGGACCCCAGACAGTGACTCTTTATTTGAGATCCAGTCCATAGGACCCTAAAATAAATTCAGATCAAGTAGCATAGTGCAAGCTGTGAATGAACTTTTGTCTGCCGAAGGCCCCAGTTGTTCTTTTGTAACAGTTCGCCATAGGCAGAATAGGGCCTGAATTATGAAAGTCCGCATTACTTCATGGTAGGTTTCAGTGGAGCTTGAGGTAGGCACAGTGAGGAGGGGAGCAGTCTGCAGGAAAGTGTCATTTTGTAAATACTTTCAACCAAGCAATATTTAGGATGAGTGCCCGTGTTTCACAAGACTGTGTAAATAAATCTTCCTTGAGAATTTTAACCCGATAATGATGGCATAATGTCTCTAGACGTCCAAATATGAGGTTACTTATTCTGTTCTTACGTCTAGACATGTAAGAACAGAAAAAACTCTTCAACGTCCCCCAGTGTCATAAAATCTCTTGTAATCTACAGGTGTAATGTTTTTTGTATATATATATTGCATGTTGTTTTGTTGCCTCTTTGTCATTGATAAAGATTTTTATCGAAACGCGTCTGACGGGGCATGCTCAGCCACCAAGATGCTTTTATTTAATGTTGTGAATTACATAATAAAGAAAAAACTTTTTCATCGGATGAAGGTGCCAGCATATCTTCATTATATTCCATAAAATCTCTGTGTTTTCAGATATCTGGTGTTTTTTATCAGTATCAATCACGTCATCACCAGTACATATCGTTCACCGGTAAGCACTTGAATTAAACTGACACCAGGGCAGCAGGAAGAGCCTGGGAAAACGCCAGGATTGGCGCATCTTATGGAAACACCAGTTCTGGGGTGGCTGCGGCTTGCTATTTTTAGGCTGGGCAGGGCTAATAAAGCATGGCCTTTCCCACCCTGAGAATACCAAACCCCAGCTGTTGGCTTTACCTTGGCTGGTATTCCAAAATAGGGGAACCCTATGCTGTTTTTTGATTTATTTATAAATAATATGAAAAAATAGGTTGGGGGTGATCTCTGTTTTGGATTACCAGCCAAAGTAAAGCTGTCACCTGTGATCTGTAGGCTCCAGCCGTCAGATTATTCTAGCTGGCGAACAAAAATAGGGGGGCCCCACTTTGTTTTTTTTTTGGCTAAATACAAGGCTTAACACTGTTTAGTGTCGCACTGAAGGCACTAAAGGCTGCAAGTTTGCAATATTGGGGGGACATTATATAACTGTTTGACATTGCTTATCTATCAAGCTATCCTAGCTTTTTAGAGCATGTAAAAAAAACATTGTGTGTTCGATCTGTGTACAGTCCGTGTGCACTCTATCTGAGGTCATGTATGGTCCCTGTGCTGTCCGTGTGCTGTCTGTATGTGGTCCATGTGTGGTTCACATGCAGTCCATTGTCAATCTGCGTGTGGTCCTAGTGCCACATGTTTTTCTCACACCCTTTAACTTGGTCAGATACGTAGCCAGTATGCTGCGATTTGCCCTGCACTCCGACTTTTAAACCAGAAAAAAGAGCAGATATGCTCTGACTTACTGGTGTAAGTGCAATGCGATGTTTTCTCGCATTGCGCTCGCAGATTTTGCACGCATATGTGAATGAACCCTAAAGGCCACTTTACACACACAGTTATCTGTGACCAACTTCTGAACAGATCTCTGGTTGCAGTGAAATCATGGACACATTGTTACATTTGTACACAGCCACAAAATGGAACAATGTGTCCATGATTTCACTGCAACCAGAGATCTGTTCAGAAGTTGATCACAGAAGTTGGTGTGTGTAAAGTGGCCTTAGAAAAGAAGATGGGAATGTAGGTGTACCACGGTCCGCGCTGCTCCAAAAGCAAAAACTCACCAAAGAGTAAGATTTTCCTTGAGCAAATTTCCAAGCTTTATTTTCTTCCTCCTACGCGTTTCGGCGCCTAGCCTGGCACCTTCATCAGGGATATTACATCAAACAGTGACAGTGGGGTTTTTATAGCCCCAAACTTAGAAAAAAACAGGGTGTTG
Source organism: Allobates femoralis (assembly GCA_033576535.1). NCBI lineage: Eukaryota > Metazoa > Chordata > Amphibia > Anura > Aromobatidae > Allobates > Allobates femoralis. The sequence continues at coordinate 365,956,571 of JARQOC010000003.1, forward strand.
TCTGTGTACCTGTGATGTCATTTGCATCATCAAAATGGGAGGATCTCCTCATTTTGGCGCAATTTTTATAAAAACCTTAACCAGTAACTAAAGTCACTAAGTAGAAAGTACATTCTATTGATAAAAAGATGATATAAATGTCCCTGGTAAAAAAAATTTTTTAAATAATACATGAAATTGCAAAATTTCCCCCACCCCTTTATATTTTCTAAAGTGGCCTTAAGGGTTTGTCCACACAATCAGTATTTGCAGCAGTTTGGATGCAGCGTCTTATTACTACATCCAAGCCACTGCATTGTACAGTACAAGCAGAGTGGATAGGATTTACATAAATTCCGTGCCCATTGTACTTGTTTTTTTTTGCAGCATAAAGTGACCTGCAGGGAGACTTTCTGAGCCGTCGCTTGTCTGCAGCATGTCAATATAGCACTGCAGAGTTGCAGGCAATATCTGTGGGTAAATGCAGGGAAAACCACCGTGCCCTGAATACAGATCGTGGACATGGACGCTGTTTTCATCCATGGAGATCCCTGGCATTCTTGCAGGAGAGGAGACACTGCATCCAGGATAGATTGTCTCCAGATCATGAGTACATACTGTAAAAGTGAGAAATTTAGTGTGAATAAAAGAAAATGTTCAATACGACAACCTATTGTTATCAAAATCTGTGAAGTACCTGTGAGTTAAAAATGCTCACTATACCCATAAATAAAATCCTTGAGGGGTCTAGTTTCCAAAATGGGGTCACTTGTGGGAGTGGGGGTTGCTATTTTGGCACCCTAGCAGTCTTGCAAATGGCAAATGTGACATGGTGCCCGCATTCTATTTCAGGTTTTCCTCAATTCAAATATTGCTCCTTCTTTTCTGAGCCCTCCAATTTGTCTAAACAAAACTTTTTGTCTACATGTGGAGTATAGTTGCGCTCACAAGAAAGTGGGTAACAAACTGTGGGGTTCACTTTTTGGTGTTACCTCTTGTAAATGTAAAATATTTGGGGCTATAGCAACACTTTTGTGAAAAAAAGAACATTTTCAATATGATCACCTATTGCTATCAAATTCTGTGAAGTACCTGTGGGTTCAAAATGCCCAGTATACCCCTAGATATAATGCTTGAGGGATCTACTTTCCAAAATGTGGTCACTTGTGGGGGTTACTGTTAATTAGGTACCTTGGGGGTCTGGGAAATTCAACATTTACAGTATTTCAGCCAAATTTGCTGTCCAAAATTCAAATAGCGCTCCTTCCCTGCCGAGCCCTCCCATTTATTCAATCACAGGTTTCTAGCCACATGTGAGGTATCAGTGCATTCAAGAAAGAAAAATTTTGGTATCCAATTTGTTATGCTATTCCTTGTAAAAATGAATAAATTGAGGGTAAAACAAAATTTTTAGGTAAAAAATAATTTTGTAAATTTTGAAGTAAAAATGAGACATTGCTGATGAACTTTGAACCCTTTTAACTTCCTGACAAAAAAAAATGTGCATCCAAAATTGTGATGATGTAAAGTAGACATGTGGGAAATGTTATTTATTAACTATTTTGTGTCACATAACTCTCTGGTTTAATGGAATAAAAATTCAAAAGTTGAAAATTGCAAAATTTACAAAATTTATACCAAAATTCAGTTTTTTTCACAAATAAATGAAATAAGTATTGTTCTAAATTTACCGCTAATATGAAGTCCAATATGTCATGAAGAAAAAATCTCAGAATCACTGGAATCCATTGAAGCATTCCAGAGATATAACCTCATACATTGTCACTGGTCAGAATTATAAAATTTGGTCTGGTCATTAAGGTGAAAATTAGCTCCATCACTAAGGAGTTAATAAAATTTCTATCTGTGTGCTTTGGCTCTCACTGAGGGCAACCCAGAACTAAGCTCTTGCAATGAGTAGCCAGCCAGGGCAAGCTCAGCAAAGCCAGGGCTGATCCATGGCCTCTGCCCAGCTTCGCCTTAGACTATTGGGACCCCATATGGCTGGAACATCAACAGATTGGATGAGTTGTTACTAACTTTCTGATGAGAAACTCATGTCAATAGCATCTTTTGAAATATATTTACTTAGAAAATTGAAGACGTGTTCAATACTTTACTCGCTGTGTATCACATCTGAAAATAATTTAGATCAATGCATTTTGGTATAATTCCTTTACATAAGAAATGAGAAGTTTTACACTTCAACCATATTCATCTGGAGAAAAGACTTACGGCATGTTTACAAAGCACTTGCTTGAGGAAATGTAAAAGACACTTCTTCATGAAGGTGGCTAGAATTTCTTGTGATGAATATCTACAGGGTGATAAATTTTGTACTGCTGCAACAGGATGGATATGTCTGAGGCTCACATACTTTCCTTTCCGTAGAAGGTACACATGAATTTAGCGCTGATGTGAGATGTTTCCATTGCATGCTAACTTGGTACACTTTAAGCTTGAAGAAATCTAGGGTCACATACATAGTTGGAACTTGGAGGAGAGAATGAAAGCCTGCAATGGTATTGAGAATCATTAATGACAACAGTGCTTTCTATAGTGAAGTTTTGTAATGATGTATTTCTCTAAGATTATGTATTTCATTTGGGAAAATCTGTATCTTATTATTATTATTATTTATTTTTAGAGCACCATTGAATCTATGGTGATGTACATGAGAAAGGGTTACATACAAACAAGTTAAAAATACAACAAGCAAACTAACAGTGACAGACTGGTACAGAGGGGAGAGAGGACCCTGCTCTTGAGGGCTTACATTCTACAGGGCAATGGGAAGAGGAACAGTAGGTTGGGTCTGCTCGGGTGGTGGTGGAGCGCCGGGTCCAATGGTGGTGGAGTGCCGGGTCCAGTGGTGGTGGAGCGCCAGGTCCAGTGGTGGTGAGGTGGCACCTTGGTCATTGCAGGCTGTGGGCTGTTCTGAAGAGATGGGTTTTTAGGTTCCGCTTAAAGGTTCCGAGTGTAGGGGACAGTCGGACGTTTTTAGGTACAGAATTCCAGAGGATGGGGGATGCTCGGGCGAAGTCTTGCAGGCGGTTAGATGAGGAACGTACAAGTGTGAAAGAAAGGAGGAGGTCTTGGGAGGATCAAAGATTATGAGTTGGATGATATCGGGAGATTAGTTCAGAGATATATGTGGGGGAGAGATTGTGGACGGCTTTGTAAGTCAATGTTAGTAGTTTGAATTGGATACGCTGGGGAATTGGGAGCCAGTGGAGGGATTTGCAGAGGGTAGAAGTGGAGGAGCAGCGAGGAGAGAGGTGGACACTCTGGGATTCTGGACAGCAGAGAGTTGACATCTGAGCCAGAGAGGTAGATCTGAGTGTCATCAGCGTACAGGTGGGAATGGAATCCATGGGACTTTATGAGTTGTCCTAGGCCAAGGGTATAGATGGAAAAAAGAAGGGGTCCAAGGACAGAGCCTTAAGGGACCCCAACAGAGAAGGGATGGAGTGAGGAGGTAGTGTTGGAGTGGGAGACACTAAATGTGCGGTTGGAAAGGTAGGAGGAGATCCAGGAGAGGGCAAGGTCAGTGATACCAATGGAAGAGAGGATCTGTAATAGGAGGCAGCGATCGACTGTGTCGAATGCAGAGGACAGGTCAAGAGGGAGGAGGATGGAGAAGTGTCCGTTAGATTTGGCGGTAAGTAGGTCGTTAGTAATTTTTGGTAAGGCAGTTTCAGTGGAGTGGTGGGGGCAGAAGCCAGATTGAAGGTTGTCAAAGAGAGAGTTGGATGAGAGGTGGGATGAGAGTACAGTGTGGACATGCTTTTCAAGAAGTTTGGAGGCGAACGGGAGCAGCGATATGGGGCGGTAGCTGGATGCGGAGGTTGGGTCGAGAGATGGCTTCTTCAAGACAGGTGTAATTGTTACCTGTTTGAAAGCGGAAGGAAAGATACCGGAGGTTAGTGATAGATTGAAGAGGTGGGTTAGGGCTGGAATGAGCGTAGTGGTGAGGTTGGGGAGGAAATGGGATGGGATGGTGAAGCAACCGGTGGTAAGGCCGCGGGTGTGTGTGTATGATCTTTCTCAACAGAATCCCCATACTCAGGTTTAACCGATAATAACTTTTCTTTTCTGGCAAACATGTTTATATCACAGTCAACCAAACTATATGTGCACTTGTATATATTAGAGTTTCTGGATCTTCACTTCTTCCGGGTACGCAGCAAGAAAAAAAAACACAACAATGAAGGTATCTTTCCCTAACTTTCCCTAAAATCACGTACCAGTCTTATCACAGAAGAAGATGTCGCTCCCACGTAGCAGGCCTGGGGGTCTCCTCAGTCTTCTTCTTTGGTCTCCTTCCGCAGGTAACAGAATTTTCTTTGTTAGTCTCTCCCAGTCTCAGGGCACACCGAGCAGGAGGGAGATCACGGCAGTACAAATGGCTCCCTTATGTCAGTCACGGCCCCTGCACATGCACTCCGGGTGCTCGGCGGGCAAGGTTTTGCAGAGTGGCCAGAGTCACAGCACCAAAGTCCAGTGGCCCAGGATCCGTCACGAGGGCTTCTGCGGGGTGATTTTTCCGGCAAGGTGTAGCAAAGTAGCCCTCTTTAAACAGACATCCCCACACAGGTCTTCCCTTGCTCAGCTCTGGGTCTCTAATAATCTCCCGCCCTTTCTCTTCCTCAGCACAAGGCAGTTGGGGGAGGGGATCAGCAATCAATGTTTTTTTTCTCTCTGCAGTCATTTCAGTAATTGTCCACAAGGGGGCAGTATCGGACTGTGTAATGTTCACTTCAGTGTCCATTTCAATAATACAATCTGAATTGCTCACCTCACTACATACCCCCCCACTTAAAGGTTGACAGTCCCTGTCAACAACCATCGGCTCCAAGGCAGTGATGGCTGTGGATATCACAGGGATTGGTCTCCGGCGGGGTAGGGACCTCTGTTGGGGGAAACCGGCATCCCCCCGTTCACCTTCGCTCCCTTGTTCAGGGCTCACAATATCTCCAATAAACTCAGTCACGTTTTCTACCCGGGGAGAGTAGGATCGCCGGCGGTAGCGGCGCCGGTTGGGGGCAAATCTGCTTCCTTTAACGGGAACACCCCCAGGACCGGTGACGTCGGCGGCCTCTGTACCCTTCTCTCCCTTCACAACATCAAACTGTACAAGCTCCCCATCACCAACGCTGCGGAGGCACTTACGAGGATTGTTACGCTTTATGGCAGTCTGATGTACAAACACGTCATCCATTGTGTCATTCCTGCTGATGAAGCCATACCCATCGCGGACATTAAACCACTTCACCGTCCCCTGGACCCGAGTGGCCAGCACTTGCTTATCGGTCTGGCTCTGTCTCTTCACACCCTTTTCCCTGATCTCCCCTGCCGAGCGAGCCGCTTTGGCGGGGGCGTCTAGTTTAAAGGTGGCTGCTGTTGTGGGGCATGACATGCTGGTTCTGGTATATCGGACCACGGTGTGGAGGATGCGGACAACGGTTTGCCCTATGGCGGGGGTCGCCGCATGTCCAGCACCTTCCCATAGGCCGGCGGGGTTGCTGTCTCGCTTGCCTGTCCGCCTGTTGGTCTAGCATGAGCTGTAGCTGTAGTATCTGTTTCTGCAACTCTGCTACTATCTGCTTCAATCCTTCCGTGTCACTGTTCGGAGTGCTGGCACCGGATATGGACCTGCAGGCCGTAGTATAAGTCTGGTTATAAGTCACTACCGAGAGGAGATTCTGTTGATCACACATCCTGCCGACTACGCCAGATGAAGCGACCGGTGGTAAGGCCGCGGGTGTGTGTGTATGATCTTTCTCAACAGAATCCCCATGCTCAGGTTTAACCGATAATAACTTTTCTTTTCTGGCAAACATGTTTATATCACAGTCAACCAAACTATATGCGCACTTGTATATATTAGAGTCTCTGGATCTTCACTTCTTCCGGGTACGCAGCAAGAAAAAAAAACACAACAATGAAGGTATCTTTCCTAACTTTCCCTAAAATCACGTACCAGTCTTATCACAGAAGAAGATGTCGCTCCCACATAGCAGGCCTGGGGGTCTCCTCAGTCTTCTTCTTTGGTTTCCTTCTGCAGGTAACAGAATTTTCTTTGTTAGTCTCTCCCAGTCTCAGGGCACACCGAGCATGAGGGAGATCACGGCAGTACAAATGGCTCCCTTATGTCGGTCACGGCCCCTGCACATGCACTCCGGGTGCTCGGCGGGCAAGGTTTTGCAGAGCGGCCAGAGTCACAGCACCAAAGTCCAGTGGCCCAGGATCCGTCACGAGGGCTTCTGCGGGGTGATTTTTCCGGCAAGGTGTAGCAAAGTAGCCCTCTTTCAACAGACATCCCCACACAGGTCTTCCCTTGCTCAGCTCTGGGTCTCTAATAATCTCCCGCCCTTTCTCTTCCTCAGCACAAGGCAGTTGGGGGAGGGGATCAGCAATCAATGTTTTTTTTCTCTCTGCAGTCATTTCAGCAATTGTCCACAAGGGGGCAGTATCGGACTGTGTAATGTTCACTTCAGTGTCCATTTCAATAATACAATCTGAATTGCTCACCTCACTACAATGGGGTCAGACGCACAAGTGGTGAGGTGCAATTTGGAGAGGAGGTGTGCAAGTTCTCCTTCAGTGATGGAGGGGAGGAGGGTTAGTGGAGGAGGGTGTGGTCTAATATACATAGGTAAACTAAGTGAACCCATGACCATTACTTCTATGAATGGCATAATAAGCAAGGAAGTCTATGGACTTGATTATCATTTTCCATATTTTAGGCCACTTTGCTTTATTTTTTGTGGAATTCACTGACTTTGCTTGAACCTAATACATCAAAATAGCACAGTAATTCATAAATTCTGTGCAAATTTGATAAATGCTCTTTATTTTTCTCTTAACCTGTTTTGTGAAAAGTTGCTTTTTCCATTAAATGGTATCAAGATTTGCACTAAAAGTTTCAGGCATACATAATATCATCCCATGAGGGACTGGGAGTACAGTTGCACCAAAATTTGCGACTTTAAAAAAAGTTACAATTGATGTATCAGCCGACAACATTTTACAAATCCAAACCATGTTCACAGTGATTAACATAAAAAGTCCCCAGGTGAACACACATATAAAATAACTTAAAGAGGCTCAAATTAAAAGAAAAATAAGGTGCAAATTAAAAACTGCTGAAAACCACCAAAAGCTTGGGCATTCAATGGTGAGAAGAAAGATCATCTCATTTCTTGAAGCGCAGTTCAGACCACTGTTTCTGCATAAGTCACTGTGCAAATCAGAGAAAAAAGAATATGCTGCTAATGAGAGCTGCAGGTGAAGCACATTAAAGCTTGCTGAAAGTGACTTGGGAATAACCTGCCTAAACACGGCTAAACAAGAGGAGAACTGGTGCTCACAGACAGAAAAGGGCTTCTGAGCTAGAACAGGGCCATTTTTAGTTCAATATCATCAAAATGTACAATTCCACCTGCTTTAAGGTACCGTTACACGCGGCAATATTGCTAGGCAATTTCACTGGCAATTTGCTGGTTGCAGTGAAATCATGGACACATTGTTCTATTTTGTTGCTGTGTACAAATGGAACAATGTGTCCAAGATTTGACTGGAACCAGCAGATTGCCAGTGAAATTGCCTAGCAATAATGCTGCGTGTGACGGTACCTTAAGAGGTAGAAATGGGTCTCTATATTTTTTAAGCCGCTGTGCATCGGCACAGGTTCTACCGATGATATGTCCATCCCTGAAGAAGAGTCAAACCTACACCCTACAATGAGACCTGATCCACCACACTATTTCTGATAGACACCACCCACTCCTACTGTATCCCCACCTGTCCCGCGTAGACTGTGAGCCCTCACAGACAGGGCTCTCTCCCCTCCAGTATCTGTACGACTAGATTGTGTATATATATTGTACCTATCATCGTCTACCCTTTTTATATGTAAAGTGACATGGAATCTAATGACATAAATAAATAATAATAATAATAATAATAATAAAAAATCCTAGGGAGAAGAAGAAAGTAGCAGGCTGCTAAGAATCTGGAGATAGTGGAGTAGCTGACAATAAGAGTAACTGAGCAGTAGACAAACTCCCATGATGCAGTGACTGCTAACTGTAGAATATAGAGCCCAGTGTTTCTCAACTCCAGTCCTCAGGACCCACCAACAGACCTTGTTTTCAGGATTTCTTTAGTATTACACAGGTGTTAGTTTAATCACCTGCAAAGGGGATAATTCTATCACGTGCAATACTAAGGAAATCCTGAAAACAAGATCTGTTAGTGGGTCCTGAGGACTGGAGTTGAGAAACACTAGTCTATACAGATGTCCTTGAGCTAGTAGAGCCGGAGACCAGAGAGCAAAGGCTGACAGAGCCTCTGCATGTGATGCCCTAGTTGAGAAGTGTGACTGTAGCAGAGAGTTATTTAGAAGACCTTAGAGTGTTGCTGCCTTGACTATTATTGTGGCAAAGGTACAATGTTAAAGAGAACAGTGCCTTTCACAAGTTAATGCTAGCTGGAGTTAGGCAGATGCCTTAATGTGAGACGCCTGAGCTAGACAATGGCTGCAGAGTTCTGTTGTATGGTTATCTGGTTCTTGAGCTGGTGAATGCCATATACTACGTACATCAAAGATCAAAGTGTGTCCTGGTCAAGACAAGTCAGGTGCGCAATCCTGCCTTCATTATGGGTCTGATGCAGGTAGAACAAGATCCACCTATTAGTTGCAAAAGTAAAGGATTTATAGCAATTATTAACATAAAAAATTGTACTTTAACTATTAGAAAATTTTAAATTGCTAATGTATAATACCATCCCAACGTCAAACAGAAGTAAAAAAAAAAAAATACATACATATGACATGCAAATAACAATAGAATTATTTTTTTTTTTAGTTTTTAGGAACTGATTTTACATACGGTACGTTAATCTAATTCCCAGTCTTAGATAAAACTGCACATTATTTTTCGTGTGAACACTATTATTATTGTGAAGGCACAAGTGGGGAACATTAATGTTTGAGCACGAGAAACGTTATTACTGTGTTGGGACACCAAAGGGGGGACTAATACCATGTGGAGCCACATAAGAAGGCATTATGACCTTTTGGCAGGGGCGTAACTACAATAGGTGCAGGGGTTGTGATCACACCTGGGCCCTGCAGCCTAGGAGGGCCCCAAAAGTCCCTTTGGCCTATAGAAAAGACTAATATTATTAAAGATTTGCAATAATTTGGGGGCCCCGTTGGAGCTCTCGCATCAGGACCTCTGGGCCTGAAGTTACGCCACTGCCTTTTGGTGACTCAAATATGCTCTATGACGTGAAAGAGGGGGAACTGTTATCACATGGGGGTACTAATCCTTTCTTAGGTATAGATTGGCAGTACTATTTTATTATGATTTGCTAATATGATGACATTTTGTTCCACATCACTTTACAGACATTTTCATCACTGCCTTCATTGGGACTTACAATCTAAATTCCCTATCAGTACCGTATGTCTTTAGAGTGTAGAAGGTAAGCCACACATTTCAAATTCCTTTGAAAATGTTGTCCTTGGTCTGATTTGAACTCAGGACCCCAGTGCTGCAAATAAACAGCATTAACCATTGAGCAACTCTGCATACTAGTGTTGAAGGACCAAAAAGAGTGTACTATTACTGTGATGGACACCAGGGAGAGGGGAATGATTAATGACTGTGGCACTTTGGATCAGTATACTATTGAGATTGTGTAGAGATGTCCTAAAAAGTGATGAATGTTTTAGAAAGGATAAAAGAGCTTTTTATGGTGGTTGAGGATGGATGTAGAAGAAAAGGAAATATTAAGTACTACAATCAGAGAGTACGTCAACTTATAACATTTATAAACCACCCGAGTAGAACTTGCATCTATTATTATATGGCCAACTTACAGTGGAAATATCAGTCTTACTACAGATCCGTTGAAGCGCACACATGCGTGAAACAGCCATAGTCCGAGCAAGGCAATCTACAAACATGCCGAGTTACACCAGTTCTGTCATAGGGAAGGCCCCAAATTCCCACCAACTACTGTAAGAAGCTTGTGGAAGGATATCCAAAACCTTTGACCCAAGTCATACTGGAGAAAGCCACGGAAAAGCTGCCAGGTGTTGTAGAGGAGCCAGCTGGGATATGTAGTGCCACTGGCAGCATATGGTAATGTCACAGAAGCTGAAGTTGGTTGCTGAAACCCTAAACACTTCCCTCGTGTCCACAACAATGGTTAAAGCGGGAGGTTGCACTTACAGTGATGGTATATGACCCCCCCGGGGGCACTCCTGTAGTATTGATGTCTGTGTGAAGATGTTATATCATCCCTGATGTTTGTGCAATTTAGGCAGCCAGACATACGAGTGAACTTGAAAATATAATACTTTCCTTCAGGTAATAATTGAATACAGTCTGTCGGAGGCAAAGTGGCTGTTTTTCACCAAATGGGATACACTGGATATTTTGTGCATGTGTGGAGCCCACTCGGACGGGGTACTCGGTACCAGACCGGGGTACTGCTGGAGATATCACGGCGGTCTTGGTCCAGACCGTGTCCCGGGTTCTCACAAGTAAAAGGGGTATTTACAGGGATAGTTTGTCGTGACGCCACCCACAGGTTGTGGCCAGTAAGGGGCCCACCGCTGCAGTGTGCTTCTGTCAGGATGGATGGATGCTGCAGCAAGGTGGATGAGCCCGCCGCGATTCGGGCTGCTCCTGACAGGGTAAAAGGTGTAATCAAAGTTCTGTATACCTGGAATCATACACGGGAGACTGAAGCAGGGTTCACCGGGTTTACTTGCAAGTTCTTCCAAGTCAAACAGTTTACAACACAGTTCAGTTCTTAACACAGATAACTCCGGGCTGTTGCTCTGAGGCCCCTCGCTCCTGTAACCTTTCTGGCTTGTTCTTTCACTACTCTTCCATGTGAGTTGTATGACGGTAACTCGGTCCCTTAGTGTGACTTCTCCCTATGTGTATGGGCAGTAAGTTTGGGTCTCTAAAGTGTTGCTGAGCCTCCAACCCTTGCAGTAGGAACACTGATCTGGAATCCGTGTTCCACGCCGGTTTGTCTGGAGAGCCGGCGTGTAGCAGCAGTCCCCCTCAGAGCCGATACTCTGGTTTCAGCCTAGCTTAGGTGTTCCTATCTTGCAAGGGATCACCAGCTCTTTCCCACCCGTGTGGCTATCCAGGTACTTCCAGGGAAACCTTTCCCTCCTGCAGCCAGTCAACACTGCCGTACTCCTCAGACCCGGTGGTATCGGTACGGTTTCTGTCCTCACTCCGCCATGGGCTACAGGCTATGGACGAGCTTTCTCTCCATGAATCTGTGTCTCTTTGGATTCTGCGTCTCCAGGGAGCCCTATCCCTCCAGGAAGTGTCACTCTGTCTGTTGTTCAGTCTTTACTTCTCAGCCTACCTCGGCCTACTCTGGGTCTTTTTTGTTCAGCCTACTCCAGCCTACTGGCCAACTCCTCCTTGTTTCCTCCTTTTGTACTGGTCTGTCACCTGACATACTTCCCACCCACTTTCCTCCAAACCCTACCACCCCTTTCCCGCCTAGAGTCCCGGGCTCCAGGTTGGGTGTTGTGCTCCTGTGGGTGTGTGTGCTGTGAGGGTGTTTGGTGCACAAACTGCCTACCTTTCTGCCTGGCTGCAGTTCCCTCATGTGGCCACCCTGGTCGCAGGGGCGCCACACATGAAAGAAGGTGATTTCTCCTCATAGAACAAGCCAATTTAGGGCCTGTTAGTCAGCTGGAGTACAAGTCTCTTCACTTGCTATGGAAGGTAATACAGTGAACAGTCCAGGTAATACTATGATGGAGGGACCTTCACGGGTTGACTCCCCGTGGCGATGGAGTATGGAGCTACTCACGATTTTGGCACTACCATTCTCTATTGCAGGGGGTAGGGCAGGCAAAGTTTGTGGTGTGGAAGTCACGTTGCACAGGTTGACTGACAATATAAACCATTATGCAGGAGAGCATCTATTCAGGCTTATCTCTCCTGGCTGTATGAAGCTTCCTTCCTTTGTGGAGGCAATTAAATGCAGAAAATTATGTCACCTTGGCATGGACTAGGATAGCGATGCTGGGAGCAGTAGTGCTTCCTCCCTCTCTCTGACGAGACTGAGTAGAAACCAGTTTGAACCACTTCCAGGAAGTGTGTGAGAGGTCTGAGGTAGAGGCTCCTCCCACCGTGGCTATGGCAGCTCGTTATAAGTAGAATGATCTAACTTTCATACACATAAATTGAGCTTGAGATGGCAGCAAAATACAATGTAAAATATAGATCTATCTGTCCTCACTGCACGGACATGACATCACAAACTATATAACAGATTTCCTAGCACATAGTGCCCAAAGTAATTGTGGCACACTGAAACAAATCTACTGCCACACAACAACTGTTTCACTCAGCAGCAGTAGCATGGGCTACCGGGATACTACAAACCCCCCTCTTAAGAAAAGCCATCCTTGGCGCATGGTTGGAGGGTGGAGCCTTGTACAAATTACAAAGTTGGGAGTACAGAAGAAACAAGTGCTATACAACCCGTGCATGGCAAAATTATATAAACAGGATAACTATGGATACAACAAAAATTAATTTGTGAACATAAGGGTACCTTTACACGCGGCTACATTTCTAGGGTGGCTACAGGTAACTTACTGGTTGCAGTGAAATCATGGAGACAAGGTTCTATGTTGTTGCTGTGTACAAATGGAATAATCTCTCCATGATTTCACTGCAACCAGTAAGTTACCTGTAGCCACCCTAGAAATGTAGCCGCGTGTAAAGGTACCCTAAGGGTACCTTTACACGCCGCTACGACAGGATGGATACAACCCGCTACAGGCTACAAATGTAGCTTGTAGCGTCAATATAGCCCGTAGTAGCGGCGTGTGAAGACGGTAGGAGACAGGCGGCAGCAGATACATCTGTTTCCGAGCACTGCTCGAAAACAGATGGCTACAAAGCTGATTGTAGCGAGCTGTATCGGCTGTAAAGAAGGAGCAGAAGGGATGTCTACACACCAGGCTAAGTACCTGGTATGTAGCTGGGGCGTGACACAGGCTCCGGGATACCGCGCCCCTTCAGCGATCATTGGAGGAAGCTCCTGCGTTATGATTGGCAGTCGCTGCATAGGGCGGCATATTTAAGGAGCTGACCAGTCACACTACACAATTGCTCGAGCGTCATGTATTAATCAGCCTCCTGCGATGCCTGCCCAATCATGGGTTTCTTGCTTTGTCCTATCATCGTACGGACGTCTCGTAATCCACAATTGTGGCACGCCTATGTGCTGTCCCTGCTGCACCAGGTCCGCCCATATTAGCTTGTTGTAGCGGTGTGTAAATGAGGTAGGGTACTGCTACAGATGGCTACTTGAGACACCCGGCAATGAGCTAGCTATAGATGTAACGTAGCGTAGCGCACCTTGTGGCGGCGTGTAAAGGTGTTGCGTTTACCGTTTGTCAACCGTTTGAGCGTGCTCGTGCACGTGAAGTAGCGGGTTGTATCCATCCTGTCGTAGCGGTGTGTAAAGGTACCCTAAGAGATATTTAGAATATTGATGAGGTAAAGTCTCTAGGCATTTAAGTCAAATGTCCATAACTAGGAATATGATACTATAGTAAAATAAACATTTGCATAAAAAAACATCTTTCGCAATGAATATTAAACTGTAACATTAACTGGAAAAATAATACACATTAATCTGCTAAATCTGAATATGTAAATGCCAACAGGGCATGTTATTCAAAAAGATTACATCCTGAGATACTTAGTCCCTGTACCAAGCAGGTGGGATACCTTTTTTATTCCGCTTGGAGCATCTCATTGGCACTGTCAATTGACATGAGATCAGTTCAGGTTCTGTAGTTTGTTCAGGTGGAAGAAATGTTCTCTCAGTTGAGGTAGGAGTGAACTGGTGATAGCCAGGAAACATAAATTGTGGAGCAAAGATAAGTTCTGTGAGGCTCAGCAGTCTTTCTGATGAATTCGGAGGATTTTAGAAGTTCTTCCTTCAGACAAAGTTTTATTTGGTTCTTGTGTACCGTCTGTGGTTTCCAGCCATCTTTGGATATCTCATACACATCAGACGATGGAAAGGGGATAGCAGTTGTGTACAGTTCAACTTCCCCAAATGGATCCAATTTTCCAGTCCGATAGTTATTTCGGAGCCAAACTCGGTCACTAATTTGTAAGGGTTTGGCATGGGCACGTTGGTTATAGTCTTGTTGTCATCTTTGTGCTTCTTCCATGTGAGAATGAACAATCTCCTTGGCTTCGGCCATGCATCTGCTGTATTTGATCACCCAATCCGTCTGTGGAAAAGCATTAATAGTGTCAGGTACTTGTACACCTAGAGCCGAGTCTGATGGCAATTGGCCTTGTCAGCAGAACATCTAATAAAATGGAGTATAACCAGTTGAACAATGGGTGGTGTTATTGTAGATGTGAACAAGATCCTTCAGAAATGCAGGCCACTCAGTTCCCTCAGTGGAAGAAGCAGTGCGCAGCATACTGATGATGACTTAGTTTACTGTCTCATACAGTCCATTGCCTTGTGAGTTGTATGCAGTTTTTTGCAATCTCGGTACTTGCACAGCTCATGGAAAAGTTGAGATTCAAATGCAGGCCCACAATCAGTGAGGATGTGGGCCGGACATCCATAGTGTTGGGCAAACTCTGTATGAAAAACTTCAGCTGCAGTTTTCGCTGTAAGAGCTTTGACATGAGCAATAGCGGCAAGCTTTGTATAATGGTCCACCATTGTGAGGGCATAAGCATAGCCAGAGCGAGTTGGACCCAGTTTCACATGATCAAGGGCAACAATTTCACTTGGTTTTTGTGACTTGATAGGGTGTAGTGGTGCTTTTTGATCACTCCGCCCATCTTTAGTGATGTTATAAGCTGGGCATTCTCGGCACCAACTTTCAATGTCGCCTCTATACCAACCCAGGAGAATCTTCGTCGGATGGTAGCTTCAGTTTTCTGGACACCGAAATGGTCGGAATGATCATGATAGGATTCAAGAATGATCCGTGCATCTCTCCGCAGGATGAGTATTTCATGAAGTCTCTCACCTGAGACAGGGTCTAAAGTGTTCCTCATTATGAGTCCCTTCTGGATGAATATGCATTTTCTCTGTTTCCAGAGATGGGTAAGTTCCAATCAGGATGAGCTTGTCTTAGCCGGGTTGGAACTCTTCTTCTAGTAAGGAAGTCATGGAGTTCTTCCGGGACTCTGCTCTCCTCCTGTAATGTTTTCCACAGGGAAGGTTCTTGAAGAAGTTCAGCAGGAGACTTGGATGAAGACTCTTTCTGTTCACTGGAGGCAGTGATGGCACTCTGTTCGGCAAACCCTGAGTAGAGGGGAGGCATTTCCACCTCTTTCCAGATATCATCTTGAGGTGGTTCTTCTCCAACAGGCAGCCATGACAGCGCATCAGCATTGACATTTGATTTTCCGCTTTGGTATTTGACTGTGAATTTGTAATTGCTAGGCCTGAGTCCCACTGTTGTTCCAGGGCCCCTAGCCGAGCAGTATTCAGGTGTGCTAGTGGATTATTGTTTGCGTAAACAGTGAAGGGCATGGCAGCCAGGTTATCCTTGAATTTCTCTGTAATAGCCCAGACAAGTGCCAGGAATTTGAATATGAATGAACTGTAATTGTGGTCATTCTTCTCTGTTCCTCTGAGGCTGCGGCAGGTGTAAGGGATCAAACATTCCTTGTTGTCCTGCACCTGGAACAAAACAGCACTTAGCCCTTGGAGGCTAGCATCCATTTAAAGTAGAAATGGCTGAGAGTAATCAGGATAGGCCAGGATAGGTGGTTGCGTGAGAAGGGCTTTCAATGTCTGGAATAATCGTTCGACACATTCTGTCCAGTCTACGGGAAGCTTTCGGTTGTAGTTTTCCTTGGGACATTCTTGTAGCAATTTAGTGAGGTGTTCAGCCACTTGGGTGAAGTGATTCAGTAATAGTAGGAGGGCACCATAGAATACAATCAAAAATATTCAAAGCTGATCTTACCAGTTAAATACACCTAAGACTTTGAATTAATTATCATTAAGGAGAGAGGTGTATATAATAACCAGGATCACTTTATAATTTCAAAAACACAATACAAAATGTTATTAAGCCAATGTAATACAAGAAACAACGACAAACAATTGTGAAAATAATTAAAAAAGCTGTAGCTGTACAAAAATGTGTTACGATAATACACCAGTTCTCCCAACAAAAAGAATCCAAACCAAACCCTAAAGAATAATAGCAGTTCAATGCAAGTATAACAATGCCCTAGTGCAGAAGTAATGCCAGGTCAAACACAATGGGCTTAAAGATAAAACTTAATAATGCACAAATTCCTTGCAATAAAGTGCAGATAAAAATTTAAAGCCTCCTGATTCAGCATGAGGAACTACCCTGATTATATGAGCTCAAAGAGTGCATATATAGTTCCCTCTTTTATCAATGCCTTCTACAGTGGTAGTAAATAATGTGCAATTGGGACCAATTATATTAAGTAGCCCCAAGCATCAGGAAAGGCAGTAATGCACTTAGAGCAAACAGTCACAAATGTGCCCAGTAGACCTGAATCTTACTGAAATTCTGCATAGCCACCTGCAGGAGTGCATATCAATCCCCCAAAAGGATGGTCAGAATTGTGGGGTAGTGAGGAGATACCCCACGCGTATCGCTAAATGTATTGGCTTCCTCAGGGGTACTAGCATCCATATAAAGTAGGAATGGCTGAGTGTAATCAGGATAGGCCAGGATAGGTGGCTGTGTGAGAAGGGCTTTCAATGTCTGGAATGCTTGTTCTTGATGCTCTGTCCAGTCTATGGGAAGCTTTCAGTTTTAGTTTTCCTTGGGACATCCTCGTAGCATTTCGGTGAGTGGTTCAGCCACTTGGGTGAAGTGAGGAATAAAGCGGCACTAATAGCCCGCAAATCTCAAGAAGCTTCGGACTTCTTTGACGGCAGTTCTAGTGCTCCAGTTTTGTACTGCAGCAATTTTGTCGGGGTCAGGTTGTACATTGTCTGCACTTACCACAAGTCCAAGGTGTTAGGCCCCCTGGCACCCTTCCCAGCTCACCTCTCCCGGGTCAGCATCTCCTGCTCCTCTGCCGACCGGGCGTCCAGCATCCAGGCGTGCTGTGTCTCGGAGCCGTCGCCTTGTTGCCTTCCTGTCAGCTGACCGCCGGGTTCGCACATGAGCACATTACTGTGGTCATTTTCATGAGCCTACTCAGCGGCGCACTAGGTGCACTCCTTCTCTGTAACTCTAGGGGCCAGCAAGGTCCAACCTGACACTCCCCTTGACCAATAGCTGCTCTTCTCATGGTATATCAGGCCACCGCCTCTGATGGGAGGTGCCTGATTATTAAGTCAGTTTGCTTCTGCCTTGCTGACTGTTGGTCAGTCCTTCCTTGTGCTCTGTGTCCTGGAACCCTTGCTGTGCTCTTCCCCAGAAGCACCATTCCTATCCTCCAGCTTTGTACTGTTTTCTGGAACCCTTGTTGTGCTCTGCTCCGGTAGCACCATTCCCATTCTCCTAGCTTTGTACCATGTTATCCCGTAATCCTTAGCTGTGCTTTAGTATAGGCTAACCTTACGAGCCGCCCCCCCGGTACTAGCTTCTGTGGTACTTAGACCCCCTGGGCTTGCCCCTGACAATCCCTGTATAGGGGTTGGGTAAACTAGGATCAGCTCACCCAGGGGAGCTCGGTACCACGGCCCAGTGGGTCCACTCTAGGGCGGCTTCCCCCGGAAGCGTGACACAAGGTAGTTGAATCGTGGTTTCAGCAAGTGGCATTTGGAGGACTTGATTTTAAGGCCGTGTTGGATCAGTACCTTGAAAACTTCAGACAGATGATGGATGTGGTCTATATGTGGTCTTCATATGTCCGGGAATTTTGGATGAGAGGAAAAGTAGCCACACCCCACCAACTAATCCAGCCATGCCCACGAACCAAGCCGGCTATGCCCACTACCTTGGAAGGACTCCATGCTGTCTAGGCTCAACCATCGAGACACAGGTCTACCATCCTTCTGTCTGTACAGAAAGAGATCTTCAGACTCCAGCTTAGTCTAGGACCTGTTTTAATGTCACGTCCATGTGATTGAATGAGAAATGAGGAAGTGTCGGATGGCACTTAAGCTTTCTAAGAGGGAGGGGAGAAGTCATCAAGCAGGCATGACGTACTGACACCTCTGGGAGTGGCGACTGGTAAGGAGCAGTTAGTGAATAAATCTAATATATAAAGCTGAATGTGTGTATGTATGTGTGTGTGTATGTGTGTATATCCGGGATTGGCATCTACACCGTCGCAGCTACAGCCGCAAACTTTTGCACAGTCACACGTCTGGACCCCGGGAGCGTCATAGGCTATGTTGTGAGGCGAAGTTTTAACCCCGCGCATTCCAGTTCACCAAACAATTTTGCCCCTATCTACATAATGGGAAAAAAGGGAAAGCAAACGTGTGGGAGGAAAATCAACAGCTGTCAGCTATAGAGACAAAATTTTGCACAGTCACACGTCTGGACCCCGGGAGCGTCATAGGCTATGTTGTTAGGCGAAATTTTTACCCCGCGCATTCCAATTCACTAAACAATTTTGCCCCTATCTACATAATGGGGAAAAAGTGACGGTTACCAGTTGACTGTTGAGAATGAGAGGGGCTTAATGATAGCACCAAAGACTAACAGCACATACCAGCATATAGTCACTAAGGTGGGGCCCCAACATGAGATATTGACCACACACATGGGACATGTATACACACCACACGCACACAAAGAGTAACAGCAAGTGTATAGTCGCTAAAGTGCAGCCCCAACATTGGATACTCACCCTGCACCCGAACACACACACACCACAAAGAGACACACACAACACAGAGACACCCCCACACCCCCAAGGGGACACACACACACACTCTATAGCGACACATGCACTCACCCCACAGGGACACACACACCACAAAGAGACACACATAACACAGACACACACCACACAGACCCCCCCCACAGGGACACACACACATAGCCACCCTATAGGGACACATGCACTCACCCCACAGGGACACACACCACAAAGAGACACACACACACCACATAGACCCCCCCACAGGGACACACACACATACACACCCTATAGGGACACATGCACTCACCCCTCAGGGACACACACAGCACACACACACACAAAAGGGACACACACAACCACAAGACACACACACCTCACAAAAAAGACACCCCCCCACAAGGGACACATACACACCCTATAGGGACACATGCACTCACCCCACAGGGACACACACACACACACCACAAAGAGACACACACAACACAGATACACACACACACACACACCCACAGACCCCCCACACAGGGGCACACACACATACACACCCTATAGGGACACATGCACTCACCCCTCAGGGACACACACACCACAAAGGGACACACACAACACAGACACACACACCTCACACAGACACCCCCCCACAGGGACACACACACATACACACCCTATAGGGACACATGCACTCACCCCACAGGGACACACACACACACACCACAAAGAGACACACACAACACAGACACACACACACACACCACAGACCCCCACACAGGGGCACACACACATACACACCCTATAGGGATACATGCACTCACCCCACAGGGACACACACACACACCACAAAGAGACACACACAACAGAGACACACACCACACAGACCCCATCCCACAGGACACACACATACACACCCCAGGGACACACACACACCACACAGACAGACACAGATGTGCACAAATCACCTCACACAACTCGCCTCATACGTGTGCTATCTTTATTTTCCAAACATAAACATCTGATTAAAAACAGCCAATGTGCAACACATGTGCCATATAGGGAATTAAGGCAGATGTCAGTCACATGAGCTATCTATTATGTGTATGTGTGAGGTAACATATACTGCCCGGCCAGGGGGAGGGTTTACTGTTGGCTGGGGATTTATTAGGCTGCCTATAGCAATCAATCACAGCTCAGCTTCTATTTTCCTACAGGTCATTAATATGACATATTCAAATTCTATTTTGTTATAGCTAACAGCAGTTATTTATTAACCCGGGCGTAGCCGGGTACTTCAGCTAGTTATTTATATTAATTCTAAACATTGTACAGGTGTAACAGCAGTTTAGCATTATAGTCTAGGAGTGCAGGCACTGTACAAAAAGTTTTTTTTTATCTCCCCTTTAAAATGGAATGTCAAAAAAGGTAATATTAGACTTACCACTTTGCACCATGGAGGGCTAGAATAATGGATAAAAATAAAACTCAATAAATCCTGGTTCCTAGCTTCAAAGGGCCTCTGATGTCAGTGCATGTTGCAATAGCATAGCACACAGTGACATCTAAAGCCATTTTCAGCCAGTAAATCTGGCCTGAAGAGAAAAAAAAATGACAATGAAAAAAATACACACAATTGGAGAAAGGAAATGAAGGGTCTCTGGACTGCAGACTGCAAGGAGGTACTAGTGAGCTGATAAGTTTGAATTAATCTATTTTTCAAACACTTGTCTGGCCCCTTGTGATTTAGCAATATGTCAACTGAATACGTACTATGGACTGTAACTGCAGACTGTGAAATGCATGCTACTTCAAAGGCAATAATGTTAGAAACTAGATCAGCATTTAAAAATGGTGAGGATGCTTTTTTCACAGCAATCATATTGTTACAACTAATCTTTAAGGAGTGAGTTACAACTAATCTTTAAGGATTTGAAGAAAGTCGGCACTTCCAAATGGATGGCAAATTAAATCTTTATTTATTTACAGCACGGTGGCTCAAGTGGTTAGCACTGTAGCCTTTGCAGCACTGGAGTCTTGAGGTCCTGGGTTCAATTCCCACCAAGGACACTTAGGACAACATCTGCAAGGAGTTTGTATGTTCTCCCTGTGCTGCGTGGTTTCCTCCGGGCACTCCGGTTTCCTCCCACATTGTAAAGACATACTGATAGGATGTTTAGATTGTGAGCTCCAAGAGAGACAGCATTACTCATGTATGTAAAGTGCTATGGAATTAATAGCGCTATATAAATGAATAAATATATATATATATATAAAGGGAACCAACCACCTCAGATCACCCTAGTACACAGTTTAGTACATGTCCCTGCACCCTAAGGATACCTTTCCAGCACTGTTTTTGTGTAAAATCTTGCATTAGTATAACTGATATAAAGAGTTTATAAACTTACTAGCCTGGAGACATCTGGGCGTATCCCTCCTTCTGTTATACTTCAGGGCTGTGCATTGCATGTCTGTGCTCCCCCTCCCTCCGTGCCTGCTGCCCTGCCCTGATGGGCGTGATCGTTATCTCCTCTGCACAGAGGGAGGGGGAGCACAGCCATGCAATGAATGCACAGCCCTGAAGTATAACAGAAGGAGGGATACGCCCAGATGTCTCCAGGCTAGTAAGTTTATAAACTCTTTATATCAGTTATACTAATGCAAGATTTTACATATCCTTAGGGTGCAGGGACATGTACTAACTGTGTATTAGGGTGATCTGAGGTGGTTGGTTCCCTTTAATGCATGTTTAATAGCAAGACATGTACATGTGTTGGAAGTCTTGGGCAATTCAGGTGAACTAGTCACCCTTAGTCATAGGATGCAGAATAAAACATGTCAAGGTGCTTTATATTATCAGTGGGTTAACACCCATATGTCAAACAGGTGAAAGAAGATTAAGTATTAGTAAAATCTCCACCTACCTCATGTCTGTCCAAGGTATAGCATTTCAGTGTAAAAAATGTAACACAATAGATAAGGACAATTGTGAAAAAATAATTTTTTGTTGTAATAAAGAAAGAGAAAAAGTCCTTTTCAAAATCAAACAAAATGCACACATTTTTTGTATCCTCAAATGTTATCAAAACACAATAAGAGGTGTCTATATATATATATATATATATATATATTGGGGTATATGCATATATATGTGCAGAAAATCATTTCAGAGAGATTGAAAACGTTACCGTATCACTACTCCATGCAATTGCAAGTGCATAACAATTTATCAATATAAATTATATAAATCGTTGCAAAAAAAATCATCGCAGTAAGATATTTAGTGCCAAGGGTTGATATCCTGAAGGCTTCTCATAAATTCAGAATCTTGCACCAGTCGCCGCCTCTTAGGGTACCTTTACACATGGCAATTTTTCTAGGAATTTCGCTGGCAACTTACTGGTTGCAGCGAAATCATGGACACATTGTTCTATCTTGTTGCTGTGTACAAATGGAACAATGTCTCCATGATTTCACTGCAACCAGTAAGTTGCCAGTGAAATTCCTAGAAAAGTTGCCGCGTGTAAAGGTACCTTCAAGGGAGGACTAACCAGCCCAAAAAAGGAAAAAGTTTTAAGATTATTTTGATGTTGTGTTACAAAATGTTTTGAGGCTCTTGAATATGAACTATTATCGCTTGTAATGTTGGAAGTATGTTCGACTATGCGCTTTTTAATAGTTTGGGGAGTGTGTCCAACATACTTGAGGTTACACTCTGAGCAGTCAATGCAGTGAACCGCATGATCTCTATTGCTCTCTATTACAGTTCATGTATAGGCCAATATATCTTACTCAGCAGAGTGGACTACAATTCTACCCAGACTGGCTAGACCACGTGACTGGTGATGTTGTAAACTTGGATTTCCTGAACATCTTCAGTAAAAGGTAAAGAGCAAAGAGACTGACTTCTGTGCCTCCTTTTTCTCTGCATCATCACACATGCTACTATCATCATCATCCTCAACCCCTGTGAGCCAGCACTGGTTGGGAAGGGTTAACTATCTTCACTGCTATACCACCTATTTCCCAGGGATTATCTGCACTGCTGGCCACCTACTGTTGGAAATCCTAACTTGCATCACAAACGTATTATTTTTCTTTTGTTTATTTTTCTTCATTTTTATTCTCCCCTTTTCAATATGAGCCAGGGCCACAGCACTAGGCGCGGCCACCGTGATCCAGACCACTGGTCCAGCTGCTGGGAACCCCAACCCTTTGTGCTCCACATACCAAATTAATAGGCATGTGGAACACAAAGTTAGTAATCTGTTAGTGACAAATGTGTGACACAAGATTGGTTTCTGCATAGTATTCACTCCAAATGGCCCCAGGATGACCACCCCCTTAGATTAAGGCACCTGTGTAATCTCCCATCCCTGACAAATTTCCACAGCTACAGGTACATCTCAATGAATTAGAAAATCATCAAAAAGTTATTTATTTCAGTATTTCAATACATAAAGTGAAAGGCATTTATTAACTAGAGTCACAACCACTATAAAAACAGATCACAGCTGCTGCAGTCCCCAGCGTGGTGCATATAGAGTAGGGAGGAAGAAGGGTTAAAAACCATGATGCCGTATTAGACAAGACATCAAAGGGTGAATATAATATTGATTTATTAGTCAACGCATTTCTGGCCTCCCTTCCCCCTTCCTGAGGACAAATCAATATCATATTGTCACGTTTCAGTGCATTTCAGGAAGCCCTGAAACATGTTGACTAATAAATCAATATTATATTCACCCTTTGATGTCTTGAGGAATACGGCAGCAAGGTTTTTAACCCTCCATCCTCCCTACTTTAATTTTATAAGAAGTGTCTGTCACCTTTGGGTTTTCAATGGCTGTAACCCATAATCATTAACATTTACAGAAATAAACACTTGAAATAATCATTTTGCTTGTAATGACTCGATATAATATATGAGTTTCACTTTATTATTGAACTAATGAAAAAAGTTAACTTTTTGATGATATTCTAATCATTGACAAGCACCCATACTTGGCTTGATAATTACTCAACCAGCTGAATGTACATAGCAAAATCGGTGTGGGATATATCTTTTACCTTGTACTGCTACAAACAGGCTGGCCATGTATCTGGCATCCATAACCAAGAACATGGTAGTGTACAACGCTACCTAGGGTATTATTCTGTGACCCTAGTTCCAATTATCATGGGTAGTGATGGGCGAACCCCGCGATGTTGAGGTTCCGCCGCAGACCCAGACAAACTTTTTTTTAAAGTCTGGGTTCGGGGCTTGACTTGACCCAAACTTGAGTCCAAACCCAGACATTAAAGTTATGAAATGGTAGCTGGGGGGGCTGTAAAAAGAAACAAAACATTGATTAAACATCAACTCATACTTACCACAGTCCGCGCACTTGTACTTCCATTGATGAGGGGCACAACAGCAAATTACAGTCTGCAAGATGAGGACTCTTGTTCCCCCGCTGCAGACTCTGGATAAAACAGAGCCAGGATCATATGCTTTGTGGGATCATCATTGTGGATTATCGTCGGAGGGGCATGTATGGGGTAATACATTGGAAAATGAGAGTTGTCTAATTTATTTCAAATAAAGGATTTTTCGCTTTGATTTATTTCAAATAAAGGATTTTTCTCTGTGTTGTTTTTTAACTATTTCCTCACTGGATTAATAATGGGCGGGTCTCATAGAGGCTTGAAATTATTAATCTGGGCTAAATCTAATGAATGTGCCAATTTCGGGAAGCCCCTTTCAACAGAAGTGTCTGTCACAGCACTGGCCCCAGAGGCCATTAATTGCAAATTGCTGCCGGTCTTCCAGACCAAAGCTCTCCCAAACAAATGTAACGCATAGACCAAAGTGGATAAAAGTGCATAAACCATCCACAACTTGCAGCCACAAGGGCTTGTGTCATTAGCTGCCTAAGGCGGCCGTCACACGGAACGATTTCTTGCCCGATATCGTTTAAGCGATCTCCTTTTTGATCGCTTAAGCGATATCGGGCAAGAAATCGTTGCATGTAATCAAGCGATTTACGATGGTAAATCGCTTGATCGTGACATCGCTGATCTGAGCTCCGGTTCTCAGATCTAGCGATGAGCGATTTGACTAACTGTCTCATCGTGGTGTATAACACCACGATGAGCGATTTCCCAGCACAGAGTCTATGCTGGGAGATGGTAACTATGGTACACGTCGGGTAACTAAGCGACGCGCGGCGCCTAGTTACCCGATGTGTACCATAGTTACCAGCGAGATCGCGGCTCCACATCGCTGGTGAGTCTGTCTGTGTGACATCTCACCAGCGATGTGAGCGATATTGTAAGCGATTGCGCGTGCACGTGATCGCTTACAATATCGCTAGAGATATCTCAGCGTGTGACGGCCGCCTAAGTCACATTTCCCTCGGGATACAAGAGCGACCATTTGCCGTCGTCGCCATTTTCAGAGTGTTACTGCAAGGGACAGTTCTGCTGCCGCTGTTCCGTGCTACTCCATCCTTGCTACACAGAAAGATAATTACCGTATATACTCGTGTATAAGCCGACCCGTGTATAAGCCGACCCCCCTACTTTTGCCCCAAAAATCTGGAAAAACCTATTGACTCGTGTATAAGCCGAGGGTGGACCTCAGCACAGGTATATAGCCCCCAGCAGTGTGGTATACAGGCCCCCCCAGTGGTAGTACATAGGAGCCCCAGCAGCCCCAGTGGTAGTATATAGGAGCCCCAGCAGCCCCAGTGGTAGTATATAGGAGCCCCAGCAGTATACAGGCAGCCCCAGCAGTATACAGGAAGCCCCAGCAGTATACAGGCAGCCCCAGCAGTATACAGGCAGCCCCAGCAGTATACAGGAAGCCCCAGCAGTATACAGGAAGCCCCAGCAGTATACAGGCAGCCCCAGCAGTATACAGGCAGCCCCAGCAGTATACAGGCAGCCCCAGCAGTATACAGGCAGCCCCAGCAGTATACAGGAAGCCCCAGCAGTATACAGGCAGCCCCAGCAGTATACAGGAAGCCCCAGCAGTATACAGGCAGCCCCAGCAGTATACAGGAAGCCCCAGCAGTATACAGGCAGCCCCAGCAGTATACAGGCAGCCCCAGCAGTATACAGGCAGCCCCAGCAGTGTATACAGCCCCAGTGGTAGTATATTGCAGCCCCCGCGGTAGTATACAGCAGCCCCCGTAATCCAGGGCCCCCCCAGCCTCTCTCCGGTCACCTGGAAAGGAAACTATACTTATCAGTGTCCGCTGTCCGCGCCCGCTCGCATCTGCCGACATCGCGATCCTCCATCTTCATGCGGCGTCTTCCTGTTTCCTGTGCGCGTCGCAAGGAATGACGTCATTGCTGCGACGAGCACAGAAACAGGAAGACGCCGCATGAAGATGGAGGATCGCGATGTCGGCAGATGCGAGCGGGCGCGGACAGCGGACACTGATAAGTATAGTTTCCTTTCCAGGTGACCGAGAGAGGCTGGGGGGGCCCTGGATTACGGGGGCTGCTGTATACCGATGTATACACCGGTATGTACCGATGTATACATCGGTATACAGCACTGACTCGCGTATAAGCCGAGGGGGGTACTTTTCAGCCCAATTTTTGGGCTGAAAAACTTGGCTTATACGCGAGTATATACGGTAGTTACTCTATCTCTTTTTATAGATAGAATAGGAGGGCGAGAAGGTCCCTCTGGGCATAGGCATTTATTTGCTTAAAACAAATAACACAATGTAACACAATTTTTGTTCCTGGCTTCCAAGTGTAATATTTCAACTGCTTATGTGTAAAGACTATGGAAAAACGACTACATTCAGCACAAACTTTGATTTTATGACCACAGCCCCGAAAAATTTCATATTTATTGTGTCAAAAAAGGAAATTACACTATGTAACAAATTTTTATTTTTTTTTGTTCCTGGTTACAAAGTGTGTTTTCCTAACCCGTTATGCCTTAAATAAATAGAAAATAGTTGTTGTTCCACAAAAACTTTGCTTCTGTGATCAGGACAATGAAATTTTGAAATTTGTCTGTTTTCGGGAAAATTCTCGATTGGTATTCAATACTGAGACAATGTCATTGTCCTGATCACAGAAGCAAAGTTTTTGTGGAACAACAACTATTTTCGATTTGTTTTAGGCATAACGGGTTAGGAAAACACACTTTGTACCCAGGAACAAAAAATTAATAAAAATTTGTTACATAGTGTAATTACCAAATCTATGTGCGTTGCCAAAGATGCATTTTCTGTATAGAAAAAAAGATTGCCAAATCTTTGTGTTTCCCTTAAAAGGTTTTTTTTTTGTCCTCAAGCAAGTCATTGGCAAATCTTTGTGGATCCTCAAAGAGACTTTTTTTTGGCCTCAAGTGATTGCCAGATGGTAGGATCATCAGTGCAGAAACATTAGAAGCAGTTTGTCTGTCAAAAGCAATTTCTGGGAGTTGTGTAACCAATTTTTTAAACCAGCCATTCCAACAGCAGAACTGAGTACAAGTCTGTCACAGTGATTAACTGTGGTGAGCCACGGGGGAGGCACCAGATGTTGCAGAGGAGACAGCTGGCATATGTAGTCCAACTGGCAGAAGATGGTAATGTCATGGAAGCTGAAGTAGGTTACTGGATCCCTAAACACTTCCTTTGTGTCTACAATTGTCAAAGCAGGAGGTTGCACTTATAGAGAAGGTATATAACCCCTGGAGGTGCTCCTGTAGTGATGATGTCTGGGTGCAGGTGTTGTATATGACCCCTGGTGGCTCTCCTGTAGTGGTGATGTCTAGGTGCAGATGTTGTAGCACCCATGATGTTCATGCAATTATAGGCAGCCATACACATGGGTGAACTTGTAAATATAAAACTCTACCTCTGGGAATAATAGGATACGGTCTTTTAAAGGCAAAGTGCTGTGGCTCACCGTATAGATAGGATACAATTGATATTTTGAGTATGAAAGATGGTGTTTCCCTTCATGAAACAAGCAAATTTCAGGCCTCCCAGGTGGTTGGAGTACAGGTCTCTTCTCTTGGCATGGGAGGTAATATTATGCACTGTCCAGCTAATACTATGCTGATGGAGAGACCTTCACGGGTTGGCTCCTCGTGACGATGGGGTATGGAGCTACTAACGATTTTGGCGCTACCATTCCCTATTGCAGGGGTAAGGCAGACTAAATGCAGGGCGTGGAAGACACGTTGCACTTGTTCTGGCTGGAAGCCAATATAAACCAGCATGCAGGAGAGCACTTGTTCAGCTTATCACTCCTGGCCATTTTAGGCTTCTCTCCTTTGTGGAGGCAATTAAATCGAGAGAAAGATGTCCCTTCAGCATTGACTGGGATAAAGATGCTGGGAGCAGTAGTGCTCCCTCCCTATCACTTGACTAGACTGACTAAAAAAAACATGTTTGAACCAGTTACAAAAAGTGTGAAAGGCCCGAGGTAGAGGCTCCTCCCACCATTGCTATGGCAGCTAGTTATGAGGAGACGATGATCTAATGGTCATACACAAACATTAACCATTAGATGGCAGCAAAGTACAATGCATAATATACAATTATACGTCCTCACTGTATGTACATCATACATATTTCTTAACTTACTGTGCCCAAAGTATTTCTGGCACACTGGAAAAAATCTACTGCCACACGACAACTGTTTCACTCAGCAGCAGTAAAACGAGTACTAGGTACTGGCACTAGAGAGGATGATGCAGGAGTATCTCAAGCTCAATATTCATGTTATCAGGGGGTTTGGACTCTTTTGCATTTTGGGCTTCAAAAATAGAAGTATGACCAGTCATACCTTGGAAATTTTGTAATGCCCGGCAGCCAGCATTCTCTCAGAACATGTCTTCAGCACTTCTGGTGTCCTGATGGATAAGCGCATTCGGCTGTCTTCTGAAAGTGTAGACTGCCTAACTTAGGACCCCTTCATATAGGCGGTTTTCGCTCATGTGCGGCAGGTGGCACCGCATTTGCCGGATCTTCCGCTTAACCGCCGACTTGCGGGCCGGATCCGGAAAGCCCCATGCATTGTCTGTGGGGCTTGCGGTCCAGTGTGGCAAGTGTGGTTACACCAGATCAGCTGGATCCGGCACTTGCGGCCCCGATAAAGCTGCAAGCAGCGGGTTTTCTTCCGGGCCGCAAGTGCCGAATCTCCACATCTGGTGTAACTGCACTTGCCGCACCGAACCGCAGGCCCCATAGACAATGCATGCACTTGCCGGGTCCGGGCCGCAAGTCGGCTGTTAGGTGGCAGTTGCGGCTCCACCTGCCGGATCTGCTGCACATCAGTGAAAACCGCTGATGTGAAAGGAGCCTTACATCAAGATGAAGAAGTCATGAATCTCCAATGACTTTTCCACGCCATTGGCAGAGTGGGAAGACAAGGCAATGGTGTACTTTTCTGGGTGCTGCATTGATCTTGCCATTATACAGTTTTTTTCTCTGGGTCAATTAATGCTACTTTTGTAGTGTCTGGCCACATTTTTTTTAAATGTGGAGACTCTTCTAGGGGTCTCTTTGTTATGTGTTTCCTGAATTTAGCAGGGCTCTGGCTATGGTAACACTTGAGACTTGAATCTGTTAAAACCATCAGTTTTTCAACTTAGAATTATAGAAAAACTGATGGTTTTAACGGATCCATAGGCTCCCATGCAAACAATGCAGTGTCAAAAGTGCACTGAAAACGCTATGCATATTTGAAACAGCAACAAAAAATGCTGCAAGCAACATTTTTGGTGCAGTAAAAAGCAGAGCGTTTTTACTCGAGGCCCTATGGGAAACGCATCCGTTAACGCATGGTACATATATGTACCATGCGTTAACGCTAGAATCTTTTTGGCATCAAAATGACCACAGAAAAAAACGGCAAGCAGTAATGGAGGCTTCTAAAAAACTTAGGGTGCTTTCACATCAGCGATTTTTGCCGATCGCGGCAGATGCGGTGAAAAAACCGCATCTGCCGCAATTACCGCATAACCGCTACACTTGCAGCACAGTTGCAGCAAGCCCCATACAATGTCTATGCGGGCTTGCGGCAAGTGCGGTATCGGCACTTGTGGCAGGTGCGGCCGCAAAAAAAAACGCGGCTGACCGCGTTTTTTTTTTCACGGCCGCACCTGCCGCAAGTGCCGAAACCGCACTTGCCGCACCTGCCGCACACTTACCGCAAGCCCCATAGACATTGCATGAGGCTTGCCGCAACTGTGCCGCAAGTGCAGCGGTTATGCGTTAATCGTGGCAGATGCAGTTTTTTCACCGCATCTGCCGCGATCGGCGAAAACCGCTGATGTGAAAGTACCCTTACTCACAAGTGTAACCGCAGCCTCTCTGAGCATGATGTCTGAACCTGTCCCTCATCTTACTGTTCCTGATCAATGTTTAACCTTCAAATGCTAAGCAAGGGCCTGATCCAGACCCTGCTCCATTATACTATTATTATTTGGGTCAATTTATACCACTTTCATGGTGTCTGGCCCTAATTTTTTGAAATGTGAAGTCTTTTCTTGAAGTGTCCTTGTTGTGTGTATCGTTAATTTAGCATGGCTCTTTGAGCACGATGCCTGCATCTGTCCTTCATGCTCCTGGTCCTGATCAATGCTAAAGCTTGAAATTCTGTGCTAGGTCTTATCCCAGGCATCCATACTATGATAAATATTTTATAATTTAAAAAATAGTATTTCTTAAAATTTTAACTCTGGGGAACAGGTACCACTTTTCCCAGTGTCTGACCCTAATTTGAGCTGTTTTTCCAGATTTTGGGCCCCCTGAAGGTATTTTCTATGCCTTTGGTTTTGCATCCCATTGAATTCAATGTCATTTGGCAAACTGTTTGCCAAACTATTCGTTTAACATCTGAAAGTTCGTCAACTCGAACTTCAAAACATTCGGTCATCTCTAGTAGAGGCTTACTCCATATTACACACTGTTTGTTAGTGTTCCTTTGATAGATTGTATTTCCCACAGCATTTGCAGGCTTCCTCACTAAATAAGTTTTGAAGTTGCACAAAAATTTGATTGTGTTCTTTCCTTTATCCAAAACCCAACTGCCACCTCTGAAAGGAGAGCACAGGACAAAGATACTTAAATCGATGCTAACTGTACAAAAAGGTTCTAAACTGTGGCAGCAGCGGAAATGATGACGATGCCCCTCTGGATCATGCTGATGGTAATTATACCCCTTGCCCTGACTCTCAATGAGGTTCTAAAAGAGGAATGGGGCAACACACTAATAAAAGTATACCTAACTTCAGCTTTGTGACACAAACTCTTAGACAGTCTTAAGAACTGTTGGCTATTTGCCCATAGTCCAAAATACAAACCAGTCGGTTAAAGGGTATAGGTGGGTGGCTGACAGGCATTCAGTTAGCACATCTACAAAAAATCATACTCTTTTTCTAGTAAATATATACCGTATATTGAGATTTAAAACCAAGATATTTGGCGGTGAACGGGATTTGTCCCTTCCATGCTACCATAGCTTAGGGTATTAGCTGATGGATTAAAGGGGAACTCCGGGGGAGAAAACTTTTAAGTACAGTCCCTGCCCTCCTACATGATGAAGAAGAGCTGTACACTGCAGTTCTAGGATTTATAGATCTCTTATAAATAAATTAAAAAAATCATACCTGCAGCTTTGATCTCCCCCCTCCCTCATGGGACAGAAAATTGAGAGCTTCATGCAGCAGCACAGAACAGGAGGTGTGTCAGGGGAGTGGGCCCTGGGAGCTTCAGGATCATCCTACATTCTAGTGAGTGATGATGATGGTGATCAATTGAAAGTTGGAAGGATAGGAAGATACCATATTCCCATGGGGGAGGGGAGATCATGCAGAGCTGAATCAATCAATGTAATACTTTGCCTGTGCTCTCAGCCTCACAATAACTGTACACATTATGCATCATCATAACAGCAGAAGATTACAGAATGTATATCTGCTTGGTGACATCATTGCTATTTCAAGCCTGGACCCCCTGTCACATAGGATGATATGTCAGGGACAGGATTGTGTGTGTGAGCATGGGGCTGGTGGCCATGTCCCTGCCACGCCCCCTCCCTATACAGAAATGTGAGGGGGCTACAATGTAGGCTGATCCTGCAGCTGACAGGTTCCATGCCCCCAACACACCTCCTGCTTCTGCTCTTATGGTACCTTTACACGCGGCAACATTTCTAGGGTGTCAACAGGTAACTTACTGGTTGCCGTGAAATCATGGAGACATGATTCCATTTGTACACAGCAACAAGATAGAACCATGTCTCCATGATTTCACTGCAGCCAGTAAGTTACCTGTTGACACCCTAGAAATGTTGCCGCGTGTTAAGGTACAATTACTTGAAGCTCTTAGGCTGACAATTATCTGTCCCATGTGGTGGGGGTCAAAGCAGAGGAGCAGGTATCATTTTATCGATTTATAAGAGATTTATAGATCCTAGAACTGCAGTGTACTGCTCTGCTTCATCATGTAGGAAGGCAGGAACTGTACTAAAAAGTTTTCTCTCACTGGAGTTCCCCTTTAATTGCCTGTACATAATAAAAAGAAGGGATTGTTATGGGTAATATCTTATACCTTGTTTTGATTATCATTTAAGCATTTTAGATATTTTCGATAACTTTGTTTTGTATCAGATTTGTAAATGCTATTCAGGAAAGCAATGACAGTATTTGGCTTTTTATGAATGTCTTGCTACATGAGGATTAGTTCAAACTGGTTATCTTTGTTTGAACTAATACAGCAGAATGCATGTCTTGTATACTTTGTTTCCAAACACACATGTCTATTAGCTAAGGCTGGGTTCACACCACAGTTTGTTCCTGTCCGTGGGGATCCTGTTTTTTGCAGGACCACACGAACAGGAACAGACAAGAACGGATTTTTAACTCCGGATGCCATTTCTGTGTCCAGATTCGGGGTTTGAGGGATCCGGACTGACAGAAAGAGCTGGGAGGATCAAAGCCTGCAAAGCACAGGCAAGTGGTGTTGGGGCTGTAGTTTCACTTTCACAACGTATCTACATACATTGTGAAAGCAAAAGAAAGCAATGGTTAAAAATAAAAAAAAAAATGCTCACCTCTCCGCCAAGAGTCCCAGGATGCGAGGCGTCCACATCTGATCGCTACAAGAACCTGAATCAGCTGACCGGCATCAACCGATCAGCTGATGTGTCACATGACAGCATCAGCTGAGCGGTTTAAATCACCTGTCCACCGATCTGTCTTGGCGGGCAATTTAAACCACTCAGTTGATGCTGTCATGTGGCAAATCAGCTGATCAGTTGCCGCCGGCCAGCTGAGTCAGGTCCTTGCAGTGATCAGACGTGGATGCCTCGCATCCCGGGACACTTGGCGGAGAGGTGAGTATTTTTTTATTTAATTTTAAAACATTGCTTTCTTTAATTTTGCTTTACACTTGTCACACAGGAACAGAGGAGTGAATGTGTTCTGAGCATGCTGAGTACACTAAAACTGGATCGGGGAAACGATCCTGTTTTTTCCTGGATCCGGCAGCCATACACTCCCCATGGTATAGGCACCATATCGCCACAGTTTCAATTCTGTCCAGTTTGGTCCGTTTTTTTTACTGGAGCGCAAAAACGGTGAAGTCTCCAATTTTGTGGCTGGGAAAAAACAGGACAGAAACAAATCCTGTACTGAATTGGCAGAATCGGATGGCCATTTATGACCAATCCAGCACCATAGGGATACATGGGAGGGAAAAAAGGATCATGTTCTGTCCTTTTTAAAACAGACAGAACAGGTTGCCAAAAAACGTGGTGTGAAGCCAGTCTTACACAATAAGCCTCCTCTAGGGTTTGTAAGAGTAATAAATATTAGTCTGATCAACCAAAAGACCAGACAAAGTTGTACACTAACAGACACTTCACTGTGAAAATTCTTTGTCTACAATCCATTGTTACTAATTGGCTTAAAACTGGCAGATCTGGAGATCCTTGTACCTCACCCCAAATTAGCTCTCCTAGGAAACATTTTTCCATGACACAGCTGACGTTGGCAATACAATGACAGGGGCATGACAGTGATGTAATAAACCATATTGCGCACGCCGATATCAGCTGCTGGCCACTGCACGCTGGGTACAAAGGAAACTGGGCAACGTAGGAGTTGCCTGAAGGTGAGTAGAATATTTTTGTTTATAATTATGCATTAGAGACAGAACACGGACATATATACCAGGATGGGGCCCATGTATACCAAGATAAGAATCATATATACCAGGATAGGGTACCTATCTACCAGAATGAGGGACCTATATACCAGAATAAGGGACCTATATACCAGGATGGAGATCATACACTGGCAATCAAAATTAGAGAACAACACACAATTTCCTTAATGTTAAGGTTATTGTGTGGTCCCATGTGAAAATATCCTAACATGAGTAAATTAGCAGTATTTTAAACTTATTTCATAAATTTAATATATTATAAAGCACAGAATAAAAATGTAAATGAGATAAATGAAAAAGAATACTGATCAAAATTAGAGAACACTTTAAGATACTCACAATATGGCTGTTAATCTGGCACCTGGTGCTTATTTCTTTAATTATCTGACAAACCGTATTTAACTGGCAGCCTAACTTTCCAGTTTGCACTCACTTTGGAAAAATGGTGTGCCGTTCCAAAGTGACTGAAACCCACCAGCAGCAGGTTGTCCAGATGAAGGCCAAAGGGGTCACCCTATCATCCATAGCAACAGAAGTTGGTTACTCCATCTGTGATTTCTAGAATATTGCATCTTGACAACACCACAAACTCTTTCAAGACCCCCGAGAAGACTGGCCACCCTTGAAAGACAAATACAAGTGTATTTACATGAACTTAGTGGATAGGACTTGTGAGATGTGGGGAGCAGTGTAGTGGCTCACAAGCTTAAGTGTTTTGGACCAAAAGACAAACCAATATCCCACAATTTGTTATATGTTAAAAACTAAATTTCCACAATTTCAGCACCTGTCATTGTGGGGTTTTTTTGCACTCTTTTTGTTGCTGTGTGTGGCTGGGCCATATGGGTGCAGTTGTTCCAGAAGGTAGTAGTGTTGAATGCCATAACAGCCTGCCTTCTGAGATAGGGGTTAATGTAAAAGGCTGGGCATGCACTATGCAAACCTGTGTGAACAGGGCCCAATTTGGATCCCATTCTGTGTGCAGGACAACCAGTGGTCACTCCCTCTGTAAGAAAGGAGGTTGCTAGTGATTGGGGCTGGTGTCCTGCATTCATGATGCCTTCATTTATAACCTGGGCAAAGCTGCACACAGCACTGAGTGTAATGGTCTCCAGACCTGAATCTGCTGTGGTAAGGAACTATATAGGGTCAAGGGGACTAGTAAGGCAGTCCCTCGCAAGACCTGCAGTCACCTGCCTGCTGGGAATGACAACCACAGGACACTAGGAAGACAAAGGGTAAGAGTGTCAGGAAAAAAAGGGCAGCAAGGTAAGCAAATATACCCTGTGACTCAGCAGAGTGGACCCTGAATATCCCTGGGCTGGACTGGCTGTGTACTTGTTGGACTATGTACCCTGACTGGGTTGTTACCTGCTACAAAACAAGTACCGTATATACTCGCGTATAAGCCGAGTTTTTCAGCCCAAAAATTGGGCTGAAAAGTGCCCCCCTCGGCTTATACGCGAGTCAATACGGCCCCCTCAAAGTTTTGCGCCCCCACCTCACTTTCTGGGCCCCCCCGCATGCAGCGCTGTGCATATACATTACCTGTCTAGCAGCTGTCACCCTCCGGTGGCGGATCGCGGCTCCCGGCTCCGGGCTCCATCTTCCTCGCTGTCTTCCTGCTTGTCAGGTGACCGGCCGGTGTCGCGATGAACCCCGGTCACAAAGCAGGAAGACAGCGAGGAAGATGGAGCCCGGAGCCGGGAGCCGCGATCCGCCACCGGAAGGTGACAGCTGCTAGACAGGTAATGTATATGCGCAGCGCTGCATGCGGGGGGGCCCAGACAGTGAGGTGGGGGTGCCAAATTATGAGGGGGGCCCTGCTGGGGCCCTATATACTACCACTGGGGCTGTATACTACCACTGGGGCTGTATACTATTACTGGGGCTGTATACTACTACTGGGGCTGTATGTATACTACCACTGGGGCTATATACTACCACTGGGGCTGTATACTACCACTGGGGCTGTATACTACTACTGGGGCTGTATACTACTACTGGGGCTGTATGTATACTACCACTGGGGCTGTATATACCAGTGGGGCTGCTGTATACTACCACTGGGGCTGTATACTACCACTGGGGCTGTATATACCACTGGGGCTGCTGTATACTACCACTTGGGCTGAATATACCACTGGGGCTGCTGTATACTACCACTGGGGCTGTATACTACCACTGGGGCTGTATATACCACTGGGGAGGCTGCTGTATGCCACACTGCTGGGGGCTGTATACCTGTGCTGGGGTCCACCCTCGGCTTATACACGAGTCAATACATTTTTGCCAGGTTTTGGGGGCAAAAGTAGGGGGGTTGGCTTATACACGGGTCGGCTTATACACGAGTATATACGGTAAATGGTAAGAGCTCTGTGTGTTGTCTGATACTTCCTGCACCATCCTTCCTCTCATCCCCCTACACCCACCAACGGATCCCAGCTCTGACTGGAGAGATCTTACCATCTGGCTGCTATACCATCATCCCTTGGGGGTCGCCCACAGCAGCCACTGGCCACCTACAGGCCAGAACTCCAGTTAGCGTCACAACAAACTTTATCCCCTTTAAATCTCCTTTTTCAACAACCGGTCGCGGCCACGACTTCCAGAGAAGGCCACTATGCCATCCCCCAAACTGTTCAGCCCTGGACAGTCGAGTATTCCCAGCCCCATGACCGCTAGAGTTGCCATGCACTAAAAAGGTTTTGTAAAATCAGAGAAGAGAATAGAAGCCCAAAGGAATGATTTCAGGTCAGACTCAGTACCCAGACACCTGGCGGCCCTAAAAAGTGGTGATCTGGGCTGTGACAGCCGCGTTATTGTGTCCCTGAGGGGTCGAGTTTGTGGGAATTCCTGGGTGGTGTCTGACGTCTTCTGGTGGTAACTCCAGGATTTCAATGGGTTGCCAAAGGCTTCTGGGCTGTAGAGAGCAGGCAGTAGTCTTGTAGTGGATGAGTGTTATCTCATTGGAAATTCCAATAATTTTACACTAAATCCCTGTGGGTGGCACACAGTGAATCCAAAAAGTCTTTCAGGATTCTGTGCACGTACAAAAATGCTAACAGGGAGAATGAGAAGTTTGAGTATTTCCTTGAAAGCTCAAGTGTCAGGAAAGCGGTCAGCCATTAAATTAAACTGTAACTGTTGATATTGAAACCCCATTTGTGAGAAAAGTACGCACTTCCAATTTGAGTGTAGAAAGATATAAAGTGGCACTCCCAGGGACGAGTGTTCAAGTAGGGTCCAGATCAGTATGCAATTAAGCAAGGGAACACTCAATTAAGTTAAAGTGAAGAGTTTTTTTTTATTGAGGTGAGTATACAAGCATAGCACTAACGTTTCAGGCCTTACAGTTTGGACCTTATTCAGTGTGCTTTAAAGAGGACCTGTCACCCCCTGCTGCGTGGCAAAGTAAATGCAGCACTGAATGCAGCATGACTGCTGCATTCAGGGAAGGGCTCCCCCATGGCGCTAGCCCCCTGTATCCCGAGAAATAGACTTTAGAAACCTTACAGATAACTCGTCTAATGGGTGGGATATTATTAGCAGCTCCTTGGTGCTAGCACAGTCCTCCAGCCTACTCCTGTGTTTCTTCCTCCCCCTCTATGTCTCTGTAGCCGCCTCCTGCTCTGTACTCCACTTCTCTGCGCTGTCAATTACGCTGGCCACACAAAGCGGCCTTGCATGACATCAGCAGCAAAGCCTGCTCTGCTGTAGGCTTTATTCAAACAGCAGGGCGGGAATCTGGTGCTAGATTCCTGCTCTGCTGTTTGAATAAAGGATAAAGCAGGGTGGGCTCTGCCGCTGACGTCACGCAAGGCCGCTTTGCCCATTGTAGGCATTCCTGCTACACTGTGCCACAAAAGTCTAAAGTGTGGCCGGCTCCCAGGAGAAACCGTGAGTGCTGATCAACTCTGGTGGGTGTGGCTGGAGAGAGAACCCCGCCCATTGTCATGGAGCAAAGTGTGTCAGGCGGACGTTGGTGGTAAATGGGTGGAGAAGCTGGAAGAGACCCTACCCTGCAGGGTATGGTCCAGAAAATTGAATCTCCCTTGGGAGACCGGATGGCTGTCTCATGATAGGAAGGAGATGGACTACACACTTAAAATATTGCTGGTCCGCGATGCTAGGTGCATTGGAGCGCGGTCTCGTAAACACAGGTGCTGCACTTGGGAAGCTTGGGCAGATGCAAGTGGTAAGTTGACCTGGTGTCCTGGAGGTGTGCAAAAAGGGCAGGAAGTTCCCCTTAAAGGAATAGACCTGCCTGTGGCATTGGGGTCCCTTTCCATGGAGGCAGAATTACCTCCAGTCCCACCATCTTGCGGATGTGGAGGCATGGACTATTCAGGGCTGTGCAACAGCCGAGGTTCAGCCTCGTCCATGACTACAATGGCCCCATAACACCACCACCCGAACATTAGCATATTTCCCAATCGTCTCATATTCAACAGGACTGTCTCGATGTGAGGGCTCAGTCCCACTGTCCTGAGAGGCACCGCTTTTGTCCCGACATCTTCTCACCTCTCCTCGGTAATATCCTCCTTGAGGGATGGAGCTGGTATTTCTGCAGTGCATAAATTAAAAATTCTCATCCCTCATCTGGTCTTTGCATGACTCAAACACATGACCTCCTTGTCCATAAGCAGCAGCCTTATCAATGAGCCACAGTCCAGACAGAGATGAAAAAGAATGTTGTCATCTTGACCTATAATGCAGGCAGTGAACCCAGAAGCAGATTATTCAGCTACATAGAGATACATCTATGCCCAGCGGTTTGTCGATATGTCCCTGCATTCTAGAGGTGAAGAAAAAGTAATTTTTTTTTGTTCCTGTGAGACTACTATAAAATAAATTACAAAAATGTAATTTTATATATTCCTCTTTAGGCTAGCTTCACACCACGGTTTTTGGCTGTGAGGGTGGATCCTGTTTTTTGCAGTATCACCCTGACAGAACTTGACAGGACAGGATGTGTTGAAAGTGTGCCAAAATATGGCCCCAGATTCTGTTTTTTACAGGATTCGATTTCTGCCACTGTGCATGGTGCTGAAGTCTGCCTGTGTCCGCTCTGCAGCTGTCCTTGGTGCTGAATTCACAGCCTGTGCATGAAGTAGTGCTGTCCATGGTGCTGACATTTACAAGGCAGGATTTCTGAGCATGCTCTGTGCTTAAAATCGGATCTGGGAAACAATCAGATTTTTTCACAGATCCGGCGCCCATAGACTCCCATGGTATAGGTGCCAGATCACCCCAGATCCGTTTCTTTCGAATTTTGGCTGATTTTTTTCACCGAAGTCCAAAAATGCTGAAGGCTCCATTTTCGGGGACGGTAAAAAAACAGACAAAAACTAATCCGGCACAGAATACACAAAACCGAATGGCCAAATAGGACCAATCTGGCACCATAGGAATACATGGGAGGCAAAACTGGATCCTGTTCTGTCCTGTTCAAACCGGACAGAACAGGATCCCAAAAACCATGATGTGAAACTAGCCATATCTCCCAAGGAGTCAAACCAACAAACACTTCAGCAGGAGCTAAGGATTTGGGCCACAGACTCTGGAGATACCACTGTGAGAATGTATCTTGCTTTAAGCTGCAGAGCAGTCTCTGACTCAACAGGTAGATTATACCGGTACATAGAGATACATTGTACAAACTAGTATATTTCTATGTACCTGTATTCTAGAGGGTGAATAAAAGATTTATTTTTCTTCCTATAAAATAAGCAAAAAATAATAATAGAATTTACAATAGTCATTTTTAATGTGCCTTTTAAAAAAAAAATATTTGCTGTCCCTGTAACAACCCACACAACACAGCGATCTATGGGGATCGGTAAATGGCGTAAAACATGACATGATTGATTATTTTTTGCTATTAAGTTCATAAAAATATTTAATAAAAATGTAATGAGGAAGCTGTATTCACATGGTGTAAATGCTGCGTTTCTTTTCAAGGTTTCCACAACACACAACACAATAAAAATTATCTCTCATTATTATGTGTTTGCTGCATTTTGTATGTGTTTTTCAGCTTATGTGACATGTTTTTGGTGCAGATGTGTATCTGGGCTTTAAATGCTTTTTAATACTACAGAAAAACTTTCATTCTGCATGTAAAAATGCAATGGCATTTTTTTTGCTAGCATTTTTTTCCAGATTCCACATAGAAGTCTATAGAAACAAAAAACACCAAAACTGCACAGTTTAGCAGCATCTTTAAATGCACAGTGGGCAGATTTCATGAAATCACATCCACTGTGCTAGTATATTTTGGCAGTCCTCACATATAGCATAAATGCTACATTTTTCTGCTGCTTATTTGCACAGAAATTCTGCTGTGTTTAACTGAGTAAAGTAGATGTGATTTTATGAAAACTCCACCCAATGTGTGTCTAAAGACACCGCTGAACTCTGGTGCTATCTTTTCTTTAAGGCTGAAGGCACACTGTCGTGCATCAAACACAGAGCGTGTTTGATGCACAACAGTGATGCGAGTGTGATGTGTGTTTTGGTGTGTGTGGTGCGAGTGTGGTGCGTGTGGGTGAGTGTGCCTGGATGTATGCATGTTAGTGGGCTGCGAGTGTGATGAGAGTGTGCTGCGTGAGTGCGTGTTTGCTGCGTGTGATTGTGATGCTGTCCGCAGTCCTGAAGCAAACTTCAGGAGCGTGGACAGAATTTACCGGCATATTCAAACTCCGCGGCTGCCAAAGTCGCAGAGTATGAATGTGCCGCTTTCCCAGTATAGTAATGAATCATCTTGCACCACTGCGTCAGCGATGCAAGATGATTATTATAAACCCAGCTGCTGGGCACCTGTTTGTAATTTTCGGGGTTAAACTGCATATACAGCATCTGTGCTGATATGCCGCTGGGTGTTCAGCTGGGTGTTTAATAATTATCTTATCACAGTGGTGCAAGACGATTGATTACTGTATTGGGAAATCAGTAATTTTAAACTCGCCAGCTTTAACAGCTGGCGAATTTAAAGCAATTTTGCCAGCAAACTTGTGCAAATATCGCACAGTGTGCTGTATGTGGGCAAGATTTTCTCGCCCCCATAGACTTTCATTGCCCTCACGCATGTCACAATCGCGTGCAGTCGCAGCATGATGCGACTGCACTTGCTTCTGACTCGCATTGCGAGTTAGGTGCGGGGGACTCGCACCAGTGTACCCTGCCTGATAGGGCAACACTGGTCCCAGTGCAATGCAAGTATCCCTCGCATTGCACTCGCACGAGTCCCTCGCACAGTGTGCCTTCAGCCCAAAGATTTCTATGTAGAGCCTAAAAACACATGGAAAAACTGTAGTTATTTTTTTAAAGTGCGACATCCATGAATTCCGAAAGGGCATAAAAAATGCAGCAAAAAGGCAATAACCAGAGAAATTTGTTGTTGTGTAGTTTGGTTCAGACAAGAAAACAAAAAACACAATTTTCATGTAACATGTGAATACAGCCTTAAAGACACGAAAAAGCCAGATAGCGTATAGTGAAGCTACATCACGATGAGAAAGGTCTGGCTGCTACAAATATATGTATGAATGAATGCACTATTTGTGTATTTGCTAAATGTCCATCACCCCAAATGGGTGTGGCTTGGAGTGTGGCTAGGGGCATGGTCAGAGTTTGCCTCTTTTGTTCTTTAAAAGCTGGGAGGTATGTATTAGCCAAGGAAAAATTAGAACACATCAAAAGGATGTAGCTTTGATTCAAAAAGGTTTTTGTTGGCAATATAGAACATCACCACGCCTTACATCAAGAAGTTCTTCAACAAACTCCTGGTCCTTCATAACAGACAAAGTAAGTATGTATATTTATTAAAATTGATAGTTTTAAAGGTACCGTTATACACAGAGATATATTGCTTGCAATTCACTGGTTGCAGTGAAATCATGGACACATTGTTCCATTTGTACACGGCAACAAATAGAACAATGTGTCCATGATTTCACTGCAACCAGTGAATTGCAAGCAATATAACTCTGTGTGTGACGGTACCTTAAGGATTTCCTTTGTTTTCACTTTTTTATGCCATGAGCCCAGTTTTTCTATCCCTGGGCATGTGGTGGTACAACTGTCATTGAAATGAAATCTTGCACATAATGTTCAGTGTTTCATATGCAAGAACATTTTTGTTGATTTATATTTATACAATACAGCAAAATGTGTGCAATCAACAAAAGGTTAAAAATCATTTTAAAACATTAGAATTTTTAATTCATCATTCTACTAACCCGTAAAGAGGTTTTCCACTGGTAATGTCACTTCATTTGCCCTAACTCTATCCTAATATACTTCTACTACCTCGCCTGGTCCTGTAAGGCTGCTTTCACACTGGCAAATTTTGAATTAGGCCAGTTTCACATCACGGTTTTGAGCTGTCAGGATGTGTCCAGTGTTTTGCAGAAAGCTCTGGACACAGCCTGACAACTCCAAACAAACAGAACCGGAGGGTTAATATACCCTCCGATCCTTTTTGCAGCCGGAATCATTAGAGCGGCTGCTGCCGCTGTCCAAATGCTGAATTTTCAGAATCGCGAGTAGGGGGAGCTATCCGCGGTTCTGAAATGAGCCCTCCAGCTGCTGAAGTTCAGCAGCGCTCGCCGCTAAACTTCAGCAGCCGTCGTCCGGGAACCGAACAGGTTCTCTGTTGGGTCCAGAGTGATCCAGCGCCCCATAGACTCCCATGTTAGGGGGCGCTGGATCGCACCAGATCTGGGAGGATCCGGTTTTGGTTTACTTTTTGCCCCGGACGCAAAACGCTACAAGCTGCATTATTGTCTCCTGGACAAAAACTGAATGCAGCCTGATGCTGCCGGACAGGGACAAAACCGGATGACAAATAGCTGCCGTCCGGCCCTTTCCGGCACCATAGGACTACATTATGTCCAAAATCGGGTTCCGGAATATCTGGTTCACAGCAGACAGCCCTGGACCCAATAAAACCGTGGTGTGAAGCCGGCCTAAGGCCAGTTTCACACCACGGTTTTGAGCTGTCAGCTGTCCAGTGAGCTTTGAGTTTTGTAGGAAACACCAAGCAGAACCTAATAGCCCCAGATAGAACATAACCAATTTCAAAATTGCCGCGGTCCTCAAATCTCAGCGGGGAGCTCTCCATGGTGCTGAAATTCAGTGCCGGCCGGTACTGAGCCTCAGCACCCGGCGTCAGGTAGCCGGACCGATTTTATGTTGGATCCGGTGCCATAGACTCCCATGTTAGGGGTCGCCGGATCACGCCGCATCTGGGAGGATCCGGGAGGATCCGATTTGTGCAGATTTTTGCCCCAGGGGGCGTGGCCTGGAGCTCATGGAGAGAGGATGTGTGTAGCTGAGGCTCTTGCCATCCAGCCATAAAACTACGGGATTTAGCCCCTTTACTGGGGGGAAAATCCCTCCACTCCAACTGGAAATCGTTTGGGTTATTCCCCTGATCCCTTTGGATACCTAAAATCCACCTCATGGATTGATTTAACCCACTGGATCCCATTTGCGGTTCTACACACTGGCATATGCTGTTGGACTATTCCCTGATTGTTTCTCACTACACAGGAGCTGTGACCTGCGCCCGCAATAGAGCAGGGATCGCAGGATATCTTGTTCCTGTATTGTCCACCAGCATCTGGCGATTGAGAGGAGTTCCTCGGCTCGGGGTCCTCGGGGACATCCAATCTTATTCTATTTTACTGGTGGGGTGACTGTGTGAGGATTGGTGCCCATCACATCATTATAACATCTGCTGCAGTTTTAATATCTTAGCCAGTGATTCTTCCTGATAATTCTGCCATTAATGCTACTGTGGAATGTGACACTTTGTGTAGTGAACTGGATTTCCTGATGACAGTGTATTTAATCATATTCTGTTCTGATAGACAGTGTCTGAAATTGGAGACCTGGAGTTCTCCTACAGTTGGGCCTGTCAGCATTCATCCTTCACTGGCAAGTTTACACCTCTTCTAGCAGCTGTGCTTGTAATATGAGACAACAGCACAAGTGTCACTTTGATGGACAGGTTGTCTGGGTGATGGATGTGGTTTTGCAGTGATTTTCAGCACTCTTATTAACCCTTTGGCGGCTGTGTTTTATCAGACCGCCCGCTGCTGGATGGTAAAGTCTGCTCCTAGACTCCTTTGGACCAA
This sequence comes from Allobates femoralis, assembly GCA_033576535.1. Taxonomy (NCBI): domain Eukaryota; kingdom Metazoa; phylum Chordata; class Amphibia; order Anura; family Aromobatidae; genus Allobates; species Allobates femoralis. The sequence continues at coordinate 366,000,728 of JARQOC010000003.1, forward strand.
CTCTGCCTGCAACATTCCTTGGAACATTTGCTGAGTTCAACAGTGGGGAGTGTTCTTTTTACTATTTAAATTGCATTGTTATATTGGTGTTCCCTGCCAACAGTACAACACCCAAAACTGTGTCTTGGATATACTAGATTTGGCATTGGATGTGATAGCCTGCTATGAATCATCACCATCACCGTATATCTTCATTTACAGCATAATTCTACTGTGCCATTATAACCTGCTCATTCTACAACACTCTCTGGTTTTATACTGCATTTGAATGCTCCAACCCCTTTTAGTCCATTTGGTTGTTTGATAACTATCTGGTGTCCAGTCCTCCACTATTTCTGGATAAATTGACTATTACTCTTTTTGGAGGATCTCCTACTCTTCTCTTCCCAAATTATTAGATACAACCTGAGCTGGACATTAAAGATTTCTACATCTCATACAGTTGTTGAAATTTCTACCCTGCAACATCTGGAAGAAGAATTTGAACTTTCAACCCATGGACTGCTGCAATCTGGACCGGCCTCTCATTGATGCCTTGTATTAGGTTCTGTATTGTATCTGTCCTCTCTTCATCTTTCTCTTTATTTAACCCTTTCCTCTTCTTCTTATTCTTTGAGCTAATTCATACAACTGTTCTTCATTAAATACCTAATGCTTATATTGTTAAATAACCTGCCATTGTTTAGCATATAACATTCCTTGTGTGTGAAGAGAAGGTTGGAATGTACTTTGGAGTTTGTATTCTAATTGTACTTTGTTCATACAATTGTATATGTCTGTTTGTCTCCACTTGCAAAGATTTCTAATACTGCTTGTTTTATGAGGACTTTTGGTGTAAATTCTACCAAATACCTACACAGGAAACTAGAGGTAATACTAATTTTCATTTATATCTATTAAGTTATTGGATGATATCTAGCAAAAATTTATATTTTCAACTGTTACTTCCATTTATTTAATTGGTTGACTCTACCCTTGTGTGACCGATCAGTGGTGTGGGCACATTTGAATATACCCACATTGTATTATTAAATATTCTAATATTTAAGCATGATAGTAGCTGTGTGCTGCAAGGATTTTTTTCATGTTATTTGACTCTGCATCTTTGCTTGCACCAGTTCACACTAGTCTGTTGAGTGCTGTGCAGTTTTTCTTGTTATTTAGTATATGGAGTTGCAGGCTCCTTTGCTGCAATATGCACCCTCATTAACCTACAGGTTATCGAGGTATAGATGGTGTCTGCCCACTGAAAAGCGGGGGGTGGACAAGGAGAATAGGGATATTAGAGTAGGACTCATCATGCCTGAAGTCACTTTGTCGCAGTTGATGAGCAAACAGACATTGGCCAATGCTTGTACTAAGAACTTCAGAATTAAAAGATAGATTATTGAGTTTTTTGAAAAAACGTAAGTTTTTAAACTTTTTCCTCAAACACATATGGCTTGTAGCACTTGTACATCATTGGTAGTAGCTGTGTGCTGCAAGGATTTTTTTCATGTTATTTGACTCTGCATCTTTGCTTGCACCAGTTCACACTAGTCTGTTGAGTGCTGTGCAGTTTTTCTTGTTATTTAGTATATGGAGTTGCAGGCTCCTTTGCTGCAATATGCACCCTCATTAACCTACAGGTTATCGAGGGTATAGATGGTGTCTGCCCACTGAAAAGTGGGGGGTGGACAAGGAGAAGAGGGATATTAGAGTAGGACTCATCATGCCTGAAGTCACTTTGTCGCAGTTGATGAGCAAACAGACATTGGCCAATGCTTGTACTAAGAACTTCAGAATTAAAAGATAGATTATTGAGTTTTTTGAAAAAATGTAAGTTTTTAAACTTTTTCCTCAAACACATATGGCTTGTAGCACTTATACATCATTGGTAGTAGCTGTGTGCTGCAAGGATTTTTTTCATGTTATTTGACTCTGCATCTTTGCTTGCACCAGTTCACACTAGTCTGTTGAGTGTTGTGCAGTTTTTCTTGTTATTTATTATATGGAGTTGCAGGCTCCTTTGCTGCAATATGCACCCTCATTAACCTACATGTGATCGAGGGTATAGATGGTGTCTGCCCACTGAAAAGTGGGGGGTGGACAAGGAGAATAGGGATATTAGAGTAGGACTCATCATGCCTGAAGTCACTTTGTCGCAGTTGATGAGCAAACAGACATTGGCCAATGCTTGTACTAAGAACTTCAGAATTAAAAGATAGATTATTGAGTTTTTTGAAAAAACGTAAGTTTTTAAACTTTTTCCTCAAACACATATGGCTTGTAGCACTTGTACATCATTGGTAGTAGCTGTGTGCTGCAAGGATTTTTTTCATGTTATTTGACTCTGCATCTTTGCTTGCACCAGTTCACACTAGTCTGTTGAGTGCTGTGCAGTTTTTTCTTGTTATCTAATATTTAAGCACATTCACCGGGGTCCACGGCATCCCACAGACTTAGATCTGAAAAAACCAAACCCTCTTACAAAGACTCTGCTCAGTCAACAACTGTACATAGGGATAGATCCAGATCCCCCCACTAAGCATCCTGATAACGAGTCATGGTCTAAAAATCGGGGTACAATATTTGATGACTCAGTATCTTCTGAGTTCGACCCCCAGCAACATAAACGGGACAAGAGAAAAGAGTCGGCCTCCAGATCACAGGCTGCTCAGAAACCGACAGTGCAGGAAAACACTGACTCTGATGACGACTTGTCACCTATAACTAGTCCCCCTAAACAACAGATGAGGACAGACAGGTGGGGGCTACTGTGTAACCATTGGCTGTCCCTGCACAGGGCGCCATATTTAACGAGCTGACCAGTCACACTACACATTTGCAATAGCGTCATGTATTAGCCAGCCTTCCTGCGCAGGCTGGCCAATCATGATGCTATTGCATTGTCCAATCACCGTACGAGCGTCACGTAATACATAACTCTGACACGCCTATGTACCTGCGGCGCGAAAGATGTACGCCCATATTCACTTGTGGTAGCGGTGTGTAAATCAGGGAAGGTACTCCACAAAAGGTAACCCGTGGCACCCGTCGGCACTTCCGGGGAACGCAAAGACCTTCAGTGGAGCACTTTGTGGCGGCGTGTATATGCGGCATCGGCAACAGTTAGCAACAGTTAAAAACGCGCGCGTGCACGTGCGTTGCCTACCTGTTGCTACCCTCTGTGGCGGCGTGTAAAGGTACCATTACAAGTCTAGACGACAATCCTCCTCACTTGACCCATGGTTGCTTAAATCGGATTTATATGACGTTTTTAGATGTCTCCACACGTCCTCCCTAGAATTTACGCATTACTCTGGAACCCATAATTCCCACGCTAGGATTCATTTAGTTCTTACAAGTATATTTTCACTCCCTAAATTTAAAACTATTCTAATAGCTCCCAGAGTATGGTCAGATCACTCCCCTGTAATATTTGAAGTATCAAATTCCCAAAATACCTCGGTAGAGAAACTCTGGCGCAATAACAGCTTCCTTTATAACCATCCTGTTTACAGAAAAGAAATCGACAAAACCATCCAGAATTATTTCACTGAGAATGACACTGAAGATATCTCAGTCTTTACACTTTGGTCGGCCTTCAAGGCAGTACTTAGAGGCAAACTCATATAATTAAACTCGCAGCTCAAAAAATATAATAGAGAAAAAAAAAAAAATTAGTTAATGAAATTCATGCTTTAGAGCAAAAACAAATCTCCAACCCTTCCTTTGACTATTCGAAAGATATCCTTAAATTGAGAACAAATCTCAAATCTCTCCTGACCACCGACTATGACAAATTTTTACAGACTAATAAATCTAGGTACTATTTCTCTGCTAATAAACCATCAAAACTGCTTGCAGCTAAAATTAGACATTATAAAACTAAATCACGTATAAGCGAGATTAGGGACCCCCTAGGCCATTCCTATAAACACCCTAAAGATATAGTTAGAGTGTTTGCAAACTTTTATAACTCCCTCTATAATTTGAAAGATGAACCAAGCTTTTCTAAACCCTCTGACTCTGGAATTAATAATTATTTGCACAAATTACATTTACCCACACTAAGTGACCAAGACCTACTAGATTTGAACCTACCATACTCTCAGAAAGAGATTTCGGGGGTAATTAAAGGTCTTAAACTGGGCAAATCACCAGGCCCTGATGGACTACAGAACGAGCTGTATAAAAATTTTGAAACTAATTTACTTCCCTACCTCACCAAATTAGCCAATTACACGACACAACAATCCTTTCTTCCTCAGGAAATGCTTGAGGCAATCATCACTATCATCCCAAAACAAAAAGGTGACCCATTGGACACGAAGAACTATAGGCCCATAACCCTCCTAAATTCGGACACAAAAATTTTAGCGAAGTTAGCCGCTGACAGATTAAAAATCCATATAGGTAAATTAGTGCATGAGGATAAAATCGGGATTTATCCCTGGCAGAACTACTGCCGATGCCACTAGAAGAGCGGTAAATCTGATTACCCTTGTTGAGCATACTAATCTTCCATCAGCCTTCCTTGCACTGGATGCAGAGAAGGCTTTCGACAGGGTCTATTGGCCATTCCTGTTTAGCACACTACAAAAATTTGGCCTTAAGGGTAATATTCTCAACCTAATTAAGTCAATGTATTCTACCCAATCAGCTCGTGTCTAATGGCACTAGACAGGGGTGCCCTCTCTCCCCAATTCTTTTTGCCCTGTTTATAGAACCATTTGCCTCTTCCATTAGAGACAACATTAACATTACTGGCATCCCTGTTAATACTACACAAACTAAAATAGCCCTTTTTTCAGATGATATTTTACTCACCATCTCAAATCCCCTTAAATCCCTCAGGCATATTACCACCACAATTGCAGAATTCTCGCGTCTATCATTATATAAAGTTAACAAGTCTAAATCCCAAATAATTGACTTCAATATAGAAACCACATTCCTACACTACCTTAAAAAAAGAATTTGAATACATATGGGAGGAGAAGAAAATTACATATTTAGGTATTAAGTTGACTAAACCTTCTTCATATTTAGTTTCAGAAAATTTGACTCTCTATTAACGCCTTTCATTTAGATTATATTCGTCTAGCTAAGCTAGAAATTTCATGGTTAGGTCGAATTGAAGCGTTCAAGATGCTCTCTTACTCCTAAATTTATTTATGTTATAAGATCTCATCCCATTTTTAAACCAAAACGATGGTTTCAGAAACTACAGTTCTCAACTTATAACAAGCAGAATTCCATAATAAGAAGTAGACCACACTAAAGTTAGGGGGCATACTTCAAAAGTTACTCCAAAAAGATTGCATAACATAGATAAGGAGTATAGACTTGAATATATCATGAAAAATATCAAATTTATTTAGTATGACAAGCAAAGACAAGGAGGGGAAGATCACAAAGTGCTCCATGCAGGTAGCCACAATACGATCTACATATATTGCACTGTATCAGACACACAGACCATGTCTGTCCATATATCAAAACAAAAAACTGGCGTCTGCGCAGAGACCCATATACAATAAGCCACTTGTGTGGGCACCTAATACATCATCACCTACACAACCATATGGATAAAGGTTTATACTGACATTAAAACATGTTCCATACATATATCCCTTGTGGTATTTGTGGGTCAAGATAGAAGAGGCATACCCATATATCATACCCAGACTATGGGAACAGAGCGCTACACCTAGGAGTATTACTGACAGGCAGTCTCAGTGTGTCATGTAGCTAGGAGGCATAGTTACCAGAGCCGTCACTGGCCATCTCGCATGGGGCAGCAGGGGTGAGGGGTGGTCCGGACCAGAGGACCCCAACGCGTTTCGTGACCACAGTATGTAGGTCACTTCCCCTGATGAAGTGACCTACATACTGTGGTCACGAAACGCATTGGGGTCCCCTGGTCCGGACCACCCCTCACCCCTGCTGCCCCATGCGAGATGGCCAGTGACGGCTCTGGTAACTATGCCTCCTAGCTACATGACACACTGAGACTGCCTGTCAGTAATACTCCTAGGTGTAGCGCTCTGTTCCCATAGTCTGGGTATGATATATGGGTATGCCTCTTCTATCTTGACCCACAAATACCACAAGGGATATATGTATGGAACATGTTTTAATGTCAGTATAAACCTTTATCCATATGGTTGTGTAGGTGATGATGTATTAGGTGCCCACACAAGTGGCTTATTGTATATGGGTCTCTGCGCAGACGCCAGTTTTTTGTTTTGATATATGGACAGACATGGTCTGTGTGTCTGATACAGTGCAATATATGTAGACCGTATTGTGGCTACCTGCATGGAGCACTTTGTGATCTTCCCCTCCTTGTCTTTGCTTGTCATACTAAATAAATTTGATATTTTTCATGATATATTCAAGTCTATACTCCTTATCTATGTTATGCTACAGTCTCAACTTATGAAATATATTTGGAGTCATAAAAGGCAAGAATTCCTAGCTCCTCATTATCGAAGCATAAGAAAATGGGGGGACTGGGTGTTCCCAATTTATATAACTATTATTTGGCCTCCACATTAAAGCTCTCTCAGGGATGGTTACTTGAATCTAATAACACATCCTGGATCAACATAGAAAGGTCAGCTGGTAAAACTGAACAATTACGGCCCCTAATTCTCGTCCACCTTATTGAGCCCTCTAGGCCCCCTCCAAACTACCCTACCCTTAAAGCCGTTATTCTGGCCTGGAGAGACCTGGTGTACAAATCTGCTACACACTCCCCTCTAATTACAATTAAAAATATTCCTTTGGCTGTACTAGAAATTTTAATTACTAACCTTGACCCGTCGACCTGGCAAGCTAAAGGCATAAATACTGTTAATGACCTCATTTCTGATGGTACCCTGTTACCCTTTTACATACTACAAACCAGATACTCTCTCTCAAGAGATGAAAGGACGAACTGGAGGCTTATTTTTAATTTTTTAGCGAAATTTTCTCTCAAGTTTGCTATTCCCCAATATAGTACAATTACTAAATAATCCTGGGAAAATATCTATCTGGAAGACAAATGTATTGTATAAGATTTTCAATGAGGAAGTGAATCTGCCGAACCACCCCTTTTTTGAATCTTGGGAGAAAGAACTTAACATTAAAATAGATCTAGAAAGAATGAGTAAGACTTTAAACATAACATATTCTCATACAGCTTCGGCGAGAATGCATGAGTCGTACTTTAAACTTCTTTCACGGTGGTATTGGACTCCGATAAGCTACATCGCATAAACCCCACAATTCTCCTTATTGCTGGAGGCAATGCAATCTTCCAGGACACACTAGCCCACCTGTTCTGCGGATGTCCTAAACTGCTTAAATTTTGGATAGATACTAAAATTTTACTATCAGATGTCACAGGAATCACTATAATTATTACCCACAATTAGCCCTTCTATCAATTAGAATAGAGGACTTCGCAAAGCATTTAGTATTTTGTTATTTCACATATTTTAGTGACTGCTAGACTCATCATTGCTACGAAATGGGCCAAACCTGATCCACCCACTATAGATGTTCTTATAGACTGAATTACCCGACATAGTGTATATGAGCACATTATAGCAATTAGAAGCAATTCTTTTTCAAAATACCTAGATCATTGGACCTCCTGGATATCTATATATTCTCCACTACTCTTAATTAAGGTCAATTGCCATTTTATATACCATCACGGTTTACCAGTTGTTTACCCTTTCCTTTTCTCTTAAATGGTAATACATTACTATCTTTGGCTCAAATAAAATCTTAAGTCTTTACGAATTCTTTACAGTTTTTTTTTCACATGTTTTATATCTGGATTTATAGCTTTGGTACTTATCTATATTTCTACATCTGATATTCAACTATATTGTATTATACAGTGATTCCAAACCTTTTTGTCTATACTGTGTAGATTGTTTATTTTTCCTTCCCCCTTTTTCTTACTTCTGTACCCTTCTCCTTCCCTTCCATGGTTATTTCAAAAACGTTTGTTAATAAAAATATCTTGAAACACAGATTTTTGCCCCAGACACAAAAACGCTGCAAGCTGCGATTGTGTGTACGGGACAAAAATCTGAATTCTCCCATATCCTCCCACACATTTGGAAACCGGATGGCAAATAGCTGCCATCCATCCCCATCTGGCCCCATAGGAATACTATGGGGCTGAAATCTAATTCAGGGCTGTCCAGTTCACACCGGACAGCCCCAGATCAGGAAAACTGTGGTGTGAAGCCGACCTCAGTCGGCATACAGGAAAACCCTGGATCCCACAGATTCCCACGGATCAGTTTTTGGCCCCATTGTCTTTCAATGGAGATGGAAAACACTTCCGTGGGTATCATGGTGCCACCATTTTGCTGCGGATCCATGTGGATATAGTTTTCACAAAGACCAAAAACGTTCCACGATACGTTTTTGGTCTCCGTGAAAAGCAACGTGATGCCGTGGATACACACTGATCTGTGGCACCACGTGAAAAATTAGAACCAGTAGTTATGGTCACAAAAAGCCACAGACAGTGCGGATCCTGGCAGATTCGTACTTCCGGACTGTGACGCATGAACTGTTCATGTGAATGATGCAGTTGTTAATGACACACCCCCTAGATGGCGTGTAATTATGGATCCTACAGATCCATGAAAAGAGCCCAAATGGATGCTGCTTGCAGCATCCAGTTTGCCTGTTGCGTGGGAATCTGTGGCCATACAGGGTTTTCCTGTATGCCCACAGATTCCAAAATAGCCAGTGTGAAAGCAGCGTAAGCTAATCTCTCTGTGGCTCCTATATTCCTCTGTTGATGTTCTAGCTCTGCTACTTCTGATCTGGTGACCAGAATAGGGCAAACTAAGCAGGGCATGTCACTGTTAGGGGCAGGGCTACCTCTCTGTGAGTGACAACAGTCTGGGCACATAAGCTCAGATCGTACTTCACTCTTCTTTCACCTGGTGTGCAGTATGGTGCTTTCACCTGTCAAGAGCTGTGATGTGCTGATCATTAGATAGGATATCAAAGGATGTGTCATATCTATTTATATAATCCGCAGTTTGGGATTCGGGCGTTGAAGCCGAATCCCAGAATGCATTGTGGCACTGCGAGCGATGACGCGTAGCGTCATCGCAAGCAGTGTCCGCTGCCCACCCGCAGCCACAACTCTCCTATCAGCCCAGTGGCGTAGCGTGGGGGGGCCGTCCGCCCCAGGCGGCACGTGTGGGGGGGCCGCAGCAGCCTCCAGGTCACTCACCTCAGCATCAGGGCTGTATTAGCTTGCCCAGCACAAGACATTATATGGAGCACCAGGACCTGCGATGATGTCACAGGCATGTGACCCGGGTGGGTGGAGCCATGGAGTATACCCAGCGTGAAGGAGATATACAAGAAGCTGGAGAGAAGATGGGACCAAATAAAGAAAGGAACAAGAGGTGTGTGAAAGAGGGCCTCCACCATACACCCGCTTATCTCCTCACCCCTCCACCACACTGAGCCGCTTATCTCCTCACCCCTCCATCACATAGCCGTTTATCTCTTCACCCCTCCACCACACAGAGCTGCTTATCTCCTCACCCCTCCACCACACAGAGCCGCTTATCTCCTCACCCCTCCACCACACAGAGCCGCTTATCTCCTCACCCCTCCACCACACAGAGCCGCTTATCTCACCCCTCCACCACACAGCGCTTATCTCCTCACCCCTCCACCACACAGAGCTGCTTATCTCCTCACCCCTCCACCACACAGAGCCGATTATCTCCTCACCCCTCCACCACACAGAGCCGCTTATCTCCTCACCTCTCCACCACACAGAGCCGCTTATCTCCTCACCCCTCCACCACACAGACGCTTATCTCCTCACCCCTCCACCACACAGAGCCGCTTATCTCCTCACCCCTCTACCACACAGACGCTTATCTCCTACACCCTCCACCACACAGAGCCGCTTATCTCCTCAACCCTCCACCACACAGAGCCGCTTATCTCCTCACCCCTCCACCACACAGAGCTGCTTATCTCCTCACTCCTTCACCACACAGCCGCTTATCTCCTCACCCCTCCACCACACAGCCGCTTATCTCCTCACCCCTCTACCACACAGCTGCTTATCTCCTCACCCCTCCACCACACTGAGCCGCTTATCTCCTCACCCCTCCACTACACAGAGCCGCTTATCTACTCACCCTCCACCACACAGAGCTGCTTATCTCCTCACTCCTCCATGAAACACGAGCCGCTTATCTCCTCACTCCTTCACCACACAGCCGCTTATCTCCTCACCCCTCCACCACACAGAGACGCTTATCTCCTCACCCCTCCACCACAAAGAGCCGCTTATCTCCTCACCCCTCCACCACACAGAGCCTCTTATCTCCTCACTCCTCCACGAAACACGAGCCGCTTATCTCCTCACCCCTCCACCACACAGCCACTTATCTCCTCACCCCTCCACCACACAGCCGCTTATCTCCTCACCCCTCCACCACACAGACGCTTATCTCCTCACCCCTCCACCACACAGAGCCGCTTATCTCCTCACCCCTCCACCACACAGACGCTTATCTCCTCACCCCTCCACCACACAGACGCTTATCTCCTCACCCCTCCACCACACAGAGCCGCTTATCTCCTCACCCCTCCACCACACAGCCGCTTATCTCCTCACCCCTCCACCACACAGCCGCTTATCTCCTCACCCCTCCACCACACTGAGCCGCTTATCTCCTCACCCCTCCACCACACTGAGCCGCTTATCTCCTCACCCCTCCAGCACACAGAGCCGCTTATCTCCTCAACCCTCCATCACACAGCCGTTTATCTCTTCACCCCTCCACCACACAGAGCTGCTTATCTCCTCACCCCTCCACCACACAGAGCCGCTTATCTCCTCACCCCTCCACCACACAGAGCCGCTTATCTCCTCACCCCTCCACCACACAGAGCCGCTTATCTCACCCCTCCACCACACAGCCGCTTATCTCCTCACCCCTCCACCACACAGAGCTGCTTATCTCCTCACCCCTCCACCACACAGAGCCGATTATCTCCTCACCCCTCCACCACACAGAGCCGCTTATCTCCTCACCTCTCCACCACACAGAGCCGCTTATCTCCTCACCCCTCCACCACACAGACGCTTATCTCCTCACCCTCCACCACACAGCCGCTTATCTCCTCACCCATCCACCACACAGCCGCTTATCTCCTCACCCCTCCACCACACAGAGCCGCTTATCTCCTCAACCCTCCACCACACAGAGCCGCTTATCTCCTCACCCCTCCACCACACAGAGCTGCTTATCTCCTCACTCCTTCACCACACAGCCGCTTATCTCCTCACCCCTCCACCACACAGCCGCTTATCTCCTCACCCCTCTACCACACAGCCGCTTATCTCCTCACCCCTCCACCACACTGAGCCGCTTATCTCCTCACCCTCCACTACACAGAGCCGCTTATCTACTCACCCCTCCACCACACAGAGCCGCTTATCTCCTCACTCCTCCACGAAACACGAGCCGCTTATCTCCTCACTCCTTCACCACACAGCCGCTTATCTCCTCACCCCTCCACCACACAGAGACGCTTATCTCCTCACCCCTCCACCACAAAGAGCCGCTTATCTCCTCACCCCTCCACCACACAGCCGTTTATCTCTTCACCCCTCCACCACACAGAGCTGCTTATCTCCTCACCCCTCCACCACACAGAGCCGCTTATCTCCTCACCCCTCCACCACACAGAGCCGCTTATCTCCTCACCCCTCCACCACACAGAGCCGCTTATCTCACCCCTCCACCACACAGCCGCTTATCTCCTCACCCCTCCACCACACAGAGCTGCTTATCTCCTCACCCCTCCACCACACAGAGCCGATTATCTCCTCACCCCTCCACCACACAGAGCCGCTTATCTCCTCACCTCTCCACCACACAGAGCCGCTTATCTCCTCACCCTCCACCACACAGACGCTTATCTCCTCACCCCTCCACCACACAGCCGCTTATCTCCTCACCCATCCACCACACAGCCCGCTTATCTCCTCACCCCTCCACCACACAGAGCCGCTTATCTCCTCAACCCTCCACCACACAGAGCCGCTTATCTCCTCACCCCTCCACCACACAGAGCTGCTTATCTCCTCACTCCTTCACCACACAGCCGCTTATCTCCTCACCCCTCCACCACACAGCCGCTTATCTCCTCACCCCTCTACCACACAGCCGCTTATCTCCTCACCCCTCCACCACACTGAGCCGCTTATCTCCTCACCCCTCCACTACACAGAGCCGCTTATCTACTCACCCCTCCACCACACAGAGCCGCTTATCTCCTCACTCCTCCACGAAACACGAGCCGCTTATCTCCTCACTCCTTCACCACACAGCCGCTTATCTCCTCACCCCTCCACCACACAGAGACGCTTATCTCCTCACCCCTCCACCACAAAGAGCCGCTTATCTCCTCACCCCTCCACCACACAGAGCCTCTTATCTCCTCACTCCTCCACGAAACACGAGCCGCTTATCTCCTCACCCCTCCACCACACAGCCACTTATCTCCTCACCCCTCCACCACACAGCCGCTTATCTCCTCACCCCTCCACCACACAGACGCTTATCTCCTCACCCCTCCACCACACAGAGCCGCTTATCTCCTCACCCCTCCACCACACAGATGCTTATCTCCTCACCCTCCACCACACAGACGCTTATCTCCTCACCCCTCCACCACACAGAGCCGCTTATCTCCTCACCCCTCCACCACACAGCCGCTTATCTCCTCACCCCTCCACCACACAGCCGCTTATCTCCTCACCCCTCCACCACACAGCCGCTTATCTCCTCACCCCTCCACCACACTGAGCCGCTTATCTCCTCACCCCTCCAGCACACAGAGCCGCTTATCTCCTCACCCCTCCACGAAACCCGAGCCGCTTATCTCCCCACCCCTCCACCACACAGCCGCTTATCTCCTCACCCCTCCACCACACAGACGCTTATCTCCTCACCCCTCCACCACACTGAGCTGCTTATCTCCTCACCCCTCCACCACACAGAGCCACTTTTCTCCTCACCCCTCCACCGCAGAGCCCCATCTCTCCTCACCCCTCCACCGCAGAGCCGCCTCAATACTCTGCTACCCACAGAGCCACCTGTATACTCTGCTACCCACAGAGCCGCCTGCATACTCTGCTACCCACAGAGCCGCCTGCATACCCTGCTACCCACAGAGCCGCCTGCATACTCTGCTACCCACACAGCCGCCTGTACACTCTGCTACCCACACAGCCGCCTGTACACTCTGCTACCCACACAGCAGCCTCTACACTCTGCTACCCACACAGCAGCCTCTACACTCTGCTACCCACAGAGCCGCCTCTACGCTCTGCTACCCACAGAGCCGCCTCTATGCTCTGCTATCCACAGAGCCGCCTCTATGCTCTGCTACCCACAGAGCCGCCTGTATACTCTGCTACCCACAGAGCCGCCTGTATACTCTGCTACCCACAGAGCCGCCTGTATACTCTGCTAACCATAGAGCCGCCTGTATACTCTGCTACCCACAGAGCCGCCTGTATACTCTGCTACCCACAGAGCCGCCTGTATACTCTGCTACCCACAGGGCCACCTGTATACTCTGCTACCCACAGAGCCGCCTCTATGCTCTGCTACCCACAGCCGCCTCTATACTCTGATACCCACTGACCCGCCTGTATACACACAATTCATTTCACCGCGCTCCCGATGAAATTGCATCGGGCCTTTTTACTAGTAACATCTATAATCTGCACATCACAGTTCATGACAGAAGAAGGCACCGCACTGTACTCCAGGGTGAGAGGAGGGTAAAATATAATCTGAGCACGTGTGCCCAGACTGCTGTCACTCACAGAGAGGTAGCCCCGCCCCCACCAGTGACATACCCTGCTCAGTTTGCCTGATTCTGGCTTCCAGATCGGGAATAGCAGAGCTAGAGCATCAACAGAGGAACATAGGAGTCACAGAGAGATCAGTTTATAGCAGCAGCCTAGGTAGTATAAGTATATTAGGAAAGTGTTAGATAGAAAGAGTAAAGACAAATGGGGTTACATTATTAGAATTAAACTCCTTTAACAAACCAGGTTGCACCAGCAAAAATATTCAAAAATCTGATTCCTGAAAATATATAGGGTATTTTGCAATTACTAATAAATAATAAAGAGGAAAAAAGGATTGTGACGGCAATGCCAAAAGGAAGCTGGTCAGTGTTGTATGCACACATACACTCTTTAGGGACATCCATAAAAGGATATTTGGAGGGGGGGGAATGTGAGCCTTAGCCCGGCGGAATCCCCAGCTCTAATAAAGCAGAAGCAGTTGAGCAGTAACCCTTTAATATCCATAGCTCACAAATCTTCTTCCCTTTCTAGAACGTTCACTTATTTTTAAGATAGAAAAGTATTCAGTGTGGGCAGATCAAAGCACTAATACATTTTTCTAATTTATATTTTTTCCACAGTCCTTTTCTAGCAAATTTTGTGAAAGGAATGCAGTACGTTTTCTTTCCCCCATAACCTTCCATTCCTTTCCACACATTTAAATTCAATAATCAAGAGCGTAAACTATTGTGAAATAGAATGATTGCCTATAATAGAAATATAGAAACTCAGGAAAATATCATGTCCCTTCCACATTTACAATTCAAGAGAGAGCGGAAGGGAGTGCACAGCAAAATCTCAAGGACCTGGGTGCTACATAATGCACGGTAAGATAGCAATGAAGGAATAAAGGAAATAGTCCATGCATAAGGAAAATGTGCACACCTAATAATATTGACAAATATGACATATTATTACATGAAAAGCAGCAAACAGACATGCAAGAATTAAAAACAATATAAATGGACCCAACAGCCCAAGGAGCAACTTCTGTGCATGTTATCAGGCCAAAATCTCCAGGGTATGGGACCTTTTAATAAAAGTCATTTGGATGTTTTTGGTTGTCATTATGATTTAAAAAGAGAAAACACAGTAGTTTGACAATAAATGGCTTCACCCAACCACTAACGATGAGTGGAAAAAATGTTTTGTGTTATCATTCATATTCTCTGGAAAAAGTCAGAGAAAGCAAAATATCTGCCGGGGTATGTAAACTTTTAAGCACAATTATAGTTGCTGGGACCCCAATAATGAAGAAAATTATAATGATCCTATAAAGCCAATAACCAAGTACAGACGTACCATAGAGAATGTCAAAGGAAATAACACGACATGTCTCTATGATACCTGATGATAAATGCCGTGAGCACACAAAACTGCCAATTATTATAGTGCACTAAAGCATGAGACAGCAACTCACAAAGAAAAATCAATGGCAGCAACACAGGCATCAAGATGAGCACAATCAACATGTTACGCTGTACTTAAACAGCTTTGTCAGGGGACTAAAGTGGGTTGTAGCCTTAACTTCTTAAATACCATGATAATGAGTAAGAAAATTGAAACACCTGATTTTCAAGGCCAAACAGTCAGATGGCGTATCTGCACTGAAGACTGCCAGTACGCATGTGTCCACAACGTTTTTGAGGGTAGTTATTGTCTACTGTAAATTTTTTATTTTATTACTAGATGGCGGCCCAATTCTAAAGAATCAGGTAGTCTAGAATCCATATATAGTTTATTTACTAATAGTTACGGGAGTGCGGTGAAATGAATTGTGTGTATACAGGTGGCTTTGTGGGTAGCAGAGTATACAGGAGACTCTGTGGGTAGCAGAGTATACAGTGGCTCAGTTGTTAGCACTAAGCGGTGGCTCAGTGGTTAGCACTGCGCGGTGGCTCAGTGGTTAGCACTGCACAGTGGCTCAGTGGTTAGCACTGCGCGGTGGCTCAGTGGTTAGCACAGCACGGTGGCTCAGTGGTTAGCACTGCGCAGTGAAAGTGGTCAGCGCGGTCAGCGCAGTGCCGTGGGCAGAGTGGTCAGCGCAGTGCCGTGGGCAGAGTGGTCACCACAGTACCGTGGGCAGAGTGGTCAGCGCAGTGCCGTGGGCAGAGTGGTCAGCACAGTGCCGTGGCAGTGTGGTCAGCGCAGTACTGTGGGCAGAGTGGTGAGCGCAGTGTCGTGGGCAGAGTGGTCAGTGCAGTGCCGTGGGCAGAGTGGTCAGCGCAGTGCCATGGGCAGAGTGGCCAGCGCAGTGCTGTGGGCAGAGTGGTCAGCACAGTGCCATGGCAGAGTGGTCAGCGCAGTGCCATGGGCAGAGTGGTGAGCCCAGTGCCATGGGCAGAGTGGTGAGCTCAGTGCCGTGGGCAGAGTGGTGAGCGCAGTGCCATGGGCAGAGTGGTGAGCTCAGTGCCGTGGGCAGAGTGGTCAGCGCAGTGCCATGGGCAGAGTGGTCAGCGCAGTGCCGTGGGCAGAGTGGTGAGCGCAGTGCCGTGGGTAGAGTGGTCGCGAGACTTCCCAGACGCCATATTGGATCCAGTAGTTCGGGGGCGGTGACATGTCGACTGAGGATCCAGGCGGCGGATGCAGGGCCGGTGGTAAGTATAGCGGAGTGTGTGTGTCCGCATTTCCGTCACTTTGTCCGCACTTCTGTCACTTTGTGTGTGTGGAAAAAGTGACGGAAGTCCGGACAAAGTGACGAAGTGCCTTCGGCTTTTATTATTTTATTACTTGTTCATCATCTTTTTCATTTTTATGGGCTGCAACCTGGGCATCCTTTTCTGCAGTCTTATGTCCATCTTCAAGTCTCATACTATTGAATAGTTTCAAATAAACGAATATGTTTTTGTCTGAATTTTGGTAATGATATCTATTATGTCAGAATAGGCGATAACTATTTTCTCCATTTATTTGGACTAGGCTTTTATTTTGTATTTAATATGAACTCCCTTTGCCCAAATTGGCAGCATCACAAGGCCTAAATTAAATTGACCCTTAAGGCCACATCAGACGCTTCAATCTTTCAATCTTGTGAACGATATCGCTTAAGCGATCCGTAATTTTGATCGCTTAAGCGATATCGTTTGTGCATCGTTGTGTGTAACCGAGCTATCTGTCAACGAAAAATCGCTTGATTGTCTGATGGAAGATTTGTGAGCAGGACTTCAAATCAAGCGATAATCCATTGAGCGATCTGCAGCATCGTGGTGTGTGACACCACGATGAATAATCTCCCAGTGGCACAACCTATGCTGGGAGATGGTAACCATGGTAAACATCGGGTTACTAAGCGCCACCTAGTAACCCGATGTGTACCATGGTTACCAGCGTTCTCAATGGTCCACATCGTTGGTGGGTCTGCCTGTGTCACAGCTCACCAGCGATGTGAACGATGTTGGTAGCGATCGCACGTTCATGTGATCGCTAACAATATCGTTCATTAAATTGAAGCGTCTGACGTGGCCTTTAGGGCTCTATATATTACTACTGTGACAGTGTTGTACGTTGTAACCATGGCACAATTATTTCACTACTCTAATTGCGTCTTATATGTATGTAGTTTTGATAACATGGATTTATCTTGATATGTCTACATATTACTACATCAGGCATTGCGGGTGTTTTTGGAGCATTGGAATTATTTCATCATCGCCTACAGGCCCTACAACATATTAGTTATATCATTATGCCATCATAATTTGGCCATGTCCTTCCTTGACATATTAACCAGGACATCTATGGTTCCAGGATTAAAATTGGGACATGTTCAGCAACCCGTAGGCTGTATATAGTAATCCTTGTGCTGCATTTTACCAGAACATTTATCAGTGAAGGAATATGCTAGGCTAACAATAACTTGTAACAATATCTTTACTGTGTATCTTTATTCTTGTTGCAATATTACCATGGTAAAAGGGACCCCTATGTGGTGTGATCTCAATAAGAACATTTGGAGATGAAATAATCTACCAATTTCTTCTACACAGCGCCGGACTGGGGTATCTGGGGCCCACCAGGAAAATTGACTCCAGGGGCCCACCCACCCGGGCCACGCGGACCCACCCGGGCCCACGGGGACCCACCCACGCGGGCCCCCGCAGGCCCACCCATTCTTAAGCTAAATACAAGTACCTGTTATCCGTTATACCTATTATAGTGTAGCGTGGACTGTAAAACCCAGGCGGCTCCTGCACATCAATGTGCGCTCACCATTACTGTGATGTACAATTACTGTAGTTTGCATTAAAGGGATATTTTGGTGAAAACAAGTTCCCAGCGATGCACGGGTTACGAAGGTGATCACCACATTACTGACTACCTGCAACACCTTAATTTACCATCACTTACAAAGGACGATCTTATTGAACTCAATGCCCCATACTCTGAGGCTGAGGTCTCTGACGTAGTAAAACAATCCAAAGACGGAAAATCGCCAGGCCCAGACGGGTTTCAGAATGAGCTCTTTAAGACCTTTGGAGCTCTTCTGTCCCCCTATATCACTAAACTAGCAAATTATACTGCTTCCCAAGGCCAACTCTCGTCCGACATGTTGGAAGCCATTATCATAGTCCTCCCAAAGGACAAAGGGGACCCAACAGTCCCTAATAACTATCGCCCAATCTCTCTTCTAAACGCGGACACAAAGTTCCTTGCGAAGTTGGCCTCCAACAGACTTAAACAACATATAGTCAAATTGATTCACCCTGACCAGTCGGGCTTTATTCCAGGCCGAACCACATCAGACGCCACTAGACGAGCCTTGGACTTGCTGGCCTTCACTGAAAAATCAAAAGAACCAGCGGCCTTTTTGGCACTTGATGCCGAAAAGGCCTTTGATAGAGTTCAATGGGACTTTCTTTTCTGTGTTCTTGAGAACTTTGGTCTTCAGGGCAACATACTTCAACTTATTAAAGCAATGTATAATGGCCCAACAGCTAAGGTTTACTCCAACAATTTTTTGTCTAGCCGCTTTTCGCTTTCCAATGGAACTAGGCAGGGTTGCCCCCTGTCACCCATACTGTTCGCTATGTTTATCGAGCCCCTTGCGGCCAGTATTAGACAAAATAACAACATCACAGGTATTTATAAAGGCCATAAGATCTCGTTATTCGCGGATGACATCTTATTAACCCTCGCTAATCCCCTTAAATCTCTAAGACACCTAACAATTTGCATTGACCAGTTCTCATCCCTCTCTCTCTACAAAATTAATGCCTCTAAATCCCAGATACTTGACTTCAATATTGACACCACTCTGTTAGAATACCTAAAAGAAGAATTCAATTTCACATGGGTAAACAAAGAAATTGCCTACCTAGGTATCACCTTAACTAAACCCTTAACAGCAACTGTGCAAACGAATCTTTCAGCCCTATTTCAAGCATTTCACAGGGACTACCTACGTCTAACTAAGATTGAGCTCTCCTGGTTGAGCAGGATAGAAGCCTTCAAGATGTCTCTACTACCGCGTTTCCTATATGTAATCAGGTCGCTCCCCCTTTTCATACCAAAGAGTTGGTTCAATAAATTTCAATCGCAATTACGTGCCTTTGTATGGAATAACAAAAGGCCGAGGGTCGCCAGAGCATCGTTAGAACGACACAAAAAAGCGGGTGGACTAGGGGTCCCAAACCTGTATCACTACTACTTAGCTTCCATCTCTAAACTTTCTAAAAACTGGTTTAAGGAATCATTGGACTCGCCATGGCTGGATGTAGAGGAATCACTAGCACACAACAACTTAAAAGCGCTTGTTATCGCCCATCTAGTCATCCCTTCCAAACCTCTTCCTTCTCACCCCATCGTCAAGGCTACAATCTCAGCTTGGAAGCACCTGGCCCACAGAGCAGCTAAACACTTTCCTCTATCCAGACTTAAAAATATTCCTTTGAGCACGCTCGAAGTGATGATTAAGAACCTGGACCTCTCCGCCTGGAGGGCAAAAGGGGTCTTATATACCGAGGAACTGCTTCTTGACGATTCTATTCGTCCATTCCACGTTCTCCAAGACCAATTTTCCCTATCCAGAGATGAGCGCTCACAATGGAGAATCATATCTGAATTCCTAACTTGCTCTAGACCTAAATTTGCCCTTCCACAATTAGTAGTCAATCTCATATCATCTCCAGAACTTGGGTCTTTATGGAAAACCAACAGCCTCTACCGAGTGCTCAACGAAGAAATTGAATTGCCCCGTCTCTCCTACCTTACCGCATGGGAAGAGGAACTCAACATTCAAATTGACCTGCAGGACATGACACGAACCATACAGACCTCATACGCCAATTCTGCTTGTGCAACGCTGCATGAGTCTTACTTCAAGGTGCTCTCTCGGTGGTACCTCACCCCGGTCAGACATCATCGTTTTGATCCTCAGATCTCGCCCTTGTGTTGGAGGGGCTGCGGCCATCAGGGAACACTGACACATATTTTCTATGATTGCCCGCTACTGTCCAAATTTTGGATTGATATCAAAACCCTAATCTCAGACACCACTGGCCTCACAATCAATCTCACTCCGGAGCTAGCTCTCCTTTCTATAGGGATAGAAAACCTTTCTCCAGACTTCAAATTCTTGACTTCACATATACTGATCACTGCCAAGGTTCTAATTGCTGCTAGATGGAACAAGCCCGAAACTCCCAAATTGCTGCATCTCATTGATAGAGTCACGCAGCACGGGATCTTTGAGTTTAACACAGCATTGCGCACCAATACCCTCGCTAAAATTAAGCGTAGATGGGAGCCTTGGTGGGCAGCCTTCTCACCCTCTTTCCTCATTTAGTCCCAACATTGTGACATTGTGATAATAACAACAACAGCTTACAGGTGATTTTTCAGTTTATTTCCTGCCCTATTATGTTCTTTAGTTAATTTAGAATATAAGGGACCACTTGCTTGCCTCACATCCTGTGATGTAACGTTAATACTGACTGTTTTTTTTGGTTATTACCCAATTCAATTTCCCCGATTATTACGAATTTTCATTTTAACTTAGAATTACAAGCAATAACCTCGTTATTCACACTACATGTGATGCATATGCTATTTAACTTGTATTTGTGTTTGCAACTTGTACCATGTTACTGTTTATTTATGTATGTACCCTCCCTCCCTTTCCCCCCTTCCCCCCCTAGTTTATTCTGTTCCCCCTCCCCCACCCCACTCCCCTCTCCCCCCTTTTATAAAAAAATTTTTCAATAAAGACTTTTTGAAAACGAAGGTGATCACCTATTTATTGGTGGAATCCGCACCATCAGAAGAATGTGGCACTTTGAGCATTTGATGAGTTTTTTCCTCAATATTTGTAAGTCAAAACCAGGAGTGGAGCAATCAGAGGTAATATTTTCTGCATTTCTCACCCACTCCTGGTTTTGTCTTATAAATACTGAGATGAAAATTTCACCAGATGCTCAACTTGCTTTCTCTGGCGAACCTCTGTAACTGCATCTCTGCTGCTGTGTCACAGGACAGGGAGGGGTTAAACATCCAAGTATTTAATATCTATTGGAAATAAAGAAGTTTCCGCTTAGTGATATCAGATAAAAGAAATGTCTGACCACAATCCACTCTACCAAGACCAATATTACCAGATAAAAGGCAGAAATACCACCACACCGTGACCAGATCACATATTACCATGACATAGTGCCCAAATAATGCCACATACAATACACAAATACCACTACACCATGACCAAAGCATGTAATACTACTACATAGTGATCAAATGCTACCACATGTAAGGTATAAATACTGCCACAACATGAGACCACATATTGCCACCACATAGTGACTGAATAATACTACATACAAGGGACAAATACCGTCATGTCATGATTAAAGCACATAATGCCACCACATAGTGACAAATAATACTAAAATAATAAAAATGTAAAAAAAGCTCTGTATATAGTGTCAGTGTACAGGTAATGCAATGATCACCATTGATATTATACACAGTAGCTCTGTATATAGTGTCAGTGTGTGTGTATAAGTAATACACATACTCACCAGTGATGTCTCTAGGTGAAGACTGATATCACGTCTTCTATGCAGGACTTATCTCTGCAGAAAATAACATAGTTAGCTATACCTGACTCACTTCCAGAGCACAATCCACACTTTTCCCAAGATTTCTACACTAATTGAAATGACAAAAAAAGAAACATAGTGCTGCACTGCACAGTAACAGTGCTAAAGTGTCATTCTGTGCCTGCTCATCCTTGTTGACAGACATATTTGTCTGATGGCAAAGATGTAGCAGAGCTGAAGACAGAAGACCCGTGGATTTCGTCGGAACGAGGATTTTTTTTAATTAAAGATGGCGTCCCTAAATGTGTTTTGTGTTTTATTTTTAACAATAAAAAAATGTCAGTTTTTTTTTTCAGTTTACTTGAAATTCATGGTGGACATGTCTAATTTGGCATGACACCATGAAGTTTGGGCTAAGTACCAGCTGATAATACAAAGCTGGCCTGGTACTAACCCTTTTATTACCCAAGGTGCCACTCACCACCAGAGCCACTGGAAGAGCCGGCTAAAGTGCCTGGAAATGGTGCTATGAAGAATGCGCCATTTTCAGGGGTGGCTGCGGGCTGCGATTATCAGTGTGGGGGGCCAAGAACGCTACCATGCTGAGAATCCCAGCCCCCAGCTGCCTTGTTTTTGCTGGCTGGCCATCAACATATGGAGGGAGCCCACATATTTATAATTTTTTTTTTTGTAATATTTTACATAAGTTTAAAACAAATATTAGGCTTCTCTGTCTTTTGATCACCAGCCAAGGTAAAGCCAGGCAGCTGGGGGTGGCAGGCCGTAGCTGTCTGCTTTACCTGCGGTGAGAATCAAAAAGTTTGTGGAGCGCTACATCATGTTTTTAAAAATGATTTTTCACACTTCTATGTGTGACAGACCCAACAGCCAATCACAGATGCTGTCAAAGAGGATGGGCGTCTATGATTGGCTGTTTGAGCAATCTGCAATCAGCCCATACATTCTAGTATGGTACTATGTTTGGGCTGCTTTCAGGTTACTCAAGCAGCCAATCACAGACGTCCATTCTCTGTGTCAGTGTCTGTGATTAGCTGTTGGGTCTGTCACACACACAGAAGTGTGGAAAAAAAATAAACAATAAAAAAAAAATGACATAGCGCTCCGCGGAATTTTTGATTATTAGCGCAGATAAAGCAGACAGCTACAGCCTGCCACCTCCAGCTGCCTGACTTTACCTTGGCTGGGGATCAAAAGGCAGGAAAGCTCAATGTTTTTTAAAAATTATTTAAAAAAAAAAAATGCATGGGCTCCCGCCATATTTTGATTGCTAGCCAGTTAAAACTAGGCAGCTGGGGGCTTGGATTCTCAGCATGGTAAGGCCCAAGCATTCTGGGCCGCACACTCTGAAAACAGCAGCCCGCAGCCACCCCTGGAATTGGCTCATTCATCATAGCGCCATTTCCAGGTGTTTTATCCGGCTATTCCAGCGGCCCTGGTGGGGGGTGGCACGCTGGGTAATAATGGGATTAGTACCAGCTTTATATTATAAGCTTGTACTAAGCCTGAAATTCATGGCGTCACGCCAAACTAGACATGGCCACCGAATTTCTAGTAAAGAGAAAAAAAACAACACAGAGAAAAACATTTTTTAAGAAAAATCAATCACAAAACACATTTAGAGACTCAATCTTCAATAAAAAAAAAATCCTCGCTCTGATGTAATCCACAGATCTTCTGTCTTCAGCTCTGCTACATCATTGCCATCAGACAAATATGGCTGCTGACAGAGATGAGCAGGGACAGAATAAAGGCCCCATTACACACTGCGATGTTCCAGCGATCCAACCTGGCCGGGATCGGTGGAACATGGCTGTGTGGTCGCTGATGAGCTGTCAAACAGGCAGACTCACCAGCGAGCAGCGATAATACTGGTAAACAAGGTACACATCGGGTACCTAAGCACAGCGCTGTGCCTAGTTACCCGATGTGTACCTTGGTTACCAGCCTGCTCCCACTTACCCAGCCTGTCAGAATGAACATCACTGGTCGTTGGACCCTGTCACACATGCAGATGCATGCATGACAGTAGCAAATCAACGCCTGAAAAATGGTCCCGTCCATTCCGCAACGATCAGCTAGCTGATTGCCAGTCGTTGTAGCATGTCACACACAGCGATATCACTGCGAGGTCGCTGCAGCGTCACAAAACCAATGACGTTGCAAGGATATCGTTAGCGATATCGTTGTGTATAACGGTGCCTTTACACTAGAACATAGAGATCATGGGGCAGAGTCAGAGGCATACATAGAGATCATGGGGCAGAGTCAGCGGCGTACATAGAGATCATGGGGCAGAGTCAGCGGTGTACATTGAGATCATGGGGCCCAGTCAGGGATGTGATCGTACATAGAGATCACGAGGCCCACTCAGGGGCGTGCATAGAGATCATCATGGGGACAACTCAGAGGCATACATAGAGATTACGGGGCCCACTCAGGGGCATACATAGTGATTATGGGGCGCACACAGAGGCGCACATAAAGATCATTGGGCCCACTCAGATGCGTACATAGAGATCATCATGGGGCCCACTCAGAGGTGTACATACAGATTACGGGGCCCACTCAGGGGCGTGCATAGAGGACATCATGGGGCCCACACATAAGCGCACATAGAGATCATCATGTGGCCCACTCAGAGGCACACATAGAGATCATGGGGCCCACTCAGATGCATACAGAGAGATCATCATGGGGCCCACACAGAGGCGTACATACAGATTACGGGGCCCACTCAGAGGCGTACATAGAGATTATGGGGCCCACACATAGGCGCATATACAGATTACGGGGCCCACTCAGGGGCATGCATAGAGATCATCATTGGGCCCACTCAGAGGCGTACATAGAGATTATGGGGCACACACAGAGATGCACATAGAGATCATGGGGCCCACTCAGATGCGTACATAGAGATCATCATGGGGCCCACACATAGGCGCACATAGAGATCATGGGGCCCACTCAGAGGCGTACATAGAGATCATGGGGCCCACTCAGAGGCGTACATAGAGATCATCATGGGGCCCACACATATGCGTACATAGAGATCATGGGGCCCACACATAAGCGCACATAGAGATCATGGGGCCCACACATAGTCGTGCATAAAGATCATGGGGCCCACTCAGATGCGTACATAGAGATCATCATGGGGCCCACACATAGGCGCACAAAGAGATCATCATGGGGCCCACTCAAAGGCATACACAGAGATTACGGGGCCCACTCAGGGGTGTACATAGAGATCATGGGGTCCAGTCAGGGATTGTAAATAGAGATCATGGGGCTCTGTGAGGTTAGGCTCTTACTGCACCCCAGTATGGTGCCATCCAACATGTGGGAGCTCCCACAGTGTTTGCTTCATACTAAGGCAGCCTGTGATGCCTTGTGGGACCTCCCTGAGGGCATCATGCTGGGGGCAGTAGTAGAAGCAGCAGCAGCATCTCCTCACACTAAATGCTGCACAGCACTACAGGCCCCCAGCAGGTGAGACTGGATGGTGGAGGCTGGAGCACGGTCTGGGACCCCCAGGCCCCAGGCTGATTGCTGAGGAGCCCATCGCTTATGGCAGAGTGGGCTCCTCAGTCACTCAGTTACTAGGACGACCCCCCCCCTCCCTCACCCAAGCCTCCTACCCCCGGCCCCCCCCCCCGGACTTTTATAGTCACCCTGGCATCATGGCATGGGCCTGACTGTCTGCAGGTCTGCTGGGGCGACGGCGGGTCCCTCTCCTCTGTAGCGACGCTGCCGGCACCTGCACGCACAGCCTGGCTGGAGGCAGTCATCGCAGGCTGAGACTGTCTCCATCTGCGCACGCGCAGGCAGTGTCGCGCTGCGCAGAGGAGGCTGGGCGGCACCGCAACAGCAGGCAAAGCACGGAGAGCTCTCTCCGTGCTTTGCTGCTGCAAGACAAGAACATAATCACTAATCATATCGGCAGTGCGCCGACATGATTAGTGATAGTACAGGGGGGGGCCTCACACATCTGCCTGCAGGGCTCAGGGGGGGTATGGGGGCGTGGCTAAGTGGGCGTGGCGAAAATGTGTCGGGGCCCCCCGGGGGATCTCCCGATCTCCCGCCGGGCCAGTCCGCCCCTGCTTCTACATAAGGATCAAGTGTGCCTTCTATGCTTGCGCAGGCTCTGTGATATGCATTCAGTCCCGTCATTGACGCATGTTCTGTAGATTGTAAATGTTGCTAACGCCTAGCACATTGCGTGATGGGACTATTTTTCAATTATCTACAAATACGCTGATATTTATTGGCATATTTATCTACTTAAATTGTTTTTACTGCATCACAGCACAAGCGTTTATTGGATCTAGCTAAACAACTACTCATCGCATGCGCCATAAGCTTATGCTTCCTGGCAGGCTTCACCACAAATGCAACATCTGACTGGTTGGCGCCAAAAATCAGATTTTTCTGTTTTTCTTCTTCATTATCATGGTATTTAAGAAGGTAAGGCTACAACCCACTTTACTCCCCTGACAAAGCTGTCTTAGTACGGTGTAACACATGGGGGTTGTTGATCCCAGCCCAGATTGCAGCTATTGATTTTTATTTATGTGAGATGCTTTCTCATGTTTTAGTGCTCACTACATTCAACATCAGGTTGCTTAAAGAAATGTCGAATTATTTTTTCTGACATTCTCTAGGGTACATCTGTACTGCTTGGCTAGTGGCTATATAGAATCTTAATCATTTTCTTCAATATTGGGGTCCTAGCAACTATCTGCTACTTTCCCATATAGTCTAGTTAATCAGAATTTGTCTTATATCATAATTATTATTACCTGTCTCTTTATATGATCTGTATCATAATTGATTGCACTTTATTATCTCACATTTTTGTTTTGGCCATTTCTTTACATGACCTTCCACATGTACTACTTAAAGGGGTTGTCCAGTCCAAAATGATAATTCTGCAGTCACTCTTTGTGACTGCAGACTTATCAATCCCCTCAGCACTCGCACTGTGTGCTACGAGGATTCACGGTTACTAAACCGGGAACGGAGAGCAGTTATGTGGTGTGCATGTTACCGACCATAGCCCCCGACTAGTGGGCGTGGCCTCGCTTATTACAAGTGTATGGAACAAGGTTGGGCCCATGAGATGGCCACGCCCACTAGTCAGACACTCCCACTCTATACACTTATATTGAGCTAGCCACCCCCTTAGTCTTATTTTGGCCAACAACATGCAAATTGCATAATTGTGGTCTGTTCCCGGTTTAGAAACCACTGAATCCTTGCAGCACATAGTGCAGGTGCTGCGAGGGAGTCACAGAGTGACTGCAGAATTATCAGTTTAGAACAGTCAACCCCTTTGACGCTATGAGCCCACTGTAGGTTTTTGCTGTGTTTTTGCAACAAAACTGCAGCACCCACAGCTTTAACATTTAAGTCAAAGTGATTTTCCAAAAGCTGTTCCCACATGTGCATTTGTGGGTGCTGCGTTCTTGTTGCATAAATATCCTGTGTTTTTTTTAAGTCCTTGTCAATGAACATGCCCATTTTTGGGCTGTATTTTACCCATAATCGCCATTCCCATGGTCTATTTGTGGTGCTTTTTTACAACAATTTTCAAAATAAAAAAGCTCCAACACTCTTCCTGCCCGGCGAGGCCACGGTGATCCCTGTTGATTCTTCCTCTGTGCATCAGTAGATGCTTTGTTTTTCAAGCTTCTAGGACCTGCGCAATGTGACTCAGCTTGTCACATGGTGCGCAGGATCTGGAATAAACACGGGATCTGCCAGTGTACGGAGGAAGAATCACCTGGGATCACCATGGGCTTACTGGTGTCTGTGCGTCTGTCTGTCTTTGTGCGTCCCTTTATTTGTGCTGCATTTTTGTGCTACAGCACAAACGCAGCATAAGCACAATAGGTTTGTGCTTCTTTTGTTTATAGACAGCTGCGAATGTGTAGCTGACAAACACCGCACAAACACATAAGCACAGTGGGCACATAGCCTGCCTCTCTAAAAAGATGTATTATTTCTTGCCTTTTTCCTTAAGGAGGTGATTTATATTGGGAACTCAGGATGCAGTGATATTTTTATTATTTTTTTTTATTTTTTCATAACTGCTTTTCAAGAGCTATCATAATTTTAGCCCTTTGTAGCTATGTGACGGCTTCTTTTTGGGGTATCTACATACTTGACTTTTTGTGACATCCTTAAAGGGATCCTGTCACCCCCAAAACACCTCCTAAGCTATTAAAAGATGTCCCTACAGCATATTCACACTTATCCTACACTCCTTTTAGCTCCTAAATGCATATATTGAAACTGAATATAAACGTTATTAAACTACCTCATTAGTGATGTTAATGAGTGACTATTGTATGCATAGTCACCCAGGCAGGCTCTCCCTCTTCCTAATCTCACGCCTCAATAGGCGTGATCTTCAACTCACAATCAAATGCGCGCCTCCCCGCTCTCCTATGACGGCCGGGACTGCAGTGTGCGCCGTATGACGCAAATCGCGTCATTTCCGGCTTCGGGTGACGTGGTACACCCGCGCCGCTCTGTTATGCCTCCAGCACAGCAACTTTTCTAGGAATTTCACTGGCAACTTACTGGTTGCAGTGAAATCATGGACACATTGTTCCATTTGTACACAGACAACAAGATAGAACAATGTATCCATGATTTCACTGCAACCAGTAAGTTGCCAGTGAAATTCCTAGAAAAGTTGCCGCGTGTAAGGGTACCCTAAGGGGAATGCTGAATAACAAAGCAATTCCACATTAAAATGTACAACTAAAACAAATTTTGAGTTTTATATTATTGTTTATATTATATTTTAAAATACTTGTGTACAATAAAATATTTTTGATTGCCCTTTTGATTGATTTCAATCACTTTTTATGCTTACCTGTCTTTTGTCTGTCCATGAGGAAAAACAATATGACAGGTCATCTTATGACTTATATGACTGTTATGGGTTCTGTAAAATGAAAATGTCATGCGCGCTTTCATGTCAGTCTCTGCATCAGCTGTGACATAAGGTGGGTGAGCTTAGCTAATGAAATGTGCCAGACAACCAGTCTCCAAGTACATCAGTGACACTAAAGCTCTCCTGCTTGTGTTGGAACAAATGTGGATGTGAATTGCACTGAAATCGGTACATCAGTGCAGCTTTTATAATTAACCCCTAAAGGACTGAGCCACTTTGTACAGTACATTAATAACCAAGCTTCATGTTTTTAAATCTTCAGATCTGACCAGTGTCACTTTATGAGATAACAACTCTGGAACGCTTCAACATATCCCAAAGCTTCTGAGACTTCTTTTCATGACATGTTGTACTTTATGGTATCAATACTATTTGCATTTATTTGTGAAAACATCGAAAATGTTGCAGAAACTTTGAACATTTCACAACTCTCAAACTTTTACATGACAATTCAAAAGAGGATTATTGGATCTATCTCTGTTTCATATCCACTGTCACATCCATACTTTTGTTGTAACCAAATAAACACATGACTGCTATGATTTGGGTAAAATGGCCACAGCAGCCTTTTATTAGATATTTACAAAAAACCTTGAACTGGTGAAGCCCACCACCACATAAACAATGTAAATATTAAAGAGGCTATGAACAGTTAATAGATCCAGTCCAGAGACAAACCCAGACCAATTTACAAGTTTCCCTGGCCGCACCACACATGCTCATGGAGAGGGGTATTAACAGCACACGGTCATACCCCTCACCGAGTGGGACCTACGCCCACTAATTACATTGCTGTACCAGGAGACATTATTTCCTACTAGTGAAGTTGACTAGCCCAGGGGCTCTATGGGGACTCGGGTGTCTGGGCCCTGCGGTGGTTGGGATGTCACTGAGGCCTGCCCAGACCCGTGGCCTTAGTGGTCAACTGGTAAAGGAGTTGGGGAATGGTAATAAAGAGAATAAAAGTTTGTCGGGACGCCACCTGTGGCTTCTGGTGATTGCACCAGCGCTTCCTTGGGCCTCCAGGGATGATGTACGGGCAGCTAGGTGTTGAAGCTCCCCCCAGCGGAGCTAAATGGTTAGGGATGAAATCAGGGAACTGGCTTTGCTGGCAGGCAGCTGGAATAGTCCCTATAGATGGTAGGGTCAGGGATAGAGGAATAGACACACACACCGGAGATTGTTTCTTTACCTTTTACTGATGGAATTGCAGGTAAAAGTCCAGTATACTGCCGGGTGCTCAGGTAGCACTTTTGGATCTCCACAGTGAGTGGGTATAAGGCCTCCTCGTCTCTTTTCCCTTGTGTGAAGCCCCTGCCCTCTATGGAACTTGGCTGGCCTCCTCTGCTCTTCTCTCACCTGTGCTGTGTTGGGTTACCCTCATTGGACTGCCGCTACAGACTCTCTTGCGGTGCCTGGATCTCTAATTGGTGGCTGCACAGATGCCCGGGAGACTGAAGTCTCTACGGAAAACCATTATACTCTGCTGGGCTGGGTGCTCTCCTGCAGACTCGGACTCCAGTGTCCGGGGTGCTTTCTGGGGTGAACCCAGACGGCTCCTCGGACCCAGGTTGCTTCTTCTCCGTTGTTCCTACATCTCACCTTCGACCCCACTCTTGGGTCCCTGCAATAGCTAGACTGATGGCTGTTCAGTTGTCTCTGGCTCGGGCCTAGCGCGACTGCAACCACCAGGACGTCTTCACAGCTCTACTAGCTACTGCACACTCTGTCTAACTCCGCCCCCAGCACCAGTATTTATAGGGGATCTTGCCTAAGGGCAGCAAGTTGAGCTCCCCTACTGGGTTGGGGTAGAAAGTGTTGTTTGAACTTGTGTACCCACTGTGGAAACTCATCCATGCTGTAGGTGAGTCTGTGGTTACCTGTGTGAGCAGGGCGCCACATTCCCCCCTAGTTAAGGTCAGTACTCCTGGACTGAGAAACATTTTTGATTAACAATGAATAACATTTTTCAACAACAACAATAACTGCTAGTAACATATGTACAAAGCCTCAAAATCAAAAATTTACAAAAAACAATGAAAAATGGTAAAACAGGTGCAGTCCACACGGCGCTAGTAAATCCGCCGCAGGCTGAAAAGTAAGTTTTTGTCACAACCAGTCCTGTGACTATGGTCCTTTTAAATTGAGAAAAACAGGGAAAATGTCTTGGAAGAGTCTTTACAGTATAGTCTCTGTAAGCTCCGGGTAAGAAGGGGTTCAAAGTCTTTCAAAAAGTTCAACCGAGCTCAATAAAGTCTTTACAGGTAAAGTCTCTGTAGACTTAAAAGTTCAAAATACACAACAACACTTACTATGGGTGCCTCAGCGTAGGAGTCCTAGGTACTGCAGGGGCCTCTACCGGTCATAAGCGCTGTAGGCCTCCTGGCCCAGGGGTCACCTATTGGCCAATAGTTTGCTCTCCCTAGACAGATCCTTATGCCAACTCCACTCACCCCTCCTTATGATGTTGTGTACCTGGTGTGACCTGTTTTGGCCTATTCTTCACCCTTCTGTACACTACTATTTACATTTATGTACATAACTGGTTTCTGTTTACATGTTGTACCTACTGCACCCAATCTCCATACCTGGACGGAGGTTGACCTTGTGTGCTGCGAATAGATCTACGCACTTCTGGTGTGGATGTCTCGGTAATGTACTGAATGTAGGTAAGTCAGTTAAGTGTCTGCATGGCCTTAGGGCCCCTTTACATGCCTCCACTGAAAGGTAGCAACTGCCTGGCATTGGGGATAGTTATACCTGTTGCTATGAAATTGCTACGAAATGGCGGCGTGTAATTAGGGAAGTTCCTTCCTGTGTCCTGTAGTGGACTCAGATACCTGTTGCTGAGCCGTGCTCAAAAACCGAAGGCAACACAAAGGCACAATTGCCATGGTAGTGGCGTCTAAATGGGGCACAGACATGGATGTTGCTTTGCCTAGTGATTTCACAGGGGCATGCCACAGCGTCATGGATTCCACGCCCCATCAGCGATCATTGGTGGGGGCTACTGTGTTACCATTGGCTGTCCCTGCACAGGGCGCCATATTTAAAGAGCTGACCATTCACACTACACATTTGCAATGGTGTCATGTATTAGCCAGCCTTCCTGCGCAGGCTGGCCAATCATGATTCTAATGCGTTGTCCAATCAGCGTACGAGCGTCACGGAATACACAACTCTGTCACGCCTATGTACTTGCAGCGCAAAATATGTACGCCCATATCCATATTCCTTTGTGGTAGCGGCGTGTAAACCAGGGAAGGTAGTCAACAGGAAGTAAGCCGCAGGAGCTGTCGGCACTTCCGGGGAATGCAGATACCTTCTGTGGACATCGCAATGGCGGTGTCTATTTGCGGCATTAGCGATCGTATCCACCGTTAAAAACGTGCGCGTGCACGTGCGGTGGATACCTGTTGCTAGCAACAGTGGAGGCGTGTAAAGGTACCTTTAGTCTCACCAAAAGATTAGCAGGTGCACTGGTTGTAGGATCCTCTGGTTCTCTGACAACAGGTGTTTTTTCCTGAATTTCTGAAGTGGAGTCTTGAACTCTTGGTTCTTCACGGGGTTGATAGAATTGGATTACTGAGACTATCACTGCTCCTTCATGTTGAGGCTAATCTTCAGGGAAGTCTCCGAGTACTTTAGAAATTACTTTTTCTTCTGGTTCTATGCATTGAGTGAGAGGTTCATAGGACTCTTCAGCTTCCTTTTTCAGCTTCCTTTTCTCGGAGTTCATGGATTTTCAATACTTCAGGGCAATTCTTTAAGTGGTCTCTTGATACTGTTTGGATTGATTTTCCTCCATCTTTACTGATCAAGCAGACTTTGAAGTTGTCAAAGTCGGAGTGCAACACAGTATATGGTTCTTGTTCCCACTGGTCATCAAGTTTGTGTTTTCTTCTTTTTCTTTTAAGTACAATAATTCCGGGAAATTTGGGTTCTGCTGGTGCACTTTTGTTTAAGTCTCTCTCTTGTTTTTGTCGAACTATTTAGAGATTATCTTCAACACAGGCTTGGACTAATTTGTACTGTTCCAGATAATTGATATTCCAGTCAGAATTACGGGTATCTTCTTTTGGTTCGATGACTCCCATTTCCAAGTCTACTGGTATTTTTCCAGAGCGTGCTCTCATGAGGTAAGCCGGTGTAAAGTTAGTTGAACTCATAGAAATGTGGTTGTACATGTCCACCAGATCAGGCAGTTTTTCTGGCCATTGGTTTTTCTAGAGGCAGTATCTTCAGCATGTCGATGACAATGTTATTAATCTTTTTGCATAAACCATTTGATTGTGGATGGTATGGCGTGATCCGTATCTTCTTACATAAACATGACAGAATTCTTGAAAGATTTCAGCTTCGAATGCAGAACTTCTATCAACCACAACTTGTTCTGGATAACCCAATGGTCTACAAAAGACGGTTTGAAAGGTCTTTGCAGCTGTTGCAGCGGTAAGGTCTTTTACTGGAGCTACCATCAGGAATATTGAATAATGGTCTACCATGGTTAGGGCATAGGTATAACCTGTTCTGCTTGGAGTTAGCTTCACATGGTCCAAAGCTACTATCTGGAGTGGTTGTTTTGTTACAATTGATTGAAGTGGTGTCCTTTGACTTTCTTGGTCTTTTCTTATTAGGTTACATGGTCCACAGTCTTTACACCATCTTTCTATGGATCGTCTGATGCCAACCCAATAGAATCTGTCTTTGAGCATCATCTCCAACTTTTTCCACCCGAAGTGTCCTATTTGATTGTGATAAGCAGTTAGCACCATCTGGACGTCCTTTCGGAGTACCACGATCTGCCAGACCATTTCATGGGTTCTGGGATTGATGTATCTTCTGCAGAGTTTATCCTGGTAGATGAATACTCCTTTCATTCCACAGATGTTTCGCTTCTGGTGGAGCATTTCAAGGTAGTTTGGAGGACTATTGAGTTATCAGTCCTTTGACCAAGTTGATAGCTGGGTCGCTGTCTTGGGATTCCTTCCATCCAAAATGCGGCAATGGGTTCACTGTTCTCTCAGGGTTTCTGTGCAGGTTTGTGGTCACTGTGATGTTCTGAGTTGATGGAAGGTGGGTAGTTCTACCTCTTCAAGCTTATCCTCATCTTCTCCCATGTCCACTAAGTGAGGCATCCTAGACAAGGCATCAGCGTTGGCATTGTTATGGCCAGCCTGGTACTTGATGGTAAACTGGTAATTAGACAATCTGGCCATCCAGTGTTGTTCCATGGCACCTAGTTTTGCAGTTTCAAAGTGTGTTAAGGGATTGTTATCCGTAAAGGCTGTGAACTTGCTAGATGCCAAGTAGTGTTTGAATCTTTCAGTGACAGCCCAGACCAAGGCCAGGAATTCCAGCTTAAATGAGCTGTAGTTTTCAGGGTTCCTATCTGTAGGGTGAAGCTTTCTACTAGAATAGGCAATCACTCTTTCTCTGCCCTCTTGCTTTTGAGAGAGTACTGCTCCTAACCCTACAATGATGCCATATGTGTACAGTAGGAATGGTAGGTTGAAGTAAGGGTAAGCCAGGATCTCTTCACCCATGACGGCCTCTTTCATCTGTGGAAGAACTCTTCTTATGCCTTGCCCCATTTGAACGGAGGTTCCCTGGACTTGCCTTTCTTGGGTTGGCCTACTAGGAGGTTTTGTAAGGGAGAAGCCTTCTTCGTGTACTCCTTGATGAACCTCCTGTAGTATCTCACCAATCCCAGAAACTGACATACTTCCTTCAGGGTCTTTGGTTCTGGCCATTCTCAGACAACGGTTACCTTGTCTGGGTCCGGTGCCACTCCCTTTGAGCTGACTATGTGTCCCAGGTACTGGACTCTTGGTTTTAATAGGTGGCATTTGGATGGTTTTAGCTTCATCCCATTCTTGTATAATGCATCAAATACCTCTGCTAGATGGGTTAGGTGTTCTTCATAGGTTTTTGAATACACTATGACATCATCTAGATAAAGCAGCACAGTCTCAAAGCTCTTATGCCCTAGGCAACACTCCATTAGCCTTTAAAACGTTCCGGGTGCATTGCATAGTCCGAATGGCATGCTGTTAAATTCACATAGACCCATAGGCGTTGTAAATGCCGTCTTCTCACGGTCTTCCTCTGCAACGGAGACCTGCCAATACCCACTAGTGAGATCTAGGGTTGAAAATTAATTAGCAGACTTCAATGCAGCTAGTGATTCTTCTATGTATGGTAACGGGTAAGCATCTTTATGTGTTATGCAATTTATCTGCCTGTAATCTACACACATTCTCATGCTGCCATCCTTCTTTCTGACTAGGACCAGTGGAGCTGCCCAGGGACTACAGCTATTTCTTATGACCCCTGCATCCCTCGTGTCCTGCAACATGTCTTTGGCTTTTTGATAGTGTGCAGGTGGACTAGGCCTGTATCGCTCTTTGATTGGTGGATGTGTACCTGTGGGGATGTGATGGTGTACCCCTTTGAGCCCACCAAAGTCAAGTGGATGCTTACTGAATACTTATCCATACTCCTGGACTACCCGATAGACACCATTCTTTTTATGTGTAGGAGTGGAATCAGTTGCAACATGAAGCTGCTGACACCAGTCCTTTAGCTGTCCCTTGTAGTTATTATCCTCTACCTCGTTGGATGGAGGTAAAGGTCCCACTGCTTGAATCTCATTGTTATGCACAGTGTACAGCTTAGCAACGGTGGAATACCTGGGTAGTTTGACCTCTTCACTCCCACAATTCAAAATGTGGACTGGCACTCGCCCTTTGTGTACATCAACTACCCCTCTGACTGTCAAGAGTGTAGGGCTGTGTTATGAACTGATGGGCTCCACTACCTCCTGTTAGTCCTGTCCTCTTAGGCTGCTCAGCACCAGATCATCATTTCACTCATTGGGGTATCACAATAGGAAACAGATCGGTTACTCGTGCACTAGCAATTTCACCACTGGTCAGATTTACCTGTTGTTGGGCCAGGAGGGTTCTTATCTCTCTCTGAAGAACCTTCTTCTGCCCGGGTTTGACAGTGTCCGCAATCTGTTGGAGTAAGAACAACACTTCACCCAGACAATTGCTGACATCATTTGTACCTCACGCCAACATTATTACTTCCCCAGGTAAATACCTCCTGCACTGCACCACAATCACCTACCATATTTCACCACCATACAGGGAAGTGATCAACAACTTCCCCTACCATTAATATCACCAAATCCAGTACTAAGCAGACTTCACCCAACATCACTATTTCCCCACTTTACAAATACTTTGTGGCAACCATGACAAACTCACCTACAACATTTCAACCATCACACAGGAAGGTAACCACTAGTGATGAGTGAGCACTAAAATGCTCGGGTGCTCGATGCTCGGGTCGAGCGTCTCGAGATGCTCAGGTGCTCGACCAAGCACCGAGCCCAATGTAACTCAAGTAGTGACAGGGTCCGTCCACAGACTTCCGGCTATAAAATGAGTGTTTCTGGGAAAGGGCAGGAGGGGGGGCTTTTTCAAATCATCGCAGCATACAACACCTTGCTGTGCCCCCCAGAGGGACCCTAACAATCAATATGCTCTCTGTGAGGTGCCAGCTCACTGTATGCACTGAAGGGAGCTGTGTATTTGTGTCAGAGCGATAATTATTAGTGAAGAGTCCGAGCATCTCGGCCGTACTCGGTGCTCGCCGAGCATC
Organism: Allobates femoralis; assembly: GCA_033576535.1. Lineage (NCBI taxonomy): Eukaryota > Metazoa > Chordata > Amphibia > Anura > Aromobatidae > Allobates > Allobates femoralis. Next base: position 366,037,332 of record JARQOC010000003.1, read on the forward strand.
CCGAGTACCGGGATACTCGTGCGAGTAACAAGTAGCGCAGAGCATGCTCGCTCATCACTAGTAACCACACCTGAACCATTCCATATCTCCAAACCATTACCAGGAAGGCCTGCACCAACATCATGCCCCTCCCCGCACACCAACGCCTTCATTGGCTGAACACCCCAACATCATGCAAGAATCCCAGCAACATCTGTTTTCGTATTATTCATGATTCATGGAATATAAATGTCCGCGAAGACCAAACTAAGCAGATTCCTTTATAAAATAACTAGCAGGTCTTGAGTACACCCACTGCTCCTTCATGACCCACACACCTAATGGTGAAACCTACAAACAACCATACTGCACCCGAATGCAGATTAACTTAAAAAACAAATGAATACTACAAAGATTTTTCAACCTTAAACCTATGCACAGATGTGCCTGGATATCCCATAAAACTCTTCCCTCACAGCTGAATAGGGAATACAAGTCTAACAGCTGCATACCAAAACAGCCACCACCTTTCAACATTTCTTTTAGACTTTTCCTATGTCGACCCTATAATGCAAATTAGACACCACGGAGTGGTTGAGGAGAGGTAGGTTGTGACTCAAAACATGTTAGGTGTGGACACTCCCCCTATGACCACTTTTCAATTTGAGAAGCGCGACCTTCCAATAATCAATCCAGACCAGCCAACTCCACCTGACCACTCAATTAAAAATTGTTACAAACCAAATACCTTGCGCATCTTGCTCCCAACTCGCAACTGGGCCCTATTCCCCGACACCCTTTGCCATACTTCCAAATGAGAAATCCTGCAGCACCACAACAGGCTGCAAACTGCTAACCACCCATTTCACTCCAACTAAACACCCAACTGTGACTTACACATACTACCAGATTCACCTTGGTGACTTCCACCTGAACCAAACCTTATAACGGACAATCACTTATGAGATGGGGCCTTTAACCAACGCTTAAACAGGACACCATTCCCATGGATTACCTTGCCAGGAACTCTACTTGCCACACCACAATTAAACCAATTTCTGCCACCACTGCGTGTCCTTCATGTGTTAAGGTGGGTTTACACGTTTCAATATCGTTGCGATATCGCAATGCAATGGCGCGGGAGCGCGCATTTCGTGCTCGTTTCTCCCGCATTGCATCGGAGGTTTAGACATTGCGATTTCTGAATCCAACGTCCGTGCGATGTCTACGCCCCCCAACCCAGGAACGACCATTTAACATGGGAGTGAATGGGTGACGTAGAACTTCACATCGGAATTGGGCTGTCACACAGCACGATCCGGCTCCAATCTCCATTCAATATCGGAGCATTGAATAGCACGCTCATTCAATCCCCGATATCGCATTGACATCGTTCCTGCATCGTATTGGACGTTCACACCATACAACGCAGGAACGATATCGGCTCCAACGATCGAACCACGTGACTTTTCATTGAAGTTGGACTCCGATATCGCAACGTGTAAACCCGCTATTACTCACAACCTGTTGTAGTGCCAATAGGTTAGTGTCTATCTAGAAGCCATTTGGTAGTTTATCCCTTTAATAGTTTATATTATATTGGCTTCAATTGACTCTTTAAGCTCTCTTCAATTATGTTGATGGAAGCCATATTGGTAGCTTATCTCTTCAAGTCTTTAAGCATATTAGCTTCAATTAACCCTTTAGGCTTGCTTTTCTCTTCAATTAACCCTTTTAAGACATTAGATATTGAATAATAACAATTTAATGTATACTCTTTGTATCTTCTGTAATTTTCCTTGTATAGCTCTCGTGAGAAACGTATCAACTAGCTGGCACCTGGAAATGGCATAAGTTAGTAGGAACACTGTAATTTTCTCGGACCTCTGTGCCGCAGGTAGCCGCGGCTGAGCTCCGGTCAGCGGCTCTCCAGCCAGGAGATGACTGGCTGACGCTGGTCATCTCCTGTCTGGCTCGCGTGTGCTGCGGCCACCATCGGCCAGACCCGTGTATCGCAGCAAATATCGCCGGTCTGCAAATTGGCGGAAAATTCGAACTCTGAATTCGCGTACCAATTTGCATAGCCTGCGCTCATTGGTGGCCGCCTCCGGCGGGCACCAATGGGCGGTCTCTGTCTGGCGCGCGATTTCTGTGACTGACAGACGCCTTAGACAATTATATCGTAGATGGAGGCCTATTTGAGGGCATTATACTGTATGCAAGCATTTGAAGGTTGTATGTGGTCCATCATACTGTATGGAGGGCTGTGTGTGGGCCATTATACTATTTGGAGTTAAAGTAGGGGCCAATATACTGTATGTAGGCCCATTATACTGCATGGAAGGTTGTGTGGAGTCACATTTGGGGATTATACTGTGCTGGCGTTGAGGGGGCTACACATGGGTTATCAGGTCAGATCTGAGGACCTAGGCCTGAGTGTGTCTCTAAAGTGTGGCTTTCAAGTGTGTAGCAGAAATATACCAGAAATTGTCAAGGAATTGGCCAGAAGGTAAGAGGTACCACTGTTTAATAAGGTTCCCTGAAAAATGCCCACAGGAAAATTGCCCACAGGAAAATTACCCACAGGAAAAATGCCCACAGGAAAATTGCCACACGGAAAATTGCCCACACGGAAAAATGCCCACACGGAAAATTGCCCACACGGAAAATTGCCCACACGGAAAATTGCCCACACGGAAAATTGTCCACACGGAAAATTGCCCACACGGAAAATTGCCCACACGGAAAATTGCCCACACGGAAAATTGCCCACATGGAAAATTGCCCACAAGGAAAATTGCCCACCGGAAAATTGCCCACACGAAAATTGCCCACACGGAAAATTGCCCACACGGAAAATTGCCCACACGGAAAATTGCCCACAGGAAAATTGCCCACATGGAAAATTGCCCACACAGAAAACTGCCATTTGCAGCATCACAAAGTTTCAGATCTCTGAGGTGCAAGATGAGGATTCCCATGATCTGTGATCATCTTGTGAATTACAGTTGACCTAGTGCAGAAATGCTGAAGATCTGTGGTTTGTAGCAGTCGGTCATTATCTGCAATAGATAGATCCAGTCTGCTCTCATCTCTCAGTGATTCTGCCTTACTCCTCCCTCCCACCAGCCCAAAACAGCAGAACCGAACCAGTAGCAGATTCAGAGAAGCCATCACTGCTATCTGTACTCACAGGAGTATCACTGGATTATCTGTGGAGTTACATGGGACTGCAGGTCTAATACATTATCATCCTAGTGGGCAATTTCCGCTGACATTCTTCTTTGCTGCACAGCATCTCACCTATAATTCTATACCATTCTTCTGCCTGCAGAACATCTCACCTATAGGGTACAGGCACACTAAAGGCCCCGTTACACATAGTGATGTTTCAACGATCCCACCAGCAATCCGACCTGACCGGGATCGCTGGAACATGGCTATGTGATCGCTGGTCTGCAGTCACACTGGGTGATCCACATACCGATGCTGCGTCCCCTGACGCTCACTGGGATCGCTCAACGTCTCGGGCGCAGAATGGGATCGCTGGTCGTTGCCCCTGTCACACATGCCGATGGATGTTGGACAGCGAGAGACCAACGATGGGAAAATGGTCCCGGCCAATCCGCAGCGACTAGCAATCAGTGAGCTCATCGTTGATTGCTGCGGCATGTCACTCGCAGCGACTTCGCTAGTGAGGTTGCTGCAACGTCACAAAACCTGTGGCATTGCAGAGATATCGTTAGCAATATCGCTGTGTGTAACGCCGCCTTAAGGTATGCATTATCAGAGGGATTTTGATGATTGACAGTCGCGTGAGTGCTTTCCGTATGGTCATGCGACTGTGGTACGAGTGTGATGCAATTATGCATTTTTTTATCAGCTACCATCAGTGTGACATCCATGTGACCTATACCTCTATACTATCCCCCTGCCCTGCAGAGCATCTCACCTACACCTATACTGTTCCCTGTTCTGCAGAGCATCTCTCCTACACCTCTATACTATCCCCCTGCCCTGCAGAGCATCTCACCTATAATTCTTTATTATCCTACCCTGCAGAGCATGTCACCTATACCTATACTGTTCCCTTTTCTGCAGAGCATCTCACCTACTTCTCTATACTATCCCCCAGTTCTGCAGAGCATCTCACCTACACCTCTATACCATCCCCCATCTTGCAGAGCATCTCATCTACACCTCTATACTATCCCACAGTTCTGCAGAGCATCTCACCTACACCTCTATACCATCCCCATCTTGCAGAGCATCTCACCTACACATCTATACCATCCCCATCTTGCAGAGCATCTCACCTACACCTCTATACCATCCCCATCTTGCAGAGCATCTCACCTACACATCTATACCATCCCTATCTTGCAGAGCATCTCACCTACACCTCTATACCATCCCATGTCTTGCAGAGCATCTCACCTACACCTCTATACCATCCCCATCTTGCAGAGCATCTCACCTACACCTTATACCATCCACAGTCCTGCAAAGCATCTCACTTACACCTCTATACCATTCTTCGTCTTGCAGAGCATATAACCTAAAATTCTAATATTATTCTCCAGTCCTGTTTTCCTGTTGGCATTCATGTCTGTGGGCATTTTTCACATATCAGGTGAACATCCTCACTTTGCACCTCATCAAATAAACAAGATTCTAATACTTTTGTGCATCCCTGCAATTAGCAATTTTCTGTGTGGGGCAGGCAATTTTCCTGTGGGCAATTTTCCTGTGTGTGGCAAAATTTCTTGGCTGTGGGCAATTTTCCATGTGGGCAATTTTCCATGTGGGTGGCAATTTTCCGTGTGTGTGCAATTTTCCGTGTGTGCAATTTTCCGTGTGGGCAATTTTCCTTGTGCATTTCGTGGGCAATTTTCCGTGTGGGCAATTTTCCATGTGGGCAATTTTCATGTGGGCAATTTTCCATGTGGGTCATTGATTTTCCATGTGGGCATTTTTCTGTGGGCAATTTTCATGTGGGCAATTTTCATGTGGGCAATTTTCCTGTGGGCATTTTTCCTGTGGGCATTTTTCTGGTCACCGTTTAATAAATGTACTTGCCTTTCTTTTCTCACCCTTACTCTATCACCATGCTTCTTTATGCCCTTAGATTCTAAGAAGAGGAAAGAGCCAGGCTCCATGTCCGCGCAGACCAATAAACATCAAGCTGGTATTGTGTATGTCTTTATTTCCAATGCGTTTCACAGCAGGACCTGCTGCTTCATCAGGGCAAACATGATATTTTTTTTCTTTTTTTCTTTATGCCTTACAACTTTTACTCCACTAATCCTCATTCTTCTTCACTATCCCCAAGCCCCAGCATCCCCTAAACAAATAACGATCTCCCATATTTCCTGCCCTGGCAACAGACAGAGGAGTTGGCTTCCTACTTTCTACCAAATGCACCTGCAGCCCAATACAACCACTGGACTCACTTATCCTTCCTTTTTTAGAACTTACTCTGTCCGTATGTACTCTCCCTCTAATCTCCATATGGCCATCATATACTGACCTCCAGGCCTGGCCACTGCCTTTATTGACCAGTTGTCCAACTGGCTCTCTCTGCTGACATTTTCACCACCATCATCATGAGTGACTTCAACATCCCCACTAACACCCACCAGCCAGCAGCCTTGACCCTCCAGTCACTTACCTCATCCTTTGGACTTACTCAGTGGTTCTCCACACTCACACAGATGGACATAAATTAGACTGTCACGTCGCCGTTGGACTCGGTGCCTGGTGTTCCTGCCCTGGCCTCTGGAAAGCGCCGGCTTCCTTTGGCTGGTGGTGCCGGTGATAGGAGGGCCATGTCCTCATATGGAATTGCTCCTTTGAAACCTGACTCTGTTGCTGGGCTTGCCATGTTTTTCCTGTGGGTGGTGATGATTACAGAAGGGAGGTTCCTGTAGAGACGTCAGGTAGGCGCAGACTTCGTTCAGAAGTGGGGTGGTTGGTACCAGTCATGCATCACCATCTTGCCTGGTTCTAGGAGCGGTCCGGATGAGGTCATCAGGCTATGAGTTTCCAGCCTATGAGAGGAAACCGCGCCCTTCAAATACCTTGGATCCTGCCCTGGTTTCCTCAGTGATCAAGTGTGTATTTTGCTATTTTGACTCTGAGCTTTGCCTGGATTTTTGACCCGTTTACAGACTGCCAATTTTGTACCCTTGCTGCCCTCCCGGTTTTGACTCCGACCTTTGCCTGGATTTTTGACTCTTCTACAGCCTGCCGATTTTGTGCCTTGCTGCACTCCCGGTTTTGACTCAGTCTCCTGACTACGCTTTCGAATCCTGATTTAATACTCCCTTCCTGGTGACCTGCCTGCTCCGGTCCGCTGTTCATCATAGGCAGTTACCTCCTCGGATCCACTGTAATTACAGATCCCTGTATAGGGGTCTCGGGGTTTCTTGGAGTGCTGCCTTACCAGCAGCTCAGCCTCACAGCAGATGGTCGTCACATAGACCTTATTTTCGCCTGACTTTGTTTCCTATCTAATCTCAGAACCTCCCCTTTTCCACATCTGACCACCATCTACTCTCTTTCTCATCCTTGTCCTCCTCACCTGCCACTCATGTCCAGCACTAACACACCCTCGCAGAAACTTCGTACATCTAGACATTCATACATTCTCTGACTATTCTACATCTGTCCTCCATATCTTTTCTCCACGACACGGACAGTGCCACCGCTTTCTACAATGTCATCCTCATATTGTGGCGCCCTGCTCACGCAGGTAGCCACAGCCTTCCCTACTGCACAGCTGGGTTTCCACAGCAGGTACCTACTACATGCAACACCTTCCACCCTGGCACAGTAGGGGGAGCTAGACTCACTGACTTTAGGTGAGATCCCCTATAAATACTGCCGCTGGGGGAGAAGTTAGTCAGAGTGTGCAGACGCTAGGAGAGCTGCGAAGATGTCCTGGTGCTCAGTGCCTCGGTTAGGCCCAAACCAGTGACTCGGAGTGGCTCTTCTAGGTTCAGCTAAGCCTAGGAGTGGGGATAGAAGGTAAGGAGCCTAGCCAAGGGAGCAGAGAAACTAGTGGAAGTTTGCCCAAGACTTACCGGACCCCGGGGATCCGCACTGCAGGATCACTCAGACTGCAGAGAACCCCAGACACTGTGGAGACTTTAGTCACCCGGTCCCCCTGCGTACCCAGCAAAAGGGAGCCAGACACCGTAGTGTGGAATTGCACCGCAGTGATCAGAGAGGGTAACCCATGGACCACGCAGGAGGAGAGAGAGAAGACTAGAGAAAGTGAGGAGGCCAGTCGTGTTGCATACTGACAGGGCTTTAGCGACAGCAGGAAACCTGAGGAGGCCTTATACCCACTTGCTGTGGAGATTCACTGTGCACCTGGTCACCCGACAGTGCTCTGGACATCTTTACCTGTGAATACCACCAGTAAATATGTAAAAGAGACTTACTTCAGCGTGTGTACGTCATTTCTCTCCGTCCCCAGCCTCCATATAGACTGCCCCACCGCTTCTTCCCTGGCCTCAAGTCCCACTCCAAGCTGCTCTACGTTGCCCCGGAGGCCCAGCTCCACCTGTAGGGAGCTTTGCCATTCTTGCCGCAATACCATCGCCCTCCGGAGGACTGTGGTGGCGCTGGTGATCCCTCACCAGGTACTACAGGTGGCGTCACGAGATAACAAACTCTTATCCCCCGTACATAACCCCTCTTTGAAGTGTCACCCAGGCCACGGGCTCAGGCACCGCCACCCGTGCCATCATCGTGAACCCCTCTGAGCCTGATACCCGAGTACCCCGGGCCTGGGGCTCGACAATATCAGCTATTGATATGTACTCCCCTCTTGTGCATGGCAAAGTACGGCAAACTAATAGACAACCCTGGCAAGATAAACTCACCAAAAAGCTTAGATAAGCATCCAGCGTTGCGGAGCAGCGTTGGAAGAAATAATACTTGCAAGACGACTTCAAACAAGCAACTCTTGTGCGCGAATCATCCCTCACCTTTGCTAAGCAGACCTACTTCACAACCCTCATATCTTTCTTTCCACAACTAGTGATGAGCGAATTTGTCTCGAACATATTCTACAATTTCAAACAATAAAACCCAAAAAAGCAGTTAAAGTGTATGTCAGACACAATCACTAAAAACTCCATCCAGAAAAGTTAATTTGAACATATTATCAACCTTATTAAATCAGTACAAAATAGACTATAGTGTGTATAGGTAAGATTATACAGATCTTAATGGCGAAAAAAAGTAATAGCATAGATGTTCAGCCATTAAAAATAGTGCAAAGCCACATTTTGTTGCCAGCCAAGGTAAAATTAGGGTGGCATCTCACAGCTGTCCACTTTCACTGGGCTGGACTGAAAAATACTGCGAATCCCCACACATTTTTTTAAAGTATTTATTTATTTAACACACTATTAGGCAGTTTGGTTGCCATACTCTACATTAGCGTCTGTGATTGTCTGTTGCAATCAGACTGCATTTCCTCAATCTGGATGGGGATTATGCTTGGTTGCCAAACACATTAGTGTATGGCAACCAACCTCCTGTCATAGTGTATTAAATAATTAAAAAAGAAACGTGTGGTGATTTGCATTATTTTTCAGGTGCCTAATTTTACCTTGGCTGGCAAAAAAATTTGTGTGCTCCACCCTATTTTTAATGGAGTGTTCATCATAGCACCATTTCCAGATTCTTTACCAGGCTCTTCCAGCGGCCCTGGTGGCAGTGGAACGCTGGGTAATACGTGGTTAATACCTGCTTTGTATTGCTAGCTGGAATTAAGCCCTGAGATTCTTAATGTAAGGTCAAATTAGACTCAGCCTTAAAAAAGCACAACACAGAGAAATTAATTTATTAGACATAAAAACACAGAGACACTTAGTGACTCCATCTTTATTACCCCTCCCCACCCTCATACCACTCCACAATCCTTAGTTTCTCTCTTCCTAGACACAAGCAGCTCTGCTACATCAGAGACCAATGGGAGGAAGAACACATCCACTCCCAATGGCCTCTGATCACTGAATGACAGCCTGAGACCTGTGGCAAGGTAAGTGCCACCGAGGACACCATTACCATAGTAATTGAGCGAGCAGTTTCTATGGCAATGGTGTGCTCGAGTGAACTCAGTTACTCCCAGTTTACCCGCCATTATCCCCAAGGCGATCCACAGGACCACTATCTCGGTCATGTGACGCGATTGCTATGGTGATCAGCTGACCGCACACGTCACTCACCAACAGCGCAGATACAGAAGTGAGAGGGACGCAGGAAGATGGACTGGCACAATCAAGCACTGGAGTGTCAGGCTTGGGAGGTAAGGGAATTGGGTAACGATTGTGTGATGGCCAAAGGGGGTCATGAGAGCCTAATCTGACCCTGATGCTGGGCTCCCTGGCTTGCCCTGATCTCGCATGTACCTCTGATGGTGAGGAGTTCCGAGCCGCCACCCTTTACCCTAAGCTCCTGATTAGCCCTAGGCTGAGGACCCCTACCTCCACCCACAGGTCGGGGATCACAGCTTTTCTCATGGCAATAGAACTCCAGGAGAGGCTTCAGCACAGCAGCAAGACATCTTCTCAGCTCAATGACCAAGAGCCAACTAACTCTATAAACGGCATATGACAGAGGACAGGGAAGGCTATTTAAAGCCAGGGGAGGGGATTCCCGGTGAGTCACACTTCAAACTCTCAACCAGCAGCTAAACATAATAGTGAGTGCAGCTCTAGAGCACAACACAGGAGGCAAGACCTTCACACCAATACCTCATACAGCCCTTAAGTAAAACAACACATACAGCAGCATCCAGCAATGTCAGTGCAAACTAAGCGCGTGACACGGAGACACAGTAAAATTATCTGTGTGTATTTCTGTGTTTGACAGCTTTTGGACACCTTTGAAGTTGTTTTCTATGCCTTCAAAGTTGCCTGTCATTGATTTCAATCGTGTTCAGCGAACATTCGGTGAATGTTCGCCAAAAAAGTTGGCGAACACCCTGCATTCGTCGAACAAATCCGAATGCGAACACTGTGGTGTTTGCTCATCTCTATCCACAACCTCAAACAGCTGTTCAGTACTTTTAACTCCCTCCTCCGCCCACCAATGCCCCCTCCAACCTCCCACATCTCTGATGAGGACTTTGCTACACACTTCAAAAATGAGAATGAACAAACAGGTAAGCTTTATTTTTTCCAATACCCCAACCCCTCTGTATACCAGACGTCTGCCCTTCTCTCGTAATCTCCTTCTACAACATCACTGAAGGAGAGCTTACTTATCTCCCCTCCAACTCACACCTCACCACTCTTGCAAATGACCCCATCCCACCTCCTCCTAAACCTCACCACCATGCTTATCCCAGCTCTAACCCATCTCTTTAACCTATCACTAACTTCTGGTACCTTCCCCTCTGCTTATAAACATGCCATGATCAAACCTATCCTCAAAAAGCCAAACCTTGACCCTACTGCTATGTCCAGCTATTGACTCATATTGCTGCTTCTGTTTGCTTCCAAACACCTTGAGCAACACGTCCATTCTCAACTTGCCTCCCACCTCTCATCTAACTATTTCCTTGACAACCTACAATCTGCTTCCGTCTCGACCATTCCACCAAAACGTCCCTGACTAAAATTACTAACCACTTATTTTCAGCCAAGGCTAACAGAAAATTTTCTATAATCGTCTTTCTAGGCCTGTCCTCCGGCTTCAACACAGTCTACCACTCTCTCCTACTAATGATCCACTCTTTACTTGGCATCAAAACCTTGCCCTATCCTAAATCTCCTCTTACCTTTCTGACTGCACATTTAGCAATTCTCACTCCCACACTACCTCCTGATCCCACTCTCTGTTGGAATCCCGCACGGTTCTGTACTAGGACCCCCTACTCCTCTCCATCTATATCCTTGGCCTGGGTCAACTCAAAGTCCCATGGCTCCAGTACCACCTGTATGCTATGATACTAAGATCTACCTCTCTAACCTAGACCTCACCTTCCTGCTGTCTAGAGTCCCGGAGTGTCTATCAATCATATCCTTCTTCTTCTCCTCTCCTTCCTAAAGCTCGATGTGGACAAATTCAAACTCATTACCGTTCCTCCATCTTATGTATTTTCCCTACATGATCATCATGGTAAATGGCGTCACGCCTGCAACTGAAATCTGCTGCATCAGAATAACCCTTGATTTTACCATGTCCTTCAAACCGCACTTCCATACTTTCGCCACCTCATGTCACCTCCAGCTCAAAAATATTTCCAGAATCTGTCCTTTCCTCAGCCCTCAATCTACTAAAATGTTCGTATATGCCTTCACCATGTCCCACCTTAACTATTGCAACATTCTCCTCTTTGGCCTCCCTGCTAACACTCTCACACCTCTCCAGTCTGTACTTAACTCCGCTGCCTGACTAATCCACCTCTTTCCTGCCCCACTTCTCGCCTCTGCAAATCCCTCCATTCGCTCCCGATTCTCCAACAAATCTAGTTCAAACTACTAACACTGACCTATTAACCTGTTCATAACATGTCCCCTCCCTATATCTCCGAGCGAATTTCACAATATTTTCCTCATGTAATCTCTAGTCCTCCCAAGACCTCCTCCTCTCCTTCAAACTTATTCATTCCTCACCGAATCGCCTCCAAGACTTCTCCTGAACATCCCCCATACTCTGGAATTCTGTGCCCCAACACATCCGATTATCCACCAGGCTCAGTTCCTTCAGATGGAATTTTGAGAACCCATCTCTTCAGGAAAGCTTACAGCCTGCAATGACCAGCTGCTGCCTCACAACCACCGGAGCTGCTGCAACCCCTAACATACGGTCTTCTCCCCATCATCCTATAGAATGTAACCTGTGAGGGCAGGGTCCTCTCCACTTCATACCAGTGTGTAATTTTTTAATTTGTTTACTGTAACCTACTGTCCCTTTAATTAACCCTGGACCGTGAGTAGCTTTTGTACACTGCAACTCACTACTTAGTTATCCTTCTACTGTTATATGGGTTTAAATGAATGTAAAACTCACAAATCTCATATATTCCTTAGGTATGTGTCAATAGTTCTATTAAATCACTTTTCATTTGTTGTGTTCCAGCACCATCTGCTTGTGAATGCATGATTTATATTAAGTCTACAATGTAAAATCTGAAATGTGAATTGAGTGTCTATTCTATTGGCCAGTGACCCTGTCACCAGGATCAATAGGAGGAGCTGCCTCCAGTCTCTGTCTAGACAAAATCCCAAAAGGAGTCTGGTACAAGATGTGACACACAGCAGACCTCATGTGAAGGGGTCCTCCAGGCTCCAGGAATAGAGGAATTAATCCTTCTCTTTCTCTGAAGATTTTCAGCCAGGCCCAAGGCCTAGGATATTCCTCAGATTTCTGCAGCCAAGATGGCTAAAGACTTTTAACCTCATTTTAACCCTGGGTCCTCGCTGTCTGTATTAACCCGTGCTTCTTCAGCATTAGGTCATACTATCTGTACAGAAGAACCTATTGCCCACATGTTGAGGAAATCGATGGCCCGCCTCACCGCATTTCAACGTTATTTGCTTCAAGTATATTTTCTGTACGGACTGTGACAAGCTTTGAAATGTACAAGGACTCCAAGTCTATAACTACTCTTGTTATACGTCTCCTCTTCTGCTTTTATGCCACCAAAAGACTATGAATTTCCTTACAACTTTCTCCTAGTGCCACACTTAAATAATATAGTTTCTTAAAGTGCCAGAATCCCAATTTCGTGTCAGATTCAAACCTAAACTCTCTTTGCCGTGAATTACCCAAGTAAACTGTAAAGAATTACTCCATGTTATATCTCCCCGTTCTGCTGAAGTAAAGCAGCTGTTATCCACAAGACCTTTGGCGTGCGTGTGTGGAGGGTACCATGAAAGAATTCATTGTGGGGGCATCATACAGTGTTCGTGGGGCACTTTTGCTGGCATCATACTTTACGGCTGCAATGAAAGGGGAATCTAGAGGCTTCAATAGGAGTAAATTACTTACAGGGTTGCAAAGTTGTGAGATATGTTCTTAAGTGACCCAGAGAAATTTTAAAATCATTTAATTTATTTTTGGGGGGCCCAATTAGAAATTACACTTTGGGGCCCCATGATTCCTATGTACGGCCCTGCTGCCCAGCGTTATTCTCCCCATTGTTGAGATCCCACAGAAGGTGCAGGTGGATGAACTTATGCAGTTGGGGGATTTATCCCCTCATATTAGTTCGTCTTGGGATGGGGTGTGTTTCTATTGTTGGCCTTAGGGGGCATTTTAAGGGGGTTTGTCCATCTATACCCAAACCTTACATCTACAAAGCTGCCTCTTCCAGGTCGTGTGGAGGATGGCGACCTGGGAGTGTACATCTCCTCTGTTTCCCCTTTTTTCTGGCTAATGTCCCTCCGGAAAAAGAGTGGATAGTCGATACTGAGAACCTGCTTCCTGAATGTAAGGTTACTGAGTCATTTTTTTTCAGGCGTATCCAGTCTGTATACACTATCTTAGAAACCGCCTCCCCCTGGTCGTTTTGAGGAAGGGGACCTATGTATGCATGTTTCCTCTGTGACTCCCTATTTTATAGTTAATGTGAACAAGGTGCAATCGGAGAGACATTGTGCAGCTTCTCCCTCTTTACAGGTTCTTTTTGGCCTATGTGTCCCCCCAGAAGAAGTGGTGGAGGGGGATGTTGGTCACCCATCTGAATATCCTATTTCTGAGGGTAAGAGTTGCAAGTTCCAGGGTGGAGCCTTGGTTTTCGGTCCTTAAAGGGGATTTTGTCTTTTCAAAAGTCGCATGCATGGTAATAAATGTTCAGGTCCAGACCTGTGTGTGTGAATGTCTGTGTGTAGGTGTCACTTAATGCCATCAAGCGGAAGTGTGCTTCTAGGTCCCTGGCCTTGGCTGTCCGTATTGAGTAACAGATGTTTCTAAGCCCTTGACCGTTCAGCTAGAACTACCCCCAGTACTTAATAGCAATGACATTTTTCACAAGTCGTGGTTCACGAGATGTGTCGTGTCTCAAGAGCCAAAGTTTATACTATCATTACCAAGCTGCGCATGTTATAAACTTCAGGAACATATGGTAACAAAAGTGAAGACAGGTGGTTTGTGGCATTCCTTCCATAGGTGTTATCTGGATAATTCTGGTCTTGATGGCCCAGAGGACCCTCATTAAAGGGGGGGTACTGTCATGCTGGTCTCTTGTGACAAGTTTGGACCCTGAGTCTCTTTGCCTTCAGAGACTCTGGATATTAACCCCTTCCCGACCCTTGACCCACCGTTTGGGCTATGAAAGTCGGTGCGTTCCCGACCTATGGCACAGGGGGTGGGCCACGCATTGATCGGGCTCCTGCGGCGCGTGTGAGGGGGGTCACTCAAGTGTCACAGTTGCTACTCTAATGTGACAACCTGTAGTTGAACGCCACAGGGGGTGGATTAACTCCCCCATGCCCAGGACCCCTCCGATCAGCAGTGTAAAACTGAAACTGCCAATCGGAGCGAATCAGACAGATTCACCCCTCCAGATCTGATTGGAGCTCTCCAATCAGATCTGGAGGGGCGGATCGGCGGGTGCCCTCCACCCCTCCGAGCATATTTATCTGCCGGTGGGCTGCACCGCCGGTGCACCCGCCGGTCGTCCTCTGCTGCGCCCCCAACCCCTTCCTCCTCCAGCCACCCCTGTGTCTTGTCCCCCCTCCCTCCAGCCCCCCTGTGTCTGGCTTGCCCCCCTCCGCGTCCCCGCCATCCACCTGCCCTCCTCCTGCCCTCCTCCTTCTGTAATGTATGCCGGCGGGCTCATGCACCCGCCGGTCATCCTTTTCTGCGCCCCCACCCCCTTCCTTCTTCAGCCACCCCTGTGTCCTGTCCCCCCTCTGCAGCCACCCCTGTGTCCGGCTTGCCCCCCCGCATCCCTGCCATCCACCGGCCCTCCTCCTTCTGTGATGTATCTGCCGGCGGGCTCATGCACCCGCCGGTCGGCCTGCAAAGCCCCCTCTCCCCCTGCTCATCCCCCCCTGCCTAGCGCCCCACCTCTAGCCCCGCTCACCTATTCTGGTGGGCTGCACGCGCCGGTGCACCCGCCCTTCGGCCTCCTTTGCAGCTCCGGTGTGGCCCCTCCTCCTCTCAGGGGCTCCTCCTCCTCATCGGTGGGTGCGTGGCTGTGGATATGCGTGGATGTAGATGTGCGTGCGTGGATGTGGATGTCATCGTGCATGGATGTCAACGTGCATGGATGTCAGCATGCGTGGATGCGTGCGTGGTTGTGTGCATGCGTGGATGTGTGTGTGTGTATGTGTGCATGGATGTTCGTGCATGGATGTGGATGTGCGTGCGTGGATGTGGATGAGCGTGCGTGGATGTCAGCGTGCGTGGATGTCAGCGTGCGTATGTGGATGTGTGCGTGGATGTCAGTGTGCGTGCGTGGATGTGTGCGTGCGTGGATGTGTGCGTGCGTGGATGTCAGCGTGTGTGCGTGGATGTCAGCGTGTGTGCGTGGATGTGTGCGTGCGTGGATGTGTGCGTGCATGGATGATGGGTGCATAGGTGGATGGATAGGTGCAACGAGGGATCAAGTGTCCTCTTGTTGTAGTCTCTGGGATCATAGTCATGGTGCACTGTATGACAGATCATTGTCATACAGTGCACCATAACTCTGATCCCAGAGACTGTAGGAAGAGGGCACTTGATCCCTTGCTGCAGTCTCTGAATTGAGCAGAGGCGATCGAGCGTCGTGGGACCTTCGTTGTGGACTACGTCGGAGGTGATCGAGCATCGTGGGACCTTCGTTGTGGACTACGTCGAATCTTCATAATAAAGATGGAGTCCGAATTTTGTTTGTGTTTTTTTCCAAATAAAAAGATTTTTCTCTGGTGTATTTTTTTGACTATTTACTAGAGATTCCTAATGGCCGGGTCGAACATTGGCCCGACATTATGAATCTCGGGCTTAGTGCCAGCTGAGCATTAGTGAGCATTTTGAACCCCCAGGTGCTTCACAAATTCATCCGTAAAAAATGAAAAAGTACTTTTATTTCCACAAAAATGTTCTTTTTTCATTTTTACAGATTAATCTGTGAAGCACCGGGGCGTTCAAAATGCTCACCACCCATCTAGATAAGTTCCCTGGGGGGGTCTAGTTTCCAAAATGGGGTCACTTGTAGGAAAGCTACAATGTTTAGGCACACAGGGGCTCTCCAAACACAACATGGTGTCCGCTAACAATTTGAGCTGATTTCCATTCAAATTGTTAGCTGACACCATGTCACGTTTGCTGAACCCCTGTGTGCCTAAACATTGAAGCTCCCCTACAAGTGACCCCATTTTGGAAACTAGACCCCCCCAGGGAACTTATCTAGATGGGTAGTGAGCATATTGAACCCCGAGGTGCTTCACAAATTAATGAAAAAATTGTGGAAAAAAAGTACTTTTTCATTTTTACAGATAAATTTGTGAAGCACCTGGGGGTTCAAAGTGCTCACTATGCATCTAGATACGTTCCCTGGGGGGTCTAGTTTCCAAAATGGGATCACTTGTGGGGGAGCTCCAATGTTTAGGCACACAGGGGCTCCCCAAACGCGACATGGTATCCGCTAACAATTTGAATGGAAATCAACTCAAATTGTTAGCGGACACCATGTCGCATTTGGAGAGCCCCTGTGTGCCTAAACATTGTAGCTCCCCTACAAGTGACCCCATTTTGGAAACTAGACCCCCCAGGGAATTTATCTAGATGGGTAGTGAGCATTTCGAACTCCCAGGTGCTTTACAAATTGATCTGTGAAAATGAAAAAGTCCTTTTTTTTCACAAAAATTTATTTTTAGCCTAAATTTTTTCGTTTTAACAAGGGCAACAGGATAAAATTTATCCTAAAATTTGTTGGGCAATTTCTCCTGAGTATATCGATACCTCATATGCGGTCATAAACTACCGTTTGGATGTATGACAGGGCTCAGAAGGGAAGGAGCGCCATTTCACTTTTTGAATGTAAAATTAGCACCAAAATTCAAATTGCGCTTCTTCCCTTCTGAACCCTGCCGTGCACCCAAACAGTGGTTTATGACCACATATAAGGTATCGATATACTCAGGAGAAATTGTACAACACATTTTAAGATTCATTTTATCCAGTTGCCCATGTGAAAATGAAAGAATTGAGGCTAAAAGAACATTTTTGATAAAAAATTAAAATATCCATTTTTTGTTTCCACTTTGCTTTAGTTCCTGTGAAGCACCTGAAGGGTTAATAATCTTCTTGAATGTAGTTTTGAGTAGCTTGAGGGTTGCAGTTTTTGGAATGGTGTCACTTTTGGGTGTGTTCTGTCATGTACATCCCTCAAAGAGACTTCAAATGTGATGTGGTCACTAAAAAAAGTAGTTTTGTAAATTTTGGTTGAAAAATGAAAAATTGCTCATGAACTTTGAACCCTTATAACTTCCTAACAAAATTTTTTTTTCAAAAATTGTGCTGATGTGAAGTAGACATGTGGGAAATATTATGTTATAACTATTTTGTGTCACATAACTCTCTGGTTTAGCAGAAAAAAATTCAAAATTTGAAAATTGCGAAATTTTCAAAATTTTTGCCATATTTTTTATTTTTTCACAAATAAACGCAAAAATTATCGACCTAAACTTAATACTTGCATGAAGCCCAATATGTCACGAAAAAACAAACTCAGAAACGCAAGGATCGGTTGAAGCGTTCCAGATTTATAACCTCATAAACAGACACTGGTCAGAATTGACAAAAAATGCCAAGGTCTTTAGGGTCAAAATAGGCTGGGTCCTGAAGGGGTTAAATTTAGTTAAATTCCTTTGGCTCACTATGGGTTAATGGCAGTTCTGCTGCTAGTAAGCTCCTTAGTGATCTGTTCAGGTTTGACCATTCCCATCTCCTTCAAATAGTCACATGAACCATCAGTTAGTGATTCTGAGTTCTGATTGAATTCCATTCAATTCAAACTGCCCTAGTGGAAGGAGCTCTTAGTGATCTGACTGGTGCCAAGCTATCTGCTGGCTAGGAGTTTGGTTGCAGCCATAAAGTTGCTTTATCCTTTGGAGTTTCCCTTGGCTATCTTTCATTCCCTTCGTGTGCTTTTAATTCAGTGGTGGGACTATCATTCTCACCAGCCAGTTTCCTAGTGAGAATTTAGAACAAGGCCAGTGAGGGGACTATGTATCCTACTTGGTGACGGGTGAAACTTGTGTAGGGATGCAAGTGAGATCAGGGTACATTCTCAGGTGAGTGCAAGACGTTTTCCATTTCCCTATTCCCTACCGTCAGGGTCCACCATTGTTATTGTGTCCCTGGTGTTCACTTGTATGTTGTATAGTGCACCTGAAGATGGCCGCCGACTGAGCAGGATGTGCTCCAGAGAGCTCCACAAGCCCACACTGAATCTGCGGCATCCAACCCCTGAAAGCCCGTAAATCAGCTTGATTCACACTGGGGAACATACCACAGACATTATTGACTGTGGAGAACCCGGCATTTCGGAGCCTAGGACTCAAGAGGTGAACTTAGGAGAGAGCTGAACCATCCCCCCCTCCTGCACGTGGAGTCTGATTATATACTCGGCTTGCGACTGAGCAGCGGTGATTATACCCCCCACCAAGGGACCCCAACGCTGGAGACCCTGCTATGGACCCCACATTTTGAGGAGGAACCCTGGGAGAGACAAGAGTGGGGAGCCACGCAGGGGAGCAGCGTTTCCCGCCGCCCGCCAGCTGCCATTGGTGAGTGACCGTGCTTGACAGCAATCTACTGCTGCCAGCCCGGACCCTCCTAAGCTGCAGGAACAGGTGGAAGCGGCGGCCGACCCTAGGGGCTGCCAGGAGAGAGCAAGAAGCCGGCAGACAAGTGCACAGACCCGACCCCCTGCAGCTGTGAGTGCAGCTCATGTTTCTTCCACCGTCGGGACCGGAGAGAGACCGGGACCGAGAACACAGGGGAGACTGGCTTGATCTGCTGCCCGAGGTGAGAGGAGGGAGACACAGTCTGGTGGAGTGACAAAGGGGGAAGGAAGGGAGACAAAAGGAAGGAAAAAGGACAGCTCTACAGCAGGACGATAGGGGCCCCTGCACCAGGATAGCTGGGGCTTTGATCTGCACCATCCCCCCCCCTCCAGCAGTAGCACTCAGTGTAATCTGTCTGCTAAACAAAACATCACCACTTTGCTAAAGTCCTGAGGACAAGATACTGAAAGGAGCATTATCTCCAGAAATATCTCACATCAACTCACCTCATATCTAACACAAGGGAACACTGAGTGCTAGATTAACCCTCTCACTGCCTTGATTTTACACACGGACTTATATCATCATTTACCAGCAGGGGGCAAGGCAGGCCTATCCTATAGTTCCAGCTATATTGATCCAATAAGGACTTCTTTAGAATTTAAGGTGCCTTACAATGATACCCAATGTACATTTCTACAAATTCTAACTGAAATACCACAGCAATTTCCACCCACCCATCCTGCTCAGTGGAAAATATATAAAGAACTTTTTCTCCACCAAGTTCGCCCATCTTCTGGATCCCTATCCGAACTTTTACTAACAGATTCTTTCTGTACGCCATCAGACCACGTAATGTGAGGATCGAGTGACACTCTGGGAGGGCGGACAGAGAACAAGAACCAGATAGACTTTCAACTTTTTAATACGTCACAATGGTTAAATCTAGCACAAAATCCACAAAACCCTCCACTAAGGCGACCACTAACACCACACAAGTGGACCTTGATAAATATTTAAAAAAACAAGCCGGCCTATCCTCCTTATCCAAAGCTTCGAGACAACTCTTGGTCGAAGACAACATGCCACAGGACCACGATAGTGATAGTGAGGAAACAGATGATGATGAGGAACTCCCGATTACTAGAGCCTACCTCAAAAAGATACTGCATAAGGCTTTAGAACCCTGGCAAAAGAGATGGCGGATATAAAACAAGACCTTGCACAGACGGGCCGCAGAGTCGAGACCTTAGAATCGAACAACACAGAGATGGTCAAACAAGCTAACGCTACCCTATCTGGTCTCCGACACCATGAAGACCACCTTAACAAGATATACACGATGTTGGAAGACCACGAGAACAGGGACAGATGAGATAATCTGCGCTTGAAGGGAGTTCCTGAGACAATAACACAAGATGCCTTAACCCCGTCCATCATAGACACATTCCGCTCACTACTACAGCTGGACGACCCATCAGATATGGAGCTGGTGAGAGTGCACAGAGCATTACGCCCGAAGCCGCAACCAGACGAATCTCCACGAGATGTAATCTGCCGCTTTCTGGACTATAGGACAAAGGAACTGGTCATGAAGAGGGCCAGAGAGAAGACCACCGTCACATGCAATGGCTCCCCAATTCAGATATTCCAGGATCTCTCTTGGATAACACTAACTAAACGACGTCTCCTGAAGCCGTTAACCACGATATTCCACCAAAGACACTACCCATACAGATGGCTGTTCCCCTTTGGCATATCTGTCACGGCTGGGGAGAAAAGGATCCAAGGTCGAACATCAGCAGACATCAAGTGGATGTGTCAGGAACTAAGTATTGAATTAGAACATTATCCCAATCTGGAGGAAGTGGGAGCTGCATACCAGATGACACCTCTGCAGCAACCACCACCGTGGCAAACCCACCTGACGCCAAAGTCTCAAAGAACAAAACGAAAAAATTCCAAGTTGACCGAGCTCCGAGGCGAAGTCAGCCCAAACGGTTGATAAATAAGGAAGATCGAACGCATCTTCTTTTACTTCCCATGGCCCCTCACTGAGACATTGATATACTTACGAACGCCTATCTACATGGCTGGCCTGGGAAGCCAATATTCCTGTTTCCTCTTTTAATCCACCTAGAGAAATGAGCATAATTCTAATTCTTGACTATGCAATATGCTATGGTCGACAGGAATCACAATCCAAAAAATTTCAACCACTGTGACAGACGTTCACTAACTTGTTAGCCCTTATGGGCGTCTTTGGGGTGGTTACACTTCCCCATGTTTACTTTCTAATAGCGTTACCAATTTCTTCTGGTTCTTGTACTAGGTTTTAATTATACATAGGCTAGCCTGCAAGAGACTATCTTGTTAACATGTTTACGGCACAAAAGCCTGTTAGTTGTATTTAATGATAAAAGGGTAAAACCTCCTCTGTCGGCCTATTCCCTCACATGCGGTTTTTGCACAGCGTCGGAATGGTCGTGATAGAGAAGAATCTGTCTATTCAGATTTCTCACACACAAAGGTGTATTTCTACAATGTATGTATACGCATTAACCTTACCTTGCTTTGTGTTTTCTAAAAAAATTTTTCTATTGTTACCTTTTACCCTCTTTGTTCTTTCCCACCCATCCACATCCCGAAACCCCGCGAGAGAGTCTCTGCTTCAACGTCAACATGAAATTGAACACCCACCATGACCAACAACCGTAAGTCATACCAAGTGGTATCGCATAACCTACACGGCTTCAATTCCCCTATTCCTAGGTCCCAAACACTACACTTCCTCAAGAAAGCAGGTTACGACATCTTATTGTTACAAGAAACACATTTTATAGAAACTAAATTACCTAATTTTGAAAAGAATCACTATAATACCTGGTACCATGCATACTCGCCCCAAAAAAGGGCCAGAGGAGTAGCTATCGCCCTAACAAAAAATGTCCCTTTCCTTCCCATAGATAAAATAGTAGACAAGGAAGGCAGATACATATTTGTAAAAGGTTTACTGGAAGGTTCCGTGATTACATTAGGGAGTTTATACGCTCCAAATAAAAAACACTCTTCCTGGATAAAGAAAGTTCAAAATAAGCTCTCACTATTTGCTGAAGGTTCAGTCTTGATTGGCGGAGACTTAAATATAACGCTAGAACCTTTACTGGATACCTCAACAGGGAAAAGCAACATCTCAAAACGAGATTTAGCCCAAATAAGATCCTCTTTCCACACAGCAAGCTTAATAGACGTATGGCGCTACCATCACCCCCAAGATAGAACCTATACATATTTCTCCCATCCCCATAATAACTACCATCGGCTAGACTATTTATTTGTGTCCAAAAACCTCCTTGCAGCAGTCACAGAAACTGAAATACTCCCGGCGTTATACTCTGACCACGCAATGGTGACTATAAAACTGGAATGGGGAAGAACTACCCAACCTAATAGAACATGGAGGTTGAATGAATCCTTATTAAACTCTAAAGAGACTAAACTTAAAATCCAAACGGCCATTAAAGACTATTTTCAGCACAATAACACTCCTGACGTAGATCCCACAATTATTTGGGAAGCACATAAGGCAACAATAAGAGGCATTATTATATCTATAGCATCGTTTCGAAACAAACAAAGGAAAGCTGACATAGAAAAATTGTATAAAGATATTATTCACTTAGAGAAACAACACCAGACAACAATAAATCACTCTAACATGATACAACTTACAGAATGTAGACAACGACTTAAAGACCTTCTCAATAAAAATGCAGCTAAACACTTTATAAATTGGAGAAATCGCCTAATGGTACACGGGGATAAGGCTTCTAAGTTAATGATATCTTTGATTAAAAAGAGACAGTCTCGAACCTTCATTCACAAGATTAAAACAGACTCAGGCCAAATAACACAAAATTATGAACAAATTATTACAGAATTTCTAACATTTTAAAAAATTTATACCAGATTCAACCACACGACCATGCAGTAAATCTAACCCAGAGACAACAAGAAATAGACTCATTCCTTTCATCCCTATCCTTGCCAAAATTAGATGAACAACAACAGAAATGGTTGACAAGACCCTTTGAACCGGGGGAACTCCAGTCCATCCTGTCTGAAGGCCAATCGGGCAAATCACCAGGGCCAGACGGCTTTTCGTTACTTTATTATAAGACGTTTTATCCAGAAATAAACACACACCTGTTGAACATGTGTAACGCAGTACTTAATGGCAGCTCTCTTCCCCCCCAGTCCTTAGAGGCACATGTTACTCTTCTACATAAAGAAGGCAAAGACCCGGCACAGTGTGGGAGTTACAGGCCCATCTCCTTGCTTAATGTTGACTTGAAAATATACGCTAGCTTAATAGCAAGACGTTTGACGGGCCTGATCCCCCACCTGATCTCGCTGGAACAGACGGGATTTGTGCGAGGACGAGAGGGAAGAGACAACGCAGGCAGAATATTACACTTAATGCAATACGCCAAAAGGCATCATAAGCGGATGGTCCTCCTGAGCACAGATGCCGAGAAGGCCTTTGACAGGGTGGACTGGACATTTCTCCGTAGTACCCTAATGGCTTTCCAAATACCCTCCCCTCTAATAGAGGCCATATTTAAAATGTACACCTCCCCATCAGCTAAACTGAAAATTAACAACGTGCTTTCAGATCCTTTTTTAATAAAAAACGGTACGAGACAGGGATGCCCCTTGTCCCCCTTACTATATGTTTTAGTTATGGAACCATTGTTAAGAAGCATTCAAATGAATAAAGACATTAAAGGATTCCAACTGAATAATGTACACCACAAATCGGCAGCATTTGCAGATGATTTGCTGGTAATTCTAACTGAACCAGACAGGGGCCTTTGTGCAAACCTTAGAAAAATATGGCCAACTCTCCAATTATAAAATTAACTTATCTAAGTCAGAAGCCCTAGGCCTCAACATTCCCAAACCTATCATAGACAAATATAAAACCATATACCCATTCAAATGGCCAGAAAAATACATCACATACCTAGGTATAAAGATAGGGCACACAGATAAGGACCTTCTTTCTCTTAACGTAATACCCACTTTAGAAAAAGCAAAAGAAATGGTAAAATCATGGAGAGCACCCTTTTTATCATGGGTAGGAAGAAAAAACCTAATTAAAAGTATAATTCTGCCAAAATTCCTTTACCTATTTCAAATGCTCCCAATTCGCATCCCGGAATATATATTAAACAAAATCCACAGCTTCATTTTAAATTTTATTTGGAACAATAAAAAACCACGCATCAAATACCAGACACTTGCCCTGCCAAGAGACAATGGAGGTATTGGAGCTCCAGACATACACAAATACTATACAGCAGCTATGTTGACAAGAATAGTAGACTGGATTAGGCGACCACCTCATAAATTATGGCTTTCAATTGAGGAAACTATGTCACCGATACCTCTAAGGTCTTTGGCACTACTTCCAGATCTCTATAACGATCCAAAATTAATTAGTAACACCTTCACAAAAACTACTATAGCTATGTGGAAAAGAGAATGTGGTCGGCTGCTTCCTCCAATGACCCCAATTCTGGATCTGCGGGATCTCGTTGGCCGTTTACCGGCAGGTTCTCAAGCAAACAATCCGAGGGGCTTGGAGTGGAACCCAGCTGAACCCATTCCAATTGATCACCTACTAATGGATGGAGCTTTGCTTTCCCATAAAGAAATACAACAATCTACTTCACTACCGAATATGTCTTTTCTGCAATATGGTACGTTGAAAACATTCATACACAAACACCTGAAAAATCTAGATTTCATGAGACCTCTGACACTATTTGAACAACTGTGTTCACAACTACTTGATCCCAAAAAGGTACTATCATTACTATATAAACAACTAACGTTAGATACGGCCCATATTAAAAGAGACTTTTTGGGCCTCTGGGAACGTGATCTTCAAATAGAATTTTCAAAACAACAAATAAGACAAATATACAGAGGATCCCATGGCCCTTCCCCTTGTGTAAAAATTCAGGAAAATTCATATAAAGTAGTAACAAGGTGGTACCGTACCCCCTCACAAATACATAGATGGTGCCCACAGACGTCGGAATCCTGCTGGAGGTGCAACTCCGATATAGGAACATACTTCCATATGTGGTGGCAATGCCCCCTTATCCAAGCTTATTGGTCGTTGGTGTCGACATTACTCACAGATGTTCTGCAAAGGGAAGTGGTTCTTACACCCCTCACAACCCTTCTTAATTTTTTCCTATGGCCAAAAGAACTGCACATATCTAAGCTAGCTTCTAACATCATAGCTGTATGTAGACTTCTGATATCTACCCTTTGGAAGTCTGACCTGACTCCGACGAAAACCCAAATAATGCGGGAAATCGACATGGTGTATCGTGCAGCAGAACTAGCAGCCCTCTCATTCAGTTCACAAGAGACCTTTGAGAAAGTTTGGACACCTTGGATGTGGTATCGCTCAACTACCGAATTCATGTCAACACATGGCCCTGAGTGAATTAAATACCAGGATCTCTCTCGCATACCCTCCCCCACCCCCCCTCCCATTTATCCCCACTCTACCCTTTATTCTCCCCTTTGTTGAATTATTCCCACCTTCCCATTTCTTACTCTTGATATAGAGTATTTAATCAAACTTTTACTGTTATAATAATCCCTGTTGAACGAAATAGACTGCAGTATTAGTAACACGAACATACTTCTGAATATTGATGTCATGTCTGTCGACTGTTACACTTTCTCCCTTATGTTTGGGAATGACAAATGTTGAATGTTTGATTGTATCTTTTAACTTTTCAATAAAAAGACCATTAAAAGTAAATGTATAGTGCACCTAACACCCGTTGATCTGTTTGCCATATGCAGACACATGCCTGTCCGTGCATGACAACTTCCAAGAGGTCCAAGAAGTTCTTCACCTTCAAGTTTAAGTATTAATGTAATGTTTGTTGTAATAAAGGCCAATTTGGCCATATAGATCCAGAAATGGTGTTGGTCTATATTGTTGGAAAAGGATTTGGAAAGGCGGTATGGGTTTTAAAAGGAAGATAGTAGAAGGTTCATTGAGGGGAAGCTGTCACAATACTGCAGTCACGTCTTTTATTGACTTTTATTGTATAAGATCAATCCACAGTAGAAAAAATATTTGCAGCATATTTTACAATTGCGAATGTTTATAAGCTTTGTGAGTCATTAGGTGAGTTGTGTTGTATAATGCAGAACACTCACCATAACTCAGCCCTGTGCAAACATAAAGATGAAATATTTAATCTGTAACTTTTATAATCATTTTATAAATACGTTCAAAGCTTCACCAAAATAAACCTTTTTAAAATAAATTCATCCAATGTTTCTTTGGTTTTAACTTAGTGATACATGGCATTGTGTGTTGGCGGTGACATGTGTTGCACAACAAATACAGTCATGGCCAAAAGTTTTGACTCCCTTGAAATTGTTCCAGAAAATGAAGTATTTCTCTCAGAAAATTATTGCAATTCCACGTTTTGTCATACACATGTTTATTCCTTTGTGTGCATTAGACAACACAAAAAAGAGGGAAAAAAAGCCAAACTGAACAGAATTTCACACAAAACCCCCAAAGTGTGCCATACAAAATTCTTGGCGCCTTTCAAAAATTGTACATAAACAACTTTATTTCAAGCATGTGTTGCTCGTTCAAACTCACCCGTTGCAAGTAACAGGTGTGGTCAATATCACAATCACACCTGAATGCAGACTAAAAAAAAGTTTGAGAATTTCGCTCAATCTTTTCATTGTGTGTCAGTGTGTCATATTAAAGCATGGAGAACAGAACTAAAGGCCTTGTCACACACGTCAACGTCCGAGCAATCCGATCAACGATCTGACTTGACCTAGATCACTTGAACAACGTTCAATGATTGGTAGTGATGTGCCACACGTGCAGATATCTTTAACGACGCAGAATCGATTACGCGACAAGCGAACGATACTTGCAGTCGTTTGATCGCCTACGTCCTTCAGTTCTGAATAGGCGAAGTCCTTAACAACATCGTTATCAAGGTGTCACACACACCAATGCTGCAGGTTAGACGGACGATTATCGTTTGGTTTAAGGGGTACTTCACACACTGCAATATTGCTAGTAATGTCGCTGAAACTTCACTGGTTTTGTGACGTAACAGCGACTTTTCCAGCGATGTTGCAATGTGTGACACGCATCAGTGACTTGGCCCCTGCTGTGAGGTCACTGATCGCTACAAATCGTTCAGGACCATTTTTTGGACCTTGGTCTCCCGCTGGTCAGCATGCATCGCAGTGTGTGACAGCGAGAGACCGACGATCAGTGACCTCACAGCCAATTCCCAGCGCATATTAGATGCTGGGCACTGGTAACCAGGGTAAACACCGGGTAACTAAGCAGCGCGCACTGCTTAGTTACCTGATTTTTACCCTGGTTACCAGCATCCTCCCTCTTAGCCCAGCCAATAAGCAGGAGGACGCTGGAAACCAGGGTAAATGCCGGGTAACTAAGCAACGCGCGCTGCTTAGTTCTCCAGTGTTTACCCTGTTACCAGCATCCTCCCTCTTAGCCCAGTCTGTAAGCGGGAGGATGCTAGTAACCAAGGTAAACACCGGGTAACTAAGCAGAGCGCGCTGCTTAGTTACCTGGTGTTTTTCCTGGTTACCAGCGATGTCGCTGCTGACTGGTCACTGGTGAGTCTGCCTGTTTAACAGCTCGCCAGCGACTGCAGAGAGACTTTCTAGCAATCTCGGCCAGGTCGGATCGCTGGTGGGATCGCTGGATCGCTGGTAAAGAACTGATGTTCACTGTCCACCGAAAATGGAATGAGGCCTAGTAATGCAGCTCATTTCTATTCAAGTAAATGAAGCTGAGCAGTAATCTAAAACACATCTATTGTCAAGGTTCTCACAACTTTTGAGAAAAAGAAAGTTGATTTGTTTTTCAAATCCTAGATAACCTTGGTAATAACATTTAAAATGTATAAAAAGTTTGCCCCCTCATACGCTAATTTGTTCCTGGGGCTGTGGGAGAGGGAAGTGGTCCTTGAAACCCCTGGCCATGACAGGGTACTATCATGGATGCGCTTTATCGACGACATCCTTTTTGTGTGGCAGGGCTCCACGTCACAGCTAGAAGAATTCATGAACTCACTTAACCAGAATGATTATAACATCAAGCTGACCTGGAAATGCAGCCATGAGAACATGGATTTCTTGGATCTTGCCATCAGCAGATCATCGGATGGAAAGTTGATGACGGACATCTATAGAAAGAGTACTTCTACTAACTCGCTCCTTCACTTCTCCTCAGCCCACCCATTGCCCTTGAAGAGATCAATCCCCTATGGTCAGTTTTTGAGGGCTCGACGTATCTGTTCTAACGATAACATCTTCTTGAATCAGTCTGAGACACTCAAAAGGAAATTTCTGGCCAGGGGTTATTTCCCTCAGGACATCCAGAAGGGTTTTAGGAGAGCGTTTGAGAAGGATAGGAGTCAGTTGCTGGTCCAACAACCAAAAGCTGCTAAAGAAGGGAAGGGTCAAGTAGTCAGATTATCACGACCTACAATTCCCAGTGGCAGGGGATCCGGGAATCCTTTTCAAGGCACTGGCCGGTACTCCTTTCAGATGGTGATCTGGCGGGTGCCTTGACTAAAGTTCCAGCGATTACGTGGAGACGGTCCAAAAATCTGAAGGACTTACTGACAACTAGTCACTATATACCGCCCCGTAAGAAATACCTCTTTGGCAGTCCAGGTCCACCATGGGGATCTTTTCCATGTGGGAATTGTTCTATTTGTACATTTGTCCCCAAGAGTACCAACTTTGAGAACTTTGATGGATCTAAGATCTTCAAAATAGTTCATCATATTACGTGCAACACCGAAGCTATCATCTATCATGCTACATGCCCGTGTAAACTCATTTATGTGGGGTTAACCTCACGGGCACTGAAGGATCGTGCTAAGGAACATGTGAGGGACATTAGGAATGCTGCCGGTACGACTGATGTGTCAAAAACTGATAAATTAAAAACATTACCGAAGCATTTCCTAAAGTTCCACGGTTCCAACCCCAGAGGGCTGGTCTTTAGGGGTATTGATAAAGTGTACTTGGGGTCAAGGGGGGGTGATGTTCAAAAGTTTCTCCTCCAGAAAGAAACCCGCTGGATGGTTCTTTTGAATACTGTTTCACCACATGGCCTCAATGAAGCAGTGAGCTTTAAATCGTTCCTGTAATTGTTGTTTTTTTAATTTGGTCACTTGTATATGTTGCATCATATTAGTTTTATCACTTTTTAATTTATTTGATTTGTTTCCTACTTAGTTCCCATCTCATTATTGTGGGTTTTCCTCCGCTCCTGCACGTTTTCTATTTTCCTGGAATGGTGTCGCCTGTCATCTTTTATGAAATTGGAAGAAAATATCGTGACAGAGAACGCATGATGAAGATCCGGACCTCTTTTTGGGATTATTAATGTTTTCCCTTGAATTTGATCTTTGTGGGGGAGGGTGTATGATCACTTTTATGATTATGTTCATGTTTATTTCTCTGGGTCCTCTGTACTATGAATGCCCTGTTGTTTGGGGGGAGGGGTGTGCTATGGGGTTTCTTTGTTAATTATTATTGATATGCCCTGGGTATGCTGAGTGCCTAACTGGATCTATTTGGGTATATACTTTTTCCCATTTAGTTATGAGGATCCTGCGTGGGGTTGTACTTAGAGTCACACAGGTGTTTATATGATTATTATTATTATGATCTGTTGCATTTGTATAACAACCAATGGACTGGCTCCTCTAATCTCTCCCATGGGCTAAGGGACGATCTGATATTTATATCTTACTTTTCTAACTGACGGGGGGACTTAGCTTATATACATAGTTTCTGCCCGGTATTGTCCTCTGCCTGTGCTTCCATGGTAACAGCACGCTGTGTGGTTGTGCGCTCTCGGCGCATGCTCTGTGCGCCGTGTCGCGGACTCTGTCCCTGCGCGTTGCCGTGGTGACCCGGGGGATGACGCTGTTCCTCCTCCGCGTCACTTCCGGTGCGCGCTCGGTCGGGGCCTGGTGACGCGGCTCCCATCATGCCTGGAGAGCGCCTTGTACGCGCCCGCAGCTGTTCAGACACCTTTTGATCCCTGTCCATCAAGCGCTACTTCGCGCAATCACGGCTGGTCTCCCTTCCCTTGGGGCGGGACTTCCGGGCTCCAGTGGCCGTGTATATGTTATGCAGCATACTATTGGTGCTGCATTAATTATTGATTTAGCTCACCTGTACGGGGACTATTTAGGGGAACATTTCATTATTATCTGATAGCCTCCTGACGAAGCCTGACAGGAGAAACAGTGTCGAGGCGGGGGGTGCACGATCTACTGACTCACTATGTCTCAAGGTAACCAGCTCAATTCATAATGTAACCTTGACCTTAATTGTACTTTTGGTCCCCTCACTTTGGGGTTTTTGGTGTGTATTATGTTTTGCTGATCTGCTTGCCTTTGCAGTATTATTGTATACCAGTTTATGGTCCTAATATTTGTTACTTATTTCAGTCTTCCACATTGATTCCTCAATGGGATGCTGGTAGTGAGTCAGGGTTCTGAGTGCCCCCTTTCTTACATGGTGATCAGATTTGTTTTTAATGGGGTTTTTCTGCCTTGTGTCGTGTCTATCACCAATTATATTTATGATGTTTATTAAATTGTGCATATATCTATTTAATAAAATTTTCTAGCATTTGGATTGGTTCAGTGGTTCTCTCCTTCTTACAAGTGTATAAGAGTTGAGTATGCCTCTGTATGTAGGTGTTTTTATTTTTATATTTGAATTCTCAATCCTTTGGACTCCTTGAGGTCTATTTTGTAGGTTTTTTTAACATTTAAAAAGTGCTTGAAAATATGAATTATAAAACATGTATTGTGTTTACCTATGTTATTTATATGTAGTATTACTAGTTATTTATTTACTGCAGGGTGTATGCTCATTTTGTTTTTATCTTAGGTTTTTCGAGTTAAATTGCCAAAGTATGAACATGATCCTACATGTACACTTGAAACCAGATGTTTACATACACTATATACACAATATAAAAACACACATATACATGTTTTTCTCACGATCTGACATGAAATCAGAATAAACCTTTCCGTTTTAGGTCAATTAGGATTACCATAATTATTAGTATTTAGTCAAATTTCAGAATAACGATAGAGAGAGAATGTTTAAAGGCATTTTTATTACATTCTGCAACGTCTCAAGTATACATACATATTTTGGTACCATTACCCTTAAATGTATGACTTGGGTCAAATGTTTTGGATATCCTTCCACAAGCTTCTCACAATAGTTGATAGGAATTTGGTCCCATTCCTACTGACAGAAATTGTGTAATTGAGCCATGTTTGTAGATTGCATTCTCGCACCTGCCTTTTCAGCTTTGCCCATACATTTTTAATTGGATTAAGATCAGGACTTTATTACGGCCACTCCAAAACATTGACATTGTTATCCTTAAGCCACTTTGTAACCAGTCTGGCAGTATGCTTTGGGTCATTGACCATTTGGAAGACCCATTTCCACCCATGCTTTAACTTCCTGGCTGATGTCTCGAGATGTTGCATCAGTATTTCCACATAATCTTCTTTCCTCATGGTAACATGTATGTTGTGAAGGGCACCATTCCTTACTGCGGCAAAACAACTCCACAACATGATGCTGCCACCCCTGTGTTTCACAATTTGGAAGATGTTGGTAGGCTAAGTTCAGACAGAGTGCTTGTGCTCTGTTTTTATTTGATTCATTTTTGGTGCAGTTTCTACAGTTTTTTTTGCAAAAAAAAAGCATCACAAATGCATCATCCATTTGTGCTGCTTTTTTCCTCCATTTTTGGAGACATAGATAGACATACAAGACACACACAGTTTTCTACCCTCCCCCTCGATCCCACGGAGATCCCCCCTGAGGTCTTTCTCCTAGACACCGGCAAGTCCTGTCTGTGAGTAGTACGAGTCTTCTTGAGTCACATGGGTAGGTACTGGACGTACCGTATTACTCACAGACAGATCCTGTGGTGCCCGGGAAGAAAACATAACCTGGGGATGTTACTGGCGCAGAAAGAGCACCAGAAAAACAGACCAATAATTGACATGCTCATTATTTTCTGGATGCTCTTTCTGCACCACTAACACAGCAGTCAAAAAACGCAGCGTCTGAACAGCAAATTGAAAATCACATTCACTTTGCTGGCAGATGTTTTCACTGATCCAGTTTTGATGTAGTTTAAAAAAAATGCAGCACCAAAAAAGAATAAGAAACATCTAATGTGAACTTGTACTTAGGCTTCGACCTTCTCCCTTTTTGCTCCAAATGTAATGATGATCATTATGGTCAAACAGTTCAATTTTAGTTTCATCCAAACACAGGACATGTCTCCAAAAGGTTTGGCTTTGTGCCTGTGTGCATTTTTAAAAAATAATCTGGCTTTTTTATGTTTCTTTTGTAGTAATAATGGCTTCTTCCTGGCAGAGTGGCCTTTCAGCGAATGTTAACACAGTACTCGTTTCACTGTAGTTAATGACACAATTTTACCAGCTTCTGCCATAATCTTCACAAGGTCTTTTCCTTTTGTTCTTGTGTTGATAGTATGCACATATTGGACCAAAGCATGTTCATCTCTGGGACACGGAACCCATCTCCTTCCTGAAAGGTATGATGGCTGGAAATTCCCACCTCGTTTGTACTTGCATATAATTGTTAGCACAGATGAATGAGGCACCTTCAAGTATCTGTAGATTGCCACCAAGGATGAATCAGACTTGTGCAAGTCCACGATTCTCTTCCTGACATCTTAACTGATTCTTTAGACTTTCCCATGATGCTACACAAAGAAACAGTGTGTTTCGGGTGTGCAATAAAATGCATCCACAGGTGTGTCTCTAACTAACTCAGATGTTGCCAAGAAACCTATTGGAAGATTCCAAACACAGGACAACATAATATGGGCTGTCCCAAATTGTTTAAAGGCACAGTAATCTGTAAATGTATGTAAACTTGTGACTGTGCATAAAGTAATATAAATGCCTTAAAACATTCTCTCTCATCATTCTGGCATTTAGCAAATACAAATTATTATGGTAGCCCTAATTTACCTAAAATAGGAAAGGTTTATTCTGATTTTATGTCAGATAGTGAGAAAACATGCATAGGTTTCCTTTTATATAGGGTATTTAAACTTCTGGTTTCAACTGTATGTACGCCAACTTACATAGCAGCTCATTTCTTTGGTTTGGCCTTAATAATAGCTTGGATTTTTATGGGATAAAGTATGTATAAAGGTGGTGCCTTGTAATGTAGCTTATTCCTATTCAAGGTAATGGAGCTGAGTTGTAATACAAAACAGCTACTCTAAACAGTCACACAACTTTTTGAGAGAAAAAGTAGATCTGTTTTTATAATTCTAAAGAACCTTAGTATTCATATTTAGATCCTGCTCACTGGTCTAAAAAATGTAGGCTATCATATTATACCTTATTGCAAAAAAATGACAGGCATACACTTGTGACACCTAAGGTACCGTGACATTAACTTGTAATGCCTAAAACATATTTGACCCAGTTGGATTCCTTGGAACTTGCTTTTCATGGTACCCTAGAGGCCCATTTACTTGTATTGTGATGTAATCTAGCAGTTACATATAATAATCTGGACTGTTTTATTACATATAATAATCTTGGGCCACATGGCCAGTGTCACTAAAAAAAAGTGTATTCACAGTCTTACAAATATTTGTGAAAGAATGGGTCATTCCAAAGAGCTCACTGAATTCATGTGTGGTACTGTAATAGGATAACACCATAAGAACAAGTCAATTGCCTCCTAAATATTCCATGATCAACTGTGAGTGGTATGATTGAAAAATAGAAGTTCTTGGGGACCACAGCAATTAAGCCACAACGTGACAGACCATGTAAGGTTAAAGAATGGGGTCACCAATCGCAAAAGAACACAATGAATCAAAATCTGATGTTCTCTGTGCAATAATTACAGAGCATCAAACCTCCTCTGGCAATAACATAAGACCAAAAACTTTGGGCCAGGATCTGACAGACAAGTCTGGGTTTGATGAATGCCAGGATAACATTGCCTGTAAAGTTTGATTGATCAGAGAAGGCTATGATGTTTTTCAGGAGTTATCCTAGGCCTATTATTCCCAGTGAAGGGAAATCTTAGTGCTTCATTGTGGTTAATTGTATCCTTCTAACCTTGTGGTAACAGTTTGATAAAGACCCTTTTATGGTCAAGCATGACTGTGTAAAGGAGTGTAAAAGCTGCCCACACCCTCTTGAAAATCCCAAGAAAAGGACCGGTATTGCTGGAGCAATGCTATAGTCCGCATGAGAGAACAGATTCCACCATCTTAAAAAGGCAGGGAGCAACTGTGATGAGTTTTCCAGAACATGTGATCCTAAAGGTAATCAGGAGAGATTAACTCCTGCTAGCCCGATCACTACAGAAAACAACTGGTCCATGCCCAAGCCTGCCTGTGAAACATGGAAGCATTAGAGAAACCAAAGTGTGGAGTGTCAAAGTCTATAGTCAGAGTCTGTAGTGTGAACAGCACCAGCAACTTGGAATTTAGGGACCTGACAACTAGCAACTAGCAGACAGACTGAATATATATGCTGCTCACCTGGGGAGGTGACTTAAACACCTAGTGCCTCTCTGCCATAGGCTGGAGGCACTTCCAGATTAGGCATGCTGCCCCTTTAACAGGTAGGAGATGCACATGCTCGCGCCTCTACGCGCTCTTAGGAGCAGAGAGACATGGTGGGAATTGGAATGGAAGCAGCTATGTGGACGGGGTGGTAAGTCCGTCGGCGTTCCTGCAACATGGAGTGCAGAAATGCCGGTGGTGCCCCTATGCCTCCTCCTTTCAAGGCCAGAAAGGAATCTTTTCAAAAGAAGAGAAGCATCAATATTCTCTCTGGACACCCATGATTTTTCCTCAAGATCAAAACCCTTCTAGTCTCAGAAAAATGGTCTTTCCTCCAACCTCCAGCTATGTCTTTCTTATACACCGGAGACCAGAATTGTACACAGTGTTCTAAGTGTGGTCGCACTAGTGACTTGTATAGAGGTAGAATTATGTTCTCCTCATGAGCATCTATGCCTCTTTTAATGCATCCCATTATTTTATTTGCCTTTGCAGCACTGCCTGACACTGGCCACTAAATGTGAGTTTCTCATCTACCCATACACCCAGGTCTTTTTCAGTGATAGTTTTGCCCAGTGTTTTACAATTAAGCACATAATTATACATTTTATTTCCTCTGCCCAAGTGCATGACCTTACATTTATCCCCATTGAAGCTCATTTGCCATTTCACAACCCTGCAAAATTGAATTTTTTGAAAAATACAAGAGAAGTTTTCACTGATTTTTATGTAATTTGGTGTGCTGATTACGAAAATTACCTCCATTTTTTCCCATCACGTAAGGATTTTTTGTAAAACCAAGATCGATATTTTTGCTAAAATCCTATTTAAAAAGGAATTCTGTCGAACAATTGTACATGTAATATCTGGCAACAGTGGCTTTTATCCATTTAAATTTATGTATAAATATACAGAGGCCTCCCCTGCTGGCACACGGCCCCCCGATCGGTATACAGAGGCCCCCCTGCTGGCACACGGCCCCCCCTTCGGTATACAGAGGACCCCTGCCTCCGCATTGATCTCACCCTCCGATGTCCGCAGGCACCCGGGGTCCTCCGTCCACTCTCCTCGCTGTATGCCGGGTTTGCTGAGAGCTGCACAGCAGAGATCACGTCATCACTGCGCCTCGCGGTAACATGTATAACCCGTCGGCATACAGCGAGGAGAGTGGACGGAGGACCCTGGGTGCCTGCGGACATCGGAGTGTGAGATCAATGCGGAGGCAGGGGGCCTCTGTATGCCGAAGGGGGGGGCCGTGTGCAAGCAGGGGGCCTCTGTATACCGATGAGGGGGCCGTGTGCCAGCAGGGGAGGCCTCTGTATATATTTATACATAAATTTAAATGGATAAAAGCCACTGTTGCCAGATATTACATGTACAATTGTTCGACAGAATTCCTTTTTAAATAGGATTTTAGCAAAAATATCGATCTTGGTTTTACAAAAAATCCTTACGTGATGGGAAAAAAATGGAGGTCATTTTTGTAATCAGCACACCAAATTACATAAAAATCAGTGAAAACTTCTCTTGTATTTTTTTTCATCGCAGGGCTTATCAGCCCAAGCTTCTAGTTTACATAAATCCTCCTGTAATATAAAATTGTCCTCCTTTGTATTGATTACCCTGCAGAGTTTAGTGTCATCTGCAAATATTGAGATTCTACTCTATATGCCCCCTACAAGATCACTGTGACCCATGCTGAGTGTGTTCCATTAATAACCACCCTTTGTTTCCTATCACTAAGCCAGTTCTTAAACCACTTACATATATTTTCCCCTATCCCATTGCTCTCATTTTATGTATCAAACTTTTGTGTGGCACCGTATCTAAAGCTTTTGAAAAGTCCATATACACCACGTCTACTGCATTTTCTTGGTCCAGTCCAGAACTTACTTCTTCATAGAAGCTATTCAGAATAGTTTGAAAGGAACGGTCCCTCGTAAACCCATGTTAATATTGGGCCATGAGGTTTTTTTTTTCAGATACTCCAGTATAGCATCTCTTAGAAAACCCTCTAGGATTTTACCCACAGTAGAGGTTAAGCTTACTGGCCTATAATTTCCAAGTTCAGTTTTTGTTCCCTTTTTGAATATTGGCACCACAATTGCTGTACGCCAGTCCTGTGGTGCAGACACTGTTATTATGGAATCTTTAAATATTAAAAATAATGGTCTATTTATGATGGTACTTAATTTCTGCAGTACTCTGGGGTGTATCCCATCCAGGCCAGGGGATTTGTCAACTTTAGTGATTTTTAGAACGTGTCGTACTTCCTGCTGGGTTAAGCGGTGACATATAATGGAGAATTTTTGTTATCACTGATCATATTGTCTGTCATGGGATTTTCTTGTGTAAATACTGTTGAAAAAAAGTCATTTACACATTGGCTTGTTCCTCATCCTCATTCACTATTTCACCCAGACTATTTTTAAGGGGCCAACACAATAATTTTTTAGTTTCTTACTATTTATGTAGTTAAAAAATATTTTGGGATTTTTTTACTTTCTCTGGCAATGAGTCTCTCTGTCTCAATCTTTGCTGCCTTGATTTGCTTTTTACAGATGTTATTTAATTTTCTGTATTTATTTAATGCCTCATCACTACCTACTTGCTTTAATTCACTAAATGCTTTCTTTTTGTCACTTATTGCGCCCTTTACAGCTCTATTTAGCCATAGTGGTTTCCTCCTATTTCTAGCATGTTTATTCCCATAGGGTATATATTGTGCACAGGTCCTATTCAGGATAATAATAAACATCTCCCATTTGCTTTGTGTACCTTTATGTCTCAGGACATCGTCCCAGTTTATTGCACTAAGATCATCTCTCAACCGTTGGAAATTTGCCTTCCTGAAGTTTAGTGTCCTTGTAGCCCCTCTACTACACATCTTATTAAACGATACATGAAAACTTGTTATTTTGTGATCACTATTACCCAAGTGACCTCCAACCCGTTTATTGGATATGCCGTCGTGCCTGTTGGTTAGACCTGTTGGGTCTAACAGTACCCCCCTTCTTGTTGGGTCTTGAACCAGTTGTGAAAGGTAATTGTCTCTCAGTGTTGTCAAAAACGTATTACCTTTGCTGGAACTGCAGGCTTCTGTTCCCAATGAATTTCAGGGTAGTTGAAGTCCCCCATAATAGTCACTTGCTTCATCTACTTACTTTATAAGGATATTCTCCTCCACTTCCATTATTGTTGGAGACTTATAACAAACCCGTATCAGTAATTTATTACTTTTCCCCCTCCCCTTATCTCCACCTTCAGGAACTCTACATTTTCATTATATTCACATATATATTCACGTAGGATGGGTTTTAAGGATGATTTTACATATAAACACCCCGCCCTCACTTATCTGTATAGTCATTTCTGAACATACTATAGCCCTGTAAATTAACCGCCCAGTCATGGCTCTCATCGAGCCATGTCTCCGATATCCCCACCATGTCATAATTATTTTCTAACAAAATGAATTCTAATTCCTCCATTTTGAGAGGTAGGGAGGTGCTGCACCATGAAGAGCTTTGTGGGTGAGAATAAGCAGTTTGAATTGGACCCTATAGTGTATTGGCAGCCAGTGCAATGACTGGCATAGAGCAGAAGCATCCGAGTAACGATTAGCTAGAAAGGTGACCCTGGCTGCTGCATTAAGGATGGACTGGAGAGGGGAGAGTCTAGTGTGTGGGAAGCCAATTAAAAGAGAATTACAATAGTTAAGGCGGGAGTGAATCAGGGCCACAGTGGGTTTTTTTGTGGTTTCCAAGGTGAGAAAGGGGCGAATTCTAGAGATGTTCTTCAGGTGCAAGCGGCAAGAGCCGGCGAGATATTGTATATATGGGGTAAGGAAAGACCAGAGTCAACAGAACCAGACAGCAAGCCTGCTGACCAGGCGTTATCATGGTGCCGCACACTGAGAGAGAGGTGTCATATTTAGGGATGTTAGAGGAGGGTGGGAGCAGAAGTTCAGTTTTGGAAAGGATGAGTTTCAAATAGAGAGCAGACATAATACTGGAAACTGCAGTTATTGGTGTTCTATATTAGAGCAGGAGTAAGGTCAGGGGAAGAAGTGTATAGTTGTGTGTCATCAGCATAAAGATGGCACTGAAAGCCAAATCTGCTGATGGTCTGTCCAATAGGGGCCGTGCAGAGAGAGAAGAGAAGAGGTCCCAGGACTGAACCCTTAGGGACCCCAATAGTGAGAGGAAGAGGGGAGGAAGTGGAGCCAGCAAATGATACACTAAAAGAGCAGTCAGAAAGATAGGAAGAGAGCCAGGAGAAAGCCGTATCCTTGATGCCAATGGAGTGCAGCATAGAGAGTAGGAGATGGTGGTCAACAGTGTCAAAGGCTGCAGAGAGATCAAGAAGAATAAATGGAGAGTGGTCAACATTACTTTTGCTGTCACATGGATATTGGTCACTTTGGTGAGAGGAGTTTCTGTAGAATGTAGGGAGTGGAGACCAGACTGTAATGGGTTTAGATGAGAGTAAGTGGAGAGGTGATGGGTGAGGCAGGAGTAGACCAGGTGCTCCAGGAGTTTAGAGATGAAGGGGAGATTGGAGACTGGTCTGTAGTTGATTGTGCAGGATGGGTCAAGAGAGGTTTTCTTTAATAATTGGGTAATGATAGAGTGTTTGAAGGAGGAGGGGAAGATGCCAGAAGAGAGGAAGAGATTGAAGATTTTAGTTAGGTGAGTGCTGACCACTGGAGAGAGAGACTGGAGTAGGTGTGAGGGGATGGGGTCTGCAGTGCATGTGGTGGGATGAGAGGAAGTGAGGATCCTGAAGACTTCTCCTTCTGTGACTGGGTAGAATGTGGAGAGTGTGGCGGAGGAAATGTGGGGAGAGGTAGGGGTAACAGAGATTTGAGGTTGGGAGTTGATTTCCTGATGGATGTTTTCTATTTTCTCTGTGAAGTAAGAAGCCAGATCATCAGCACAGAGGTCAGTGATAGGGGCTTGCACTTTAGGACTGAGGAGAGAGTGAAAGGTGTCAAAGAGTTTTTGGATTATTGAATAGTGAGGAGATCAGGGTGGTGAAGTAGGTTTGTTTGGCACAGTGAAGGGCAGAGTTGTGAGTTCTCAGCATAAATTTATAGTTAATTAAGTTTTCTGGTGTGCGGTTTTACCTCCATAGACGTTCAGCACTCCTAGAGCATCGCTGGAGGAATCGATGGGAGGATATCTTTCCACATGTTCAACCACCAAAAATGTTGCGAGATAAGAAAAAAATTATTTTTCTGTTTGGCATGACAAGCCACCTTAGATGAGTGAACCCATTGCAAAATCTTCCTCTATTTAGATTTGAGATGAAAGTCTTCCCTGTGGGTAGCTGAGACAGATTTACCAGAGTCACAGTAATTATCTATTTTGAGGTTCCTTCTCCTGGTCGGTGGGAAGAAAGAATCTTGAGAGCGCATCCACATTGATGTTCTTGTCTGTTAGCCGTAAAAGTGGCACCAAGTCAAAGTGGGCAAAGAACAGAGAAAAATCTAGAAGGGCAAGGATTCAAAATCTGTGCTGACTGCAGATAATCAAAAAGTCTCGAAAGACAAGAGGGTGGATGCAAAAAATTCACAACTTTTATTTAGGATACTTGAAGAAACAACAAGTTCAATCCATACATTATACAAATAGTAAAAAGGAGGGAAGACATAAATATCAGCATAAAGCCACTGGATATTTTACGGTGGCAAAGTGAAGCAGTATCCGGCGGTTCAGATATCAGAGAGGCCGGGTGACTATACGGCAAGTATGCAAAGTACTGAAACTTATTGATATTGCTTGATATCTCTGATGAACTAATCAGTCAAATATATTATATACAATGGAGGTAGGATTAATTCGATATAGAGGGCAATTATATGTCCCAATTCACTCTATATAGAGATTTTCTTTATAAAAGATAATCTACTCTAGTGATTGCCTGACAAAAACCTCACTTTCTTATCTACTCTCACAAATTATCACATCAAAAGACCAATAAACACCATTGCAATCGGTGTGTCAACAACAGGCAGACCTGAGAACAACCTGTTCATCTACATTTCACACTATTATCACCATATAACTAATCTGCGGCACCTTAGTCAGTGAGGCTATGTAAGGTTCAAAACATTGGGTGTATAGTGTAACACTAATCCACCCCTATTGTGACCAAATCACAGCCCCAATCTGAATAACTGCTCACAGATGGAGACCGGGGTGAAAGCAATGAAGAGGGGCATCAGAACACAACGCTCAGCATTTTCAACTTGAATGTATTGAACAAACCAAAAGAAGAAAGGTGATCATATCCTCAAGTTTGATTAAACAAGATTAAAACAACCAAAAATGTTAACCCTATTTATACATATAAATTTGTTTTCTATTCTATCACTAAACATGTGATTTATGAAGTGTTTAATAAGAATAGTACAGTAGTTAAATCATCGTTCTATAAATTATGAACTAATCAAACAATTAATAGTATGTTTTTAAAGTGGCATTTTATCAATTTGTTCCTTCTAGTGGGTGAAATGTAATCTTGTCCATAAACGCTTACTAGCAATCGCCATTTCCTTGTGTGTCAGAGTATGTCCGGCCTGTCACGGTGTTAGGCTCCGCCTGAGTTAATATCTGATTTTTGTGCACTTTTAAAATGTCTGGCTTTCTTGGATACACAAAGGATGGCGCTGGACCAGAAGGATGCAATAAAGTCAATTCTACTTCTTCATTTTCACAATCTTTGGAGAGTACAGTAGCCAGCCACCAGCGCCAATCATATTCATATTTTTTCAAAAGGATTGCAACAGTGTCTATGATAAAATGCTGTTTCTTGAGAAGTAGCAGCCATTGCTGTGTGGGAAAAATACAGTTAATATTAAGTAAGGAAGATAGGTAATAAAAATAAAGATTTACAGTACACTTGAGATAGAACTGTATTACTATAAAGTGAGTTTTAGGGCTAGCGCGCACAGTTTTTTCTGTCTGCAG
The DNA here is from genome assembly GCA_033576535.1 of Allobates femoralis. Taxonomy (NCBI): domain Eukaryota; kingdom Metazoa; phylum Chordata; class Amphibia; order Anura; family Aromobatidae; genus Allobates; species Allobates femoralis. The sequence goes on from JARQOC010000003.1 coordinate 366,078,773, forward strand.
ATACACGCTGCAGTTTTGGCAGCTTGTTTTTCTACCAAGTTTTTACCACATATGCGTTAGTTTTTTTAATCGCTAGTGAAAAAAATGGCAGCTTTTTTTATATAAATGATAAATGCTGCATTTATTGCAGCGATTAAAAAGTAGTTCAAGCAGTGATTTCCTCACTCTTGAGTGTTTCCAAAAACACTGCATGTGGTGAACCCCATAGAAATCAATGGGGCTGTTTTTCTGAATGATGATCCCTAAGAATAGCACTGTGTGTATTGGCCCTTAATAATAAAAGCATTTAACTATTAATATATTTACTCACCCATATTTTAGTACACAGCCTTGATGGCTTTGTACAGACTATTGTTTGTTCAGGAGTGAAGATGTCCAGACATGTCAGGACATGAAAGGTATGAACGAGCAGTCTTACTTCCTGAATGCAGTGGGTAGACACTTAACATGATTGACAGAGCTGCTGGCCTATCATCTGCTCTGCATTCACTGTCTATCCCTGTGCTTTCTCAGGTTGAGCCCTAACAAAGCTTTTTCCTATATGTCCTCTCCTGCTTCTAAGCTGTAACATATCAAAATAATACAGTAATGTCTAAAAATAATGGATTTGATAAATATAGACCCCACGCTTTTAGACCACAGGTTGAACAGATCTGAATTCAAGATTTTTGAATTGATACTATAATAGTTAAATATTTTAAAATATGATCCCATCACGATCCCAACTTGAAATTTGGTACAGATGTGGCTAAGAGCATAAAAGACACATGGGCAGTTTTGGAAAATTTTTATTAAAACGTTTTTTCGGAAATGCGTTTCAAAATGTTGCGTTTGCATGGGTAAAAAATTAAAATTAACAAATATACTCTTGTGACATATCTGTTGAAAGCCTGGACAGTTCTGAGTAGAATGGTGTTTATTTTGTTTCTCTATCTTATTTCTAGCCCAAGATAAAAATCTGTAAAAAATTAACTGATGAAGAAAAAAATTCTAAACTTTTAATTTGTAATTAACTAAAGTAGTACTTCATAAAGGAAAAAAAATTAAAAAAATCTAAAGACGTCAGGTAAAAAAAAATATTCATATTTAGATCACTTGATATGGAATGACCCATTGACGCTATTAATAGTAAAATATTTTAAAATATGATCCCATCGCGATCCCAACTTGAAATTTGGTACAGATGTGGCTAAGAGCAAAGCAGACACATGGGCAGTTTTTGAAATATTTAAAGCGCGCTGATTTTTCGGAAATGCGTTTTAAAGTTTTGCGCTTGCGATCACATGGGTAAAACATTAACAAAGATCCTCTTGTGACATATCTGGTGAAAGCCTGTATAGTTCTGAGTAGAATGGTGTTTATTTTGTCTCTCTATCTTATTCCTAGCCTTAGTTATGAGGAGAAACGTAAAGGCAGGCAACAGCGAAATTCGCACTTTTTCCGAACTTTGAAAATCATTTTTAAAAAAAATAAATTTAAAAAAAAAAATTTTTCTCTTCACATTTTGCATTGTCTGACATGCTATTATCAAATAACAAAATCTCAAAAGAATTAAAAATATAGAGGTAATAATCATTGGTTCACTTGACATGGAATGACCCGTTAATGGGTTGGTATAACAGTGACGCGGGTGGAAGGAGCGCAGGAAGGAACTTATCTGCATAGATCTCCACCATCCCAGAGGGGTGGGTGTCTCCAGGCTCTGTAAATGAAACAGGGATGGCCATTCTCCACCCACCCCGAAAGACTCCACTCTGTCTCTGTCTGTTGCAATCCACAATCTAAATACCCCGTCGTGTAATGCCGTCTTAAAGCTCGGGTGACTCAGTACAGGAGAGAGCCTAGAGCACAAGGGAATCATAAACGACCAGGTCCAAAGGGAAGCACAGTAACTCACTGTCGGCCCCATCGTTGGGTGTGTACGAACCTCTGATTGGACCACAGGAAGCAGCCAGGGGAGCCTATTGAGTGGAACGGAACAATAAGTTTTCTCTATCCCCACCCATGCCTTTCCCCCCCATTCCTGCACCAATCGACCAACCTGGCAAAATGTACCGCCAAGTGGTAGAGTTCGAAATTTGGGAGACCGATACCACCCTCTGATTTTGATCGGGACATAATAGTTCTGCTAATCCTAGCCTTCTTCCCGCCCCACACGAAATTTGTCTGGAGAGAGGAGGAGACAGCCCGGAAAAAGGATGAAGGAATCTTTACCGGAATCACCTGCTGGAGATATAATAATCGGGGAAGGACATTCATCTTGAGTATTTGGCAGCATCCAAACCAGGAAAAAGAGGTTTTGGACCATCTTTCACAATCTCGTCTGAGCATAGTTAGCAATATCGGGAAATTATTCTTGAATAACAGATCTGGGTTTGCTGTTAATTTAATCTCCAGGTATTGAATGAATAGGCTGCTCCACTTGAAGCTGAAAGCTGACTGTAACAAGGTCGCAACATGGGACAGGAGGTTCACATTTAGTACCTCCGATTTTTGAAAGTTTATTTTAAAGTTGGATAGACTTGCAAAGGTATGAATTTCCGTCATTAGGTTAGACAGGGATGTGATGGGTTTGGATAGAAAAAAGAGAAGGTCGTCCGCGTACGCGGCAATCTTGTGTGAGACCCCTCCCAATTCGATCCCGGTTATGTCTGGGTTAGCTCTTACCTTTCTAAGCAGTGGCTCTATAGTGAGGACAAAAATCAGGGGCGAGAGCGGGCACACTTGATGTGTACCGTTATGCATCTCAAAGTAATCCGAGAGGCACCCATTTACTCTAATGGCCACTTTACACGCAGCTACAGGTAACAGGTTTTCCACAGGTAACTTACTGGTTGCAGTGAAATCATGGAGACATGGTTCTATCTTGTTGCTGTGTACAAATGGAACTATGTCTCCATGATTTCACTGCAGCCAGTAAGTTACCTGTGGAAAACCTGTTACCTGTAGCTGCGTGTAAAGTGGCCATAACCCTCACTGTCGGTCTTTTATACAATGCCAAAATCCAGTTCATCATATTTGGACCTAGACCAAGGCACAAGAGAGCCTCCCTCAAGAATAATCAATTAACCCGGTCGAAAGCCTTTTTGGAATCCGTTGAGAGGAGCAGTGAGGGAACTCCCCTGCTCCTCGCCTCATGTACCAGATTGATGGCTTTGACCGTATTGTCCCGTGCTTCCCTGCCCATCATGAATCCCGCTTGATCCGGGTGGACAATATCTACCATAGTGGGAGCCAGTCTCGTCGCTAATATCTTTGCGAATAGTTTCAGGTCCACATTTAAAAGAGAAATGGGCCTGTAACTCGCACACTGAGCTGGGTCCTTTCCCTCTTTTGCTATCACCACAATATGTGCCCTGAGGGAGTCACTATGAGGAGGTCGCCCACTTTTCAGATCATTGAAAAAATTTAGAAGGTGTGGGGATAATATGTCTTTCAATTTTTTGTAATAAGGGGATGAAAACCCGCCGGGGCCGGGCGCCTTTCCATTTTTTAAAGTTTTAATGGCTTCCGCCACTTCCTGTGGGGATATGGGCTGTTCCAAAGCCAGCACGTCACCTTCCCTCAGCCTCGGAATAGCAGCTGATTTCAGATATTCCTTAATTTTTGGCAGAAAACTCGGGGAGCTAGTCAGGGAGTTCTCCAAGTCCACATGATACAGTCTCGCATAATAGCTTCTGAAAGCCTCTGTTATTTCACCTTCTTTGCTGCTGCCTCATCAATACTAGAGACAAATGTCCTGGCCCTTTGCTGCCTCAATGCCCCAGCTAATAACTTGCTCGTCCTATTCCCAAATTCGTAAAAATGGTGCCTGCACTTTGCCAGCCAATATTTTTCTTTCTTGTTAAGTAGGTCGCGCAGCTCTTCTCTGGCCTTACACAGTTCTTGGGTCACGTCAGCCCCCAGTCGTCTCTTGTGATCTGTTTCGAGTGACCACAACCTTGCCAGGAGTATGGTCAGTACTGCGTCCCTCTCCTTCTTTAATCTAGTCCCATGTTTTACCAATATGCCTCTAATCACACATTTATGTGCCTCCCATATTGAGCTGGTGAGGTCTCTGGGGAGCAGTTCTCCTTAAAATAATCAGTCATTACCTTCGTCAGCTCATGGACCGTTAACAGGTCTTCCAATAGTGTCGGATTCAATTTCCATTGCCACTGTCTTGGGGAGACCTGTGGCATCTCTATCTCCAGTGTACAAAGGGCATGATCGGAAAAAGAGATGGAGTCCATGTCTGTCTTCCTAATCAGAGTCAAGTCTTTGTGTCCTATAAAAAGGTAGTCTATCCTCGAATAAGAATTGTGGACCGACGAGTAGTAAGAGTAGTCTTTGTCATGTGGGTGTTGCAGACGCCACGTACCTATCAGCTGGTGGTCATGTAAGAGCCTTTTCATCCCACATAATCCCGCGCCTGATGTGGTATGTAATCCCGAGGAGGTGTCAAGATCTGGCTCCAATGCGACGTTGAAATCCCCCCCAGTAACAGTGTACCCTCCGCAAACTCCCCCACCTGATCCAAAAGAGACTGTAGAGTCCCATATTGGTGCGTGTTAGGTAGATACAGGTAGGCAAATGTGAAAAGCTGTGATGCGATGAGTCCTTTTACTAAGATCATGCTACCCTGCTGGTCGCACGGCGTATCTACAAGTTCCCACGGAATTGAGCGGGCTATGAGTATGCTTGTTCCCCTGGATCTGGGGTCAGGAGAGAGGCTGTGGTAGACGTCAGGGAAGCTATGGCTAGTCAATTTGTATGGTTTGGAGGCACTCAGGTGTGTCTCTTGTAAGAAGGCCACCTGTATACGTTCTCTACGTAGATAGTTAGCCAATATAGACCTCTTACCTGGGCTGTGAAGGCCCCTTACGTTGATAGATCCACATCGCAGCGAGGACCTGCTTCCAGATGGCATCGTCCCTGGGACAGTCATTTCTGTCTCCCGTCCCCCACCGCCTAAAGGAAAGGGTAGGGTGGGTAGGGGGAAAGAGTCAAGAAGTATGAGTAGGGAGGTAAAAAGGGAAAGTAGCTACGAGGAAGGAGAGTAGGAGGATAAGTAAAGAGAGATTTGAAGAATAGGCGAAAATAATAAAATTACAGAAATAAGACAAATTCAATCTTATTAAGAAATTTACAATCCTCCAGTATATGCCGGAGGTAGCCGCTTCCCCCTCCGATATGGGTAGGAAGGGTTATGGGGAGCAGGCCTATATGTATAGACTCTCTCCCTAAGGAGTAACGTGGAAAGCTATTCGCTATTTTTTCCTACAGCCAACGAATCTCATTCCAAAAGTACATGATGTTTCGCGGGCAAGTTCTGTTTGTAATTAACCAAATACCCGGCGGGGGATATGTAACCGGAGGGGGGGGGGGTTGGAAGGGTGTAGGGGAGAGAGAGAAAGAAAAGAAAAAAAAAAACCCAAGGGGGAAGGGGGGGGGGAAGAGAAGGAGGAAGGGGGTAAATCACCATGGTAGTCAGCACAACATTACGGACAGACAGGCACATCTTAACGATCCTCCAGCAAGCTTAACAGAGGGACTCAAGTGGGGCTGCGTCTCTGGTTTCTACGTTTATGGGGTGCCTCTTCCGGATCCAAGCGACGTCTCCGAGCAGATCCCAGCGATCTTTGTTTCCCACGGACCTTTTGTGGGATGTGCGGCAGGTCAATCAGCAGCCAATTAGGGACTCGTATGGGAGCTATATCCAGGAATAAGAAGAGATCAGGAAGTTTTTCTGGTCTCCCAAGAAAAAACTGTGCGTCTCCTTTTTTCACTATGAGATGGAAAGGATGACCCCATCTATAAGTTGCATCCACTTCACGAATTCTTTTCAGCAGAGGGGCAAGCAGGCGTCTCATTGCCAAGGTGCATGCCGAGACGTCCGGGAAGAGTCTGATTTCTACGTCATCCATGACTAGTTGGCCATAGTGCCAGGCATGTTGCAGGATTTCTTCCCGGTCTGTTTAATAGTGTAATCTGCACATTATATCCCTAGGGCCAGTTGCTCGCGAGGTCTGTTGACGGTTAACCCTGTGGACTCTATCAATCATGACTCTGGCCTCTTTCGGTTTTTGGGAAACTGTATTGAAGATCTCGACCACTTTGGTGTGTAGTGCACTGCCAGGGAAGTTCTCCCGCACTCCTTTCAAGCGAATATTATTGCGGCGGCTGCGGTTCTCCTGATCACCCTGACCAAGTACCATTTGCTGCATGTGATCTTGCGTATCCAACAAACGTTTTTCCATATCGGCCACTCTATTAGTAAGTGAGGAATTGGCCTCTTCCAGAGCTGCCGTGCGGGATGTAAGTTTGTCCATGTCACCTCTAACTGCAGCCAGTGCCCTCTCCTGTGACGCCTCAAAGCGTGCCACCATTGCATCTAGATCTTGCTTAGTGGGAAGAGCATGTATTAAGTCCAGTAAGTTCTGGTCATAATCCAGCATCAGGAGCAGTGGGCCACTCCACCTGCCGAGACCCATGTTAGGATCCATTGTGTATGGCCCCGCAGCCCATCCCTCCGGCATGGTGTTCTGTACAAGCTGTGACTGTGAGGGATTGCTCCCTGCTGGGGGAAGGGTAGTGTCCTGTGTCAGTGTACACTGCTTCCCTTGGCCAGCCACTATGTGATTCATCCTGCCTTCTGTTAAGGGCTCACTCTGTGAGAGGGGGATCCTCATTGCTCCAGGGAGATGGGGCTGTATGTTCCCTGTGGTCGTCCCAGCAGACTCTCCAGCTCCGCACCCTCCATCACACTGTTCTTGAGTAGACAGTAACTGTCTCCCCTCCTGAGTATGGCAGCTGCCTCCACTCCCCTCTGCTGCATCCAGGGGCTCGGGGAAGAAGGGATCCGTACATCAAAAATGTTACCCTTGTCAGAACAGTCATTGGGGGTGCTGGGGGTGTCAGATCCCCTCGTCCCGCTAAATCATCGGCTCCCGTCTGTTGGCCCTTGTCTGGGAACAGCAGCCCCCCCGTACCTGATCAGAGCCTTTCCTTCCTGCTCGTGTCTCCATGTCTGTGCTGGATGTCTGACTGCACAAGGGCTCTTTCTGGCACCAGCGCGGTGTAATCCGTCCTGGAGTGTCAGCTGCGGCCATCTTCATCTTCCCTGCCGCTCTACCTCTCTCCTCTTCTCCTCGTCGGGAGCGGGTCGGCGCCATGTTGGGCGCTGGGGACGCTTCACTCTCTCGCTTCCCTCCCTGGAAATACCGCTCCGGAAGGCTCCTCGTCTCTCCCCTGGCGTCGGAGGATGACAGGATGAGGCTCTCCTGCCTCGAGGCATGGGTTCACCGCCGGGGATGATAAACTGCACTGTAATGTCGGTCGGCTGCGGAGGAGCTCAGGGATTCAGCACCCGCTCGCCTCCATAGCTAAGCCACGCCCCCCAATTACGGTACTCTTAATGTAAAAAAAAGGTAATAGAGTAAAAAATGGTAATGCTTCTGTTTTTATTCATTATTTGTCAGCGAATTCAGGCATTTCTATAAAAGTCGTCGTTTAAAGTTTCTGCGCTCAATTGGCCTCTTTCACAGACTGTATTATCTATCGACAGAGGACAATATAACATAAATCTTTGCTCAGATACATTTGACCAATGATATACTGCATACAAAAAAAACGGGAAAAAAAAGAATTACAGTCATATACAGTATATATGTTCATGAAAACACGATAGGCCAGTACTCCTAGCTCTCAAAGGTAAAAAAAGGAACAAATCATAGGAAGGATCATACCTAAAGGGTGTGCCTGTGTCAAAGAGTTCAACTAGAATAATTATTCTCGTATAATCCCCTTTCTTTATTTTAGGATCTTATTATAGATGAATAATTATTCTAATTGAACTCTCCAATTAGGCTCCGAAACGTTAAACGTCGCCTGTTATACAAATGCCTGAATTCGCTGACAAATAAAAAATGAAAACAGAAGCATTATCATTTTGTACTCTATTACCCTTTTTACATTAACAGTAATTGAGTGCCGAGGTTTACAATATTATTATTGACTTTTTTCATCGGGCACCACCGCACGGCGCAGCCAGGCACTCTCCTCTTTATTATTATTGACTTTTTTTGCCTGAGCTCCCAACATGGCGTTCAGCACTCTCACTTATTCAGATGAAGAGACCAATGCTATCACTGGAAGGACTGTATCCACGGAATCTTTCCTTGCTGACACAGTGGAGGAAGTCTGCAAAAAAGACTATGAGAAGGAACTTCGTAGAATAGTTGCCTTGGATTTACATCTTCACACACTCATAGAATATCATAAGGTGAAGCGCTTTCCCCGTGGATTGAGAGTTCCATTAAGACCACCCTCTTCTATGACAAACCAGAATATTGTGAACGGTTCAAAAGCATATTAAATAAATGCTCCATGGATCTCATTTTATTAACAATTGAGCATTTACAAAATGAACTTGAAGAATTATCCAACAAAATTGTAAGCATAGAGGACCAGCTGTTCAATACCCTGACTAAACAAGAATTCACAGCACTCAAGACCAAGCTCTCAAAATATGTCGGGGAATTCAAGAAAAATGTACAAGTGCGTAAGCGTTCTAAGTTTGCCAGAGATCAGGAGGACTATACAAAGGAGCAGGTTTACAGCTGGCGCTGTGGAGATACCTTCCCTCCTGGCCCAGCTTCACTTACAGGATATGCATCTTCGGGGAGCAGGGATAGTGACCATGGCATGCAATACCCTCAATTTCCGCAATACCCAGTACACCCTCCCAGTTTTTTAGTCCCAAGACGGGAAGAGGAGACGAGGCGGGGATCGAGGCATCCCAACCCCACATCGTATGACCACAAATTCACAGGTAATGAGACACTGGTATTCAATATCTCCTCACAAAGTCTCTCACCAAGTGAGATGGGGGTGCTACAGAAGGGACTCACCTTCCGTCCCACCTTGTTATTTGATTCCTTTAAGTTAGATCAAGAACTTGACCACTTTTTCAGGTCTGTCCTGCTTAAAACCCATTTTTCCACTCAAACAGATTCCTGTACCCCTGCTTGCTCGACGTGTAAGATATGCTTTTTTACATCCCACTTACTAGGCTTGAGGAAGCCGAGTCCTTACATACCCCCGAGAAAATACCACCCTGTGGCGACTTTTAGCTCATTGGTCAAACTGATGCCAATAGAACCAGATTAGAACTGGTGAAATATTGGTCAGATGCAATATGATACCCATTGAGCAACATGCGCTCAGGAATCTTCAAATATATAAGGACATCGTAATTAAGCCGGCTGATAAAGGCGGTGCTCTTGTCATTATGGACAAGACTTATTATACCTCCGAGATACAATCACAACTCAGTGATAGGTCTACTTACCAACCGATCAGTCAGGATCCAATATCTAGTATAAGTACTTTAATCTTGAGTAAAGTCAACCACTACCTGCAGCAGAATGTCATTGACACTACACTTGCTGAATTCCTTATAAACCACCATCCTATTACACCGGTGTTTTACACGTTGCCTAAGGTGCATACAAATTTAAGACAACCACCCGGAAGACCCATTGTGGCCTCCACAGACTTGGTCCTTTCTCCTTTGGCCCGGATCTCAGATAGAATTCTGTCACCCTATGTTCCCTGCATCAAAAGTCTTATATTAAAGACACTAACCATTTTCTTGATATCCTTCAACAGGTACAGCCAGTACCCTATGGCTGTTATCTGGTCACATTAGATGTCTCAAGTCTATACACCAGCATTGAGCACGACAGAGGATTGAGAGGAGTCAATTGGTTCTTGAACAACTTTACTGATTTCTCAGATTCCATGAAACTTTTCTGTAATTATGTCCTTGAGATTGTTCTCACTATAAATCTTTTCCTTTTTCAGGACCAGTTTTTCTTGCAGATAAAAGGGACCGCGATGGGAAGCAATGTTGCACCGCCCTATGCTAATATTTACATGGCATTATTTGAGGAGGAACACGTTTATCCTCACTCCCTGTTCAAGGCACACTCTGTGACATGGCTGCGCTACATTGATGATATCTTCCTGATCTGGGATAATGATTTAGATACACTCTTGGCCTTTTATGGTGATTTAAACAAGGCGGTCCCTGGCTTGACTTTCACGGTCCATTATGACATCTCCCGTTTTAATTTTCTGGATATACTGGTCCTGAAGGATACACAAGGGAGACTAACGATGGATCTATTTAGGAAACCCACTGACCGTAGTAGGCTCCTTAATTATACCAGCTGTCATCCACCCAACAGTAAAAAAGCTCTCCTCATTCCCAACACATGAGGGTCCAACATATTGTCTCAGATCCACAGACTAGAACTACCCGGCATAAGGAGATGACGGACTAGTTCGTCTCGAGGGGATGCCCCAATCAAGTTGCTTCTCCTAGACCTGGTAGGTCCCCCTCACATGTTGACAAACCTCCAAGGTTAGTGTTTGTGAACACTTATCACCCCTTCAATACATGATTGCATCAAATTACATATAGACATTGGCCCTTGCTTGGGCTTTCTTAACCTGACTTTGAAGAATTCCAACAACCCCCTATGACATATCACAAAAGACCGGATAATATCCGAAACAAGTTGGTAAGGGCAGACTTTGGGTCTTCTAGAAAAATACCCAGACAAATGTTTCTGGCCTCATCCCGACACAGTACATTTCTGTGTCTGGGATGTACCTATTGTTCAAATGTCCTGAAGGGAGCATCTTTTACACACGCTAGGACAGGGAATTTGTACCCCATCAAGGGGTATTACACATGTGATACATCATTTGTGAAATATTTGATTAAATGCCCATGCGGTCTCGGTATGTTGGGGAAACCACCCAGCACGCCCGAGAGGGCATTGGCAAACACAAGTCCATCATTAGGTATGGCCAGATGGCTTTACCTATTCCCCATCATTTCTTGGAAAAGAGACATACTGTGGCCCAACTCCGTTACCAGATTATTGAGTAAGTACACGTGGGGCATAGAGGTGGTAACAGGGTCCAGAGGCTAAAAACACGGGAGGCCTTCTGGATACATAAATTGCAGACACTTGAGCCACAGGGCCCGAATAGAAAGATTGATGTTACTTGGTAGAAACTGTGTGTCCTTTTTGTCCTTGATTACTTAAAGTATTCGATGGTTCCCTAGCCTGTCAGGACCATTGGGATGACACCGTGAGGTTATCTTCACACTTTTCTAGGTACAATGTCACTAGCACAAATGAAAATGTCGATTATTAATTTTGAAACTGTTAGCACATAGATGGCACAACTATTGTTTATTCCGGATTTTCTTTTACTGAATTTCATGTATAGACATATACATTAACTCCCTTTTTCTACTGTTATTCTGATATCTATAGTGTTATCCCGGGTACTACATTGATGAGATCTTAGTATCTCACTTTCTTTATTGTCTCTCTTTATCAGTCACTCTAGTTTTGCCTAAATGTGCATTTACAGCCCGTTATACCAACTTTCCTGTCTGGTGGTTCTCTTATATTTAACTGTACTAATGACATTCCTCTCTTTACACTCCTCCTACAGAGATACTGAGTCCCCTGAATGCACCCGAAGCCCAGTGGTTACCTAGTTACTTCGGAGCATTCCCTGACGTCAGCATACACCCTGCACATGCGCAGAACTGCTGCCTGCATTCCAGCCAGGCCACTTCCTGCATTCCAAATACCAGAAGCAGGAAGTGGCTTGACCGATAGACACGCCCCCACACTTTAAAAACTTGTGGTTCACTTAGATCGGTCCCCGCACCCCGATGCACACTCTCTCCCACAGGTAATACACTGAGCTCCTGGTTACTGTTTTTTTTTATTGCTTTTTACTACAATGCTTTATTTGTTTTAATCTGTTTCACAGAATTCTCTCCCTAGTCCAGCAGTCAGGATTAAGGGGCTGCCTGTGCCTTATACCACAGATCCTCTAGTTATCTCCTCTTAAAGGTGCAGTGACTCCTTGTTACCCAGTTAATTCTAGTGACGGTTTCTTACTATAATTGTGTATACAAACAAATTTCTTTCGTATTTCATATACTATAGGTCCCTCTTGGCAAGGGTGGTGTTATTTCTGCGGAGCATATCCCCTATACAGATACTGATAGGTAATCAAATGTGCCTAATTTGATATATTCTTTAGGCGGCCGTCACACGCTACAATATCGTGAGCGATATTGTAAGCGACCACGTGCACGCGCGATCGCTAACAATATCGCTCACATCGCTGGTGAGATGTCACACAGACAGACTCACCAGCGATGTGGGGCAGCGAGATCGCTGGTAACTATGGTACACATCGGGTTACTAGGCGCCGCGCGGCGCTTAGTAACCCTCCGATTACCATAGATACCATCTCCCAGCATAGGCTGTGCCGCTGGGAGATTGTTCATCGTGGTGTCAGACACCACGATGAAGCAGATTGAACAAGCGTTTATCGCTTGATATGAGCTCCGGCTCTCATATCTGCGATGTCACGATCAAGCGATATTACATTGTAAAATCGCTTGATCGCACGCAGCGATGCACAAACGATATCGCTTAAGCGATCAAAAAGCAGATCGCTTAAGCGATATCGTTCAGTAAATTGAACCGTGTGACGGCCACCTTAATGAAATATATATTCTCTTGTTTTTTGCATTGTTGATCCCTTGGATTACACCCCCTCATGCTTTGGGCCTATTGTTTTACTTCTCATGGGTTGCTCCTTATCACTTATAGATCCCATCCGCAATAGTGTTATTTCAGGTCCTGATATAGTGCACCTGTGTATTTTTTTCACACTTAATGTTGCAGTGCTACACCTAACTCACTATCCCACACCGGAGTACACCTATAATTTTCACCTTACCAAGAGAACGATTGCTATGGAATACCCATATTTTCTTTTTTATACTGTTGATTTAATTTTCTCAAGGGTTGTTCTCATGGTTTTTGTATTATTAGGGTTCACGTTGTACATAGATTATTCCTGTGCATTAACAGTAATTGAGTACCGAGGTTTATCATATTATTATTGACTTTTTTCCTCTGGCACCATCACACGGGCAGCCAGGCACTCTCCCCTTTATTAGTAAGCTCCTCGTAGACAGACTTCGATAAAGATCAATTCCAACGAAGGGGGGGAGGGGGGCACACTCCAGAAATACTCACTGGACTACTGCACCAAGTATAATGGTAAGCTTCAATCCCAATATAAACAAACAGGAATACTGGTACGATTCTTCTTATTGATCCTTTATTTAGATAAAATCATCACCATATCAAGAGGGCATGCTGGACGCATTTCGATGAAGACCCCCTTAGGGTTCCATCACACTTGGGGATGTTCCAGCGATCCCGACAAAGATACGACCTGGTAAGGATCGCTGGAACGTCGCTACGTGGTCGCTGGTGAGATGTCAAACAGTCAGATCTCACCAGCGACGCAGCAACGATCTGGCGACCCCTATAACGACCTCGGCGGTCATTGGGACCCTGTCAAACAGAGCTAGTCTGAGAACTTAGATCTACTTGGTTGAGTTCTGAGTCGCCAAACGAGGTCGTTGTTAAGGCGTCAAACACACTGATGCATGCTGGCCAGCGTGAGCCCGACGATCAAAAAATGGTCCAGGCCATTCCGACACGATCGGCAATCTCAGAGCATGGCTTGGTCGCTGCTACATATCAAACATAGCGAGATCGCTGTTGCGTCACAAAACCAGTGAGGAAACAGCAATCTCGCTGTGTGTGACGGGGGCTTTACTCTTCAGCAACAGATATTATAAAATTACAGGAACATATATAAAAAACCCACCCCTGGTGACAGCTGACGCTGTTTGAGAGATTCATAAGAAGGATCATGTTAGCCCATTGCATGCCACAAGTACAAGCAAGTAGTTGGACCAAATTCACACAATCACATTACAACTGAGTAAATTACTGGAAGAAAATAGAGGTGAGAAATTTTTCTCAGCATATTACATGTCAAGAAATACAGTGTAAAATATTTAATTAGTAACTGATATATCATATCACATTATAAATGAGAACCATTATTATAAAAGTAAATACAATTATGGATCAATGTATAGATAATGTATGGATAAATGCATAACCCAAATTACACATTACATATGGAAAACTTTGTTTGGTTTAAAATGCTACCATCTCTGATATTCTATAGTATATGTTCATGAATACATCCACTGCTAAATAGGTTCTAACAGGATCCTTCATATAAGATCTACACGACTTTCCTATGTAAAAAACTAAAGGTACCGTCACACGTAACGATATCGTTGCCGATATCGTTCAAAAGTCACGTGTTTTGTGACGCTTGAACGATGTCGGAATGACATCGTTACGTGTGACACTACAAACGATGAACAATCAGTCGGCTGATCATTCATCGTTTGATTTGAGGTCCTGTCCTCAAATCAAAAGTCCGTCGCCCGGTGGACATGCAGCATCGCTGCGTGTGACACCGGCAGACGACCGATAACACAGCTCCCAGCGCCTCTCACAAGCGCTGGGAGCTGGTATCCAAGGTAAACTGCGGGTATCTAGGCAGCGCGCGCCTAGATACCCTAGTTACCCGCTGTGTACCATAAATACCAGCCGGTGAGCAGAGGAGGCTTGTAACTAAGGTACACGTCGGGTATCTAGGCAGCGCGCGCTACCTAGATACCCGCAGTTTACCTTGGATACCAGCTCCCAGCGCTTGTGAGAGGCGCTGGGAGCTGGCTTATCAGTCGTCAAGACATCGTGGAAACGATATTTAAATCGTTTCCACGATGTTTCCGGTCAATTGATCGCTGGTGAGTCTGTGTCTGTGTGACAGCTCACCAGTGATCTGAACGATATTGTTAGCGATCGCGCGTGCATGTGATCGCTAACAATATCGTTCATAAAATTGTAGCGTGTGACGGCACCCGAAGGGTACCTTTACACGCCGCTACTGGAGGATGGATACAATCCGCTACTTCACGTGCACGAGCACGCCCAAACGGTTACAAATGGTAAACGCACCCTCTTCACACGGCGCCACAAGGTGCGCTACGCTACGCTACATCTGTAACTAGCTACATCGCCGGGTGTCTCAAGTAGCCATCTGTAGCTCAGCCTACCAGCTTTACACGCCGCCACCACAGAGTGATCTGGGAGGAACAAAGGCAGGACGTAAAACAAATAGGCGTGCCACAGTCCTGTACGCCGCGCCCAAACCACAACCATTGGCCAACACTACGGACTTGTGATTGGGCACGACGGAAAGGGCGGATGGGCGAGATGTGACGTACTAGTGATCGGAGTGTGGCACGGAATAAGCGGTTGTGACATGGCGGAGCATGGCGAATGCATCGAAATCGATGGTAATGCGTCACGCTGGAGCGGTGGCTAGTCACATACCCCGTGTGTATTAAAGTAGCGGTTCTGGGCTATGTGTGCGTAGTAGAAGTGTTTGCCTTGTCACGCACGATCAGCGCTTGTGACAGCGGCGTGTGGCGAATGCGCTAAGGTGCGTTTGTGCGACACACAGTAGCGGCTTACAACACACAGTATGTGCGTTTTCTGTTGAAATTGTATCTGTGTCAACTCTGGCTAACTATGTGTGAATACAGGCTCAATGGTGTTCATATATCTGCTTACAGATGTGAATGTAGTGGAACAGCTCCCAAGGCAACATGTCAAAGATCTGTGTGACAGTGTATTTGAAAACACCTGAGAAGAATATGTCCTGCATCAATGTGCTGTGTGCAGGGGACCCTCTGCCTACAACAAAATAAAGGCTCATGTACGCACAATGCCCACAAACACTGTTGGGCAAAATACTTGTAAAAAAACATGGCTACCCACACATATTGTCTACACAATCCCAGCCAATAGGTGTCTATGACATCCCTGGCCCCCACAAAAACCTTCATCACATTGCCCTCCTCCACCAAGTAATCAGGCTCACACAGATTATTTTGGATCCAACATAAAAAATTTTAATATAATGCATTAATCGTGACCTTGGATTGGAAAGAAAAAAAAACAGAAAGTAAAAACAATGGACAATTAAAGTGCATGTAACATTCTTGAACCACATTAAAGGGATAACAAATTGACCACACATTGAAACCTGTGCAGCAACCCAAAAACAAAATAGCATACCTAAACTAACTAACTAAAACTAACGAAACCTTATGCACATAATGAAACCAAAGATCCAGAAAATGGTAAACAAAAAAGAAAAGGGGCGCAGCTAACCTGCTGTCACCTCCATTGCAACCTCAAATACATCTCCCAGAGCCAGCCACACTACATGGCCTGGTTCTGCCAGCTCACTGCACCAGACCCATTGAAGTAGGAGCAGTAAGCTTCTCTACTGTCCCTGGCCTCCGCCGAGTGCGGCCATGGCTCTGCGGCTGGAGTGGCACAATCACATGGCCCTCATCACGCCAAGACCCTGGACGGAGCTCCCCTGTTTTAGCGTCTGCATTATCTACATAACCTCCTGGCGTGTATGATGCTCTATCCCTACGACGCAGGAAGTTATGCAGCACACAGCAGGCCAGCACTACCGCGTCAATAGACTCCGGTTTCATAAGTATAGGCGTATGAAAAACCCGGAATCTATTCGCCATTATCCCAAACGCATTTTCAACTACTCGGCGGGCCGGGGATAGCCGGTAATTGAAAATGCGACTCTCAGAAGTAAGGGCCCTCTGGGGATATGGCCGCAGTAGGTGTTCCTGAAGTGGGAATGCTTCATCCGCAACAAACGCAAAGTTGAGATGTTCGGTTGTGTCCTCATTTGAGGGTAAGTTTAGCCCACCACTCCCTAGTAGTGTTGCCAAGGAGCTGCGTGCAAACACCTCCCCCATCTGAGTTGCGACCGTTCATTCCAACATCCACGTAGAGGAACTCATAGTGCGCATCCACTACAGCCATGAGGATTATACTACAATACCCTTTGTAATTGAAAAACAAAGAGCCAGAGTTGGCAGGTTTGGTAATCCTCACGTGCTTACCATCCAATGCCCCGCCACAGTTGGGAAGTTCCACTGGGTTTCAAAGCCTCAGGCTACTTCCAGCCATTCTGCGGCTGTTAGAGGCATTTTCATGTAGGATGGCTGCAGAGCTCTCCAGATGGCCCAACACGTTTCAGGGATCAGGCGGCTCAGCAGGGGCAGGGAGACACGTGACAAGTATGTGAGGGATGTCATGGACTGCCCTGTAGCCAGGAACCGCAAAGTGATAGCCAACCACTCAGCAGCTGATACTGATGGTCGCATTATAGTGTCCTGACGCGCTATCATTGGCCCAACACGCTCCAATAGGAAGGTGAAACAGTCCTCGGGCATACGAATAGTTTCGGTAATCATCGGGATTGTTAATCTCCAGCTCCCGCAACAGCTGCATGTGGCCCGGGTTTCCCACCTGCGAAGCCAATCCCGGGTCCACAACCGCCGCTGTCTGCGCCTCATCAACCTTTCATATCGATCCTGAAGCCACATTTGCTCTTCCACCAACGCAAGAACCACGATAACATTGCGGTCATGGATATTCTGCATCCTCAATATCAGCACCTGTAGATGAGAATACACAACATGAGTACATAGAACAATATGTGGCCATGTCAGCAGGTTAAGCAAGCCACACCTCTTTTCGATGACACACTATAGCCAAGTGGATGGGATCTCTCGTCTGGGCCCAAAACACATCCCTGAGGCAAGGGACGGCAAACACCCAGTAGTCACCCCAAACAAAATGGAACACGGCCAATGATAGTGGCCTCCTATACATCAACTTCAATCGGAGGGTCTCAAAGTCACACATCTGCACCTAGGTGAGTTAGAAAGGGACATGTGTCACCAATAATGTCGCTCAAAAATGTCCCAGAATCCATTAGACAGACCATAATTAAAATTGGATAAAAAAAAAATAACCTAAAAAAAATTCTTACGTACCACGATATGCCAGGTTGAGTAAGCCTACATGAACCAAACAACATTGCACATGAGTGAGGATGGTTAACCATGGTTACATATGTTTTTGCTGGTGTTATTTTTGCTACACATCTGTGCTATGTCTGGAGCGCCACACCTCAAAGCCATGTGTGATCCTATCCCAGTCCCATTGGCCACAACCAGTATGCAGAAATCGATCCAGTCGACATGAGTAACACATTTCTGTCTACAGTCCTGCAGCCATTATCCTGGTATGGTGTCTGGAAACAAACACAGCAATGTATCTCTACAAAAATGTGAAGCCCTAGACAAAATGCCTACCTATCACGAATCAGCGATCTCCACCAATTAGCGGCAGTTAATTCCGCACCCAGGTGTCCCATCACGATGTGCGTAATTGTGTCCGCTGTGATTGGTTTAGCGGACTATAAAGCCAGGCCAATGGCCACTACACCTTGTCCAGACGTCGATGTGCATTGAGCTACTGGTGTCCTGTTTGACTTCTGTTGCTCTGACGGTAAGCCTTCTCTTTAGCGGTTTCAATGAAATTGTAATGAACGCAGATGCTTCTGTCACAGGCCGCTTAGGCAATGTGTGTATGGGCATGTTTGATACGGCATGTATTTTTTGGCCTGTATTAATACATATGGCTACGTTAATCTCTGTAGTGCAATAGCCAGGAAGTGCCTCTACTTGCATTGTGTAAGTATAGATTGCACCTTGATGTTATTTTCGATGCCAACAGATAAAGGTGTGTTTTTTGCCGGTACTTCACATCTCTATTTGATGGGTGGAATAATTGCCCCGTTCATTCCAGGGATGTTTGGTACATGTGTTAAAATTGTTGTCCCATGGTGTTGGAACACCAACATGATCATGTGTGTGCCCATTAGATGTAGTATGTGCAGTGTTGGCACACACCCAGCCCTCCTTTCCCATATGGTTAACCTTAACCATTTGGGACAGTGCACAGGTACTAGCTTGCACACAATGTGTTTGCTCACATGTTGGCCTAGAGGTATGTACGCACACACCGTGTAGAGGTGTGTTGAAATAGGTACATTGGGGTATTAAATCTTGTACGAAACATGTGTAGGTGGACACAGATATCCGGAGATTGTTACTTTCTGGACACATGTGTTTGACTTCGGAGCGGTGTGACATTGAGAAAATGGCCCACACACGCAAAGTTGAAGTCAACCAAATAGCAGCATACATTCTCCATGTTCCAACTTCATGAGCATGTTTATCCTTTTAAAAAGGTTTTAAAGTTCGGTATGCCTTGTGTAGTGACTGTCTGTTTTTGGTGTGTTTTGTCATCGGCAGATGCCGAGGGGTACTGTGGAGTTCGAGACCCAGCTTCTCACGGAGTATCAGCGGCACAAGTGTCTGTGGCGCTCCTCGCTGCCTGAATATAAAAATCAGGCAGCGAGGGCCGAGGCCTACAGGCCTCTTGTGGCTCTAGCCAATCGGATGGAGCCAAGGGTAGGCAGGAGGTGGGACAAGCATATGGTGGCACTAGAAATTAAGTACATGCGGGCGTCGTTCATGCGGGCTCACACTGAGTACCAGCGCCGTCGCTCAGGGGCTGGAGCTGAGGAGGTACCATTACCTACCCTATGGTACTATCCACTCTTCACCTTCATCCTGGGCGAGGCTAGCTCGCGTGCAACGATGACCAACTGCCCCGTTGCTGCGTCCCATGTAGGCCCGGCTGAATCACCATCTGCGCCACAGGAGGTGGGTAATTGTGTTACAGTGGTGGCCCACAATGTTTCCTTCACATGTGTGCTTGTCTAAATCCTTTACACCAACCATTTTATCATCTTTTTATCCTTGGTGTGGGAAACCTTTGACTGTCAAAAAATCTGCCCTCCTTCCAGGAATTTGTAGGATGTAAATTCTATGCAGAGAGCCGTATTCCAATGTTGCATCTTCCACAACATATTTTCATATTTTTATGTTTAGGTTACTTATTTAAGGGTTTCAAAATTGATTGTGGTTTGAATTTAAAGAGCCACATAGTACCATCTAGTAAATGGTGCTGCCACACATGTGTGTTGGCTCTGGTGCAAGTGGGTTATAGGTAGTTGAATGTGGGGTGGATTTTCATCATATTAGGAGTCCAAACGGCAAGGTGGCCAATATCTGTCTTTGGCCAGGACAGCCCCCAGTATCAAGGTGTTGTGGTGACATGTACTAATTGGGTTACGGCTCTGTGACTAACACCTAATTCTGTATTGAGCTGAGTACCTGGAATGGTAGAGGTGAGTGTACAGGAGAAGTACTGGTCTTGTGGTCTTTAACCTTTGGTGGTTTTCTGGGTTTTTTTTCCTTTCAGATCTTGGTTTGTTGGCTTTTTGTGTGTGGGAGTGGTATATTGAGTCCTGTGGACAATGTATTGAGTGGATATTGCCTTCACTAATGAGGTTTTATTTTTCTCCCCCCACAGGCCCCTGAAGAGGAAGGCTCCATTGCGGAGCAATCTGTCGCTGATGATGCTCAGCCAATGACATCTGGGGCTGAGCAGGAGGGCGCAGCGAGTATTGTGGGTCCAGTCCCAGGTCCCAGCTCCGTACCACCTGAGACGGAGCTGGGCACCTGGGCCCGACGCGTGCTGTTAAGCGAACAGCGGACCCACATCTCAAGCTACGCCCTCTACATGAGCGACAGGTTGCAAAGGATGGAGCCGCTCCAAAGACAGATCCTTCAGCGGGTCTTCAACACTGCCACTGATGCTGCCGAGGATGGGACCCTTCAATGGGGATGCCACATCCCCCCCCCTGTGCCACATGACTTGTGGCCCCTTTCCCCATCGCCCCCATCCCGGGCCGTGAGAAGACTGGCCCCGCCACAGTCACCCAATCCCCCCCCAACACGTCGTCGTAGATCAAGACGCTCTCGGGCAGGTCGGGTCTGCCATGAGAGGAGGGGGGAGCCGGCATTGTCAGAGCCGACAGAGGATGAAGAAGTAGGACACTAGTAGCCAATGCACATAATTGGCGGTCTGGACTATTGAATATGGAGAAAGCTCTTTGTTTATTTTGTTTCTTCTGTTTTTTTTTTATTTAAAAAATTTAGTTGGCTGAATTACAGCATATGATTTGTTTATGTTTGTTATGATTTCTGGCTGGATTAAATTTTTTTTTGTGACACAATTGTGTATTTATTTTGGGTTAAGGATTGTGGGGGTGAGCGTGGGTGAATGGTAGTGGGCCCAATATAGGTTTTCCAAAGCCACACAATATGGCCCAATGCCCTCAGAGCAGGACCACCATCGGTTCCTTTGTAATGTGTTTGCACTTTGACAAAGGGATGTGGTGATGTGGCTGACATAGTTAGCTCATGGTCAGGTTTAGGCACCAAATATTATTAATGTCACATGAAGGAGCGTACAAAAACACTTAAACCAGCATTGTATTGAAAACATACATGTGTGACAGCCATTTGCCACAATACACAGAATGCTTTGCCCAGATAGGGCTAGGCAGTCCACACTCGTGATGGTCCCAATGTGGGACAGTATAGGTAAAGAAGGCAAAGGGCTAGGCAGTCCACACTCGTGATGGTCCCAATGTGGGTCAGTATAGGTAAAGAAGGCAAAGGGCTAGGCAGTCCACACTCCTGATGGTCCCAATGTGGGACAGTATATTTAAAGAAGGCAAAGGGCTAGGCAGTCCACACTCGTGATGGTCCCAATGTGGGACAGTATAGGTAAAGAAGGCAAAGGGCTAGGCAGTCCACACTCCTGATGGTCCCAATGTGGGACAGTATAGGTAAAGAAGGCAAAGGGCTAGGCAGTGCACACTCGTGATGGTCCCAATGTGGGTCAGTATAGGTAAAGAAGGCAAAGGGCTAGGCAGTCCACACTCGTGATGGTCCCAATGTGGGTCAGTATAGGTAAAGAAGGCAAAGGGCTAGGCAGTCCACACTCGTGATGGTCCCAATGTGGGACACTATAAGAAAAGAGCCCAACGGGGGCAAAAAAAAAAAGAGATGAAATTTTAAAGCCAACAAGGCAACGTTTGTAAATTTTTTGGTCCAACTAGGACAACTGTTTTTGGGGCCATGTTTGGCCGGAAAACATTGCAGCCATGAACTTCATGGCTGTGAGTCATGTTCTGGCCGTAGACCCTCAAGCATTTCACCCAACCGGGCAAGGTCCTGCAGGCCACGCTGTAAAGCCCTGGTCATGCGCCCGACAAACGCCTGATGGGCAAGGATGAATGCCTCCATGGTAAGGACACCTGTATTGGGAGTAAACACACATTTTAGTACACAGCAGTCGCTGGTGATGGCTAGTCAGGACTGCCCACAAGCATCCCCTTACCCTGTTCCTCCAACTCCACATCACCATCAGACGGGGAAAGAGATGGGCTCAAGCTCCATCCTGATGCACCCGCACGTTCCCCATCTGCAGAAATGGTTAAACAACATTCTTAACTATGTTTTCAATAATCTTGTTGTCCAAGAGAAAATTTAACTAACAGTGTGCAGGGTGTATGTGGCAACATAACACACTTACCACCATAGTCACTGTGTGGGGACATGGTCACCCCAGGACTCGCCACTGAGCTCGAGACAGTGGGAGGTGGTGTGACTCCCGGGCTGGGGCTCCGTGGCCACATTACGTGGTTTGGGGGCAAGAGGGGTCCTGGGCTACGGGGCAAACCCTCCTCCGGCCCGTCAGGTGCTTCAAGGTCCTCGCCCTCCTGTGGGGAGGTGATCTCGTCCTCCTCCAGCCAACCAGATGACGACACCTCGTCACATTCCAGCGGACTTGCAGCTGCTGACAGCTCCTCCAGGTCCTCTGTCCCGGTAGGTGAGGGCAGGTCTGGCTCCTGAGGCCCTGGGGAAGGTGTGGAGCTTGGGGCCAAGGGTGCCACTTCAGCCAGATGTGGCGGTGTTGTGGATTGGCCACCTGGGGGTGGGGCATGGTGCCCTTCTTCAGATGACGATTCTGCATCTATTTTTGTAAAAACAGAACAATAACCTTGATTAATTCGTCACAACACATTGTTCTCCTACATATAGCTTGTGTGCCTATGTATTTGAGGCATAACTTAGAATCAAGCAGGTGATGCTGGATGCATACACTCATGTTGTATGCATGTACTGTGGGTGGGAAACATTGTTTGCGCTGACTGGAGGACCACAACACTGTGAAGATGTGTTTGATTGTGTAGGCCACACTGTCCCTTGTCATATGTTTCCATCCATTTTTGTGTATTTTGGGACATGCACATGTGGCGGTGTGTGTTTTGGCCCAACAATTACTCACCACGCAGCCTGGCAATCCTGGCACGGATGTCCAGTATGCGACCCGGGCACTTGTGCTTTAAGTCAGCGATCTTTTTTTGGATCGCTTTTAATGTCCTCTCTACACCCAGTTGGCAGATCAGGGACCGCTGGATCTGCCGAACGGTGCGCCGATTGCGCAGCCTGGGGTGCCGGTGGTGATGGTGGCCCCAATAGTCCTGACGGTCACAATGGTCAATCAGGATGATCAGCTCCGCCATCCCCCACGTTGCAGCGCGGTGAACGGCTGCCATGACTGCTATGGTGTGTGCAGAGGTGGGGCTGGCACCTTGCAGGCAGAGTGAAAATGAAACCAACGTCATGACGTCATTACGGCCGCTGTCGGGGTGACGCACCTTTTTAAGTAGCCCAACGCGCAGTGACACGGCCGACACACTTATGCGGCACCTACTACAGAAGACCCACAGTGCAGTGCGTACAACACGGCTATGATCTGTGTGCTGAGTAATAACTTTCGATGTGGTATGGGTTTGTGTGCATCTGTGTGCGCGCTGCGCGCAGTGCCACACAAGGAACACTTCTACGGCAGCTGCTGTACAATAAGCCAGAGTGGTACGTAACACACACTTGTGCGCTGTGTACAGCATTATTCATTATCATGTGTTCAGAGATTGTGCACACTGTATGAAGATCATGGGGCATTTGCTAATTTTCTTTCGTCAAGTGTGTGTCCGCGTAATTGTACTAATATATGATCGTGCATACGGCGCGTATCTGTAGTGCTGAAGGGACAGCTCATCCAAGATGGAGGGCTGTGAGGCAAGGGCCAATCGTAGCGCAGCATCTTCCACCAATGATCGCAGATGGGGCGTGGTAACACGGAGCCTGGGTCACGCCTTAGCTACATTGCAGCTACATCGCCGGGTGTCCAGAGTTCCCTTCTGTAGCTTCTTTACACGCCGATACAGCTCGCTGCAATCGGCTTTGTAGCCATCTGTTTTCGAGCAGTGCTCGGAAAAGGTACCTTTACACGCCGCTACAACAGGATGGATACAACCCGCTACAGGCTACAAATGTAGCTTGTAGCGCCAATATAGCCCGTAGTAGCGGCGTGTGAAGACGGGACGTGACAGCCGGCAACAGATAAATCTGTTTCCGAGCACTGCTCGAAAACAGATGGCTACAAAGCCGATTGCAGCGACCTGTATTGGCGTGTAAAGAAGCTACAGAAGGGAACTCTGGACACCCGGCGATGTAGCTGCAATGTAGCTAAGGCGTGACACAGGCTCCGTGTTACCGCGCCCCTTCAGCGATCATTGGAGGAAGCTCCTGCGTTGCGATTGGTTGTCGCTGCACAGGGCGGCATATTTAAGGAGCTGCCCAGTCACACTACACAATTGCTCGAGCGTCATGTATTAAACAGCCTCCTGCGATGCCTGCCCAATCATGATGTTATTGCATTGTCCTATCACCGTACGGACGACTCGTAATCCACAATTGTGGCACGCCTATGTGCTGTCCCTGCTGCACCAGGTCCGCCCATATTATCTTGTTGTAGCGGTGTGTAAATGAGGTAAGATGAGCTACAGATGGCTACTTGAGACACCCGGCTACTTGAGACACCCGGCGATGTATCTAGCTATAGATGTATAGCGTAGACGCACCTTGTGGCGGCGTGTAAAGGAGGTGCGTTTACCGTTTGTAACCGTTTGGGCGTGCTCGTGCACGTGAAGTAGCGGATTGTATCCATCCTGTTATAGCGGCGTGTAAAGGTACCTAAACAGATGTATCTGTTGCCGGCTGCCTCCTACCGTCTTCAGACGCCGCTACTACGAGCTATATTGGCGCTACAAGCTACATTTGTAGCCTGTGGCGGGTTGTATCCATCCTCCAGTAGCGGCGTGTAAAGGTACCCTAAGGGTACCTTTACACGCCGCTACAACAGGATGGATACAACCCGCTACAAGCTACAAATGTAGCTTGTAGCGCCAATATAGCCCGTAGTAGCGGCGTGTGAAGACGGGACGTGACAGCCGGCAACAGATACATCTGTTTCCGAGCACTGCTCGAAAACAGATGGCTACAAAGCCGATTGCAGCGAGCTGTATCGGCGTGTAAAGAAGCTACAGAAGGGAACTCTGGACACCCGGCGATGTAGCTGCAATGTAGCTAAGGCGTGACCCAGGCTCCGTGTTACCGCGCCCCATCTGCGATCATTGGTGGAAGATGCTGCGTTACGATTGGCTCTTGCCTCACAGCCCTCCATCTTGGATGAGCTGTCCCTTCAGCACTACACATACGCTCCGTATGCACAATCATATATTAGTACAATTACGCGGACACAGACTTGACGAAAGAAAATTAGCAAATTCCTCATGACCTTCATACAGTGTGCACATTCTCTCAACACATAACGAATAATGCTGTACACAGCGCACAAGTGTGTGTTATGTACCGCTCTGGCTTATTGTACAGCAGCTGCCGTAGAAGTGGTCCTTGTTGGCACTGCGCGCAGCGCGCACACAAATGCACACAAACCCATACCACATCGAAAGTTATTACTCAGCACACAGATCATAGCCGTGTTGTACGCACTGCACTGTGGGTCTTCTGTAGTAGGTGCCGCATAAGTGTGTCGGCCATGTCACTGCGCGTTGGGCTACTTAAAAAGGTGCGTCACCCCGACAGCGGCCGTAATGACGTCATGACGTTGGTTTCATTTTCACTCTGCCTGCAAGGTGCCAGCCCCGCCTCTGCACACACCATAGCAGTCATGGCAGCCGTTCACCGCGCTGCAACGTGGGGGATGGCGGAGCTGATCATCCTGATTGATCAGTGTGACCGTCAGGACTATTGGGGCCACCATCACACCGGCACCCCAGGCTGCGCAATCGGCGCACCGTTCGGCGGATCCAGCGGTTCCTGATCTGCCAACTGGGGTAGAGAGGACAGTAAAAGCGATCCAAAAAAAGATCGCTGACTTAAAGCACAAGTGCCCGGGTCGCATACTGGACATCCGTGCCAGGATTGCCAGGCTGCGTGGTGAGTAATTATTGGGCCAAAACACACACCGCCACATGTGCATGTCCCAAAATACACAAAAATGGATGGAAACATATGACAAGGGACAGTGTGGCCTACACAATCAAACACATCTTCACAGTGTTGTGGTCCTCCAGTCAGCGCAAACAATGTTTCCCACGCACAGTACAGCATACAACATAAGTGTATGCATCCAGCATCACCTGCTTCATTCTAAGTTATGCTTCAAATACATAGGCACACAAGCTATATGTAGGAGAACAATGTTTGTGACGAATTAATCAAGGTTATTGTTATGTTTTTTTAAAAATAGATGCAGAATCGTCATCTGTAGAAGGGCACCATGCCCCACCCCCAGGTGGCCCATCCACAACACCGCCACATCTGGCTGAAGTGGCACCCTTGGCCCCAAGCTCCACGCCTTCCCCAGGGCCTCAGGAGCCAGACCTGCCCTCACCTACCGGGACAGAGGACCTGGAGGAGCTGTCATCAGCTGCAAGTCCGCTGGAGTGTGACGAGGTGTCGTCATCTGGTTGGCTGGAGGAGGACGAGATCACCTCCCCACAGGAGGGCGAGGACCTTGAAGCACCTGACGGGCCGAAGGATGGTTTGCCCCGTAGCCCAGGACCCCTCTTGCCCCCAAACCACGTAATGTGGCCACGGAGCCCCAGCCCGGGAGTCACACCACCTCCCATCTCTCGAGCTCAGTGGCGAGTCCTGGGGTGACCATGTCCCCACACAGTGACTATGGTGGTAAGTGTGTTATGTTGCCACATACACCCTGCACACTGTTAGTTAAATTTTCTCTTGGACAACAAGATTATTCAAAACATAGTTAAGAATGTTGTTTAACCATTTCTGCAGATGGGGAACGTGCGGGTGCATCAGGATGGAGCTTGAGCCCATCTCTCTCCCCGTCTGATGGTGATGTGGAGTTGGAGGAACAGGGTAAGGGGATGCTTGTGGGCAGTCCTGACTAGCCATCACCACCGACTGCTGTGTACTAAAATGTGTGTTTACTCCCAATACAGGTGCCCCTACCATGGAGGCATTCATCCTTGCCCATCAGGCGTTTGTTGGCCGCATGACCAGGGCTTTACAGCGTGGCCTGCAGGACCTTGCCCGGCTGGGTGAAATGCTTGAGGGCCTACGGCCAGAACATGACTCACAGCCATGAAGTTCATGGCTGCAATTTTTTCCGGCCAAACATGGCCCCAAAAACAGTTGTCCTAGTTGGACCAAAAAATTTGCAAACGTTGCCTTGTTGGCATTAAAATTTCATATTTTTTTTTTTTTGCCCCCGTTGGGCTCTTTTCTTATAGTGTCCCACATTGGGACCATCACAAGTGTGGACTGCCTAGCCCTTTGCCTTCTTTACCTATACTGACCCACATTGGGACCATGAGGAGTGTGGACTGCCTAGCCCTTTGCCTTCTTTACCTATACTGACCCACATTGGGACCATCACGAGTGTGGACTGCCTAGCCCTTTGCCTTCTTGACCTATACTGTCCCACATTGGGACCATCACGAGTGTGGACTGCCTAGCCCTATCTGGGCAAAGCATTCTGTGTATTGTGGCAAATGGCTGTCACACATGTATGTTTTCAATACAATGCTGGTTTAAGTATTTTTGTACGCTCCTTCATGTGACATTAATAATCTTTGGTGCCTAAACCTGACCATGAGGTAACTATGTCAGCCACATCACCACATCCCTTTGTCAAAGTGCAAACACATTACAAAGGAACCGATGGTGGTCTTGCTGTGAGGGCATTGGGCCATATTGTGTGGCTTTGGAAAACCTATATTGGGCCCACTACCATTCACCCACGCTCACCCCCACAATCCTTAACCCAAAATAAATACACAATTGTGTCACAATAAAAAATTTAATCCAGCCAGAAATCATAACAAACATAAACAAATCATATGCTGTAATTCAGCCAACTAAATTTTTTAAATAAAAAAAAAACGAATAAACAAAATATACACGGAGGTTTCTCCATATTAAATAGTCCAGACTGCCAATTATGTGCATTGGCTACTAGTGTCCTACTTCTTCATCCTCTGTCGGCTCTGACAATGCCGGCTCCCCCCTCCTCTCATGGCAGCCCCGACCTGCCCGAGAGCGTCTTGATCTACGACGACGTGTTGGGGGGGGATTGGGTGACTGTGGCGGGGCCGGTCTTCTCACGGGCCGGGATGGGGGCGATGGGGAAAGGGGCCACAAGTCATGTGGCACAGGGGGGGGGATGTGGCATCCCCATTGAAGGGCCCCATCCTCGGCAGCATCAGCGGCAGTGTTGAAGACCCGCTGAAGGATCTGTCTTTGGAGCGGCTCCATCCTTTGCAACCTGTCGCTCATGTAGAGGGCGTAGCTTGAGATGTGGGTCCGCTGTTCGCTTAACAGCACGCGTCGGGCCCAGGTGCCCAGCTCCGTCTCAGGTGGTACGGGACGTCTTCGTCGACGGATACCGGAGCTGGGACCTGGGACTGGACCCACATCACTCGCTACGCCCTCCTGCTCAGCCCCAGATGTCATTGGCTGAGCATCATCAGCGACAGATTGCTCCGCAATGGAGCCGTCCTCTTCAGGGGCCTGTGGGGGGAGAAAAAAAGAACCTCATTAGTGAAGGCAATATCCACTCAATACATTGTCCACAGGACTCAATATACCACTCCCACACACACAAAGCCAACAAACCAAGATCTGAAAGGAAAAAAAAAAACCGAAAACCACCAAAGGTTAAAGACCACAACACCAGTACTTCTCCTGTACACTCACCTCTACCATTCCAGGTACTCAGCTCAATACAGAATTAGGTGTTAGTCACAGAGCCGTAACCCAATTAGTACATGTCACCACAACACCTTGATACTGGGGGCTGTCCTGGCCAAAGACAGATATTGGCCACCTTGCCGTTTGGACTCCTAATATGATGAAAATCCACCGCACATTCAACTACCTATAACCCACTTGCACCAGAGCCAACACACATGTGTGGCAGCACCATTTACTAGATGGTACTATGTGGCTCTTTAAATTCAAACCACAATCAATTTTGAAACCCTTAAATAAGTAACCTAAACATAAAAATATGTTGTGGAAGATGCAACATTGGAATACGGCTCTCTGCATAGAATTTACATCCTACTAATTCCTGGAAGGAGGGCAGATTTATTGACAGTCAAAGGTTTCCCACACCAAGGAGGAAAATATGACAAATTGGTTGGTGTAAAGGATTTAGACAAGCACACATGTGAAGGAAACATTGTGGGCCACCACTGTAACACAATTACCCACCTCCTGTGGCGCTGATGGTGATTCTGCCGGGCCTACATGGGACACAGCAACGGGGCAGTTGGTTGTCGTTGCACGCGAGCTAGCCTCGCCCAGGATGAAGGTGAAGAGTGGATAGTACCATAGGGTAGGTAATGGTACCTCCTCAGCTCCAGCCCCTGAGCGACGGCGCTGGTACTCAGTGTGAGCCCGCATGAACGACGCCCGCATGTTACTTAATTTTTAGTGCCACCATATGCTTGTCCCACCTCCTGCCTACCCTTGGCTCCATCCGATTGGCTAGAGCCACAAGAGGCCTGTAGGCCTCGGCCCTCGCTGCCTGATTTTTATATTCAGGCAGCGAGGAGCGCCACAGACACTCGTGCCGCTGATACTCCGTGAGAAGCTGGGTCTCGAACTCCACAGTACCCCTCGGCATCTGCCGATGACAAAACACACCAAAAACAGACAGTCACTACACAAGGCATACCGAACTTTAAAACCTTTTTAAAAGCATAAACATGCTCATAAAGTTGGAACATGGAGAATATATGCTGCTATGTGGTTGACTTCAACTTTGCGGTGTGTGGGCCATTTTCTCAATGTCACACCGCTCCAAAGTCGAACACATGTGTCCAGAAATTAACAATCTCCGGATATCTGTGTCCACCTACACATGTTTAGTACAAGATTTAATACCCCAATGTACCTATTTCAACACACCTCTACACGGTGTGTGCGTACATACCTCTAGGCCAACATGTGAGCAAACACATTGTGTGCAAGCTAGTACCTGTGCACTGTCCCAAATGGTTAAGGTTAACCATATGGGAAAGGAGGGCTGGGTGTGTGCCAACACTGCACATACTACATCTAATGGGCACACACATGATCATGTTGGTGCTCCAACAGCCATGGGTCAACACTTTTAACACATGTACCAAACATCCCTGGAATGAACGGGGCAATAATTCCACCCATCAAATGGTGATGTGAGTTACCGGCAAAAAACACACCTTTATCTGTTGGCATAGAAAAAACATCAAGGTGCAATCTATACTTACACAATGCAAGTAGAGGCACTACATGGCTATTGCCCTACAGAGAATAACGTAGCCATATGTATTAATACAGGGCAAAAATTACATGCCGTATAAAACATGCCCATACACACATTGCCTAAGCGGCCTGTGACAGAAGCATCTGCGTTCATTACAATTTCATTGAAACCGCTAGAGAAGGTTACCGTCAGAGCAACAGAAGTCAAACAGGACACCAGTAGCTCAATGCACATCGACCTCTGGACAAGGTGTAGTGGCCATTGGCCTGGCTTTATAGTCCGCTAAACCAATCACAGCGGACACAATTACGCACATCGTGATGGGACACCTGGCTGCGGAATTAACTGCCGCTAATTGGTGGAGATCGCTGATTCGTGATAGGTTGGCAGCCCTTGAAAAGCTGCGCATTCCGGCAAACATTACGCTTGCTGGTCAGACCCATTAAGTAAGTATTTGTGGACACACATGAACTTTGCGGTGGGTGGGGTGCATATGTTGATGTTATTGGCGAGCGCAGAAGACTGCTTGAGCTGACTATATAGGGGTTTGTATTGTTGGGGACGATATAGTGTACTGTGTTGAATTTGAGTAGGCATTTTGTCTGGGGCTTCACATTTTAGTAGAGATACATTGCTGTGTTTGTTTCCAGACACCATACAGGAGAATGGCTGCAGGACTGTAGACAGAAATGTGTTACTCATGTCGACTGGATCGATTTCTGCATTCTGGTTGTGGCCAATGGAGACTGGGTCCAACGGGGATAGGATCACACATGGCTTTGAGGTGTGGCGCTCCAGACATAGCACAGATGTGTAGCAAAAATAACACCAGCAAAAACATATGTAACCATGGTTAACCATCCTCACTCATGTGCAATGTTGTTTGGTTCATGCAGGCTTACTCAACCTGGCATATCGTGGTACGTAAGATTTTTTTTTAGGTTTTTTTTTTTTATCCAATTTTAATTATGGTCTGTATAATGGATTCTGGCACATTTTTGAGCGACATTATTGGTGACACATGTCCCTTTCTAACTCACCTAGGTGCAGATGTTTGACTTTGAGACCCTCCGATTGAAGTTGATGTATAGGAGGCCACTATCATTGGCCATGTTCCATTTTGTTTGGGGTGACTACTGGGTGTTTGCCTTCCCTTGCTTCAGGGATGTGTTTTGGGCCCACACGAGAGATCCCATCCACTTGGCTATAGTGTGTCATCGAAAAGAGGTGTGGCTTGCTTAACCTGCTGACATGGCCACATATTGTTCTATATACTCATGTTGTGTAGTCTCATCTACAGGTGCTGATATTGAGGATGCAGAATATCCATGACCGCAATGTTATCGTGGCTCTTGCGTTGGTGGAAGAGCAAATGTGGCTTCAGGATCGGTATGAAAGGTTGATGAGGCGCAGACAGCGGCGGTTGTGGACCCGGGATTGGCTTCGCAGGTGGGAAACTCGGGGCCACATGCAGCTGTTGCGGGAGCTGGAGCTTAACAGTCCTGATGATTACTGAAACTATCTCCGTATGTCCGAGGACTGTTTCACCTTCCTATTGGAGCGTGTTGGGCCAATGATAGCGCGTCAGGACACTATAATGCGACCATCAGTATCAGCTGCTGAGCGGTTGGCTATCACTTTGCGGTTCCTGGCTACAGGGCAGTCCATGACATCCCTCACATACTTGTCACGTGTCTCCCTGCCCCTGCTGAGCTGCCTGATCCCTGAAACGTGTTGGGCCATCTGGAGAGCTCTGCAGCCATCCTACATGAAAATGCCTCTAACCGCCGCAGAATGGCTGGAAGTAGGCCGAGGCTTTGAAACCCGGTGGAACTTCCCCAACTGTGGCAGGGCATTGCATGGTAAGCACGTGAGGATTACCAAACCTGCCAACTCTGGCTCTTTGTTTTTCAATTACAAAGGGTATTGTAGTATAATCCTCATGGCTGTAGTGGATGCGCACTCTGAGTTCCTCTACGTGGATGTTGGAATGAACGGTCGCAACTCAGATGGGGGGATGTTTGCCCGCAGCTCCTTGGCAACACTACTAGGGAGTGGTGGGCTCAACTTACCCTCAAATGAGGACACGACCGAACATCTCAACTTTGCGTTTGTGGCGGATGAAGCATTCCCACTTCAGGAACACCTACTGCGGCCATATCCCCAGAGGGCCCTTACTTCTGAGAGTCGTCATTTTCAATTACCGGCTATCCCCGCCCGCCGAGTAGTTGAAAATGCGTTTGGGATAATGGCGAATAGATTCCGGGTTTTTCATACGCCTATACATATGAAACCGGAGTCTATTGACGCGGTAGTGCTGGCCTGCTGTGTGCTGCATAACTTCCTGCGTCGTAGGGATAGAGCATCATACACGCCAGGAGGTTATGTAGATAATGCAGACGCTACAACAGGGGAGCTCCGTCCAGGGTCTTGGCGTGATGAGGGCCATGTGATTGTGCCACTCCAGCCGTAGAGCCATGGCCGCACTCGGCAGGAGGCCAGGGACAGTAGAGAAGCTTACTGCTCCTACTTCAATGGGTCTGGTGCAGTGAGCTGGCAGAACCAGGCCATGTAGTGTGGCTGGCTCTGGGAGATGTATTTGAGGTTGCAATGGAGGTGACAGCAGGTTAGCTGCGCCCCTTTTCTTTTTTGTTTACCATTTTCTGGATCTTTGGTTTCATTATGTGCATAAGGTTTCGTTAGTTAGTTAGTTAGTTAGTTTAGGTATGCTATTTTTTTGTGTGTTGCTGCACAGGTTTCAATGTGTGGTCAATTTGTTATCCCTTTAATGTGGTTCAAGAATGTGACATGCACTTTAATTGTCCATTGTTTTTACTTTCTGTTTTTTTTTTCTTTCCAATCCAAGGTCACGATTAAGGCATTATATTAAAAATTTTTATGTTGGATCCAAAATAATCTGTGTGAGCCTGATTACTTGGTGGAGGAGGGCAATGTGATGAAGGTTTTGGTGGGGGCCTGGGATGTCATAGCCACCTATTGGCTGGGATTGGACAGACAATATGTGTGGGTAGCCATGTTTTTTTACAAGTCTTTTGCCCAACAGTGTTTGTGGCCATTGTGCGTACATGAGCCTTTATTTTGTTGTAGGCAGAGGGTCCCCTGCACACAGCACATTGATGCAGGACATATTCTTCTCGGTGTTTTCAAATACACTGTCACACAGATCTTTGACATGTTGCCTTGGGAGCTGTTCCACTACATTCACATCTGTAAGCAGATATATAAACACCATTGAGCCTGTATTCACACATAGTTAGCCAGAGTTGACACAGATACAATTTCAACAGAAAACGCACATACTGTGTGTTGTAAGCTGCTACTGTGTGTCGCACAAACGCACCTTAGCGCAATCGCCACACGCCGCTGTCACAAGCGCTGATCGTGTGTGACAAGGCAAACACTTCTACTACGCACACATAGCCCAGAACCGCTACTTTTATACACACGGGGTATGTGACTGGCCACCGCTCCAGCGTGACGCATTACCATCGATTTCGATGCATTCGCCATGCTCCGCCATGTCACAACCGCTTATTCCGTGCCGCACTCCGATCACTAGTACGTCACGTCTCGCCCATCCACCCTTTCGGTCGTGCCCAATCACAACTCCAACTAGTGTTGGCCAATGGTTGTGGTTTGGGCGCGGCGTACAGGACTGTGGCACGCCTATTTGTTTTATGTCCTGCCTTCGTTCCTCCCAGATCACTCTGTGGTGGCGGCGTGTAAAGCTGGTAGGCTGAGCTACAGATGGCTACTTGAGACACCCGGCGATGTAGCTAGTTACAGATGTAGCGTAGCGTAGCGCACCTTGTGGCGGCGTGTGAAGAGGGTGCGTTTACCGTTTGTAATCGTTTGGGCGTGCTCGTGCACCCGAAGTAGCGGATTCTATCCATCCTGTTGTAGCGGCGTGTAAGGGTACCCTAAGAGTGTAATCACTTCCAATCAAAATCCTCGTGGAATTTAAGTGATTAGTAGTGCAAAAATCAAGCCGGAAAGACATACACATAGTTAAACCATGTATAGAAAGATACTATTTTTGTCCATAACAGACATTAACCCTTAGGGTACCGTTACACGTCGCAATATCGTTCCGATATCACATACAATTTCACGGGAGCGCGCACGTTTTTGGCACTTGTTCAAGATCGCATAGGAGATGTCACACAGGGAGATATCGGCAGGCAACGTAACTAGGATGTTGTATGCAACTTTTGTGCGCTGGGTTTGAGCAACCCAGCATTCGAGCATTTACATTGTAGTGAATAGGGGAAATTGCGTTCCACATCGTAGTTGCGCCATCACACTGCATGATCATGCTAGATCGCATATGCAATATCGTGCGATTGAAGGGCTTGCACAATCTTCTTGCAATATCTTCCCTGCGATTTATTGCAGTCGCATTGCCCTGTTATCCGACACAGCGCACCAACGTTATCAACTGCAACGACCACACCACGTGACTTTTTCTCGATGTTGTATTGCGATATTGCGACGTGTAACAGTACCCTAATAGGTGTCAGTGACTTAACGGCAAAAAATGAGACTGCAACATATTGATCGTACACATACACATAATAGTGTAGTTAAAGGACTATTCCAGACAAAAGATACCCTCAGACAAAAAAAAATTATTTATCTATAATTTTTATCTCAGACAGATACATTTTAGTATATGCACATACATCCTCCGCTAAATAAATTCCAATGAAAATTTCCTGTGCAGAATACTAAGGCCAGATTCACACCACGGTTTGAACAGGTCCAGGGCTGTCCGGTGTGAACCTGACAGCTTCGGACCCGATTTTGACACAATGCATGCCTATGGAGTCGGACAGGGCCCGATGGCAGCTATTTGCCATCCGGTTTTGTCCCTGTCCGGCATGGTCAGGCTGCATTTAGTTTTTCCTCCGGACACAAAAACGGAGCTAAGAGTGTAATCACTTCCAATCAGAATCCTCATGGAATTTAAGTGCTGATTAGTAGTGCAGAAATCAAGCCAAAGGGGCAAAATTGTAGTATATAAAACATACACATAGTGAAACTATGTATGGAAAGATATTATTCTTGTCCATGACAGACATTAATACTAATGGATATCAGTGACTTAACGGCAAAATTGAGACTGCAACATTGCAACATTTATTCGTACACATAATAGCTATGTTAAAAGACTTTTGCCTCAAACAAAAGATGCTAGTAGTATCTGCCAAGATATCAGAGCGTTCTACTCAAATGATAGAACCAATAATTTACAAACCGGCCACAAAATTGCACTATGAGTATAATAACAAATGGTGTTTCTCTAGTTTGATACACGAATAAAGTAAATAATATATACCCATATTGCTTCAATAGAAATGATGGAACTCTATTTTCTTCTGGTAATATACTCAGTTGTAATGTGATTTTGTGAATTTGGTCCAACTACTTGCTTGTGCTTGTGGCATGCAATAGGTTAACATGATCCTTCTTGTGAACTTCTCAAACAGCGTCAGCTGTTACAGGGGTGGTTTTTTTTGTATATGTTCCTCTGATTTTATAATATCTGTTGCTGAAGAGTAAGGGGTCTTCCTCAAAACGCATCCAGGGTGCCCTCTTGATGTGTTGATGATTTTATCTAAATAAAGGATCAATAAGAAGAATCGCACCAGTATTCCTGTTTGTTTATTTGTGGCTTGATAAAGTTCCTGGCTCCTAGAGGTTAAGACATCTACTGTCTGTACAAGGCCTAAGAAATCAGTCCTCTTTCTTAACGAAGAAGAATCCAGTTCTGGAGAGTTACAATTCCAGATAAATCTCATGGTAGTAGGAGTGATGTCACAGAATGTGGGCGGCACCGGGGCACGGAGTACTCGATATAAGGAGGTTGGAGCCATAGTACGCCACCCCCTCCACATCAAGGTTGTGTGTACCTGCACAGAACACATGGACTGGTGACATCAAGCCTCCTGATGAATGGTGAAACGCTTAAAGGCGCGCGGGGATGAGCACACCACCCTGTTAAGCTAAGTACCCCCTACCCCTTCTCATCTGTGTGATACCAATGTAGGTATGGTCTGTTATTATCAGACAGGACCATGCCAATAGAGAGTTGAGAGACACACAGAGCATGAGATTCTATCATACAATTATCTAATCTTACATCAGCTGGGGAAGACTAGCATATGGGTGGAGATACTCTGTTTTTAACACTAGGACACGGTGACAGACCAGTCGGCCAGTATTCCAAACCCTGTGAGGGCTTATCATAGGGGGAGCACTACCTCCTTACTTCCAGGGTAAGGCCAGGGCAGAACAGGGCTAGCCATAGACGAGTGGGGGCGCCACTACGCTATTCTAGGGTGCCGACCTCCGCTGTCAGACAGGTGAAAGGAGGGAGGCATACATCAAGGACAGCATCCTTCCTTCACGCTATCCTGTGCACCTAGTTTTTATCCATGTTTGGTGTGTTTTGTATAAGTTAACAATAAAGATATCATTTGTAGGGTTTGATATGATTTACACTTGATACTAAATCCTTAATTATCTAATTTGAAGTCCTTGTTGCATGGAGTGCAGAGACAATGGCGGTGTTACAAATAGTTAATATTTGAACTCGAGTCGCCATGATTCATCTCTGAAGAGGCGTAGCTCTAAGGTAACAGCAGCACACACAGCCATCCAGGACCACCATTTTCCTGAAGGAATAAAACAACCCATCATAGGCAGCCCCTGTCACTTAGGTCCAAGGGGCAGTCAAGACACCTGTGACACAACCCTTTTATGTCATGCCTGCTAAAAAGCAAAAACAAGTGGAGGGGAAAAACCTGCCAGCAAGCAGGGGTGGAGCTGGAAAGGAGGTCATTAAGGGGATAATACCTGATACAGACCAGTGTCCTTTAAACACGAGAAAATGGTGGTTTAGTGATGAGTTGGAAGTGCTGATCCATATGTTGCCAAAGCAGGTGGAAGCCATTAGAATCACCCTCTATACCCATGGTGTTAAGACAGCAGGGAGGCCGAAGTGGTTCGGACCCTAACCATTCGGAAAAGGATGGGAATGTTTAACCAAGTAATGGACTACCTGTCTTGTGTAGAGGAGTTCATCCAGGAAAATAAGGTGACCAAGCTGATGGTGAGAGAATAGATGAAGTGCTCATATGCTCAAGATTTTGACTAGCAGTGCTCCCATGGTAAGGTACTATTAAGGTGCCATGGTAAGGAGTTTGACAGGAAGAAGGTTTGACTTTATCAGGGAGTGTTGATTTGCTGAAAACATCTATGTGAACCGTAGTATAGTAAAGAGGAACATTCTTCCCCAGGGGCTACATAGCTCATGTCTTCGGAAATTAGTTACCTTCAAGTTGAACGGGCCACGTGGTCGGTTTGCCGGAGATGTAAACTGACCTTTCACCACAGCAGACCTTGATGACTGGAGGGAAGAGAGGGCAAATCGGAATGGGAGGAGAGAGATGGCTTCAGGAGGCGGAAAACTGAGCCTCAGAAGAGGGCAGTATTCATTGATTTGAAGTCTGATGTCTATTTTTTGAGGGACAGTTCTGAATACCCTGATAGCCAAAAAGCCCTGTTATGATTGTGTAATCAAGTCACATTGGATGAATAGGTAAAACACTGAAAATACTGTAACTGACCCAACCGATTCCTTTACAGATTAGAGATTCATATTTTGCAGTCCCTTGTGGTTCCTGCATGGGCTGGAATAGCACTAACCCCAGTGCGTAACTTCAGGCCCAGGGGCCCTGATGCCAAATCTCCAACAGGGCCCATAATTGTTGCAAATCTTTAATAATATTAGTCTTTTTCTATGGGCCCAAGGGACTTTGGGGCCCCCTTAGGCTGCAGGGCCCGGGTACGATGGCAACCCTTGCACCTATTGTAGTTACGCCCCCGGAGCAAAGTGCAATATACCTTCATAAAGGAAAGAGAGCTGAGATAGTAATGGTTAAGTGGAAAGCAGAGGCAAAAAGAGTGTTACAGTCCTTGAAACAAGCCTTATGTTCCCAATCGGTATTAGTCTGTCCAGATTTTCAGAAACCATTTACCATCCAAACTGATTCTTTAGACCTTGGGGTAGGGCAGTTTTGTTGCAAAAGATGATGGGAAGGAGCACCCTGTGTTGTACATCAGTCAAAAAGTAAATGATCATGAGAAAAGGTATGCAGAGGGGTTTTTTTATTTTGTTTTGTTTTTATAAATGTTTTAAACATTTTTTTAACACACAAGGAAACAAAAGAACATAACATCTTTTTTGTAACATGAAATAAAGGTTACTTGTTACATTACCAGTTGTTATTTTCAGAAAATCACAAAGTTATCTAACTACAATAGGAAGTGGGTATGCAGAGTTTTAGAGTTTTACCTCTTCACTGGTCATGCTCCTTTACCATAGATAGAGAGTAACCAGGAAAAGAATAGTGTAGTGACATGGTGGTTTCTATTTTTCCAACCTCTTATTACTGTTCAACACAGGCCTGGCAGCCTTCAGGGCAAGGGAATGTTGATGGTGTATTACGTACTCATTGCCTAATGAACGATACTACTCAATGCTATAGGTTATCCTAAGATGGGGGAAATTTAGTGAAGGGGTCTATGTTTCTCCCCAAATCTTGCTGTATGCTGTCGAAGGTCAGATAGAATGGGGTAAGGCTATGTTCTAATTCACCATTTATGCAACACTTTTTAGCGCTTGCGTAAATACAGTGAAAGGCAGTGTGGCGCCCCTGCGTCCAGGAGGCCCACAAAAGGGAACTGCAGCCAGGCAGGTTTGACAATTGTTCCACAACAACACCCTCACAGCCCACACAACCCACATGCAGTAGGTGGCAGCATCCAGCCCTGAGATTGGAAGACTCTAGGCAATTGAGGGGTGGTGGATTTAGAGAGTGGGTTGGGCACACACGTAGTCAGGTGACTTGACAGTAGAAATAGGAAGGGGGAGGAGGAAGGAGTACAGTAGGCCACAGTGAGCTGACCAGACAAGATCAAGAGTAGGCCCAGGGTGCCGAGCTGTAAAGACTAACAGTAGGCCATAGTGAGCTGAACAGCAAAGACAAAGACCAGAAGCTGAGGAGCACAGGCCAGAGAACAGCAGAAGGCTGAGTGAAGCTGAACAGACAGAAAGACTCACATGTCCTGAGAGTGTACGGTGTAGGAGCGCAGAATCTGTACCGAGCCAGTGTGAGCCGGAGGAGAGAGAAAGCACGTCCGAAGCCAATACCACCAGGAGTGTGAGGAGAGAGAGAGGGACGGTGATACCCGGGCCCTAGAAGTACAGCTGAAGCCACCGACTGCAGGCGGAGTAGCCCTCCTATTATACCGAGAGACGCAGAGAGAAAGAGCCTGATAGAGCCTCACACTTGAGGACTGCTGGAGGCTGGGCTGAGTAGAGTGTCGGCTCTAGAGGGGACTGTAGTTTACCCGGAATCCCCAAACACGACGGGGGACCACAGCTTTACATTAGGGTCCCTACCCCAAAGGACAGGCAGCTCAGTGACAAACAGGAGGACCCACAGGGGCCCGAGTCACCGCCATACTGACCGGCGTTTCACACACACACCCGTGGATACGGAGACCGTTAACAGCCTGGAAAGGACACAGAGACTGTGTGAGGGGTCACAGAGAAAGAGACCTGGCTGCAGAGTAAAGGGAACCCGGAGAGGGAGAGTGTCCCCGTGTACTTGAACTTTGTAAGAACTGTAACTGACTTGTGAACTGTCTGAAGAACTGAGAGTAAACACGGAAAACCCTGAGATTGCCTCCCTTGTGTCTCTGCATGAAAGCGATTCTCTCCATACAGGATTACAGCAAGCCCTCCACCTGCAGAGCCACAGCGCAGCCTGTCAGCACCAGCAAAGAGGAGAGATCCCTGCAGCGTCTGCACAGTAAGTGTACTGAACATTCCACAATAGACTTAACCCTTACTGCCCCGGGGAACACAGTTCTACCCACTGGAACTATCCCATCTAGCTGCTATTCCATCATCCCCCGAGGTTCTGCAGCAGCGGCGGCCCCATCACTGGCCGCATATAGTGGGTGGCGTCACGACTGACAATCCCTGTAAATATCCCCTTTTATTGCCGAGCCCGGGACACGGTCCGGACCAGGACCATCTGTGACTTCCCCAGTAGCAGACTGGTCCGGTACCGAGTACCCCCGTCCCAGTGGGCCCGACAGCAGCGCTGAAACGCATCCCAGCAAAAGCAATGGCTTTTGCCGAAATGTGTTTACACGGTGCATATTTTTGCGGACGCGCTTTCACTGCAAAGTGGGTCTGCAAAAAGAATGAACATGTCAATTCTTTGCGCATTTTTACGTGCGCTTCTCCCATTGCCCACATTATAGAATGGGCTTCGGAAAAACGCAGGTCAAAATGTGCAGTGAGTGAATGCAGTTGTGCTTTCTTGCGCAGACGCATCTGCAGAAAAGCGCTGCTAATATACAGTGTGTCAACATAGCCTATAGAAACAAGTGCTCCACTTCTGTATTTAATCCTTCACTGCTGGTTTTAATCACCCACTCCTGGTTTTGGCTACATATATTTTTGACCATAAATCTTTCGTTGGTCATCTGCTGCTCAGCACACATCGGCATTTATGACAGGGGCCAAACAACCAGCAATAAACAGAACAGGCTGGTACCCATGGTAAACAGCGGGTATCTAGGCAGCGTGCAGCGCCTAGTTACCCGATGTATACCCTGGTTACCAGCCTTCTCCGCTTACAGGCTGGTATCCAAGGTACACAGCGGGTATCTAAGCACAGCGCTGTCCCTAGTTACCTGCTGTAAGCGGAGAAGGCTGGTAACCAGGGTATACATCAGGTAACTAGGCGCTGCACGCTGCCTAGGTACCCGCTGTTTACCATGGTTACCAGCCTGCTCCCACTTACCACAGCCTGGCAGCGGGAGCTAGACATCGTTTAAAGAATATTTTATTCTTTTCCACGATGTCGCTGGTCCACTGGTAGCTGGTGAGTCTGCCTGTGTGACAGCTTACGAGCGATCAGATACCGATCAGCTAGCGAGGTCCTAGCGACCCGATCGTTGGTCGGATCGCTGGGACATCGTAGCGTGGAACTGGGCCTTAAGTCATATTGTAAGGCTTGTTAAAGAGTCAATTATGAGTTGTAAATATTGCTACTTTTAATAGTTTGCATAAAGGCTAACGATATTGTTTCAACGTCACCGGTTTAGTGACATTGAGGCGACCTCGTAGCGAAGCCGCTGCGTGTGACATGTACCAATGCTCAGCGATCAGCTCGCTGATTGTTGGTAAATGACCAAGACCATTTTTTGATCGTTGGTCTCCTGCTGGGCGGCCAGCATCGGTGTGTGTGACATTGGAAGACCAAAGATAAGTTACTCGATGTTTACCCTGGTTACCAGTGTTCTCACTGGTGAGTCTGCCTGTGTGACAGCTCACCAGTGATCAGATAGTGATGTCCCACCGATCGTTGGTGGGATCGCTGGGACATCGCAGCATGTAACGGGGCCTTTAGAGTTTGTCTACTTCCTCCCTGAAGTGACAATTTGCATATTTCCCAGAGGAGCATTGTAGCTAAAAGACTCCTCATTGCTGGCAGGCAGATTGATCTTCATAAGGAGAATAGCTATTCCCCAGACCTTTTCTGCAAAATTGATGAAGAATTTTCTGCACCAAATACTGAGCACATACCCAGCGTAGGGCACATGGCTGTCTCATATAGACAATAGCTATTTATGAGTGACCAGACTGGATCTAGCCCAGCTGTGTCTGAGTAGCCAGGATTTGTGTCTTTTAGGCTATATTCACACACACCATTTTTGTTTCTTTTTTTCTGATGCATTTTTCCTCTCTTTTTCTGTTGTAAAATTGGATCAGCTTTTCAAAAAAAAAAAAAATGCATCATCCGTTTCTGATCCGTTTTTGATCCGCTTTTGGTGCTTTTTTTTCTACATTTAGAATGGTTCCTTACGGGAAAAGCGGATGAGAAGCCGGCCACTCTCCTTCTCCCACCTGCTTGCCCTCTCTCTGCTTCTATTATCCGCTGGCGACATATCTCCCAACCCAGGACCCCCACAGCTAACTTTCCCCACTATTCCTA
Source organism: Allobates femoralis (assembly GCA_033576535.1). NCBI lineage: Eukaryota > Metazoa > Chordata > Amphibia > Anura > Aromobatidae > Allobates > Allobates femoralis. The sequence goes on from JARQOC010000003.1 coordinate 366,121,431, forward strand.
CCTCCTATCAACCCACACCTGCAGGAAACAACCGCAATCTTCTACATATAAAACCCATTCCCCTGACCCCCTCTCCACCGCCTCCTCTCTCTGGAGCGCTCTGGAATGCCCGTTCCATTTGTAATAAACTCCACTCCATTCATGACCTCTTTACCTCTCGCAGACTCTCCTTGCTGGCCTCACAGAAACATGGCTGACACCCTCTGACACAGCTTCCCCTGCTGCGCTTTGTTACGGTGGACTTCACTTCTCCCACACACCTCGCACTGGCAACAAACACGGCGGAGGAGTGGGTCTGCTCCTCTCTAACATCTGCATCTTCAACCCAATTCCTCCTCCTCCCTCCCTTATCCTCTCATCTTTTGAAGTGCACTCTGTTCGTATATACTCTCCTTCAAACCTACAAGTGGCCATCATTTATCGACCACCAGGTTCCACCACTACCTTCTTTGACCAATTCTCCATCTGGCTCCTATACTTTCTATCTGCTGACATCCCCACCATCATAATGGGTGACTTCAACATCCCCATTGACACCCACCAGTCAACAGCCTCCAAACTCCTGTCACTTGCCTCATCCTTTGGTCTCTCTCAATGGTCCTCCACAGCCACCCACACAGATGGACACACACTAGACCTCATCTTCACCCGCCTCTGCTCCCTAACTAAACCCACAACCTCCCCTCTCCCCCTCTCTGACCACCATCTACTTACTTTCTCATCCTTGGCCTCCTCATCTGCCACCCATGTTCACCAACTCACACACCCTCGCAGAAACCTCACACATCTTGACACTCACACACTCTCAAACACAATTTTACCACTATCATCCATATCCTCACTCCATGACACAGATAATGCCACCGCTTTCTATAACTCTACACTCACATCAGCTATTGATGCAGTTGCCCCTCTCACTCATGGCAAAACACGACGAATCAACAGACAACCCTGGCACACAGACTCCACTAAAAACCTGCGACGAGCGGCTAGGGTTGCAGAGCGGCGCTGGAAGAAAATACACTCACAAGAAGACTACACAGCATTCAAACAAGCAATTATCACATTCAAGTCAGCACTCACCACCACTAAACAGAATTACTTCATCACCCTCATATCCTCTTTGTCCCACAACCCCAGACAGTTATTCAACACACTTAACTCCCTCCTCTGCCCCCCACTGCCCCTCCTACTTCTCGCATCTCTGCAGAAGACTTTGCTACATACTTCACCAACAAGATCGACCGGATCAGACAAGCCTTTGCTAGCCAACCACCGCAACCCCCATGTATACCGGATCAATCCTCTCCCCCACTAACCCTCCTCCCAACCTATCACTGAAGGAGAACTTGCACACCTCCTCTCCAGATCGCACCTCACCACTTGTGCACTGGACCCTATCCCATCCCACCTCCTTCCCAACCTCATCACCACACTTATCCCAGCCCTAACCCACCTCTTCAACCTATCACTAACTTCTGGTACCTTTCCTTCTGCTTTCAAACATGCAACAATTACACCTATCTTAAAGAAGCCATCCCTCGACCCCACTTCTACATCCAGCTACCGGCCCATATCTCTGCTCCCGTTCGCTTCCAAACTTCTCGAAAAGCATGTCCACACTGTACTCTCATCCCACCTCTCATCCAACTCTCTCTTTGACGTCCTTCAATCTGGCTTCCGCCCTCACCACTCTACTGAAACTGCCCTGACCAAAATTACTAATGATTGCTCACGGCCAAAGCTAACAAACAGTTCTCCGTCCTCCTCCTTTTAGACCTATCCTCTGCATTCGGCACAGTCGACCATTGTCTCTTATTACAGCTCCTCTCCTCTATTGGCATCACTGACCTTGCCCTCTCCTGGATCTCCTCCTATCTTTCCAACCGCACATTTAGTGTCTCCCACTCCCACACAACCTCCTCGCCCCATCCCCTCTCTGTTGGGGTCCCTCAAGGCTCTGTTCTGGGGCCCCTCCTTTTCTCCATCTATACTCTTGGTCTCGGACAACTCATAAAGTCCCATGGCTTCCAGTATCACCTGTATGCTGATGACACTCAGATCTACCTCTCTAGCCCAGACGTCACCTCTCTGCTGTCCAGAATCCCGGAGTGTCTATCAGCCATATCCTCCTTCTTCTCCTCCCGCTTCCTAAAACTCAATGTAGACAAAACCGAACTCATCATCTTTCCTCCATCTCACACACCTTCCTTGCCAGACTTATCTATCACAATAAATACATCACACTTTGCCCTGTTCCCGAAGTCCGCTGCCTTGGAGTAACACTTGACTCTGCATTGTCCTTCAAAGCGCACATCCAAGCCCTTGCCACCTCCTGCCGTCTCCAACTCAAAAACATGGCCAGAATCCGTCCCTTCCTCAACTCCCACTCTGCTAAACTACTCGTGCATGTCCTCATCATCTCCCGCCTTGACTACTGCAACCTCCTACTCTGTGGCCTTCCTGCTAACACTCTTGCACCACTTCAATCTATCCTCAACTCTGCTGCCCGACTAATCCACCTCTCTCCTCGCTATTCCTCCACGTCTCCCCTCTGCAAATCCCTCCACTGGCTCCCAATTCACCAGCGTATCCAATTCAAACTACTAACATTGGCTTACAAAGCCATCCACAATCTGTCCCCCCCATATATCTCTGAACTAATCTCCCGATATCATCCAACTCGTAATCTTCGATCCTCCCAAGACCTCCTTCTTTCCTCCACACTTGTACGTTCCTCATCTAACCGCCTGCAAGACTTCGCCCGAGCATCCCCCATCCTCTGGAACTCTGCACCCCATCACGTCCGACTGTCCCCTACACTCAGAACCCATCTCTTCAGAACAGCCTACAACCTGTATTGAGCACAGTGCCGCTCCACCACCACTGGACCTGGCAATCCAGCACCATCCGAGCAGACCCAACCTACTGTCTCCCTCCCCATTGCCCTGTAGAATGTAAGCCCGCAAGGGTAGGGTCCTCTCTCCCCTCTGTATCAGTCTGTCACTTTGTTCATTATATTTGTAACTTGTCTGTATGCAACCCTTTCTCATGTACAGCACCATGGAATGAAGGGTGCTCTATAAATAAATAATAATAATAATAATAATAATAATAATGAGAAAAACACCACAGAAACTAACATACCCTTTCTTTGGACGGATCACTTTTCAAGGGAGAAAACGGATCACATCACAAATTCCCTGTTTAGATGGCAAAAAGTGAAAGCCCATTGACTTTGTTGGGAATCCAGTTGAGTGATCCATTCACTGCATTTTCACTGCAAAAAACGGATGCAAAAAAAGAATCAAAAACAGTGTGTGTGAATATAGCCCCACTTAGGCTGCCTTCACACTTGCAGATGTCTCCGCAGCGTTCTGCGGAGGCATCTGCAAGCCTCTGCATGCAGACCGCAGCCCCTATCTTTATAATGGGACGCACGGTGTCTGCCGATGCTTGCAGACAGCCATGCGCTCCCATTGCCCGCCATGAGTGATCTGTGCGCAATGCCTGCGCACAGATCACACAGTCTCGTCCGCACCAGGGACGCGACATGTTGCGTCCCTGGTGCGGACGAGACTGTGTGATTTGTGCGCAGGCATCCGCCTGCGCATAGATCACATTGGGGCAATGGGAGCGCACGGCTGTCTGCAAGCATCTGCAGACACCGTGCGTCCCATTATAAAGATAGGGGCTGCGGTCTGCATGCAGAGGCTTGCAGATGCCTCCGCAGAACGCTGCGGAGACATCTGCAAGTGTGAAGGCAGCTTTAGTGCCTGAGCAAGGCTAGGGATTTTATGTTTCTTATTTTGTTTTGGTGGACTGTGCAACCAGTGAAAATAAACTGACACAGGTACCAGTTTAAGGGTATGTGCTGACAGTGAATTTTTTTAGCGTTTCTTTTTTTTTGTCACATTTTTGTCACAAAACTGCATGTCTATTCTTACCCCAGCAAAGTCTATGAGAATTTCAGTGTTGTGCCAATCATGCTTTTTTTTCTTGCAGTTTGGTCAGGACAAAAGAAGAGCATGTCAATTGTTTGTTGCATTGTGTAGCCTTCCCAGCCATTGACAATAGTAAAAAAAAAAAACCACTTGACCACAATCTGCACCTAAAACACATGCATTTTGTGGTGCATTTTTTAGCCACAGGGTGCAGTTCAGCAGTGTTTTTGATGCAGAAACTTTCTGCTCTCAAAACGTAGCACATTACCTAAACCTGTTGCTCCTTCCAGAGTCCTCATTGTGGGCTACAAGAAGACCATGCCATACCTTTCACCCCGAGAAAGACGATTCTGCAAGTCGAATATATCCCAATAAATATAGTCGTAGAATGAGAACCAGATCTGCTCATGGAAGAAGCTTTCATAGTTTGCCAAAAGAATTCCTTTTAATTAATGGAGCCAAGGTCTGTATATGCGAGTGTTTATAGCTACAGAAACTAAGAGTTCATTCACAAGATATCTTTGGCAAAATGCAATGCATTCGCTAAGTGCTATTAGGTGAAAATGCTGCTTTAATTCATTCATGATATGACCTTCATAGGAATTATCATCTTTTATTCATACAACATAACCATGTTTAAATGTCTGTTTTGATTGTTATTCTATTTCTACAGGATGGGTTTTACATAAGAAATGGCGAGAGGCGTGGCCTGCAGCAGCATGTGAGGACGTGGATCCCTGAGCTCCTGTGCCCACAGACAAGCTACTGGGAATTTTTGCCTTTTTAAAGGCAAATTGTCTCATCAAAGCGACAAGACCTGTAAGATCTAATCTTTGGGCTTCATTTGAACCCTTTTGAGATCTATTCTGAGAGGAATTCACCTCAGGACACCTTGAAATCTGGCCCCTCAGAGGAGTGATGGAGGCTCCATTTTAAGACTACTGGTCACCTCATAATAATATCCTCCTGTTGTCTGTTAAAAGTCAGGAATTGACATTTCAGGTCATAATTCTGAAATTATACTGGCTTTTACCTTTATTCGGCTGAATTTGTAATGATTTTTACCTCAAGACACTGCCTGAAGTCTATTTGTTTGTTTGTTTGTTTGTTTGTTTGTTAGTTTGTTTGTTTTTCCTCACATGAGAGTGAAGGTGGCGCCATTTTGTGATCACTGAATGCTTCATAATAATACTCCTGTCACCCATAAATCATCTGAAATTGACAACACAGGTCACAGTTTACTGAAGTAATATTAGACTTCGTCTTTCTGGACCAGAAGATCTTGTCTTGGTGATATATTTATCAATATCTTATTCTGCTTTATTTTCAATATACAGCCTATGCTATCTCTGACATGGGCTTTTTTATTCACTTCTCTCATTAGTTTTTGAAGATTTTATTGTTTTGGTCTATTAAGTTTGTTCTTAGACCATTTTCTGCTATTCTGTGAGGAAAACTGCCATTTCTCTCAGGGGAGTAGTGGAGACGCCATCTTTGATTTGCTGATTGCGGCTTTCCCGGAGGATGCCAATTTACTATACAAACGGATTTTCCTCACTGTAAGATCCGGACCTCTGAGGTAAATTTTCCCTCATATGCATTTGGAAAGCAACAGTGACAGGTACAGGAGGCGTGGGGGATCTACTAAAAGATGAGCTGCTGTCCTGATTGAGGAGATTTAATATAAGTGACTAGACTGAGACATCCCTGCAGCCTTCTTCATAGATTATCTGGTCATACTATTTTGGATGCTCCTTGCTTAGTTACATACTTGCATAGGGTGGGGATAATACCATTCTACATATTGGACAATTCATGAGTCTGAAGGGGAGATATATAACCTTTCTAGTCCTAGTGTTACACTGAGACTTCAGGAGACTCTTTTTTGCTACTCATTTGTTTTTTTGCAAGCTGTTGCCTTATAACTTCTTCCATCTTTGCGTGCTACTACATCTCCAAGAAGGACTTCTTCAATCAAGCGGGGTTCGGCGGGCCTCCAACGTATCCGAGCTACGTAGATGGATCCTGTTGTCTGAGGTTTCTACACGATCCGACCACTCCTGGGAGGGATCTCTTCAATCAAGCGGGGTCGGCGCGCCTCCAATGTATCCGAGCTTCGTAGACGGTTTCCGGTGTCGAGGAGTCAACTAAACAGCTATTCTTTTATGGGGATGTGCTGTTGGGGTACACCTTTATATTGATCTGCATATTGATGTTTGACTCTGTTTCTTGTGGATAAAGGTAGTTAGGGTGGTGGTTGTTGGGTCTTGGGTGGGTGATCTTTTCATCTTCTAATTGGGGGAGAGAGCTATTTACTTTATACTCCGAGTCCGTATTTACAGATAATTGTACTTCATTTCTGTTCCTTGGCTCTAGTATTGTGGAAGTCTATTACCTAATTGTAATTGTTTTTGGCTCAATATAGTTTACTGGAGCTGGCTATAGAGACTTACTATACATACTTTGATATTCTTAATTCTTTAATTTATATACCTCAATTTATACGGTATACTAGTCCTAATGTCTCCCAAGCCTAAACCAAACGTTACTTCCAAAAATTCCACTGGTGAACTGGTGGAGGCTAGTCCACAGAGTACGAACACTATGCCTTCCTCGGCCTACCATAGTAACCAGTCGCAAAGTGGCAGTAAAGATTCCTTACCAGTGGAGAATAGTTCAGAAGAATGGAAATCCACACCTATGATTTATGAATCTACCCAGGCAAACTCAAAAAGAAAAGAATGGAAACTATATCCAGATCACATGATGGCTCTAATTTTCGGGAAGATTATGACTCAGCTCGAGACCCTCAAACCAAGAGCCCGGTGAGACAAAGAATGAAGACCTCAAGGAAAGACACAGAACCTCTCTCCAACCTTGACGATGGACAACTATCAGATAGAGATTTCTTGGTAAAGTATTTGCTGATTTTAAAAAATCTTTGAGAGACGACATTGATGAGATTAAACATTCGGTGGCCTCGATAGTTTCCAGAACAGAAAAAACAGAGAAAGCCATTAAGGAGTTAAAAACGGAGTTCATTGACTCTAGAAAATCTCAAGACAGGGTGACTAATGAAATTAAAGTTCTGAAGAATAGGTTAGCAAATAGAGAGGACCAGGACCACAGGAATAACCTGAAATTTAGAGGAATTCCCGAAAAGATAAAGCAGGATAACTTGATGAATTACGTGAAATCTCTCACTAGAAAAATTGCTCCCTCACTGGAAAATATGGAGTATTTTATAGAAAGAGCCCATAGATTGCCAAGGCCCTCGCATCTTTCGGACCATGTCCCGAGGGATGTGATAGCTAAATTTAGCTTCTATCAAACCAGAGATAAAGTGACAACTTTCTTAAGAGATAATAAATCCCTATCTCCACCTTACGACGGGATTAAAATGTTCACAGATATTTCTAAAGACACGATGCTGAAGAGGAAATCTTTGAAGCCTGTAACGGACATTCTACGTGCTAAGGAGATCTTGTACAGATGGGGTCGTCCGACCACTAGTGTTATTTTTACATACAAACAGAAATCTTTTGTTATTGAAGATAAGTCTGAGGGACTGAAAGTTTTGAGAAACTTACATCTAACTTATACTTGACGGGTCTTAAGTAGCTCTGTTTGACACTTTAAAGATTTAAGGTCCAATTAGGCACAATGGCCAAAACATTAGCCTTGCAGGAAGTTGAATAACAGTTCCCTTGAACCCTTCCTTATAGTATTGAAACTTACATAGTTCTTATTACTAGTTACATTCTGTGTTATAGTTTGCTTCATTTAATAGTTTGTTTCTTTACCTACCTGTAGTAGTTTAGTTTCCCTCCTAATTCTCTCCCTTCCCTCTCCCTCACACTTCCTCAGCTTCATACTTTCATTGCAGCTAGCTTACATACATTTTTAATTCTTCATTGAGACAATGACCACCAGATACCTTTCACTAAATGTCCATGGGTTAAATACCCCTCAAAAAAGGTTCCATGTATGGAATGAACTTGCGAGACATAAAATTGATTTGGCAGGACTTCAGGAAACTAAATTTTGCCTAGAAAATCCACCAAAGTTTACGAATAAACTATTTCCTCATATCTATTTCTCCTCTAACAAGAAAAAAAAAAAAAAAATCTGGAGTTGCCATTTTGATTAGGGATGCTCTTAAATTTGAAGAACTTGAGGTCCATAGAGATGATGAGGGCCGATATATTATCCTGATATGTAAAATAAATGATACTAATCACACACTTGTGAATTTATACGCTCCTAACAAAGGTCAAATTTCATTTTTAAAAAAACTGTTCAGGACTATCCATGATCATAAGAAAGGCAACCTCTTCATTTTTGGGGACTTTAACGCGGTTCCTAATGCTATGTTTGACTCATCCAATAAAGCCAGGAATACCAATGTCCAGCTTGATCCATTATTTAACCAGGAGGAATTCTATGATGCATTCCGATGCATAAACTCGTCATCTATAGAATTTACTCATTTTTCTGACTCGCATAAATCCTTTGCTAGGATAGATCTAGTTTTGACAGATATCAATTCCTTGCAGAAGATTAAATCAATAGAAATACTTCCTAGATCTTGGTCAGATCACTCTCTGATAATCTTCGTTACTACAGATGGGGCTTCTTATAGTGGGCGGAAACTCTGGAGAGCAAATTCTTTTCTATACCACCATCCAGATTATAAATCCAAAATTCAAAGTATATTACAATATTACTTTAAAGAAAATGATTTGGGAGATATGCCTATTCCAACTTTATGGACTGCCCCATAAGGCACTGATTAGAGGTCATCTAATTCAATTAAATTCTCTCCTAAAAGAAAATTAACTAAAGATACGGCTTCCATCATAAGTAAGATTAAAGACTTGGAATCGGAGGTGATTCGGACCAAGAAAAATTCCATCTTTGGTGACATTCTTAAATTGAGGGTTGAACTAAAATCCCTTTTAACTGCGGAATTTGATAAGGTTTCCCACATTACTAAATGTAATTTTTATAATTGTACCAACAAACCCTCCAAACTATTTGCCAAATTGATAAAAATACGAAGGGCCAAAACGAGAATTCTACAGATCAGGAATAAACTAATTCTATAGTCAAATCCCCTGCGGAAATTTCAGATGCCTTTGAAGTTTATTACAAGAAGTTATATAACTTAGGAAAGGAGCCCGGGGAAGTTGATCCCTGTGCTGTGGAAATGGCTTCGTTTTTAGACTTTATTCAACTTCCTTCTTTGACATCTGACCAGTTAAAATTCCTGAACTTACCCTACACTGAAGCTGAAATCTCTGATACTATTGCGTCCCTAAAGAAATTTAAGTCTCCCGGGCCTGACGGGTTACAGAACGAATACTATATTGCCTTTAAAGAAATCCTTGTCCCATATTTAACTAGGTTAATCAATTTCCTCACTACTGACCAGAGTAGTCTTCCCAAGGAAATGCAAGAAGCAGTGATTACGGTTATCTCAAAAGATAAGGGTGACACTGAGAATGTAGCTAACTATAGACCCATATCGCTCCTGAATTCAGATCTAAAAATTATTAGTAAAACTTTAAATAACAGACTAAAACAAGTTATCTCGACACTCCTTCACGGGATCAAGTGGGTTTCGTTCAGGGAAGGGGAACATCGGATGCTACGAGACGGGCGTTAAATTTAATAGATTTTATAGAGAGAACTGGGACTCCAACCCTAGTGGTCGCTGTCGATGCGGATAAAGCGTTCGACAGGGTCCACTGGGGGTTCCTCTTTGAGGTTTTGAGGAGGTTTGGCTTTGGGGGTAATATAACTAACTTAATTCATTCGCTTTATTCTAATCCGAGTGCGAAAATCATAACAAATAACTTTTTGTCAAAAGACATCTTGCTAACGAATGGTACACGTCAAGGTTGTCCCCTTTCCCCTTCTCTCTTTAACCTCTTTATTGAGCCGTTAGTGGAAAAAATACGTATTCATCCTTTGATAAAAGGCATTCCCATTTCTATGAGACAATTTGAGATTAGTTTATTTGCTGACGATATTCTGGTAACTTTGACTGATCCCATAAATTCTTTACGATATCTCCTTGACACAATTGATACATTTTCTCGAATTTCCCATTATAAGATCAATTTGAAAAAGACTCAGGTGTTACACTTAAATATAGATCAGGACCTCCTTGACTTGTTAAAACGCGAACACTCTCTCTCGTGGGAAAAAGAATCTATAAATATTTAGGTATTTATTTGACCAAATCCCTATCTAAGATTATAGACGTTAATCTTAATTATATCTACAAAGTCATTCAGGACGATGTTCTTCATATTTCCAAAATTGATATTTCATGGTTGGGAAGAATAAACTCATTTAAAATGTTTATCTTACCGAAACTTCTCTATATTTTTCGTTCTGTACCCCTACCTGTGTCCAGACAATGGATGGCAAAATTACAAACTCAACTGACGAGATTCATTTGGGATAAGAAAAAACCAAGAGTGGCTAAGACTACCCTGGAGAAAGGGAGGTCTAGAGGAGGTCTGGCTGTTCCCAACCTCATCGCATATCATCACTCCACTATCATAAAACTGAGTCAATCATGGTGGGAGACAGGCGATAGACCAAGTTGGCTTACTCTTGAAGATAAAAATATGCTAAAGGGAGGCCTTGGTCCACAGCTTCTTTCCTTCCTTTGTGATAAAAACAAACCTCTTCCGAAAGAAACGTTAGTGAAAGCCTCTATTCAATCCTGGAGATTGTTTGTTTCCAAATCATTGAAAAGCTTTCAACCTCATCCACCTACTTGGATCCCAATTGATATATTAGACTATATTTCTGCAAACCTGAAACTTAAATCCTGGAAAGACCATGGGATTGGTTTTATATCTAACATCTTGGATGGCAGAGGAGGGTTCCCTTTGCGGTCCTACAAAACACTTATGGTTTGGAATACATAGAAGTTAAAACCTGGGAGGAGATTCATCGCATTCTGTTGAGCCATAAACTGGTATTCTCTCTTCCTCACAATGTGACACAACTTTTGAAGTTCCCGCAGAGTACCTTTTTTTGGAAGTTGAAAAACATATATCAGGACATTAACCTAGATTCGGTCTATGTGAAATCTTCAAATGTAGTAGCATGGGAGAAAGACCTGAAAATCTCTATAAATACTGAACAACTTGGCAAGTCCTTTGATCTTATGTATACACAGGTACCGTGCATCTCCCTTATTGAGACCCAATTTAAATTGTATTCAAGTTGGTATCTTACTCCGTTGAAGCTAAATAAGTTTAATTCACTCAACTCCCCGATGTGCTGGAGGAACTGTAACCAAACTGCTGATTTGACTCATGTGTTCTGGGGATGTCAATTCCTTAAAAAATTTTGGAGAGACATAAGGCATCTAATTAAAGATATTTCTGGAATTGAGGTTCTTCTATCTCCTGAGTTAGTGTTGCTTTTGGTTGGGTTGGATTCTCTTCCAAAACGTATAAGGCCACTTACGATTCATATTCTTTTAACAGCAAAAACTATGATTGCCTCACTTTGGAGAGAGTCTACAGTCCCATCTATACAGGATGTCATAGACAGAATTGCATCTCATAATTCTTTTGAATATTCATTCGCTATTAGAAATGGCCTACAAACCAAATATCAGAAGAAATGGGCATTGTGGAATATAAAATTTCCATCTCCGTTCTTAAAGTCAGCCAAAGTCCCCCCAGATAACTTTCTCTAGGCTTCACCACTGGACTGTATGATGGACTCATTGTCTATAGCTTGTACTATAGTAAGTGTCTATAGCTACCTTTCCCCCCTTCATTTCCTTTCCTCTCTCCCTTATGTTTATCTGCTGAAGAGCAGTTCTTCATAACTTGACTTAGCTTGAGATTCTTGGTCCTTAGTATTGATTGCCTTTAGTTATACTATTTCATAATTACTTCCCAAAGTATTATTTGGAGATGTGTAATTCTTTGTTTCCCTGTTTACTTTCATTGTTCTCTTTTGGTGTTCTGTATTTGATTAAATTGATTGTAATAAGGTAATCTCTTCATATTATACCTTTGACTTCTCTACTTCTTATCAGTTTGCTGTACGACTGTATTTGATTATTATACTTTGCACTTGATTTATTGAAACTCGAATAAGAATTACTTGAACACATAAGAAATGGCAACCCCAAAAAAGTTTTTTTTTAAAGATGCAAAATAATTCATAGTGTTTCTACTGGCCTAAGGGTACGTTCACTAAAATACACCTGGAATACTCTTACTATTCATTTCAATGGAAAATACCCTTTCCTGGTCATACAGAAAGTTTTAGAGCATTTTTTTCTGAAGAAATTTTGAAAACCTTACCGCATAAAGAATAATGACATTTTACTACTTTACTACATTCTTGTTTTCAGGATTTCCTTAATATTGCACAGGGGGCCCTAAATGTGTCGCTTCCCCTGAGTCAAATTACTAGAATACAGAACGCCTTTTCATTTTATTGGTCTCCTAAATCTCTTCGCTATTTAGGGGTACAGATTACTCCAGATGTTAGAGATCTGTATGGTGCAAATTTTCCTTCACTGCTGCGGTCAATTACAGTAGACTGTGAGAGATGGCTATTGTCTACTTTCACATGGGCTGGTAGATGCCAGCTTTTCAAAATGAATATCCTTCCGAGGATATTATATTACCTACAGACATTACCTATCACCATTCCATTATCCTTCTTTAAGACAATTGCACAACTGCAGACAAAATTCATCTGGAGTAACTCGAAACCACGTCTAGCGAGATCAATCCTGTATAGACGCAAAAAAGATGGTGGTGTGAATCCCCCAAATATCAAACTGTATTACATAGCCACCCACCTCACGCGGGTAATAGATTGGTGCAGGCATGGTACAAATAAATTGTGGGTACAAATCGAACAGGATTTTACTCCTTTCAGACTTCAGACATTACCCTGGGTGTCACTTCGAAAAGAAGAGTTATTATATGACCATCCGACAATTGGGTCTACTCTCAAGATTTGTGATCACACGTTAGTTAGATCCTTAATGATACCATCTGCCTCTGTCTTGAGTCCGATCCTTAGTCACCCGGACTTTCGACCAAGTCTTGATGACCCCGTGTTCCAACGTTGGATAAAAGCAGGTCTGGATAGGATTGAAAAATGGAGTGAGGGAGAAGCGTGGCCAACCATTGAACAACTTAATTCAATTACCTACCCGACGGCTCTGGGTTTCTGGAGATGTGTACAACTTGTGCATTATCTTCATAGACTCCCTCCTAAGAGGACGTTTTTAAATCCTAAGACACTGTTTGAATCTCTATGCTCTACCACAGTTGACTGTAGGCATGCTTTATCACAGACATACGCGTGTTTGATTTCTCCACCGGACCTCCCGACTCCCCATTTCATGCTGCGATGGGAGACAGATCTTGGTCTCAAACTGTCTACAGAACAGAGATCTGCAATTTATTCTTTAGCTCACTCTACTTCAATAAGCTCAAAACTGCAGGAGGCAAATTATAAATTATTGACGAGATGGTATAGAGTCCCAGCTCATTTGCATAGACTCTTTCCTTCTATAGACCCGAAGTGCTGGAGGTGTGGTGGGGCGGATGGTACAATACTACACGTGTTCTGGGAGTGTGCGAAGCTCCAACCATTCTGGTCGGAGGTGAAAAAGATTACAAGGCAAGTTACGGGATACACGGATGAGTTAGATCCTGGCCTCTTCATGTTGCACCACTGTAGGATTCCACCAAACAAATATAAACATACACTGTTGAGGTTCTTAGTCATGGCTGCGAGATCTTGCATCCCGATGCTCTGGAAAAAGGAGACGTGTCCTTCTGTGGCTATGTGGATAGAGAAGGTGAACGACCTCATGCTTCTCGAGGACCTGACATCAGCTATACATGATTCATATGAGAAGTTCAGAAACACGTGGTTTAATTGGATGAGTTTCCAACAATCTGACCTGTATAAGTCTCACAGAAGCTCCTGAGGAACTTGCTCTTAAGAACTGGTTAGTAAATGGGTGCGATTGAGAGTTCCTTTTACTCCATTGAGGTTTGGTAACTTCACGAGACCCCTACCTTACCCTCCCTTCTACCCCTCTTCATACCCCCCCACCCATCCTATCCCCCGTTCTGGTCTATTCTACTCTTTTCTTTCTTTATGTGTTTCCTATCTTTTCCTTTCTTTTTTGTTTTTTTATCTTTCATTGTCATTATTATTGGTAATAGACGGGTACCTATGGAGTAGGTAATGCTTGTTTTATAATTCTGACTGGCAAACAACTCCGATGTGTTATACTAGACAGCTTGTTTTTCATGCCAGAGTTAGTTTTAATATTGCTATAGTAAATTGAATACTTTTATCAAGCTTATTGACTATTAGAAACTGATTCGTGATTCAATTAATGAGAATACATTTTATTAAGAACAGTTCTTTGTACTTGCAAGATGATTGAATCTGTAAGTTTTGGTTCTTTTTTCTATTGTTACTATAAAACGAAAAATAAAGAATTATAAAAAAAAATATTGCACAGGGGTTGGAATCATCATCAGTGCAGGTAAGTACATTTTCACCTGTGCAATACTAAAGATACCATCACACGGGGCGATATCGCCGGCAACATCTCCGGCCACTTACGGCAGCGCACACTTTTTTGGCGCGCTGCCATGGTTGCTGTTGCGATGTCACACGCAGCAGTATCGCTGGCAACGCATCTGCGATCTTGCCAGAAACTATCGCTGTCAGGGCTAAACTCTACCCTCGCAGCAATCTATAACATGGGAGTCTATGGGAGAAGTTGAACATCGCAGTTGAGGCATCACACAGGGCGATGCAGGCAGATCGCCTGAGCAACATCGCCAGGTTTCCCAACATGTTGGGTAACCTGGCTATGTTGCTTAGGCAACTTATCGCCTTAATATCGCCCTGTCACACGCGGCAACTCATGAGCGATGTTGCTGCAACTTAGCCACGCCCCTAAGTTGCCGGCAACATCGCCAGAGAGATCGCCCCGTGTGACGGTACCTTAAGGAAATCTGAAAACATGACATGTTAGGGTATGTGCACACGGTCCAGAGACACTGCGTGTTGGATGCAGTGCATCTGGACCTGAGGGAACCTACATGGAAACTGCAGCCACCATGTACTCACCATCTGCGGCTTCTCTCTGCATTCACCCACTGGAGATAGTGCCTAACTCCACAGCAATAAATTAACATACTGCGGCGCTGTGGGCATGGGATTTCTTGAAATCCTATCCACTATGCAGCTACTGTACAATGCAGCACAATTCGCGGCATCCAAAACGCTACGTTTCCTGATCGTGAGTATGCACCCTTTAGGGAATGTGCTAGCTATATGGAGGAGCAGTGTCTTGGACAGAGTGCCTCTGGACCTGAAGGAACCCGCAGGTGCACACTGGGAGACCGCAGCCGCCCTGTACTCATCATCTGGCATGGGTGAAGGGCGGCTTCTTCCTGCATGCACCCGATAATTATCTCTTCCCACTCCGCAGCATGAAATTAACATGCTGTGGAGATGTGGAAGTCAGGAAACCTGCACTGCAGGTGAGATAACGCTGCGGAGAGAAGAAGTATGGTGAGCATGGGATTTCTTGAAATTCCTTCCACTATGCTTGTACTGCACCACAGTACAACACAGTGGCAAAATGCTGCATCCAAAACACTGCAATTTCTGACAGTGAGTACTCACCCTAAGTGGCTGGAGTTGGGAACACAGCCTTAAGGCCTTGCTCACATGAACGTATGAATCAGACAAGTGCAATGCGAGAATCTCACATTTCATGTGGACCAATGTTAGTCAATAAGGCAGAGCAGATAAGCAATTTTGATTTTAATTTTTTTTTTCTTTTAAGTATGGAAAGCTTTGATTCTGCATGTAGTGTATTTCTATGTACCAGTAAAATTTGCCTGTGGAGTCAGAGCATACACTGCATATCAAGTATACAAAATTCTCCCAGTGATGTTACTGGAACCTGGAAACAAGGGCATAACCACAATAGCTGCAGGGTTCGCACCCAGGCCCTGGAGTTCTAGGGGGCCTCAAAAGCCCTTTGTCCTATATGAAATTACAAATACTATTATAGATTGCAATAGTTGGGGCTTTGTTGGAGCTTAAAGGTATGCTACTGCTTGTAATTCATAGCTTCTGCTGTTGCTTCCAAATATAGAGGTATTGAGGAGATTCACAAAAAAAACACAATCTGGCAATTGTTATATTTATATCATTTGTGATTTGTGATGTGATTTTTAAAAAAAAAAAAAAGATTGGTTACAGCCATTGCATTCCCAATAGAGTTGTATTTGTTGTGAGACGTGGACCTTGACAAAGGGTAATCAAAGAAAGATCAATTTCTTCGAACTGTGGTGCTGGAGGAGAAACCTACGAATTCCTTGGACAGCCAAGATCACAAATAATGCTGTTCAGGAACGTGTCAATCCACAGACGTCCCTGGTAGGAAACATCATAAAACAGAGACTGTCTCACATCAGCCATGTGATGAGAGCAAATTTCCTCAGAAAGGACATAATGCTTGGTATGGTCAGCAGCAGTAGAGGTTGTGGAAGATCTAAGATCCGTTGGCTGGACACCATCACAGCACGCATGGGAATGAACATCAGAGAACTGAACGATGCTATGAAAAACAAAGACGCTTGGAAGAAAATGGTTCACATGGTATCCAATAGTCAAACACACCAGATGAAATTGGAATATACTGTATTTTTCAGACTATAAGATGCACTTTTTATTCCCAAAATTTTGGGGAAAAGTGGGGGGTGCATCTTATAGTCCGAATATACCGACTATGTGACTGTGCGGCTGTGCTGGGGGCGCTGAGGCTCCGGAGTGGGATGGGAGGAGGCTGCAGGGGGCTGCTAAGGCAACAGGAGGTCACAAGAGAGATGGGCAAATTGATGCAGTGCATATTAAATTAGATGAAGTGTACACCGCCCCATCGCTAGATATGGCCCCCCATGCTGCTGCATACAAGAAAATAACAAACAATATAACTCACTCTCCGGCACTTGTTTCTGTCTCTCCCTTCTTGCAGCACTCACATTGTGAGCCCTCCTGCATCCCCAGGGCACCTGATCATGTTACCGGGGCGCAGAGTGATGTGACTCTGCTATGCCAATCACATGATTGGATGCTCGGCGGACGCAGGAGGACAAAGAACGCAAGTGCTGCAAGCAGGGAGAGACGGAGGCAATATTAATATTATTTGTTATTTTCTTGTGTGTGTCAGAATGGGGGCCATATCCAAGATGAGGGGAGAGGCATATTCAGCGCCATGGTACAGGGCCATGTACCACAATGGGGGGGCAATATCCACGATGGGGGGTAACATACCCGGATGGTGGGGGCTATATTATCAGCATTGGGGGACTATATCCCAGGATGGGGGGCTAATTCTCAGGATGGGTAGCCATATCCAGGATCAGGGACCATATCTAGGATGGGGGGCTATATCTTAGATAGTGGGCTATATTCCAGGATGGGGAGTCATATCCAGGATGGGGGGGGCTGTATACCATGATGGGGGACCATATCCAGAATAGGGGCTATATCCAAGATGGGGAGCCATATCCAGGATGGGAGGCTGTATACCAGAATGGGGGGGGCCATATCCAGTATGGGTGTGCTATATACCAGCATGGGGTGGCTATATCCCAGGATTGGGAGCCATATCCAGGAGGTGAGATGCTATATACCGGAATGTCAGGTGTTGTGAATTCATTGGAGCTCCCTCCGGTGGTTGTTGGTGGTGATGCAGCTCACTGTGAGGGTTTCACAGCTGATGGTGATGATTGGCAATCTGGTTCTTGGAGCATATAATGGTTTGAAGTGGATCAATCCTTGCCAGTTATCTTTGGTTCCTGGAGGAGTTCACATCTCTCTGGTTTCTTCTGCTCTGTGGGATTCTTTGCAAGCTAAGTGGATGTTTTTTTTGATATTTTGTGGCACACTTTTGTGTGCTTAAGGTTCTGCTTATGTTTTGTCTTATTCTGAGTTGTGATTCACAATTTAGTCTAAATATTTGTTTATCTGCTCTCAGTTAGGAAGTTTTCTTCCTAGGAATTTTACCATTCACTATTATCTTTTATTTCTAGTTCTGCTGGCATTTGATTTATAGAAGTCTGCAGATATAGAGGGCGCCAAGTCTTAGTGACTCATGGTAATTTTTGTACTATCTGTTGGTGGTGTTTTTTTTTTATTGTATTTTATACTGACCGCAATAGTATTCTATCTTGTCTTTTCTAAATAGCTAGTTTGGCCTCTTTTGCTAAACCTTTTACTCTGCCTGTGTTTGTTTTTCTTTCTCTTGTTTCCCAGTTAATAACTGTGGGGGCTTGCTATTCTTTTGGGGTTCTGCTCTGAGGCAAGATAGCTTTTCCTACATCCATCTTTAGGAGCAGTTTGTTCTCCGGCTGTGCAGAGGTGTCTAGGTCAGGTTAGTTACATCCCACGGCTACTTCTAGTTGTGGTGTGTAGTCAGGGATTGCGGTTAGTGCAGTTGCCAACGACTTCTATGGAATCTGAATGTTACTCCTGAGTCATCGGTTCATAACAGTCAGGCCATATTCTGGATGGGGGGCTTTATCTCAGGATGAAGGGCTATATACCAGGATTGGGGGCCATATCCAGGGTGGGGATCAGTGGCGTAACAAGACCACTGCGGGCCCCGATGCAGCTTTTACACCGGGGCCCCCTTAGGTGAGGACCGGGGGGAAGGGGTGCTGTCAGTAACAAAAGATGCAGCGTGCGCAGCATGCTGCGCAAATTATAGCCACGCCCCCTAACCATGGCCAAGCCACACCCATTTACAAGCGACAGACATTCACATACCCTTGTTAATATTAATCTTATGATTATTGCATTTTTGCAGCATCCCTCCATCCCGGCAGTCTCCCTCCAACCCGGCAGCTTCCCTTCATCCCTCCTCCATCCTTCTTCCATCCCGATTGCCTCTCTCCAGCCTTCCTACATCTCAACAACCTCCCTCCATCCTGTCAGCCTCTCTTCATCCTTCCTCCATTCCGACAGCCTCCCTCCATCCTAACAGCGTCTCTCCATCCCAACAGCCTCCCTTCCTCCATCCTGACAGCCTCCCACTGTCTCAACAGCAGATGAACCTAGACTATATGCACTCTGAGGACCCTGACCTTGCTCGTGCAGTGGGATGGCATTTGGGGGCGAGGCTTAATGCTGCTGCGGGCCCTCCTCTGATGGCAGTTTTAGTGGGGCAAGTCAATGCTGGGGCCCTCTGCAGTGGGATTTGGGGGTCATATGATGCGATGGGGAATGCCTGCAGTGGGATTTGGAGGGGGTGTACAGATCTGGGGGATGCCTCTGAGATTACAGAATTTTAACCAGGCAACACATTTCAGTCTAGCATAGATCTTCAGTTTACTGGAAAGATACAGAGAACACCAGCGACATTTATATACAATAACAGGGTCGGACTGGGGTGCCTGGGGCCGACCAGGGATATTGACTCCCGGGGCCCACCCTTCAGCTATATGCAATATATATATATATATATATATATATATATATATATATATATATATATATATACAGTTAGGGCCAGAAATATTTGGACAGTGACACAATTTTGGCGAGTTGGGCTCTGCATGCCACCACATTGGATTTGAAATGAAACCTCTACAACAGAATTCAAGTGCAGATTGTAACGTTTAATTTGAAGGGTTGAACAAAAATATCTGATAGAAAATGTAGGAATTGTACACATTTCTTTACAAACACTCCACATTTTAGGAGGTCAAAAGTAATTGGACAAATAAACATCACCCAAACAAAATATTTTTATTTTCAATATTTTGTTGCGAATCCTTTGGAGGCAATCACTGCCTTAAGTCTGGAACCCATGGACATCACCAAACGCTGGGTTTCCTCCGTCTTAATGCTTTGCCAGGCCTTTACAGCCGCAGCCTTCAGGTCTTGCTTGTTTGTGGGTCTTTCCGTCTTAAGTCGGGATTTCAGCAAGTGAAATGCATGCTCAATTGGGTTAAGATCTGGTGATTGACTTGGCCATTGCAGAATGTTCCACTTTTTTGCACTCATCAAACTCCTGGGTAGCTTTGGCTGTATGCTTGGGGTCATTGTCCATCTGTACTATGAAGCGCCGTCCAATCAACTTTGCAGCATTTGGCTGAATCTGGACTGAAAGTATATCCCGGTACACTTCAGAATTCATCCGGCTACTCTTGTCTGCTGTTATGTCATCAATAAACACAACTGACCCAGTGCCATTGACAGCCATGCATGCCCATGCCATCACGTTGCCTCCACCATGTTTTACAGAGGATGTGGTGTGCCTTGGATCTTGTGCCGTTCCCTTTCTTCTCCAAACTTTTTTCTTCCCATCATTCTGGTACAGGTTGATCTTTGTCTCATCTGTCCATAGAATACTTTTACAGAACTGAGCTGGCTTCTTGAGGTGTTTTTCAGCAAATTTAACTCTGGCCTGTCTATTTTTGGAATTGATGAATGGTTTGCATCTAGATGTGAACCCTTTATATTTACTGTCATGGAGTCTTCTCTTTACTGTTGACTTAGAGACAGATACACCTACTTCACTGAGAGTGTTCTGGACTTCAGTTGATGTTGTGAACGGGTTCTTCTTCACCAAATAAAGTATGCGGCGATCATCCACCACTGTTGTCATCCGTGGACGCCCAGGCCTTTTAGAGTTCCCAAGCTCACCAGTCAATTCCTTTTTACTCAGAATGTACCCAACTGTTGATTTTGCTACTCCAAGCATGTCTGCTATCTCTCTGATGGATTTTTTCTTTTTTTTCAGCCTCAGGATGTTCTGCTTCACCTCAATTGAGAGTTCCTTTGACCGCATGTTGTCTGGTCACAGCAACAGCTTCCAAATGCAAAACCACACACCTGGAATCCACCCCTGACCTTTTAACTACTTCATTGATTACAGGTTAACGAGGGAGACGCCTTCAGAGTTAATTGCAGCCCTTAGAGTCCATTGTCCAATTACTTTTGGTCCCTTGAAAAAGAGGAGGCTATGCATTACAGAGCTATGATTCCTAAACCCTTTCTCCGATTTGGATGTGGAAACTCTCATATTGCAGCTGGGAGTGTGCACTTTCAGCCCATATTATATATATAATTGTATTTCTGAACATGTTTTTGTAAACAGCTAAAATAATAAACCTTGTGTCACTGTCCAAATATTTCTGGCCCTAACTGTATATATATATGTTACCCGATGCACCCATTATATTGCCGTCTCCTGCACATCACTATGCGCTCACCATAACTGTGATGTACAATTGCTGTGGTTTGCATTAAAGGATTTCTTTGGGGAAACAAGTTATCAGTGATCCACAGGTTTGGTAGGTGATCACTTATTTATTGGTGGTATCCGACCAGTGGAAACCGCATCGTCAGAAGAATGTGGCACTTGTATCCCCATTATAAAATGCAGTGGCCGGTAATGATGTGACCGCGGCTCCATTCATCATCATTGGGACTTCCAGAAAAAGCCAAACACGGCACTCACAGCCACCGAGGGAATGAGCGGATCAGTGGTCAAGCTGTACATCAGCTCCAGTCTAATGGGGAGAAAAGCTTATCACTTAGCCAAAGGCCACATGGACATGTTGAGTATTTGGTCAGTATTTTACCTCAGCATTTGTAACCAAACCCAGGATGAAAAGTATAATAGAACCAGGGGCACCATTTTTCCTTTTTTTATTTTATCCACTCCTGGTTTTGGCTACAAATTCTAAGGTAAAAATCTCACCAAATACTGAACACGTGTACAATTGCCTTAGAAGAGATGATTACTTGTTTTCATCGGAGAACCTCTGAAAGTGCATATTTGCCACTATTTAATAGTCACAGGACAGGGATGGGTTAAACTTCCAAGTATTTAATCTCTATTGGAAAGAAAGAATCTTTTCCTCATTAATATCATAAATTACAAATTATCGCCCACAATCCACTATACCAAGACCAATAATACCACATACAAGTGAGAAATACTGCCACACTGTAACCAGACCATTTACTTCCATCACATAGGGAGACATATCGCCACATCATGAACAGACTACATATTAATTTACCACCACATAGTGATCAGTATTGTAGTGTTCAGTCACTAATAAAAACCACAATACTAATATTACCATCAGTGACATTATACACAGGAGCACTGTATATAGTGTAACTGTAGAGATGATATAGTGATCACCAGTGACATTACACACAGGACCTCTGTATATAGTGTATAGTGGACATGTACAGTAATCACCAGTGATGTCTGTAGCTGAAGTCATTTTCTTCTTCATACAGCGCAGACCATTATCATGTCTTCCAGCCAGGACTTGTCTCTACAGAAAATAACACACAAACATTTATACCTGATATCTTCTAGAGCACATCCACCACTCTTCCACTAATTTCTACAGTACGACAGATGACGAAAAAAAGCGACATATTGCAAAGAAACAGGAGCTCCCTCTCGTCATTGAAAACATTATTCTCAAAAGTAAAATATACTACAGCGGTAATAATGTCCCTTAATTGACCTCTAAAGAAACTAGGTCTCCCGATTGTCACTAAAACTAATGTATCTTCCTAATTCTGGCTCCCATACAGTAAATATCCCCCCCATCCTGGCCCCTAGCCAATCAGTAATGGTACCTTTACACGCCGCGACGGCAGGCTGGATACATCCCGCTACTGCACGTGCACGAGCACGCTCAAACGGTTACAAACGATCAACGCACCCTCTTTACACGCCTCCACAAGGTGCGCTAAGCCACGCTACATCTATAGCTAGCTACATCGCCGGGTGTCTCAAGTAGCCAGCTGTTGCTTAGCGTACCCGCTTCACACGCCGCCACCACAGGGTGATGTGGGAGCAACAAAGGCAGGACGTAAAACAAATAGGCGTGCCACAGTCCTGTACGCCGCGCCCAAACCACAACCATTGGCCAACACTACGGAGTTGTGATTGGGCACGACGGAAAGGGAGGATGGCCGAGACGTGACGTACTAGTGAGCGGAGTGAAGCACGGAATAAGCGGTTGTGACATGGCGGAGTGTGGCGAATGCATCTAAACCGATGTAAAAGCGTCACCCAGGAGCGGTGGCCAGTCACATACCCAGTGTGCATACAAGTAGCGGTTCCGGGGCTATGTGTACGTAGTACAAGTGTTTGCCCTGTCACGCACGATCAGCGCTTGTGACAGCGGCGTGTGTAGATTGCGGCGAGGTGCGTTTCAGCGGCACACATTAGCGGCTTACAACACACAGTATGTGCGTTCTCTGTGTAAATTGTATCTGTGTCAACTATGGCTAACTATGTTTGAATACAGGCTGAATGGTGTTCATATATATCTGGCAACAGATGTGAATGTAGTGGAACTGCTCCCTAGCAAACCTGTGAAAGGTCTGTGTGCCACTGTATTTGAAAACACCTGAGAAGAATATGTCCTGCATCAATGTGCTGTGTGCAGGGGACCCTCTGCCTACAACAAAAAAAGGGTCATGTACGCACAATGCCCACAAACACTGTTGGGAAAAAGACCTGTAAAAAAACATGGCTACCCATACATATTGTCTGCACAATCCCAGCCAATAGGTGGCTATGACATCCCAGGCCCCCACCATAAACTTCATCACATTTCCCTCCTCCACCAAGTAAACAGGCTCACACATTTGTTTGGATCCAAAATAGTATTTTATAAAACAAAAAAATTCATCGTGACCTTGGATTACAATTTGTAAAAAAACATACATCAAAATAAAATGGACAATTAAAGTGCATGTCACAATCTGGAAACACATTGCAGAGACAACAAATTGAACCCACATTGGAACCTGGCCAGCAGCAAACAATTTTTTAAAAACACTAACAACTAACTAACTAAAATAACGAAACATCAAGCACATTAGGAAAACAAAGATCATGAAAATGTGAAACACAAAAGAAAAGGGGTGCAGCTACCCTGCTGTCACCTCCATTGCAAAGTTAAATACACCTCCCAGAACAAGCCACACTACATGGCCTGGTCCTGCCAGCTCACTGCACCAGACCCATTGAAGTAGGAGCAGTAAGCGTCTCTACTGTCCCTGGCCTCCCGCGAGTGCGGCCATGGCTCTGCGGCTGGAGTGGCAGAATCACATGGCCCTCATCACGCCAAGACCCTGGACGGAGCTCCCCTGTTGTAGCGTCGGCATTATCTACATAACCTCCTGGCGTGTAGGTACCTAGAATTATGCAGCACACAGCAGGCCACCACTACCGCGTCAATAGACTCCGGTTTCATATGTATAGGCGTATGAAAAACCCGGAATCTATTGGCCATTATCCCAAACGCATTTTCAACCACACGGCGGGCCCGGGATAGCCGGTAGTTGAAAATGCGACTCTCAGAAGTAAGGGCCCTCTGTGGATATGGCCGTAGTAGGTGCTCCTGAAGTGGGAATGCTTCATCCGCCACAAACGCAAAGTTGAGATGTTCGGTCGTGTGCTCATTTGAGGGTAAGTTTAGCCCACCACTCCCTAGTAGTGTTGCCAAGGAGCTGCGTGCAAACACCCCCCCATCTGAGTTGCGACCGTTCATTCCAACATCCACGTAGAGGAACTCATAGTGCGCATCTACTACAGCCATGAGGATTATACTACAATACCCTTTGTAATTGAAAAACAAAGAGCCAGAGTTGGCAGGTTTTGTAATCCTTCACGTGCTTACCATCCAATGCCCCACCACAGTTGGGGAAGTTCCACCGGGTTTCAAATCCTCGGCCTAATTCCAGCCATTCTGCGGCGGTTTCAGGCATTTTCATGTAGGCTGGCTGCAGAGGGTCTCCAGATGGCCCAACACATTTCAGGGATCAGGCGGCTCAGCAGGGGCAGGGAGACACGTGACATGTATGTGAGTGATGTCATGGACTGCCCTGTAGCCAGGAACCGCAAAGTGATCGCCAACCGCTCAGCAGCTGATACTGATGGGCGCATTATAGTGTCCTCACGCGCTATCATTGGCCCTACACGCTCCAATAGGAAGGTGAAACAGTCCTCGGGCATACGGAGATAGTTTCGGTAATCATCAGGACAGTTAATCTCCAGCTCCCGCAACAGCTGCATGTGGCCCCGGGTTTCCCGCCTGAGAAGCCAATCACGGGTCCACAACCGCCGCTGTCTGCGCCTCATCAACCTTTCATACCGATCCTGAAGCCACATTTGCTCTTCCACCACTGCGGCAGCCACGATAACATTCCGGTCATGGATATTCTGCATCCTCAATATCAGCACCTGTAGATGAGAAACCACAACATGACTACATAGAACAATATGTGGGCATGTCAGCAGGTTAAGCAAGCCACACCTATTTTTGATGACACACTATAGCCAACTGGAGGGGAACTTGCGTCAAGCCACAAAACACATCCCTGAAGCCAGGAAAGGCAAACACCCAGTAGTCACCCCAATCAAAATGGAAGACGCCCAATGATAATGGCCTCCTCTACATCAACTTCTATGGGAGTTTGTCAAAGTAAAACATATGCACCTAGGTGAGTTAGAAAGGGACATGTGTACTAGTATGATAACAAATTTGCTTATGCCATTACACAGACCATAATCAAAATGTGGCCATTTCCTAATATGGGATGTTAAACAAACAATACGTACCCCGATAGCCTGGTCAAGTAACCTTACAAGAAGCCAACAACGTTGCACATGAGTGAGGTTGGGTACCCATCGTTACATATGTTTGTTCAGGTCGCATTTGGCCGAAACATCTATGTTATGTCTGGAGTGCCACACCTCCAAGCCATGTGTCATCCTAGCCCCGTTGGACCCAGTCTCCCTTGGCCACAACCAGTATGCAGAAATTGATCCAGGTGACAGGAGTAACACATTTCTGTCTACTGATCCTGCAATATATGTGTTCAAAACTTTGGAAGCACCAAACAAAATGCCTACTCCAAGTCCACACAGTACACTATATCGTCCCCAGCAATACAAACCCCTATACACTCTGCTCAAACAGTGTGCTGCGGTCGCAAATAACACCAACATATGAACCCCACACCCCGCAATTTCCATGTATGTCCACAGATACTTACTTAATGGGTCTGGCCAGCAAGCGTAATGTCGGCCGGAATGCGGAGCTTTTCAAGGGCCGCTAACCTATCACGATTCAGCGATCTCCACCAATTAGCGGAAGTTAATTGCGACCCCAGGTGTCCCATTATGCTGTGCGTCATTGTGTCCGCTGTGATTGGTTTGCCGTCCTATAAAGGCAGGCCAATGGCCACGACACCTTGTCCAGAGGTCGATGTGCATTGAGCTACTAGTGTCCTGCGTACCTTCTGCTGCTCTGACGGTAAGCCTCTTTAGCGGGTTCTATTAAAGTGCACGGAACGCTGATGCTTCTTTTGCCAGCCGCTTAGGCAATGTGTGTATGGGCATGTTTGATACGGCCTTTAATTTTTGCCCTCTAATTATACAGATGGCTCAGTTAGTCTATTGTATGGCAATAGGCAGGTATTGCCTCTACTTCTATTGTGTGCGTATAGATTGGGCCTTTGATGTTATTTTGTAGTCCAACATGTAAAGTTGATATTTAGAACTGTCATGCACATCAGCATTTGATGGGTGCCATTATTGGTTCCTTCATTGCAGGGATTATTGTAACCTCTGTTACAATTGTAGTCCCATGGATGGTGAAACAACAACATGATGATGTGTTTGCACATTACATGTAGTATGTGCAGTCTTGCCACATACCACGCCCTCCTTTCTCATCTGCGTAATGTTAACCATTTTCATCAGTACAAAGGTAGGAGCTAGCACACAATGTGTTTGCTCACATGTTGGCCTAGAGGTATGTACGCACACACCGTCTCCAGGTTTTTTGTAATAGGGACACTGGGTTCGTAAACATGTTGAACACATGTGTAGGTGGGCACAGATTACCTGACATGGTTAATTTTGTCACACATGTCTTTTACTTGGGAGCGGTGTGACATTGTGAAAATGCCACACATAGGGCAAGTTGTAATCAAACATTTTGATTCCTATAATGTACATATTAGAACCTTATGAGCCTGTAAATCATGTTCAAAAGGTTTTTGAGATCGATATGGCTTGTGTCGTGACGGTCTGGTTTGCCTGTGTTTTGTCTTCCCCAGATGCCCAGGTGTACTGTGGAATTTGAAACCCAGCTTCTCACGGAGTATCAGCGGCACGAATGTTTGTGGCGCAGCTCGCTGCCTCAATATAAAAATCAGGCAGCGAGGTCCGAGGCCTACAGGACTCTTGTGGCTCTAGCCAATCGCTTGGAGCCAAGGGTAGGCAAGAGTTGGGACCAGCATGCGGTGGCCTTAAAAATTAAAAACATGCGGCAGTCGTTCATGCGGGCTCACAATGAATACCTGCACCGTCGCTCAGGAGCTGGAGCTGAGGAGGTACCATCACCTACCCTATGCCTTCATCCTGGGCGAGGGGAGCTCGCGTGCAACGACCACCAACCGCCCCGTTGCTGCGTCCCATGTAGGCCCGGATGAATCACCATCTGCGCCACAGGAGGTGGGTCATCGTGTTACAGTGTTGCCCCACAATGTTTCCTTCACATGTGTGTTTTTGCACATCCTTAACTAGCACACTTTAGACACATTTTCCGGCTTGGTGTGGGAAACCTTTTTCTGTCTTTAAATCTGCCCTCCTTCCATGATTTTGGATTATGTAAATTTGATGCAGAGAGCCGTATTCAAAAGTAGCATCTCCCCCATATATCGAAACTGGATAAATTACATATGTAAGGTTGTTAAAATTGTTTGTGGGTTTAAATGAAAGAGGCACATAGTGGCATCTACTAAATGGTGCTGCCACACATGTGTGTTGGCTCTGGATCAAGTGGGTTTTAGTTATTTGAAGGTTTGATGGTTTGACATCATATTAGTAGTCAAAATGCGAAGGTGGCCAATATCTGTCTTTGGCCAGGACAGCCCCCAGTATCAAGGTGTTGTGGTGACATGTACTAATGGGTTAGGCTCTCTGATGACACTAATTCTGTATTGTGCTGAGTACCTGAATGGTAGAGGTGAGTGTACAGAGAAGTACTGGTGTTGTGGTCTTTAACTTTGTGGTTTTCGGTTTTTTTCTTCAGATCTTGGTTTGTTGGCTTTGTTGTGTGGGAGTGGTATATTGAGTCCTGTGGACATGTATTGAGTGGATATTGCCTCACTAATGAGGTTCTTTTTTTCTCCCCCACAGGTGAGTCTCCAGGCGCAGTACAGGTTTTGGTGTATTGACCGTTTGGTGGTTTGGTGTTTTTGGCTTTCTTCTAGATATTTTGTTTGGCCTTTTAGTTTAGTGGGAGTGGTATATTGTGTCCTGTGTCCATGGTATGGTGTGGTCCTTGCCCTCACTAATGTTTGTTTTTTTTCTCTCCCCCCAACAGGCCCCAGAAGAGGACGGCTCCATTGCGGAGCATTCTGTCGCTGATGATGCTCAGCCCATGACATCTGGGGCTGAGCAGGAGGGCGGGGCGAGTGATGTGGGTCCGGGCCCAGGGCCCAGCTCCAGGATCCGTCGGCGGCGACGTCCTGCACCACCAGAGACGGAGCTGGGCACCTGGGCCCGACGCGTGCTGTTGGACGAACAGCGGACCCACATCGACAGCACCGCCCTCTACATGAGCGACAGAATGCGAGGGATGGAGCCGCTCCAGAAAAAGATCCTTCTGAGGGTCTTCAACAATGCCGCTGATGCTGCCGAAGATGGGGCCCTTCAATGGGGATGCCACGTCCCACCCCCCATGCAACACACGCTATGGCCCCTTTCCCCAGCTGCCCCATCTCGGCCCGTGAGAAGACCGGCCCCGCCACAGTCACCCCATCCCCCCCAACACATCGTCGTGACAACCAGACGTTCACGGGCAGGTCGGGGCTGCCCTGTGAGGAGGGGGGAGCGGGCATTGTCAGAGCCAACAGAAGATGAAGAAGTTGGACACTAGTAGCCAATGCACCGAATTGGCACTCTGGACTTTTGCATTTGGAGGAACCTCCTTTGGATTCTACCTTTGTTTTTTTTTAGTACTTTGTAGCAGACTTGCTTCATATGATTTGTTTGTTACTTTCCATTATGAGTTGATTAAAGTTTTGAACATACTCAATTGTGTTTTCTTTATGGTTTATGGCTTGGGGGGGGCAGCGTGGGTGAATGGTGTTGGTGACAATATAGTTTGGGCCAAGCCACACAATATGGGCCAATGGCCTCAGAGTATGACGACCATAGGTTCCTTTGTACTGTGGTAGCACATTCACAAAGAGGTGTGGTAATGTGTGTGAGATATGTACCTGTTGAACATGTTTCCCCCCCCACTATTGTTGTTGTTACATGAAGGAGCCAAATTAAAAGGTAACCAGAAATTTTATTTGCTACATACATGTGTGGAAGCCATTTGCCACAATACCCAGAATGCAGCTTCCAGATAGGTGTAGCCATCACACACTCCTGATGGTCCCAATGTGGGACAGGATAGGTCCAGAAGGTAAAGGGCTGGTTAATCCACACTCCTGATGGTCCCAATGTGGGACAGGATAGGTCCAGAAGGTAAAGGGCTGGTTAATCCACACTCCTGATGGTCCCAATGTGGGACAGGATAGGTCCAGAAGGTAAAGGGCTGGTTAATCCACACTCCTGATGGTCCCAATGTGGGACAGGATAGGTCCAGAAGGTAAAGGGCTGGTTAATCCACACTCCTGATGGTCCCAATGTGGGACAGGATAGGTCCAGAAGGTAAAGGGCTGGTTAATCCACACTCCTGATGGTCCCAATGTGGGACAGGATAGGTCCAGAAGGTAAAGGGCTGGTTAATCCACACTCCTGATGGTCCCAATGTGGGACAGGATAGGTCCAGAAGGTAAAGGGCTGGTTAATCCACACTCCTGATGGTCCCAATGTGGGACAGGATAGGTCCAGAAGGTAAAGGGCTGGTTAATCCACACTCCTGATGGTCCCAATGTGGGACAGGATAGGTCCAGAAGGTAAAGGGCTGGTTAATCCACACTCCTGATGGTCCCAATGTGGGACAGGATAAGTCCAGAAGGTAAAGGGCTGGTTAATCCACACTCTGATGGTCCCAATGTGGGACAGGATAGGTGAAAGGGCCAAAGGCCTGGCCATCCGACAATCCCCCTTTTGTGATAGTGGGACACTATAAGAAAAGAGCCCAACGGGGGCAAAATTAAAAAAAAAAAAGCACATCAAAAGCCAAACAGGCAACGTCTGTAAGTTCCAGGTCCAACAAGGACAACATATTTGGGGGTCAGGGGAGCACATTTGTTTCCGGGGGGGGGAGATCTCAATGTTGGCCATCCTGATGTTGCAGGACGGTATCCACCATGTTAGACAGGCGGTGAGATCCTGTATTCCCCGGTGTAGGGCCCGTTGCAGTCAGTGGGCAAACTGGTGGTGGGCCCTCACCACGTCCTCCATCGTGGGTACACCTGTATTGTGTGTGGGAAAAAACATCATTATTTCTGAATCCTACCTCTGGTGTTTGTGTCAGGTTCACACAAGCAATATTGTCCTTACCCTCGGGCGCAACATCATCCTGACTATCAGGGGGTGATGGGGAGGCACTTACACTCCAGCCCGCAGCTCCAGCACGTTCTCCATCTGCAAGAGTGGGTGAAGGACATTATGTCAGAAATGCGTAGCTTTCCCATTTCCCAACTAGCAACAACACTGCTTACAGTGTTCCGCCCCTAGAATCAAACTCAAATCACTTACCGCCATAATCATCCAAGGCAGCTGCATTTGGGGGTTGAGCCAGAGCATCATGTTGGCGAGCAGGCGATGCCACCTCTGCCTCCACCAACGCAGGCTCATCAGGGTCCTCCTCCTCCTCATGCCCTGGTGAGGGGCTATTCCCTTGTGGGGATGGTGGCCCAGCTGCGTCTTGACGCGGTGGTGTTGGTGGGCCAGCTGCCTCTTGCCGCAATGGTGTGGGTGGGCCAGCTGCCTGTTGCTGCGGTGGTGTGGGTGGGCCAGCTGCCTCTTGCTGCGGTGGTGTGGGTGCTCCAGCTGCCTCTTTGCAGCGGTGGTGTGGGTGCTCCAGCTGCCTCTTGCCGCGGTGGTGTTGTTGGGCCACCTGCAGGCAGTTGTGGGGGAGCCTCATCGGGTGACACCTCAGCATCTGCAGATTATGAAACAATAATGAATGTGTCAGCATACTGTTTAGGCTCAGAGATGGATTGACAGTTCAATATGTGTTATATGTGTTTGCTGTATTTCATATATGGGATGATCTCATGTATTCTGTATGGCATATGTATGTGGCATTAGTGTGTTAATTGGTTGGAGGGCATCTAACACTGTGGAGTAATCTTGGGTGCCACATGAACATTAGTTGTAGGCAGATGTGTAGGCAGTGTATCTATAATGTGCGGCCTATATTGTCCCCCATTGCATGTGTGACGGTGTCCCTCTCACTATACCTAGGATGTCTGTCAACGAATGTTTATGTTTTTGTTGTGGTTACATACAATACAAATCATGTGTGGGCCTCTGAAGTACTCACCACGCAGGCTGGCAATCCTGGCACGGATGTCGAGTATGCGGCCTGGGCATTTTGACTTCAGGTCCGCAATCTTCTTCTGCACAGCTTTTGCGACCCTCACCACCCCTAGTTTATTCAGCAGAGCCCGCTGAATCCGCCGGATTGTGGCGCGGTTACGCAGCCTGGGATGACGGTGCTGCCGCTGACCCCAATAATCATACCGGTCACAGTGGTCAATTAGTATGATGAGCTCAGCCATCCCCCACGTAGCAGCGCGGTGAACGGCCGCCATGACTGCAATGGTGTGTGCAGAGGAGGGGCTGGCACCTTGCAGGCAGAGTGAAAACGAAACTATCGTAATTACGTCATTACGGCCATGTTCCGGGTCACGCACCCTTTGAAGTAGTCCTACGCGCAGTGACACGGGCGAAGCACTTCTGCGGCACCTACTGTACAACACCCACAGAGCGATGCGTACAGCAAGCCTGTGCGCTGTGTACTGACTACTCGACTTCAATGCGGTGTGTGTATACGTGCATCAGTGTTGGAGTTGCGAGCACTCAAGGGACACTTTTATGCGGCATCTGCAGTTCAATAAGGCAGGCCGGTCCGTAACACATACTCGACCGCTGTGTCCAGCATTATTCATTATGTGTTTACAGGATGTGCACACTGTATATGCGGATCATGGGCCATTTGGTTTGGTTTACCGTAAGTTTGGGGCCGCGTAATTGTACTACGGTATGATCGTGCATACGGCGCGTATCTGTAGTGCTGAAGGGACAGCTCATCCAAGATGGAGGCCTGTGAGGCATGGGCCAATCGGCACGCAGCAGCTTCCACCAATGATCGCACATGGGGCGCGGTAACACGGAGCCTAGGTGACGCCTTAGCTACATTGCAGCCACATCGCAGGGTGTCCAGAGTTCCCTTCCGTTGCTTCTTTACACGCCGATACAGCTCGCTACCATCGGCGATGTAGCCATCAGTTTTCGAGCAGAGCTAGGAAACAGATGTATCTGTTGCCGGCTGTAGAGTCACGTCTTCAGACGCCGCTACGACGGGCTACATTGGCGCTACAAGCTACATTTGTAGCCTGTAGCGGGATGTATCCAGCCTGCCGTCGCGGCGTGTAAAGGTACCATAACACTGACAGTAGGGTACAGAATAATGACACTGGGGTACAGGATAATGACACTGACACTGGGGTTACAGGACAATGACGCTCGGGGTACAGGACAATGACGCTGGGGGTACAGGACAATGACGCTGGGGTTACAGGACAATGACGCTCGGGGTACAGGACAATGACACTGGGGTTACAGGACAATGACGCTGGGGGTACAGGACAATGACGCTGGGGGTACAGGACAAGGAGGCTTAGGGTACAGGACAATGATGCTGAGGGTACAGGATAATGACGCTGAGGGTACAGGATAATGACGCTGAGGGTACAGGACAATGACGCTGACGCTGGGGTACAGGATAATGACGCTGACACTTGTTCTGATATAATGGGAAAGCTGGGTGCAGAGGAAAAGGTGTATAGTACAGCAGGGGATGGGAAAGAGCTTGTTTCCCTCAGCAACCCCACCTTTTCCACCCCCTGCTCTGCTATACACCTTTTCCCCAGCACTCAGCTTTCCCATGCTCTTGTATTATTATTATTATTATTATTATTATTTATTTATAAAGCGCCATTAGATTCCATGGCACTTTACATGAGGATGAGGGAGACAAGAACAAGTACACTAAATCTAGGCGATCAGGACGTACAGGTACAGGAGGGGCAGGGACCCTGTCCACGAGGGCTCACAGTCTAAGAGGGGCGGGTTAGGATACAGTAGGATGGGGGAATGTCAGGTATGGGGTGGTCGCCTGGGTCTCATGGCAGGTTGTAGGCTTGACGGAACAAGTGAGTCTTCAGGTGACACTTGAAGCTACTCAGGGTAGGAGAGTGTCTGACGTGTTCGGGCAGGGAGTTCCAGAGTAAGGCAGATGCCCGGGAGAAGTCCTGGACTCGGTTGTGCGAAGAGGTGATGAGGGGGGAGCAGAGGAGGAGTTCTTGGGAGGAGCGGAGGTTGCGTGAGGGTAGGTATCGGGAGACCAGGTCGGAGATGTATGGTGGGGCCAAGTTGTGTATGGCTTTGTACGCCATGGTTAGTGTTTTGAATTGGGATCTCTTGGAGACGGGGAGCCAGTGGAGGGCTTGGCAGAGGGGGGAGACAGGGGAGTAGCGTGAGGACAGGTAGATTAGTCGGGCAGCGGAGTTGAGGATAGACTGGAGAGGTGTGAGGGAGTTAGCAGGGAGGCCATTGAGAAGAAGGTTGCAGTAGTCAAGGCGGGAGATGATAAGAGCATGGATGAGTGTTTTATCGGTGTCGTGGGTGAGGAAGGAGCGGATCCGTGAGATGTTCTTGAGCTGGAGCCGAAGGGATGTGGTGAAGGCCTCGATGTGGGGCTTGAAGGATAGGGAGGAGTCAAGGATTACCCCGAGGCACTTGGCTTGGGGGACTGGGGAGAGGGCACAGTCGTTGATGCAGATGGATAGGTTGGGAGGTGGGGTGGAATTTCTTGGGGGGGGAGACTATGAATTCAGTTTTGTCCATGTTGAGTTTAAGGAAGTGAGCAGAGAAAAAGGATGAGATGGCGGAAAGGCATTGTGGGATTTTCGAGAGTAGGGAGGTGATGTCAGGGCCGGACAGGTAGATTTGGGTGTCGTCGGCGTAGAGGTCGTACTGGAGGCCATGGGACTCAATGAGTTGCCCTAGGCCGAGAGTGTAAATGGAGAAAAGTAGGGGTCCCAGGACCGAACCTTGGGGGACTCAGACAGAAAGGGGGTAGGGTGAGGAGGAGGTGTGGGAGTGGGAGACGCTGAAGGTCCGGTCCGCTAGGTATGAGGAGATCCAGGAGAGGGCAAGGTGGGTGATGACAAGGGATTCCAGGATCCGGAGAAGAAGGGAGTGGTCAACCGTGTCGAAGGCGGCAGACAGGTCAAGGAGGAGGAGGATGGAGTAGTGGTGTTTGTTCTTGGCGGTCAGTAGGTCGTTGGTGACTTTGGTCAGGGCTGTTTCGGTGGAATGGAGGGGTCGGAAGCCGGACTGTAGGCGGTCGAAGTGGGAGCATGAGGAGAGGTGAGAGGACAGTTCGGAGTGGACGTGCTGTTCAAGTAGCTTAGAGGTGAATGGGAGAAGAGATATGGGGCGCTAGTTAGAGACAGAGGTAGGGTCAAGTGAGGGTTTTTTTAGGATGGGCGTGATTAGGGCGTGTTTGAAGGCCGAGGGGAAGGTACCAGTGCTAAGTGAAAGGTTAAAGAGGTGGGTGAGGGCTGGGATGAAAATGGAGGTGTGGTTCGGAATGAGGTGGGATGGGAGTGGGTCGTGGGCGCTGGTGGTGAGGTGTGATTTTGACAGGAGGGAGGAGAGTTGGTCTTCAGTTACAGGGGGGAAGTGGCTGATGGAGGAGGAGGGCAGTGTAGATGGGAAGGGGAGTTGTGGGGATAGTGGAACGAAGCTGTTTCTGTTCTTGTCAATCTTCTCCTTGAAGAAGGTCGCAAAGTCTTCAGCTGAGAGTCTTCAGCACTCAGCTTTCCCATGCTCTTCTATCCCTCAGCACTCAGCTTTCCCATGCTCTTCTATCCCTCAGCATCCAGCTTTCCCATGCTCCTCTATCCTCTTTCCCTCAGCACTCAGCTTTCCCATGCTCCTCTATCTTCTTTCCCTCAGCATCCAGCTTTCCCATGCTCCTCTATCTTCTTTCCTCAGTCCCAGCTTTCCCATGCTCCTCTATCCTCTTTCCCTCAGCATCCAACTTTGCCATGCTCTTCTAATCCTCTTTTCCTCAGCACCCAGCTTTCCCATGTTCTGATTTCCATCAGCACCCAGCTTTCCCATGTTCTGATTTCCCTCAGCACCCAGATCTCCCATGATAGCAGAACATGGGAAGGTGGGGTGCTGATAGAAATCAGAACATGGGAAAGCTGGGTACTGATGGAAATTTGAACATGGGAAAGCTGAGGAATAGAGGATAGGAGAGCATGGGAAAGCTGGGTGCTGAGGAATAGAGCTTCTTCCCCTCAGCAGACAGTTTTCTCATCCTCTGCTCTGCTGCTATCACTTTCTTCCCTTGGCTATATGATGGACGTGTCACTTACAGCACAACCAGCAGAAACTGGCCCAGTCAATGTAAGGCCTTTTTCACATCAGCGTTTTTGTCCAGATCCGGTGGATCCGGACAAAAACCGCATCTGCCGCAACTGCGGCTATACCACACATGCCGGACCTGCCGCAAGCCCCTTAGGCAATGCATGGGCTTGCCACAAGTGTACTGCAAGTGCGGCTCATAAAGCAAATAGATGAAGCAGCGACTCAGGGAGAAGTCATTATTATGGGGGACTTCAACTACCCTGAAATACATTGGGGATCAGAAACCTGCAGTTCCAGCAAAGGTAATAAGTTTTTGAAAACTATGAGAGACAATTACCTTTCACAACTGGTTCAGGACCCAACAAGAAGGGGGGCACTGCTGGACCTAATATTAACCAACAGGCCGGACCGCATATCAAATATACGGGTTGGAGGTCACTTGGGTAATAGTGATCATAACTTAATAAGCTTTCAAGTATCCTTTACTAAGACGTGTAGTAGAGGGGCTACAAGGACACTAAACTTCAGGAAGGCAAATTTCCAACGGTTGAGAGATGATCTTAGTGCAATAAACTGGGACGATGTCCTGAGACATAAAAGTACACAACACAAATGGGAGATGTTTATTAGCATCCTGAATAGGACCTGTGCACAATATATACCCTATGGGAATAAGCATGCTAGAAATAGGAGGAAACCACTATTGTGCTGTTTCAATCCTGTTTTACAGTCTAATCTGTTATATTGATGCTTGTCTCTGCTGCCACCTGCTGGCCAGACCTCTCAATTCTTTCTGCCTTTCCTTGTCCAGCCTATGGGGGTGTGGCTCCTGCACGTGCTGTTGTCTCTTCCTGTTTTGCCCAGTCATTAGGAGACATCTTTACTGCAGAGAGTTCCATTCTCATAGAGCTGGAGAAGCAAAGTTTTTTGACCCACAAGTAGCGACTGCAGAGACAAGCTTCATGCAAGATTTCAATGCCATGTTTTGGATCATTCATCTATGGAATAAACCAGCATTGTTTTCATCCTAACGCGTGTACGCTTATCTGAGACGCTGCTCCGGGTCCTGTCTGCCCCTCTTATTGGAAGTACAAAGGTAAGAAGGAACTCTCATCCTAGTATACAACCAGCATGCCTTTATCGCCTTTAAGTGGGAACAGAATAGTCAAAAAACTTTGATTGAAAGCTCCTAATAGTCAAAAAACTATGCCTAAAAGCTCCTATCAGCTAGAAAACTGCCTTACAGCCCAACATCCAGCTATAGCCCTCCATGTGCCCTGTCCCTCTGTGCATTAATCTGCCCAGCAACAAGCCTTGTGTTTCTGTCTGCCTGCAGCAGTGCACGTCTGGACAAGCTTGAGGGAAGCTCTCCCACCTGCACATCTTGTATTAGCTCTGCCTGTACTGTTATAAAGAACTGTTTTTATGCACCAGCGGTTTCCTTCTGGCCACATCGCCTCCATAAGCCTGCAGTACACTATACCTCATTACTGCACATCGGCGAACTGCGAACCCCAAGTTTCGTCAAAGCCACCTTGGGGATCCCATCCGGGAGTTCCCGCAGAGCCGCACAGCGATTTTCGGACCCCTATTCAAAAGTTGAGTTTTTTAAAGAGACAGTACACCTTTATTCAAAATGGCCGAAAAGGACCTCGGACAGGCTCCCACTGCTGAAACAGAGCAAATACAACCTGATACTGTCCACGATGAAGCCCAGGAGGCAGACCCCACGTCTCAAGCAGACCAAGTTACCCGACCAAAACGTTCTTACAAACCAACGGTAAAGGCAATTGAAAACTATCAGGCTATGAAAGATGAGCTAAGTGAACGCCTGGAAGAACAGTGGGAACGCGTCGCCTCTTACATGTCGAGACTTGAACCCTCGTCAGGCGACGCCGCAAGCTTACAATCTGTTATGGAACGGCTGAACGCCGCCCATGAAGGATACAAGAGACTGTCAACAAGGTACATTACCCTTCTAAGAGACTTTAATTCTGATGAATCTCTTTCAGACCTCAGTAAGGCGCTAGAGACGGACGAAGGGAGAGATGCCAAGGTCCGACACGCCATAAACAAGGCCGAACACCGTATCTCTCACCTGCAAGAAACCAGATCACACCGATCGACCTCATCTAAACGTTCCTCTCGGGCATCCAGGTCATCATCCTCAAGAAGTTCAACCATGAGCGACAGGATACTAGAGGCCCGCATAATAGCAGAGGAATCCAGGGTGAGACGTTCTTTCACTGAGAGAGAAGCGGAAGAAAAAAGGGCAGAAGCAAAGGCAGAAGCAAGGGCAGAGGAAAAAAGGGCAGAGGCAGAAGCAAGGGCAGAGGAAAAAAGGGCAGAAGCAGAAGCAGAGGCTAAAAGGGCAGAAGCAGAGGCTAAAAGGGCAGAAGCAGAAGCAAGGGCAGAAGCGGAGGCTCGAATACAGATCCTTCGGTCACAGATGGAAGAGGAGGTTGCGCTAGCTAAAGTAAGACTACTCGAGCAGGCATTGATCCAAGGTCTTGATCCAGCTAACTCGCCACCACTGGAAACGGATGATCCAGTCGATCGCACCAGAGACTATGTGCTAAACCGGGTACCTGTAGCGACCCCGGTTTACAGTACCGTCCAAGTCAACGACGCCAAAACCCCCAACATACTTCAAAAGGTGCCAGTACCCTCGAAGGCGCCCGAGCTAATTAACGACAGTCGCCGAGAGATACCCTCTCAAACACAGTCACCACCACAAGATGGCAACCCAGCGTTTCCTGGCCCACCTTCACAGCTCAAGCGGTATTCGTCAGATTCTTCAAGGGCTAAACCACAGCTCAACCCTGCAGCAGCATCATTCTACCCGGAAACAGCTCATCCATTCACGCCAGGCGGCCCATACACCCCAGGGGCATCACGAGTCGTCGTGGCAACAAGTGGTGAGAAGTCGGACATGTCCGAGTTTGCCAGGTTCATGGTGAGCAGAGAGCTAATCAGTACTAGTCTTGTGAATTTCGATGATCGTGCAGAGAACTACAGGGCCTGGAAAGCAACCTTCAAGGCAGCCATCGCCAATCTCAACCTAACCGAAGAACAGGAACTCGACCTCCTGATCAAGTGGTTGGGCCCAGGCTCTTCAAGCCGTATCAAGAGCCTCAGAACCGTCTATGTAGGACAAGCAGAAGCAGGTCTCGCCGCCGCATGGCAAAGGCTGGAACGCACCTTTGGCAGCGCGGAAGCAATAGAGAAAGCCCTATTCAAGAGACTGCAGGATTTCTCAAAGATCAACCTTAAAGAAGTCCACAAGCTCCAAGACCTAAGTGATCTGCTCATGGAGCTGGAGCTCGCCAAAAGAGACCCTCGTCTGTCCGGGCTGTGCTATCTGGATTCAGCCCACGGAGTAAATCCAATCGTGGTGAAGCTGCCATACAGTCTGCAGGAGAAATGGGCAACGTCAGTCTCAAGGTACAAAAGAGTGAACGACGTCACCTTTCCCCCATTTATCCACTTCTGCAGATTCATTGACGAGCAGGCCCAGATGAGGAATGACCCCAGCCTCGACTTCCTAGAATCCAACACTTCGGCAGCTGCAGCAACTCCAGCATCAAAGTATGAAAGTGCTATACAAAAACGCAGAGACACTAAGAGAGCTGTGAGTGTTAGAAAGACCGAACTGCCATCACCTGCAACGCCCACAGACGAACAGAACACTGTCTCACCACGAGATAAGTCTTTCAATCGTGAATGTCCCATCCACAAAAAACCACACTCACTGACCAAGTGCAAGGGGTTTAGATCCAAAACCTTACAGGAGCGCAAGAAGATCCTCACTGAGCTTGGGATTTGCTTCAAATGCTGCGCATCACTTGAGCACATGGCCAAGGACTGTAAATCCACAGTCAAGTGTGGGGAGTGCCACAGCGAAAAGCACATTTCAGCCATGCATCCTACTCGGCTAGCTAGAGACACACCGGCTACAGTCGCCACCGCTCCCGCTCCAAGTTATGGCGGGGAGCCACAGAATCAGACTGACACCGCCACAACTGTTTCCTGCTCATGCTCAGAGGTATGTGGAGAGGGCCGAATGGAGAAATGTTGTGCCCGAATATGCCTCATCAAGGTTTATCCCGAGGGACGCCCAGAAAAGGCGATGAAGGTGTATGCCATCATAGACGACCAAAGCAACCGGTCCCTGGCAGGAACCAAATTCTTTGAAGCCTTCGGAATTAGTGGACCATCAGAACCCTACACCTTGAACACCTGCTCAGGCCGCATAGAGACTAACGGCAGAAGAGCCCGGGGATTCATTGCTTCTCCTATCAACGGGAAGACTGAAATACCTCTACCAACGCTCGTTGAATGTGACCAAATACCCAGCCACAGGAGTGAAATTCCTACCCCAGAAGCTGCACTTCATCAGCCACACCTGAAACACCTCGCGAGCGTTATCCCACCTATAGATAACAACGCGGACATTCTACTCCTGCTCGGCAGAGACAACCTGAGGGTACACAAGGTGCGACAACAGTGCAATGGACCCGACTATGCACCATACGCCCAGAGACTGGACTTGGGATGGGTAGTCATAGGAAATGTGTGTGTTGATCGATCAGAAATCGACTCCTTCAGGACCTACGTGCACGGAGATGGGCGCACAACCTGCCTAAGACCATGTCCTCATCACCATGAAGTGAAGGAGAAGCCCCCAGACTCAATACAGCTACCCGATGTCGCTTCTTCCCTGCGTACCGACAACTTAGGAAGATCAGTCTTTCACGCAACCTATGGTCTGCGAAGAACCGCGTCAGAGGGAGAGCCTGAGTATGGCACAGACGCAAGAGACTTTGTTGAAAAAGACTTTTACTTAGATGACGGGCTCAAATCATTACCCACCGAGGAAGCAGCCATTGATTTGCTCAAAAGGACCCAAGGTCCAGAGTTCCTGCTGAGACAGTCGGAGGAAGGTGTCCAGGAAAACTTCAGCATCCTAGATCCAGATAACGATCCAGACGTCCGAACTGAAGTCAACACCCTGGCCACCAGTGCAGAGGAAGCTTCCAACTTCGGCTGCCAACGTTTTGAACGTTTCTCCAGCTGGACAAGACTCGTCCGGACTGTCGCCAGGTTAGTGCACATCGCCAGATGCTATCGTACAGACCTAAAAAACAGAGACTGTCATCGCTGGCATGTGTGCCACAAACCCCTTTCTGCTGAGGACATCTCCCATGGTGAGTCCCTCATAATACGCCACCTCCAACAGAGCGAATTCGCCACCGAATGGAACTGTTTACACAACAAACAGCAGATTCCACTAAGAAGCCCTCTAGCCAATCTAAACCCGATTATGGACAGTTTTGGCTTACTTAGAGTCGGCGGTCGTTTAAATCAGGCTCGTTTCGGAGTCGCAGAACAAAATCCTCTCATCATTCCCAACAAACACCACGTTACAGTCTTGCTGATCCGACATCACCATGAAAGGACTGAACACTAAGGCAGACAGATCACAGAGGGCGCCGTACGTTCGGCAGGCCTTGGATCATTGGAATGAAGAGACGTGTAGCACAAATACTCCATGATTGTGTGCATTGTCGCAAAACGAGAGGAAGGCAACTGTGCCAACAAATGGCCGATCTGCCTGCAGACAGACTTTCTATGGAACCACCTTTCACCTACGTGGGCCTAGACGTGTTCGGACCATGGATGGTATCTTCACGCAGAACTCGTAGCAGCCGAGCAGACAATAAGCGGTGGGCTGTGCTATTCACCTGCATGAGTGTTCGAGCCGTTCACATTGAGGTGTTAGAATCCATGGATACTTCCTGCCTGATCAATGCCTTAAGGAGGTTCTTTGCCATTAGAGGACCAGTAAAGCAGCTGAGGTCCGACCGTGGCAGCAACTTCGTCGGTGCATGTAGAGAGCTGAACATCGACACCAAGCCAATCCAAGACCAGCTAGCAGACAAGGGTTGCACCTGGATCTTCAATTTCTCTCACAGTTCTCACATGGGGGGCTCCTGGGAGAGGATGATAGGGATCTCACGCAACATCCTGAACTCCATGCTAAAGGACGTTAACTCCTCAAGACTCACGCACGAGACTCTAGTCACTCTTTTAGCCGAAGTCTCAGCCATCATCAATTCGAGACCCCTCGTGCCCGTGACAATGGATCCAGAGGTACCAACCATGCTGACTCCCACCATCCTTCTTACTCAAAAAATTGACAACGCGGTAATTCCCAGCGGAGACTTCACTCACGCCAACACCTACCAAAGACACTGGAAACGAGTCCAATATTTGGCCGACTACTTCTGGAATCGATGGAGAAAGGAATACCTCACCGTTCTTCAAGGAAGAAGGAAGTGGCGACATCCCAAGCCAAATATCAAGGAAGGGGACCTGGTCCTTATGAAAGATCAGACCACCCAAAGAACTGACTGGCCTCTGGGACTTGTTACTAAGACACTACCTAGCCAGGACGGCAATGTGCGGAAGGTGGAGCTAAGGGTCTTCAGGAAAGGTGAGACGAAGACCTTTGCAAGGCCGATCCACGAACTCATTCTGCTGTTGCCCGTAGAGAGCGCCACTACGGGATGAACGCTTCCGGACCTGAACTTTAGCCGTTTTCTTCTCATTTTGGTTTTGAATTTGAATTGTTGTATTTAACATGCCCTTCGTTTAGGTATTGTTATGGACTAATAGTGGAATCCCCAAAGTGAATTCCAGACGGGGAGTGTGCTGTTTCAATCCTGTTTTACAGTCTAATCTGTTATATTGATGCTTGTCTCTGCTGCCACCTGCTGGCCAGACCTCTCAATTCTTTCTGCCTTTCCTTGTCCAGCCTATGGGGGTGTGGCTCCTGCACGTGCTGTTGTCTCTTCCTGTTTTGCCCAGTCATTAGGAGACATCTTTACTGCAGAGAGTTCCATTCTCATAGAGCTGGAGAAGCAAAGTTTTTTGACCCACAAGTAGCGACTGCAGAGACAAGCTTCATGCAAGATTTCAATGCCATGTTTTGG
Source organism: Allobates femoralis (assembly GCA_033576535.1). NCBI lineage: Eukaryota > Metazoa > Chordata > Amphibia > Anura > Aromobatidae > Allobates > Allobates femoralis. Next base: position 366,164,120 of record JARQOC010000003.1, read on the forward strand.
ATCATTCATCTATGGAATAAACCAGCATTGTTTTCATCCTAACGCGTGTACGCTTATCTGAGACGCTGCTCCGGGTCCTGTCTGCCCCTCTTATTGGAAGTACAAAGGTAAGAAGGAACTCTCATCCTAGTATACAACCAGCATGCCTTTATCGCCTTTAAGTGGGAACAGAACAACTATGGCTAAATAAAGTGGTAAGAAGTGCAATATGTGACAAAAAGAAAGCATTTAGGGAATTAAAGCAAGTAGGTAGTGATGAAGCATTAAATAAATACAGAAAATTAAATAACATTTGTAAAAAGCAAATCAAGGCAGCAAAGATTGAGACAGAGAGACTCATTGCTAGAGAAAGTAAAAAGAATCCCAAAATATTTTTTAACTACATAAATAGTAAGAAACTAAAAAATGATGGTGTTGGCCCCTTTAAAAATAGTCTGGGTGAAATGGTGGATGAGGATGAGGAAAAAGCCAATATGCTAAATGACTTTTTTTCAACAGTATTTACACAAGAAAATCCCATGACAGACAATATGATCAGTGATAACAAAAAGTCTCAATTAAATGTCACCTGCTTAACCCACGAGGAAGTACGGCATCGTCTAAAAATCACTAAAATTGACAAATCCCCGGGCCCGGATGGGATACACCCCAGAGTGCTGCAGGAATTAAGTACTGTCATAGATAGACCATTATTTTTAATATTTAAAGATTCCATAATAACAGGGTCTGTACCACAGGACTGGCGTATAGCAAATGTGGTGCCAATATTCAAAAAGGGGACAAAAACTGAACTTGGAAATTATAGGCCAGTAAGCTTAACCTCTACTGTGGGTAAAATCCTTGAGGGTTTTCTAAGAGATGCTATACTGGAGTATCTGAAGAAAAATAACCTCATGACCCATTATCAACATGGTTTTACGAGGGACCGTTCCTGTCAAACTAATCTGATAAGCTTCTATGAAGAAGTAAGTTCTGGACTGGACCAAGGAAATGCAGTGGATGTGGTGTATATGGACTTTTCAAAAGCTTTTGATACGGTGCCACACAAAAGGTTGATACATAAAATGAGGGCAATGGGGATAGGGGAAAATATGTGTAAGTGGGTTAAGAACTGGCTTAGTGATAGGAAACAAAGGGTGGTTATTAATAGAACACACTCAGAATGGGTCACAGTTAACAGTGGGGTACCACAGGGGTCAGTGTTGGGCCCGCTTCTATTTACCGTATATACTCGTGTATAAGCCGACCCGTGTATAAGCCGACCCCCCTACTTTTGCCCCCAAAACCTGGGAAAACCTATTGACTCGTGTATAAGCCGAGGGTGGACTCCAGCACAGGTATACAGCCCCCAGCAGTGTGGTATACAGGCCCCCCAATGGTAGTATACAGCAGCCTCCCCAGTGGTAGTATACAGCAGCAGCCCCAGTGGTATATACAGCAGCAGCTCCAGTAGTTAGTATACAGCAGCCCCAGAGGTATATACAGCCCCAGTGGTAGTATACAGCATCCCCAGAGGTAGTATATAGCCCCAGTGGTAGTATACAGCATCCCCAGAGGTAGTATACAGCAGCCCCAGAGGTAGTATACAGCAGCCCCAAAGGTATATACAGCAGCCCCAGTGGTAGTATACAGCAGCCCCAGAGGTATATACAGCCCCAGTGGTAGTATACAGCAGCCCCACAGGTATATACAGCCCCAGTGGTAGTATACAGCAGCCCCACAGGTATATACAGCCCCAGTGGTAGTATACAGCAGCCCCAGAGGTATATACAGCCCCAGTGGTAGTATACAGCAGCCCCAGAGGTATATACAGCCCCAGTGGTAGTATACAGCATCCCCAGAGGTATATACAGCCCCAGTGGTAGTATACAGCATCCCCAGAGGTAGTATATAGCCCCAGTGGTAGTATACAGCATCCCCAGAGGTAGTATACAGCAGCCCCAGAGGTAGTATACAGCAGCCCCAGAGGTAGTATACAGCAGCCCCAGAGGTAGTAGACAGCAGCCCCAAAGGTATATACAGCAGCCCCAGTGGTAGTATACAGCAGCCCCAGAGGTATATACAGCCCCAGTGGTAGTATACAGCAGCCCCACAGGTATATACAGCCCCAGTGGTAGTATACAGCAGCCCCACAGGTATATACAGCCCCAGTGGTAGTATACAGCAGCCCCAGAGGTATATACAGCCCCAGTGGTAGTATACAGCAGCCCCAGAGGTATATACAGCCCCAGTGGTAGTATACAGCAGCCCCACAGGTATATACAGCCCCAGTAGTTAGTATACAGCAGCCCCAGAGGTATATACAGCCCCAGTGGTAGTATACAGCAGCCCCAGAGGTATATACAGCCCCAGTGTAGTATACAGCAGCCCCAGAGGTATATACAGCCCCAGTGTAGTATACAGCAGCCCCAGAGGTATATACAGCCCCAGTGGTAGTATACAGCAGCCCCAGAGGTATATACAGCCCCAGTGTAGTATACAGCAGCCCCACAGGTATATACAGCCCCAGTGGTAGTATACAGCAGCCCCAGAGGTATATACAGCCCCAGTGTAGTATCCAGCAGCCCCAGTGGTAGTACACAGCCCCCCCTCCTTAATATGCGTCCCCCAGTAGTAATAAACAGCCCCCCCCTCCTTATCATGTCCCCCCCGGCTGCGGCAGCTGTGAAAATAACAAACAGTTTATACATCACCTTCCGACGCAGCTCTCCGCTCCTCCGGTCCCCTCAGCATCTCCGCTCGCCGGCTTCTTCTTCCTTGTTGTGCCGGTGTCATGTGACCGGGCGCAGGAGATGACGTCATTTCCTGCGCGCGGTCACAAGCCGGCACATCAAGGAAGAAGAAGCCGGCGAGCGGAGATGCTGAGGACCGGAGGAGCGGAGAGCTGTGTCGGAAGGTGATGTATAAACTGTTTGTTATTTTCACAGCTGCCGCAGCCGGGGGGGACATGATATGGAGGGGGGGCTGTTTATTACTACTGCGGGACGCATATTAAGGAGAGGGGGCTGTGTAGTGCAATATGCACGGCATCCCCCCGCCGCTGATGGACGGGGGGATGCCGTGCATATTCATTGCACTAATGAGGCGGCCCCACGTGACCGCCTGCGGTCACCGCGGCCCCCTCCTGCCTCCTCCAGCCCCCGGTCACAGCTCCCCCCCCCACAGCATACCATATTGACCCGTGTATAAGCCGAGGGGGGGACTTTTCAGCCCAATTTTTGGGCTGAAAAACTCGGCTTATACACGAGTATATACGGTAATATACTTATTAATGACCTTGTAGGGGGCATACAGAGTAGAATCTCAATATTTGCAGATGACACTAAACTCTGCAGGGTAATCAATACAGAGGAGGACAATTTTATATTACAGGAGGATTTATGTAAACTAGAAGCTTGGGCTGCTAAATGGCAAATGCGCTTTAATGGGGATAAATGTAAAGTTATGCACTTGGGCAGAGGAAACAAAAGGTATAATTATGTGCTTAATTGTAAAACACTGGGCAAAACTGTCACTGAAAAAGACCTGGGTGTATGGGTAGATGACAAACTCACATTTAGTGGCCAGTGTCAGGCAGCTGCTGCAAAGGCAAATAAAATAATGGGATGCATTAAAAGAGGCATAGATGCTCATGAGGAGAACATCATTTTACCTCTATACAAGTCACTAGTGCGACCACACTTAGAATACTGTGTACAATTCTGGTCTCCGGTGTATAAGAAAGACATAGCTGAACTAGAGTGGGTCCAGAGAAGAGCGACAAAAGTCATTAGAGGACTAAGGGGTCTGCAATACCAAGACAGGTTATTAAACTTGGGGTTATTTAGCTTGGAAAAAACGAAGGCTTAGGGGTGATCTTATAATAATGTATAAATATATGAGGGGACAGTACAGAGACCTTTCTAATGATCTCTTTACTCTTAGGCCTGAGACTGGGACAAGGGGGCATCCTCTACGTCTGGAGGAAAGAAGGTTTAATCATAATCACAGACGCGGATTCTTTACTGTAAGAGCAGTGAGACTATGGAACTCTCTGCCACATGCTGTTGTAATGAGTGAGTCACTACTAACATTTAAGAAGGGCCTGGATGCCTTTCTTGAAAACTATAATATTACCAGTTATACATACTAGATTCTTTGATAGGGCGTTGATCCAGGGAATTAGTCTGATTGCCATATCTGGAGTCAGGAAGGAATTTTTTTCCCCCAATATGGAGCTTAGTGTTGCCACATGGGGTTTTTTTTTGCCTTCCTCTGGATCAACATGTTAGGCTATGGGTTGAACTAGATGGACTTAAAGTCTTCCTTCAACCTTAAAAACTATGTTACTATGTTACTATCTCACTGATCTCCTGGTGGCTGCCTCTGATTTCCATGGAGATTTCAATGGATCCGCAGCATCTGCCTGTCCTGTCATGCGGAGGACACTGCGGATCCATTGAGCTCCATGCATTCTTTGTGCACTTGTGGTCACTTGCTGATAAAATAAGCCCCCGCGAACGCACACAAAATGCAACATGTTGTGTTCGGAGGGTGCTATTAAAAAATGCATCTGAACGCAAATGTAACCAAACGCAGCCATACGCACGTACTATGCATTCCCATATTAAACATAGGAATGCAATGTGCATGTGTTTGGTTACACTACATTCTGTAAACCGGCCCAATACCCCCAGCCCTCCTCTCACAAGCAGTCACACACACACCCCTCCCCGGGCAAGTACAGGATGGAGAAACAGAGATGTAAAGAACTCTATACACCCCCCAAGCACACACACAAACACACACACACACATAAACACACATACACATAACAAACATACACACACACACACACAAACACACACACACACACACAAACAAACATACACACACAAACACACACACATAAACACATACACACACATAAACACACACACATAAACACATACACACACACACACATACACACACATACGCACACACACATAAACACATACACACTCACATAAACACACACACATACACACACACACACATACACAACACAAAACACACACACACACATAAAGACACACACACAAACACACACACACATAAACACACATATATACATACACACAAACACACACAAGCTCTATCTTCCCATCCAGCAATGTCTTCCCCCTTGTGGCCTCCATTCCCCTCTGTTGTCTCACCCATGTGCTGTGGTGTCGTCTTCCTGGCGTTGAGCTGCACCATGACTGACCTCACTGCAGGGGATCAGCACCGCCCCGCAGCTGACGTCACAGGCCTCTGCCGGCTTCTTCAGTTCTCAGTGCTCTGCGGGACATTTAATGTCCCGGGCGGGATAGGGGGACTAACGCTCAGAATCGTTTCGGAGGTATGGATGAGGAGCAGGGGGGGAAGGGGGGTGCTGTCAGGAACTTTCAGCCAGACAGCACAGTTGAGGAGCGGGGGGGGTGGGGGGTTGGGTGCTGCCAGGAGCTTTTCACCTTACTTGCTTGCAGAGACGCCGACAGCAGGAGGAGAGGAGAGAGGAGGGGTGGGCACAGCTACAGGAAGTGCCGCTTCACTTCCTCCCCATCCTCCCTCCTCGTCTCGGACACCCGCGGTCGCGGTGGGCGGTTTGAGGCACAGACCAAGCCCCGCGGGGAGGCGCGGGCCCCCCAGGTGGGCGGGCCCAGTCTCAACCGCGACCGCTGCGACCGTGGTAGGTACGCCACTGGTGGGGATGATATACCAAGATGGGGGGCACATGTTACTTGGAAGGGGCCCAGGATGGGAACATTACCCCCGTATGTGTCAGCAGCACATCCCCCCATAACAGTGCATTATAACCACATTTTTTGCTTACGTAATTTATTTTTCTCTATTTTCCTCCTCTAAAATCTGGGTGCATCTTCTAGTCCTAAAAATATGGTATACACTGCATACATATATACAAACGTTTGGGGTCACCCAGGCATTTTTGTGGCCACTCCATTACAGATAGAATACTGGCTGCCTGCTTCTTCCCTAAATAGTTCATGCATAATTTGGAGGTGTGCTATGGGCCATTGTCCTGTTGTAGAATGAAATTGTCTCTAATCAAGCACTGTCCACAGGGTATGACTTGGCGTTGCAAAATGGAATGATAGTCTTCCTTATTCAAAATCCCCTTTACCTTGTACAAATGTCCCACTTTACCAACACCAAAGCAACCCCAAACCATCACATTACCTCCACCATGTTTCACAGAAGGCGTCAGGCACTCTTCCAGAATGTTTCAGGTGTTCTGTGTCTCACAAATGTTCTTCTGTGTGATCTAAACACCTCAAACTTTGATTTGTCTGTCCATAAACCTTTTGTCCAATCTTCCTCTGTCCAATGTCTGTGTTCTCTTGCCCATATTAATCTTTTCCTTTTATTAGCCAGTCTCAAATATGGCTTTTTCTTTGCCACTCTGCTCTGAAGGCCAGCATCCCAGAGTTGCCTCTTCCCTGTAGACATTGACCCTGGCATTTTGTGGGTACTATTTAATGAAGCTGCCAGTAGAGGAGCTGTGAGGCATCTAGAGACTCTAATATACATGTCTTGTTGCTCAGTTGTGCAGCGGGGCCTCCCATTTAGTTTTCTACTCTGGTTAGAGCCTGTTTGTGCTCTCCTTTGAAGGGAGTAGTACACACCGTTGTAGGAAATCTTCAGTTTCTTGGCAATCTCTCGAATGGAATAGCCTTCATTTCTAAGAACAAGAATAGACTGTTGACTTTCACATGAAAGTTCTCTTTTTCTGGTCATTTTGAGAGCTTCATAGAACAATGCTCCAGATTCTCAACTAGCTGAAAGGAAAGTCAATTGTATAGCTTCTCTAATCAACCAAACCATTTTCAGCTGTGCTAACATACTTGTACAAGGGTTTTCTAGGATTTTCTAACATCGATTAGCCTTCTTACACAGTTAACAAACACAATGTACCATTAAAACACTGGAGTTGTGGTTGTTGGAAATGGGCCTCTATACACCTATGTAGATATTGCATTAAAAACCAGACATTTGCAGCTAGAAAAGTCATCTAACAATGTATATAGTGTATTTCTGATTCATTTAATGTTAGCTTCAATGAAAAAAATGTGCTTTTTTTTCAAAAGTAAGGAAATTTCTAAATGACCCCCAAACCTTTGAACGGTAGTTTATGTGTATATAATTCTTTTTATAGTGATTTTATAAGAACAAAAAAAACTAACTTTCTTCATCTCTAGAATACAGGGACATATAAATACACTGCTATGTACAGTTGTAGCTCTATTTATCTGTATTGTCAGCTAGTAGGTTAATTGGCTGCAATACAGCTCAAGTATACCAAATTTTCCTATCATAATCATTGTGGGCTGAGTAGAGCTCCTGCCTGCCAACATGAATGTTGTGAGTTTGATTCTTGTGGATATCAAAGAAAATAATTGTTCATTTAAATTATGTATGTGAAGTACACCGCTAGCCCCAACCGCTAAGGCAAATGAGCTACTGAGTCAGAAAAGAGTAATAGGAAGTCTAGACAAAAGCCATGACTTGTTGGGACAGCGGAACTAACCCCTTAAATTGGGACAGTCCCACTGAATACAGGATAGTTGGTAACTATGAATTCAGCAGTAGGTTTGATTGTATGGATAATTAAATAAATTACAGTTTCTCCTACCATTTTAATTGTTAATTACAGAGAGCACATGGACTGCATAATAATGCCATCTTTGGGCTCTGGCCTGTCAGTGAGTCTTCGTGAGATCTCAGATGGAAATGCACGGACTGGCCGAGCGTCTCCTGACCTGAGCAAGACAACTTCGTATAATTCTATACGGCTGCTACACTCACAAAAAAATCATGGTGCCTTATGAATGCCAGCCATAGGCTGGCTTTCACAAACGTACTGTTATAACGGGCGCAGGGGTCTTCAGCAGACCACCTAACTGTCATGGCATAGACTTATGCACACCCCTGTTGATGCACTGTAAATGTTGCTGTCAGATTGACAGGGGCATTTAGCAGGTTAAAGTCAGCTGGCGGCTGATTATCACAGCCATCGTCATCTGGCAAAGAGCCTGCATCAATGTCAGCAGAACAGAGAAAAAAAATGCGTTTTTTAACGGAGCCCTATGGCTCAGAAGGGACAAAGCGTTAAAGTATTTAAGCACAAACCTTTATTAAGGCTCAATATATGCCATAATGTGTTTCAATAGCCACCGCTATCTTCCTTAGGTGGTATAGAGAGCCCAGAAAGGAAATTACATCTTTAAAGGGGTAATGCCCAATAGGGAAACCCTAACAATTGGAATCCCGTGACCGCTGGTGGGAGGATCTACACTCTGCCGCTTCCCAGAACATTCTTTCCATGCCGACTCTCTCCTAATCACTGTAACCGGGGTTGTGCAAAGTTGCACAACCAGTTTGGTGAGTGACCACACTGCTGGTAAATTAAGCTTTATACTCAGGTCCTTCTCATGGTGCGTTTCTCTTCTGTTTGCTTTTTTTATGCAACCAGTATGTGATATGTCAGTAAGGGGTTAATATTTTTTGGAATAAAGATGTTATTTTAACTCCTTCACGACCAAGGACGTACTGGTCTATCCTGGAAGGAACTTAGTTCCCGACGAACGACAAACCGGTTCGTCCTGGCAAAAATTGGCTGAAACATCACAATCCATCCATGATCAGTGCTACAGAAGCACTGATCATTGGCTGAAGATAGATGATCTCTGTTTTACTCCCACCCCAGCACTGATTGGATCGATCATGTACGTGACATGATATGTCCAATCAGCGTTCATATGGGGTGGTATGAATGGCCCATAACCGCTCCCCACTCTCTTTATCTTGTTCATGGAGAGAGAAGAGAGAAGTCTTTATGCTGGTCTGCTGCCCGATCCTGCAAGTATTTGTGGTGCCACAAGTAGTTTTTGCTTGTGACACCTCTCTGCCCTCTCCCGCTACTGCCTCTCCACCCACCATTGTGTCACTGATCTAATATTCTCCTTTCTATTTTCTATCTAGATTCCTTTCTTTACAGAAGAAAAAAGGTATTTTCCAGGGCCATTGGACCATACTGACAGCAACTTTATTAGAACATATTTAAAAACACTTACATCCCGCCGGACGCGTTTCGGACAGTGTTTTTAAATATGTTCTAATAAAGTTGCTGTCAGTATGGTCCAGTGGCCCAATCTGAACTGATTGGTGGAGCCAGCCACTGTTCCAGGTGCCTGGCAATCCGATGAGTGTTGAGGTGAACAGCTTCCTATTCCCCACCCCCATCAGCTGTGTCCTTTCTTTACAGTTTTCCTAAGACAGGGGTGGGGAACTCCAGGCTGCGAGGGCTGCCAACAGTGCAGATTTCCAGGATTTCCTTAGTATTGCACAGATTATAATTGAATCACCTGCACATGTGTTAATTCCAAACCTTGTGCAATGCTAAGGACATCCTGAAACATGACCTGTTGGCGGCCCTCAAGTTTCCCACCCCTGCCCTAAGAAGTAAAGTTTACATCGCACACACACCTAAATAAAATTGTTATACACACACACCACATGCACAATATTCCAGTCATCCCTGTCCCAAAGACTGTATTCAGTGGAGGAGGCATATGCTATCATTGGAGAGGACCCCACATTTCTTTATTCCTCCTACTCCTCTTCCTCCTCCAGTGATTCAGCAACACCATCACCACAAAGACATGTAAAGAAAAAGAATCGGCCTGAGCCCAGGGGAGAATAGCCGAGTGTGAGTAACCTCCAACCTAGTGCCCCTCTATAGACTCTAACCCCTGAAGATTTTGCACCATGGATTCTTGAGTATATTCCCGAATCAGGATTCCAATTTGACACAGAAAAATCTATTTCTGTGAGGTTTTCATGTCTATTTCTCTGAGCAGTTTGTCAGTCTCATGGTGATTGGGGATTCAAAGTGCTCACCAGAGATCCTAATTCCTTGTGGGTTTAGGGTCCAAAATGGCATCACTTGTGGGGGTTTCCACTGTTTAGGCACATTAGGGGCTCTTCAAACATGACATGACACTCACAGACCATTCCCTCAAAATCTGCATTCCAAAATGTTACTCTATCCCTTTAGAACCCTACCATGTGCCCAAGCAGTAGTTTTCCACCACATATGAGGTATCAGCATACTCAGGATAATTTGCCCAACAAATTTTTAGATACCATTTTATCCTCTTGCCCCTAAAGCTAAAAGAAACTTTTTTTTCACAAAAATGACTTTTTCATTTTCACGGCTCAATGTGTGAAGCACCAGAGGGTTCTAAGTATTCACTATGCATCTAGATAAATTACTTGGAGGGGTCTAGTTTCAAAAATGAGGTTGTGGCACCCCTGTGACCAGGAGGCCACAGGCTGAACTGCAGCTGGGAAAGGAGAACCTTAAGGAGCCCATAAACTTTATTAATCCCCTTTTTTTCATTGCCGCACCTGGGACCACGGAGCCGGGCCATGCCACCGTGGCACCCCAGGGTCCAGAGATTTATTATCTATTTTGTGTCACATAACTCTCTGGTTTAACAGAATAAAAATTCAAAGTTTGAGAATTGTGAAATTTTCTAAATTTTTGCCAGATTTCCGATTTTGTCAAAAACGCAAAAATTATCATCCTTAATTTACCACTAACATGAAGCCCAATATGTCATGAAAAACAATCTGAATTCCACTGAATCGTTCCACAGTTATAACCTCACAAAGTGACACTAGTCAGAATTGCAAAAAATGGCCTGGTCAGGAAGGTCAAAACAGGCTCAGTGACAAAAGAGTTAATTCCCTGAAATTGTGGACACAAAACATATTTCAGTAACTGCCAGCTGAGATATATTATTTATGCACCTTTTTTCACTTGAAATTTTGGATCTGAGAGTCAGACTGGCCTTGTAGGAGCTGATAGGTTTACTTCATAATTTAACTTTTTCTATTCAATGCCATATCTGTGCTGCCTGTGACTTTCACAGATCCATAGACTTGTAGGAATAAATTTGATCCATGTTGGCGATGAAAAAAACATATGATGCCTATGTGAATTTTTTGCAGGCACCTACTTTGTAATAAAAAAAAAAGAAATAGGAACAATCTCATAGATTATGATGAGTCAATGTTCTATCTGTAAAAAAAAAAAACATGACTAGAACAAGAGCGTGATTCACATATGGGGTCTAATCTGGCATTAAACAGTTTTTGATAACTGTTAAAACCCTTTTTCTTTCGCTTTAAATTTAAAAATAAGTCCGCCCAATATATGCATTTACAAGACATTATGGCACTGACAGAAACAGCAGAGCGCCATGCTGGACTACTATCATTACAGCATCATAGATTTTGAATTGCGCTTCATGGCGCATGCTTGACCATTATTCTTCTCAAACTCCTAGCAGCAGTCTTGAGATTTTACTAACATTGGGAGTTCCAATGGTTAGACCTCCACTAATGTAACATTTCAGACATATCCTGTAATAAATTGTTCTGATTGGAATGCTCCTTTAACTATTTCTGGATCACCAGTAGACTTTCAGTGTCTGTGTTCTAGTCTGCAACTACATTCTAAAATGCAGCAGATGAGCAGCTACACGCATTCATGAAGGTGCGGGGACTTGGCTTTCTGACACAATTGAGATTTCTACAGAGAAGGCAGAGATGATTTATTACCTTTTCTGCCTTCTCTATTGCTATATACACAGCGCTGAAGAAGCATCAGTGATACTTCCTCCTCCAGACCCAGAAGTCAAATGATTGCTGAGTGCAGAGAGAGAACAGAAGCTAGTAAGACCTAGGAGATTCTGTCATCTCTGCTATGTAGCCAGGAGGCTGCATTTCCATTGAAATTTAGGCTAATATACTATCCTTGGTTACAGGAAAGTCAGATTTAAAAATAGTGTTTAAAGTTGAAATGCTGCCAAGGTTCTTTTATTAATTTATTGGGTTTACGTTATGTAAAATAAATGAATAATAAAAAAAAAACACCAATCTAAATTGTTATTACTACATCAGCATCTGTCAAATACAATTGAAATCAGAAGTTTACATACACTATATAAAGACAAAAGTGCATGTTTTTTTGTGACATGAAATCAGAATAAACCTTTCCCATTGTTCCCATTGTAGATCAATTAGGATTACCATAATTCTTAATATTTATCAAATGCCAGAATAATGAGAGAATGTTTTAAGGCATGTTTATTACTTTCTGCAAAGTCACAAGTTTACATACGTTTCATTTGTATTTGGTACCATTGGCCTTAAACTGTATGAGTTGGGTCAAACATTTTGGATATCCTTCCACAAGCTTCTCACAATAGTTGGTAGGAATTAGGGCCCATTCCTCCTGACAGAACTGGTGTAACTGAGTCATGTTTGTAGATTACCTTTCTCGCACCTGCCTTTTCAGCTTAAATTTACAATAGGATTGAGATCAGGACTTTGTGATAGCCACTTCAAACCATTGACTTTGTTATCCTCAAGCCACTTTGTAACCAGTTTGGCAGTATTCTCAGGTCATTGTCCATTCTCCATTTAGAAGTCCAAGCTTAAACTTCCCGGGCGATGTTTTGAGATGTTCTTTCAGTATTGCACGTAATCTTCGTTCCTCATGATGCCATGCCGTGCCTGAAATCAAGGGAAGGGTCTCCACACCAGGTAAGCCACCAAGCCCAACACCTTCCCAACTCCAGGACAGAAGGGGGAGCTCTGAAACCCGAGTCCAAGGGGAGGTCCCCTGCTACACATTCTGGTCCAGGGGCGGGGTTAGGCAATTCAGTTCCTAGGAGAACAGTGAAGAGGTCCCATGGACTGGAGCAGCATAAGGCTCGTCCCAGGACAGAGACTAACCAGCGTGAGGGACCCGTAGGAGAGGGTCTGAGGAAGTGGAGAAGTAGGCCTGGGGAGTGGAGCCAATAGCCAGGCTCACCCCAGTGCAGAGCGGCAGGAGCGGACACCTGACTCCGAGACTGTGAGGGACTCTAGGCCCAGCAGCCAACACTGGAGGTCGGGAGATTCCAAGTCTCTCGTCTACCACGAAGCCTAGGAGGCACTAGAGAGCTCAGGGAAAGCAGCAAGAGGAGTGCAACCAAGAGAAGGCTCGAGTTGCCTGCCATACGGGCAAGAGACTGAACACAGGAGGGTCACAGCTTAGCTACAGGCAGCCTGGACCCGCCAAGAGTAATGCACCAGGGAGTCCTCAGAACTCACCGGGTGATAAGAACCCCAGCTTGTTTCCAGGCCACCCAAGACTCCTAACATCTCTTGTGGATGGTACCCTGGATGAACCTGCTGCTTCTATCAGTAAAGGTAACGAGAGTTAAACGCTTGTGTCTGTTGGTCATTCTGCGCCCTCAATCCGGCACCCCCCCAACGTCCTACCACTGCCATAGACTATACCAGCTGCCTGGGCACCGTCTCCACCCTGAGGAGTGAAACCATCACAGCTGCACTCCCATCATCCCCAGAGGTCCCGTACAGCAGCTATGGCCACTAATAGCCGCATACCGCAGGTGGCGTCATGACAATCATTCCAGAGCCACAAATCTCTGAACTTTTTTAGCCGACCCATAGGGCCACGGAGCCAAGCCTCAACCCCCGTGACTCCCTGGCAGCACCCAAAAGGCATGGCCCCGAGTAGCCCCATGGCCCCGGGCGCGTCACAAGCATCAAGACTCTTTGACTGCAGATTCCCCAAGCTTTGACTTTCAGCAAACCAAGCCTTCTTAATCAGAATCTTTTACAAAACTTTTGCATCTATGAGTATCAACATATTCAGCAGATTCTGTGAGGCAGTGAAAGTGGTAAAGTCTAAATCCTGTTTTCATGTTTTGTGGGCAGATGCCTTATTGAAAAGGGAGAAAAAGTGTTTAATAGTTTCAAGCAAAATCCACATCCCACCAAGATATTGTCACATACTTGAAATGTTTTTGGCAGTGTTGTGGATTCTATGCACGTTGGCTCTTGTACTAGAGCAAGTGGTAACTCATTGTTCAACATTGTCCTCCTTGAAAAACTGATAACTGCTTTAGCCATATCTACTATGCTGATAAACCATAGATCTGCAGAAAATTAAGCCAGAAGTGTCAGGTTGTGGGAAAATATAACGCCATGTTTGCACTATGCATTCCCATACATTCTTGGTGTGTGTTTTTTGACATAATTTTCCAAAAATGCAGCAAAATTGCAGAAGACCCCAGATTGTCAAAGAACATGTATTTGCTGTAGACTGGCCCTGCTCACTAAAAATCAACTGCAACTCCAGCTGAAGAGGAGCCTGCATTAGAGAACACCTTCCCTTTAGTAAAATAGTGAAATACAATACAATAGTGAACAATACACATTCACTATTTTCGAAAAAAAAATTTAAATGATCTAACAATACACTTGGTAGAACATATTTTTATTTGTATTATATATATAAGTGTTCCACTTTGTGACAATTCCCTTTGCCATGTGAGACTAAGAAAAAAAATATATTTCTATGTGAGTATGCGTTGTGGAGCTACTACGGTAGTGTGTCATATAATATGTAATTGACCACCAGCGTGTTCCGTATGTAACTAACCCACATTGTTCTCACACAAGACAGATTTCTTTTTCTCCATGCAGAAATAAATTTCCCTCCTAAAGCCGCCAGAACATCATGAAAAGCAATGTGTTCTAACGTATATACTCGTGTATAAGCCGACCCGTGTATAAGCCGACCCCCCTACTTTTGCCCCCAAAACCTGGGAAAACCTATTGACTCGTGTATAAGCCGAGGGTGGACCCCAGCACAGGTGTACAGCCCCCAGCAGTGTGGTATACAGGCCCCCCAATGGTAGTATACAGCAGCCTCCCCAGTGGCACATAAAGGCCCCAGTAGTATTTACAGCAACCCCAGTGGTATACAGCAGCCTCCCCAGTGGTATATACAGACCCCACCAGTATATACAGCAGCCCCAGTGGTATATACAGCAGCCCCAGTGGTATATACAGCAGCCCCAGTGGTATATACAGCAGCCCCAGTGGTATACAGGCCTCAGCAGTGTATACAGCAGCCCCCAGGGTTATACAGCAGCCCCCAGGAGTTATACAGCACCCCCCAGGGGTTATACAGCGGCCCCCAGGGGTACCCAGCGGCCCCCTGGGGTACCCAGAGGCCCTCAGGGGTACCCAGCAGCCCCCTGGGGGTACCAACAGCCCCCAGGGGGTACCCAGCAGCCCCCTGGGGGTACCAACAGCCCCCTGGGGGTACCAGCAGCCCCCTGGGGGTACCCAGCAGCCCCCAGGGGGTACCCAGCAGCCCCCTGGGGGTACCAACAGCCCCCTGGGGTACCAACAGCCCCCTGGGGTACCAACAGCTTCTTCTTCATCCTCCCGTCCTCGCTTGCTGCATCCGGGATCTCCGGCCGTCGCGCGATGACGTCATATCGCTGCGACGGCCGGAGATCCCGGATGCAGCGAGGACGGGAGGATGAAGAAGAAGCACCGAGGAGCGGCGCCGATCAGAACACCGGGATGGTAATGTATAAGCAGCAGGGGGGCCCTTACAAGGGGGGACAGTGTCAGCTTTTGGTGGGCCATATGCACTGCTTCCCCCTGCCGCTGATTGACAGGGGAAGCAGTGCATATATAATGAGCGGCCCCACGTGACAGGGCCGCTCATACAGCAGCCTCCCCCCGCCTCCTCCAGCCTCCACAGCCCCCACCACAGCAGCCTACCGTATAGACCCGTGTATAAGCTGAGGGGGGACTTTTCAGCCCAAATTTTGGGCTGAAAAACTCGGCTTATACACGAGTATATACGGTATATGAAAACCACGTTTGGGCATTCAATCACAAGGCTTTGTGCTAGAGAAGAACTGAATTTTATTTGAGAGCAATACCTTATATGTTATATTGTGTTTTTATTGCTATAACAGCAGTAAAGACATTTTTTAAATCTAAATTACATTATATAGAGTTGCTTAATAAGATGTATTCATAAATATTATATCTTAATAACAGCATGAAGTGTTTTGTGAATACTTATTTTGCCTTGTAAGGATGTTTCCCATTTTATGGGAGGCATTCATGTTTTAGAAAAGTGCTTGTATTGTTTTATTCACTTACATATTCACTTTTATAATGATGAAATATATTTTATGCAAGTAAAAGAGGAGGGGATAGAAAAGTAAAATTGATTGAATCATCATCATCTTATGTATGAAAAGTTTCCTAATATAATTTTAATCACTTGTAAAATTATACTTTTTTAAGAATATGTTACACGTATAGCATGATATTATTTTATATCATGCAATTATTTACACTTGTATTTGAGCTTATAATTTATTATTTATGATTTGATGATTCATGCTTTTTTTTAATATTTATTTATAACCGTCTGCAAACAAAATAAGAATCAGTAAGATACATAGCATATAGAGACAAAGAAAGACATAACAATATCCAGAAAGTGTAGTTTGAAAGGTTCAAAAGAAAACGGGGTTATTCAGTATAACAGTCGGTCCCGACCCCAACTCCCTCCCCCTCCCAGGCACGTCTGGAACTCTACAGGTTTAATCAGCCTAATAGGTGTGTTACAAGATATAAGCTCACTCATATACCAATCGGTGAATTGAAAGCAACCATGCAATGCTTGACGCACCGATAGTGGCTGCAGATCAATAAAGGAGGACCACGTGAGGAAAAAAGGTTCCCTATGACTTTCTTTATGAAGTATGGACTCAATCCAATCCATTTTAAACAAATATATTACCTTCAAAGAAATTTAGTGAAGGGGTTGCGTCCTGAGCCCACAAATGCAGAATACTCTTGCGGGTAGCTGCCGCCCAAATAGTTAAAACATGTCGTTGCTGAGCAGAGAGTGCAAATAGCTGATCCTGTGGGAGAATATTAAATAACATCCATTCCGGAGATAATGTAAAGCGGATGTTGAAGGTGTTGGTGAGATGGCAAGAAGCATATCCCAAACCTCCTGTATCTTCGGACAATCCCAGAGACAATGAAAGATATCAGCTGAGAGTGTAAACATTTGGGACAAGAGGGATTAGCTGATAGAGACATCCTAGATTTGACCTCCGGGGAAATGTAGGCCCTATGGAAAATCATGAGGGCCATAGTCGAGTAGCTATCATATGGCAATAAAGAGTTTCAACGTAGAGTGGCTTTCAAAAGATAAGTCAGTTATAATTAGATAGTTGTGAAACCCTTCTGGCCGGGCCTAGCGAAGAATCAGACCATGAAATAGAAGGTTTGATTGATTTATAGCTAAGACTCAGCGAATAAACTCCTGCACGAGCACCAAGGGAAACCAGATGGAGAGGACAGGTTCTGACACTGTCTGGTATGCCTCGAAGACCGAGTCAACGTAATGCTTAATCTGAGTAGTAATAAAACTATTACCCACTAAGACTGAATAATTGGAGAATATACCGTCAAAAGAAAGAGGACATTGAGCAGCTGTCAGTAAATCGCAGACCAGACTACACCCCCTCTACCCCAGCACTCGGTAAATTGGGGTGGTTTGCCTTGTAAAAAGAAAGAATTACCTTGAAAGGGAAGAAAAACTGAGGTTTAAGGGTCTAGTTTGCTGATCCTTCTATCATGACGCCATGCCAATACCACGGACCATAGCAGAGGTTATCCCCAGGGCCGCACCATCCATTGGACAACCTGAGCCTGTTGCTCAGGCGGCAAGGAGGCAGGGGAGTAGCAGTGCTGCAGGGGAAGGCGCCCTGCACATAGCTGCTCCCTGTCTCCTGCCCGCCGGTTGCCGCCGCCGCCACCTGCCTCCATAAAAGTACATGGTCACAATGCCAGCGACAGGTAAATACCCCAACATGTCCTTCCCCCCGCTCCTCACTCCTCAAGTGGCAGGGAGGTTTAGTGCACCCCTGGTTATCCCTGAATACAGCGGAACTCTTGTCGTACTTGTTGTAAATGGAGTAAGGTAGGGGAGACTGATCGGTCCAGACATTGCTTCATCTAAACGGGTGTTGGTAAATTTAGTATGGGCCCATATCCAAGCAAGATGATGTCTGAAAATGGCTGCAATGCTATGCAATCGTAAATTTGGAAAATTGAGGCCACCCAAAGATTTAGCCTGTTGCAATTTAAAAATACAGATTCTAGATCTCCCCCTCGAGACTCATATAAATTGTAGAAAAATCTTAGGAGTTGATTGTCAGCTTTAGATAATAGAATAGGTAGTGTTTGTAATGGGAAGGGTCTTTTAGGGAAGGAAACCATTTTAATAATTTGAGCTTTACCCGCGAAAGATAATTTAAAAGATGTCCAAGATTGTATTTCCCTAGTAATGGCAGATATTAAGGGTCAGATATTAAGTTGGTAAATAGTATGTGGGTTGGAGGGTAGAAGAATACCAAGATATTGTAAAGAACCATGCCCCCACGCAAATGGAACAGGGAATGGCCACCTTTGTCGAGCATCCTTGAAGATCTCTAAAGCTTTGGATTTGTTAATATTTATGTGGAATCCTCATGGGAGAGGGAGCTGGGGAACACCATCTCAGAGAGTGATTGGCAGAAATGCTTTATATTTACCCATAAACTAGCTAATGCATGTTCTGCACAAGAAAGAAGTTACAAACTGCTCACTAGATGGTACCTATGCCCAGCGTCTCTGCGGAGTATGTTCCCGGGAACCTCCGGCAAATGTTGGCGATGTGAAGAAGAGACAGGTACAATGTTGCACATTTGGTGGGGGTGCAAGGGATCCAGTGGTTTTGGTCTGAGATATTTAACACATATACCCGGATAACAGGTAAACCGGTAGATTGTTGCCCTGAGTCAGCACTGTTATCTAACCTTCCTGGTCTTATTGGGCTTCAGAAGAAGGATATTCTTCGTTTTTGTGTCTTGGCCGCACGTGCGGTGATCCCAAGGTTCTGGAAATCAACCAGGATTCCAACTCTACTTGACTGGTAAAGGGAATTGATGGTTATTTTTAGAATGGAAGAGCTTACGGCAGAGACATCGGGATCTAGTGGCCAATTCTCGAGGATTTGGTCCGATTGGATTATGTTCCAGGATTCTACCGCCTTTAAAAATATCTTGACGAGTATAGTGGTAGACGGGGAGCCAGAGTAACATATACCTCCCCTCCTTTCTCATGCCTAACCCTTCCTATATGATCCCACTTACTTTTGATTGTCTTGGTACCAGATTTTTATTTCTCCCCTTTTCCCCCCCCCCTTCCCCCTCCCTTTTTATATTTCTCTCTCTGATTCACTTCTTCTATACTAGACAATATACTCTTCATTTACACCCTCCACCCTTTGAATTTAGATGTTTTTTGAACAATATTGTTAGATATAGTTTCGAGAAGTTCGAAGGCCAAAGCATCCATTGATGGGGCCCCAGATGTTAGTTTAATTTGTGTGAATTTCTAAGTGGAGACTAAAAGGGTAGCACTCTAAATACCTGGTAAAGCTGGAGAAATTGAGAGGAGATGTAGACTCCAGATGGAGCTTCTTATATCCACGGGATCAGCTTATCTCCTCTCTTAAAGAAGAATTATATGTCTATATATGTTTATTTTAAACTGTTATTTAAAGTGCAGTACACATGACTACAGGAGAAGATGTTGTCAGACTTTAGCTGCATATGTCAATGATGAAGCTACCAATGCAAATTGTTTAGTTTATTTCCAATGTATCAATGGAATATATGCATGATTCTGTTCTGTTATTCAAAACTTAATAAAATAAGATTAACCATAAAATTTATGTGGAATCCCGAGATTTCTCCAAACTCATGGAAAGCCTCCATTTATGAAAGGAATGGACTACTTAGAATTGGCTATCATGAGTAGTATGTCGTCAGCGAATGCCAAGGACTTGAATGTAAGGTGGCCTATCCCAATTCCCTCAAAGGAAGGAATCATCTCCAGATATCTAAGTAGAGGGTCTAGGGCAATATTAAACAACTAGCTGTGAGCCCGATGCAAATGCATCGGGATTCTAGAACGTGCGTTAATTAGATTATAGTAGGTATATATGTTTCTTTTTTTTTTTATTTTTTTTTTTTTATTTTAATACTTTTTGAATAAGTTAATGTTATGAATATGTTATGTATTTGTTTTATTTTATTAGAATGAGTTAATGTTATGAATTTTTATATGTAATATTTTTTTTATGATTTATTATTGTATTATTGTAATTATTTATTATTTAATAATTTTATAATTTTTTTTTATTTTAATTTATTTTTTTATGTGAGTAATTTGATTTTCTTAGAATTAGTTAATGTTATTAATATTTAAATTATATATATTTTAATTTTATTAATATTTTTTTAAATTTTGATCTATTTTATCATTTATTATTTTTATTATTTGTATATGAATTTTTTATTTTAATTAAATTTATTTGTATTAGATTATTTTTTTTATTTTAATTAGTAAATGTAATTAATATATTAATTTTATATATTAATATATTTATTTTTTTTTATTATTATTATTTTTTATTTTATTATGTATTATTTATATAATTTTTTTTTTTTTTTTTTTTTTAGTTTTTTTATTATTAAATTTATTTATTATTTGTTATTTTCAGTGAATTTATTAGTATTTGAAAATATTTTTATGTGTATTTATTTATTTATTTTAATTGTGTTTAAATGTAGTGAATTTTTCCCATTGAGAAACATGGATGAATGAGGGGCGAATCTGATTGGCCGTATTGGAATAGTAAAAGTGTTTGTTCCCATTGATAAAAATGTATGAATGAGCCTTGAATGTCATTGGTTGGTGTGTATTTGAATGTGATTGGTGCGATTTGGATCCGTGGGCGGGGCTTCCAGAAACTCGCGGCGGCCATGTTTATTCTTCAGTGAGCGAAGCGGACCGAAGAGGGAACATGGAAGATCCGGAGCTCGGTGTAGGAAGAAAGAAGACCGCCGGATGGAAGACTCGTGGGCCGGGCTGAAGCAAGAGGATGCCTGGGCCGGAGGGAGGACTGGACCTGGACCTGGACCTGACGAAGCAGATGTCATGAAGACAGGTAAGTGATCTACGGCGTCGGTGGGGGGGGGAAAGTGCGGACATAATGGGGGGTGGTGTTAGGACATATTGGGGGGGTGCGGACATATTGTGGGGGAGAGTACATATTTGGGGGGGGTGGTGTGGACATAGTGGGTGGTTTTGGGGGGGAGAGGAGATATTGTGGGGGGGTGCGGACAAAAGGGGGGGTGCGCGGACATATTGTGGGGGGGGTGAGCACATATGGGAGGGTCTGCGGACATAATGGGGGGTGTGCGGACATAATGGGGGGTTGATGCGGACATTGCGGGGCTGTGTAGCGGGGCTGGGGGGCGGTGGTAGGGTGTGGATGGGGGCTGGCGGCGGAGGTGTGCGGGCAGTGAGGGGGGGATCTGTGCGGCGTAGTGGGTGTGCTGTGCTGGGGGACGGTGCGGGCTGTGGATCGGGGCTGGGGGGAGGCAGAGGGGGCAGCTCCATCGTAGCAGGTGGGCTGCGGGGAGAGAAGGCGGCTGCGCCGCCTCCGCTCCATGGTCCCCGAGCGAGATGCGGGAGCGGAGGCGGCTGCGCGGCCTCCGCTCATGTCCGGCGAGATGCGGGCGAGGCGCTGCGCGGCCTCGTCCATGGTCCCGGGCGAGATGCGGGGAGCGGAGGCGGCTGCGCGGCCTCCGCTCCATGGTCCCCGGGCGAGATGCGGGGAGCGGAGGCAGCGCGGGCGGCATCGGTGGGGTGTGGGTGGGCTGAGGGGGGATCTCTGCGGCGTTGTGGGTGTGCGGTGCTGGGGGGCGGTGCGCGGCCAATGCTTCGCGCGTATCCACATGACCACGCCGGAAGTAGCGCCGGAAGGGGCAAAAAAGCGATTCGCGATTATATAATAGATAAGCGGGATAAAGGACATCCCTGCCTTGTACCTCTGAAAATTGAGAAAAAGGAAGACTGAATACCATGGAACCAAATTGAAGACTGAGGAGTGGTGTAGATCGTCTGGATAAAATTGAAAAAAGGAAAATCTAAACATTCTATATTTAAGAGTTCGGATGAGGTGGGACCAAGATACCCGGTCGAAAGCCTTATCGGCGTCAAGGCTAACCAAGATGTTTCGTGTAGCTTTGGTTTGATGACTATGGATAACAGCGGCTAATGCCGTTCTAATATTGTAGGTGATGGATCGGCCATAGACAAAGCCCGTTTGGGATGTGGTGAGGATATTAGGAAGTATAGGTTGTAATCTGTTGGCCATAATTTTGGTGAGCAATTTGAAATCTACGTTTAAAAGGGAGATTGGGTGGTACAAGGCAGGGAGAAGGGGGTCTTTACCCGATTTTGGTAGTAATGAAAGGCTCGCTTCATTGAAGCAGCCAGGTAGGGAACTTGAATCTATAATATGATTAAAGAGAGAGGAAAGATGGGGTATAAGTAATGGTCGCAATATTTTATAGAATTCTGCTGAGTAACCATCCAGGCCAGGGTCTTTAAGCAATTTAAGAGACTGGATGACAAATCCAACTTCTCTAGGAGAGATTGGTTTATTTCAAATTTCTCTTTGGCAGATGAAAAGTTTTGGTGGATCAATCTTGTGCAGGAAATTATAGCCTTCTTCCTAAGAATCGTTGGGTGGGCCATAGAGATCTGCATAAAAATCTCTCAAAACTGCATATTTCAACTGGGTCACAGATAATGGAACCATTAGGATGTTTGATGTTAGTGATTTTAGTAGCTGTTTTGAAGGGTTTGGTTAGTGATGCCAAAAGGTGCCCAGGTTTATTGCCCTAATGAAAGAATCGGTTATGTTGGTAGGCAAGTTGGTTATGTGCTTGTGCATGCAGTAAGGTTTCTAGATTATGTTCAGATGTGAGGTAAGCCTACTTGGATGAGGAGGTATTATGTAGCTGGAAATCTCTATAGGTGCGTGTGAGTTGGTCAAGAAGAGGCCATAAGAGGAAAACAATTTCTTCTTTTTCTGAGACACATAAGAGATAATGTGTCCTCTGAGCACTGTTTTAGCAGTAACCCAGAATAAACTGATGTCTTCTAAGTGTTCCAAGTTATCCTCCAACATTTTTTGACGGTAGATAAGTAAACATTGATAAGGCAGTATTCCCATTGCTCAGCAAGGATTCTAATTAGCAAATAGCATCCCGTCTTGTCTCTTACCACATCTTGAATGAAGCATTCAAGTTCTTTATGGAACAGGACAGCAAAGAAGCCTGTATGCAGTCCGGGTAATGCTTGTTACAGAGTGGAGGATATTTTCCACAAATCCAGTGAGTTTCCTCCACACAATGTGTGGGCGTATACAGGTAACATGGTCTAAAACTTTCCTGCGTTTCACCAAAGAATTGAGCCCAGCCACGTTCCAAGATAACAATTTGAGAGAGTCTATATTGATGTGAGGAGCTACATTATTAGAGTCAGCCATATTAGCCTATGCCACATTGAGGCCATGAAAGAGTAATGTCAGAGAAGAAACAACTGGGCAAAGTTCTGTCCCAGCAAGCAAACCCTAACACCCAGAAAAAAAAGTGGCTAGGGAGGAAGAGGCTCCAGGATCCACCCTCTCTCTCTGTCTGTTAGCTCTGCTTGTGCAGCCTTTACCCTCCCCTCTCTCTATCACTCACAGAATGCAAATCATTAGTCCTGCCTTCAGCTCCACATCACAGCAGCACAGACAGAAAGAGGGTGGATCATTCGGGGCGTGAAAATGAGCACCTAGGGAGGGCTTAGAGTCTCACAGGGGACCCCTGTGAGACTTATTCAGGGACAAGAAGTCGCAGATTTGTAAGTGTATATTGTTGATTATTCCAATGTTACAGAGTGCTTTTTTTTTTTTATAAAAAAGGAGCACTAATACTGATATGTTAGGGTGCAGGGACAGGTATTAATAGGGTTGGGGGTAATTTGGAGGGGTCAGGTTCCCTTAAATTGTTAGGCAAATGCCTTTCCTTAGGCAAAATGGGTCAGAAGAGAGATTTGACGGGCTCTGAAAAGTCCAAAATTGTGAGATGTCTTGCAGAGGGATGCAGCAGTCTTGAAATTGCCAAACTTTTGAAGTGTGATCACCGAACAATCAAACGTTTCATGGCAAATAGCCAACAGGGTCGCAAGAAGCGTCTTAGACAAAAAAGGCGCAAAATAACTGCCCATGAATTGAGGAAAATCAAGAGTGAAGCTGCCAAGATGCCATTTGCCACCAGTTTTACCACATTTCAGAGCTGCAACCAGGGGCGTAACTACAATAGGTTCAGGGGTTGCGATCGCACCCGGGCCCTGCAGCCTAGGGGGGCCCCAAAAGTCCCTTTGGCCTATAGAAAAAGACTAATACTATTAAAGATTTGCAATAATTGGGGGTCCCATTGGAGCTTTCACATCGGGGCCCCTGGGCCTGAAGTTACGCCACTGGCTGCAACGTTACTGGAGTATCAAAAAGCACAAGGTGTGCTATACTTAGGGACATGGCCAAGGTAAGGAAGGCTGAAAAACGACCACTTTTGAACAAGAAACATAGGATAAAACGTCAAGACTGGGCCAAGAAATATCTTAAGACTGATTTTTCAAAGGTTTTATGGACTGATGGAATGAGAGTGACTCTTGATGGGCCAGAGACTGGATCAGTAAAGGGCAGAGAGCTTCACTCCGACTCAGACGCCAGCAAGGTGGAGGTGGGATACTGATATGGGCTGGTATCATCAAAGATGAACTTGTGGGACCTTTTCGGGTTGAGGATGGAGTGAAGCTTAACTCCTAAGCCTACTGCCAGTTTCTGGAAGACAATTTCTTCAAGCAGTGGTACAGGAAGAAGTCGGTATCATTCAAGAAAAACATGATTTTCATGCAACGCTCCATCACATGCATTCCACAGCGTGGCTGGCCAGTAAAGGTCTAAAAGAAGAAAAAATAATGACATGGCCCCCTTGTTCACCTGATCTGAACCCCATAGAGAACCTGTGGTCTCTCCTAAAATGTGAGATCTATAGGGAGGGAAAACAGTACACCTCTCGGAACAGTGTCTGGGAGGCTGTGGTGGCTGCTGCACGCAATGTTGATCGTAAACAGATCAAGCAACTGACAGAATCTATGGATGAAAGGCTGTTGAGTGTCATAATAAAGAAAGGTGGCTATATTGGTCACTAATTCTTTTGGATTTTGCATGTCAGAAATTTTTTTTTCTAAATTTTGTGTAGTTATATTCGTTTACCTGGTGAAAATAAACAAGTGAGATGGGAAAATATTTGGTTTTTATTAAGTTGCCTAATAATTCTGCACAGTAATAGTTACCTGCACAAACAGATATCCTCCTAAGATAGCCAAATCAAAAAAAAAACACTCCAACTTCCAAAAGTATTAAGCTTTGATATTTATGAGTCTTTTGGGTTGATTGAGAACATAGTTGTTGATCAATAATAAAAATAATCCTCTAAAATACAACTTGCCTAATAATTCTGCACACAGTGTATAACCACACAGTCATGGCCAAAAGTATTGACACCCCTGCAATTCTGTCAGATAATACTCAGTTTCTTCCTGAAAATGATTGCAGTCACAAATTCTTTGGTATTATTATCTTCATTTAATTTGTCTTCAATGAAAAAAACACAAAAAGATTTGTCCTAAAGCCAAATTGGATCTAATTCCACAACAAACATAAAAAAGGGGGTGGACAAAAGTATTGGGACCCTTAGAAAAATCATGTGATGCTTCTCAAATTTGTGTAATCAACAGCACCTATAACTTACCTGTGACACCTAACAGGTGTTGAGAATAACTAAATCACACTTGCAGCCAGTTAACATGGTTTAAAGTTGACTCAAACTCTGTCCTGTGTCCTTGTGTGTACCACATTGAGCATGGAGAAAAGAAAGAAGACCAAAGAACTGTCTGAGGAAGCATGAGCAATCTCAAGGCTACAAGTCCATCTCCAAAGACCTGAATGTTCCTGTGTCTACCGTGCGCAGTGTCATCAAGAAGTTTAAAGCCCATCGCACTGTGGCTAACTTCCCTAGATGTGGACGGAAAATAAAAATTGACGAGAGATTTCAACGCAAGATTGTGAGGATGGTGGATAAAGAACCTTGACTAACATCCAAACAAGTTCCAGCTTCCCTGCAGTCCGAGGGTACAACAGTGTCAACCCGTACTATCCGTCGGTGTCTGAATGAAAAGGGACTGTATAGTAGGAGACCCAGGAAGACCCTGCTTCTTACCCTGAAACATAAAAAAGCCAGGCTGGAGTTTGCCAAAACTTACCTGAGACAGCCTAAAACATTTTGGAAAAATGTTCTCTCTTTTTGGGCAAAGGCATCAACATAGAGTTTACAGGAGAAAAAAGGAGGCATTCAAAGAAAAGAACATGGTCCCTACAGTCAAACATGGCGGAGGTTCCCTGATGTTTTGGGGTTGCTTTGCTGCCTCTGGCACTGGACTGCTTGACCGTGTGCATGGCATTATGAAGTCTGAAGACTGGCAACAAGTTTTGCAGCATAATGTAGGGCCCAGTGTGAGAAAGCTGGGTCTCCCTCAGAGGTCATGGGTCTTCAAGCAGGACAATGACCCAAAACACACTTCAAAAAGCACTAGAAAATGGTTTCAGAGAAAGCACTGGAGACTTCTAAGTTTGGCAGCAATGAGTCCAGACCTGAATCCCATAGAACACCTGTGGAGAGATCTTAAAATGGCAGTTTGGAGAAGGCACCCTTCAAATATCAGGGACCTGGAGCAGTTTGCCAAAGAAGAATGGTCTACAATTCCAGCAGAGCATTGTAAGAAACTCATTGATGGTTACCGGAAGCGGTTGATCGCAGTTATTTTGCCTAAAGGTTGTGCAACCAAGTATTAGGCTGAGGGTGCCAATACTTTTGTCCGGCCCATTTTTGGAGTTTTGTGTGAAATGATCAATGTTTTGCTTTTTGCTTCATTCTCTTTTGTGTTTTTTTATTGAAGACAAATTAAATGAAGATAATAATACCAAAGAATTTGTGATTGCAATCATTTTCAGGAAGAAACTGAGTATTATCTGACAGAATTGCAGAGGTGTCAATACTTTTGGCCAACACTGTAGATAGTATGTTTTTTGTTAAGTAATGTTTAAGCAAAGAACCTCCCGTTTGGGAAGAAGCACTCTTGTTAAATTTTATTGTTGTAAGGTGATTCCCTGTAGGGTATATATAAAAAACAAACATGCGGCGCCAATCTCAGCGCGTTACCAATGTAACTCTCTGGTGCCCTTTTAATGAAGTTTTATGCACTCACCTCTTGCCATAAAACTTCAAGCATATGGTTTTTCCAAAGCCTCCTCACGCTTTGGATATTTATCCGGGTCTGCTGCTCGCCTTGAATTGATCCTGTGTTGTATCCTGCCACGGATTCCCACAGGCATAAAGGTTCAATAGGAGGTTATCCAATTCTATGGTGGCCGCGCTCCCCATGGTAATGATTTTAAGAACTTCTTGTCCACAAAAAATTTTATTACTCAAAACATGTGAGAATATAAAAAACGGATACAACACGTTTCAGCGGAGACAACCGCCTTCCTCAGGTACCTGAGGAAGGCGGTTGTCTCCGCCGAAACGCGTTGTATCCGTTTTTTATATTCTCACATGTTTTGAGTGATTAAATTTTTTGTGGACAAGAAGTTCTTAAAATCATTACCACGGGGAGCGCGGCCACCATAGAATTGGATAACCTCCTATTAAATTTTATTGTTGTTATATGTTTATAAAAAAGTCTTGAGTTCACTGCACAATTTAACCTCGTCTTAGCATGAGGACGTGCTAACCTTTGCCCAGGGGGAGTGTGGCGCCCTTGAGGTCTGGTCGTCACTAGAAGTTGCAGCAACCGGGATTGGTAAGTCCAGTCACCCACACACACACCCAACACACTCCGGTCCCAGAGCAGGGGACTCTAAGCTCAGCAGTGGGATGACGGGAGGAGACAGGTGGTGGGTAGGGAAGTTAGCACAGGAAACGGTCAGGAAAGGAGAGAAAATAAGGAAACACCACAGGAAGTTAGTCAGTTAGGAGTTAGTCATTTAAGGAGTAGTTAGCCCTGGAGTCAGAAGAAGAGGAGTTAGTCCATCAACCAGTCAGACAGAGAAGAGAGAACCATCATTACACGAGACTGAAAGGACACGGAGCCGGTGGCCTGTACCACCATGAGGCCTGTTCCGGGTCCTGGGCTACTGACCGTAGAGAGACAGAAGGTATCCTAGGGGCGTGGGTAGGGAGCAATCCACCCATGCGCCCGAATTACCTAGGAAGCTGAAGGATGGGGCAGGAACCAGGAAGCTAGCCCTGAAGTGGCGAGGACGCTCCAAGCTCCAACCACAAAACCGGCCGGTCACGGGGTCTTTATGTCCTGTGACCCAACCCCTGGCACAGCGAAGAGAAGGCCGCCATACTAGGCCAGAGGACCAGGACGGTCGCCCAATGAAGGCCCGTGGCCGCTAGTTTGGAGCTTTGCGTGCGGAGGCGCGTGCAGGAGGGTGGAAAATAGGCAGTGCTGAGAGGAGAGGCCCATGGAAAGGAACACAAAAAGGGGTGAACTGGATGAGCCATCCCAGATGCTGAAGACTACCAGAGCCACCACTGTCCTGACTTGTAACTTGAAACGCCTGATGAGAGAAGCCAAGTAAACCGGGTTGAAGCTCAGCATTGTGTCAGACTGTTTATTCTGCGCCTGAGAAGAGGTAGACTGAAACGCAGTGTAGACGGGAGGAGCCTGCCTGAGAGTGTCCCAGATCCCTGCCAGCAACCAGCTCAGCTCCGCTGGCCTTCCATTTTCCCAAATCACCTCCACAAACTGTTCTGTTGCCCTGGGGACCCGCACTTCCTGTGGAGAGCCAAACCATCACAGCTGCTACCCCCATCATCCCCAGAGATCCCGACTGCAGCAGCGGCTCTACCGCCGCCCTTCCATGGTTGGCATCACGACACAAACTCTATTATTTTACTTTTATTTTTCTTTCATCCCTTTTTCAACTTCCCCTTTTTACTGACTGCTCAACGAGGGGACCACGAACGGGATCACGCCACTGTCACATCCCACAGCCCCGACGACATAAGGAGGGCCCGGTTTTGAGTACCCCACAATCCCCACTGGGGCGAGCCACAAACAGCTATAATACCAGCTGGTTTAAACAGCTGTAATATAGCCTGGTGCAATACTAGTCTAATACCCCCTGGTGCTAACAGCTGTAATATAGCCTGTGCTTATGTGTGTAATAGCGCCTGGTGCATACTGGTGAAATACTGCCTAGTGAATGCACCTATAACATAGCCTGATGCAATACTGCTGTAATATCGTGTGGTGCAAACGGCTCTGATATAGCATGTAAAGACTGGTGTAATACCGCCTGCAAAACACAAGCCTTCATACAGTTATATTAATGGAAAATAAAAAGGGGAAGAAGGGGAGGTAAAAATAAAAGAGCAAAAAAGGGGAAAGGCAAGGTCATGAGAGGGTTAACATAAAGAAGTCTATGGAATCATGCCTACAGCTTGCTACGTTCTGAAAAAAAAGAAGTCAGCACAGCATGTTTGCAATAATGCATATTTTACTATTGACTTTTAGATGACATCTAACTCCCTCAAAAACAAAAATGCTTTGCGAAAAGAAGAGTAAACGCAGAAACATAAAAACATTTAATTTTTTTTATTATCATGGGATACTAAATTGAGACTTTCAGCACTCACCAGTTTTGAAAAGTACTAAGAAACGTATGTAGGACTCACAGGGAGTACAAGATGTCTTCACTTTTTTAACATATTTACTGATATTAAAACCAGAGAATGGCTAAAATTGCATGTTATGTTCTGACTTTATCATTATCCAAAATAAAGCAGACATTTAATAGATGTGCTCATTTCATACAGTTATTGCATTTCACTCCATGTACTTTTGCTTAAATTGGTATATTATCTCTTCAGATGATGCAATTAACAAAAGAGATTGCGGCAAAACACTAGATGAGAATATCATTTTTTTTAATAATTGTCGTGATATGACCATATATACTAATGGAGCCAAAGAAAACGTCCAGAATCTGATAGCTATAAAGCATTGCTAGAAGTTTGGATTTAGTGTGAAAAGACTGAGCTTACAATACAGAAGGAGGCATTTATACAGCACACTGTCAAAGACAACTGATCCTCCAAGGTCATCAGAAACAACCGGACAGTACAGTGCTTCACGTGACAAAACATGAAGAGTCATGACATTAACATTCATAAGAGCAGAGATTGTATCCATGTGTTAAGTATATCTTGTACACTACCGGCATTCTCACATTAATATCTCCCTATAAACTCCCTATAATGGGAAGACACAACATATTGTAATTTGTTGATCTATGGCAAACAGAATTATAAATACTCAATTTAAAGTTGCACACCAGTAGCAATTGCTGAATATATTGACTCAATGTAATAATGAGAAAACATGTCATAAAAAGTACATACATATATATATTTATGCAAACAAGTTAGTGAATATTCGGCATACATTAATGTATATTCACAATGTTCATATCAGCCTTATATTTTATATTCAGGAGAATAGTCAATAATTAATCTTAATTATCTGAATATTTCCCTAATAGCAGTGGAGATACTGGTGAGTGCCCCTTATCAGCACCACCTGTTTCATACAACCAGTTTGCTCCTCCTACAATGCCTTTCTACAGTTTTTTGTGACTTTTTACCTCTTTTAAATGACCATCTCTTCATCCACAGTTTGGAGAATGAAGGCCAGGAGTTGTTCAGGGCGGAGTCAGACATCTTGAAAACTAGCTGCTGTTTCAAGGAGACATTTACCCCAGCTGTGTGCCTGCAAACGTCAGGCTCAATGTGAACCATCAGGACCAAAACAGCCCAGGATTTCCACTAGAGCTCCAAATTAGGGGCTGACTGCAGGGGGGAGGTACGTCCTCCAAGAGTCTGTTCTGGCTGCTGTGTAATTCATAGGCAAATGAGAAATATTTAACTACCGACTGCCCAGATGCAAAGCTTTACATATGAAAGCACCAGGATCATAGTAAACTCATTATACCTATCATACTAACAAGGATTTCCAATTATCCGTTCCATCAATATCCCAAACTGTTTGCTAGGTGCTTGTTTCAAACTTAACGTAGTAAAAAATTAAAGTAATTTTTGTGGACTACATACTTTACAATCTTATACACATTCTGGTTTGTTTCATATGTGTTTATTTACTCCTTGATTTGAAAGGCGAGAGCGGCGCGGGCCAAGGGCGGCAGCAGCTGTCATCATGGTCGTTATACATACAAGTTTTGGGTGGACACTTACTTTGTCTTGCTGCTTTAGTACTTCTTGGCCACCGACCTGGTTCCACTGCGCAGTTCCTTGTGCAAAATCTCTAAGTAGTCCACCCCAGTTTAAAACTAGTGCGTTACTAGCAACAAAGTCCACAATACACAGGATAGGGGACATAATTATTAATTCTTCTGAAACCACCATCTTGAATCCACCACCAGCTATCCAGGGAAAGGTAGGATTAGCGCAACTCTATCCCGGACTGTCCCACTGCATGTGTCAATGTGTTACGTTGGCATTGGGGGTCACATTTCACAGCCAAGTCTGTCAGAGTCTGTGGTTCCAGACCTACAAACTATTTCTGACTAGCCCTATAATAGGGATACCATTCCCCTATGCACACGATTCTCTTCATTTGATGGGTGTGGGATTGCCACCTGCTCCTCACTTCACCTCCTTTAGCTTGCACTGCAGCTTGGGCCCACTCTCCTCCAGCTCCCTCCTGCATGGCACTTCGGTCTACATTTTTCCTTCTCACTACACTTCACTCGCCCCTTTAATCAAGAAAAACACTTTTTCATAAACCCCCTTCTTTGTGGGCCAGTTTTACTTTAACTCTCCCAGCTCTGCCTTCTCTGAGCCCTAGGTTGTCCGACCACTGACTAGTGACATCTAGGGGTGGCTGGCAATACCGCACCCACACATGGGAAAATAATACATTATCTTAACCACACACATGAAGATACATAAACTTCACAGCATCTAAAAAAGCAAATAAAAGCAGTAACAGTCTTCAGAGGCAGGTACCTCCATTTGGCATCAGCCACATCCTTCCAGATCCATATGTGATTGTTTGTGATTTTGCTGCGTTGGACTGGAGTCACACTACCGTATGACTCATGTGAGGATTGTTTTAAAAATGCAAAGCCTGGCCGCGGCCCTCCTGACCTGACTGTGTCAATTGTATCAAAAGACATGAAGCTGTCACGCTCAGGTCAAGAGACCCACAGCCACTCAGGACATTTTGATGCAATCCTCCAAATCAGACAACAGTGTAACTCCTGCCTTAAAGTGAACCCGTCATGTCCTTTTTAGTTTTTTAGATCAGGCATCACTAACTTGGTTTTAAAAAAATACATGTATTTATTATAAAAAATCACTTTAGGTGCTTTGGTCCCGTGCTTGCAGTTACTAGCCGTGCCGTGACCCGGACATGCAAACTAAATCTGGGTGTATGTCTGCACGTCTGGGTGTATGGTGTGAATACGCAAAGTATGTCCCTGTTACAACCATCAATTTTCTCCTGTCGCTCTTCACATCGCTGTTCTGGAGCATGCGCACATTGGAAATGAATCTGGGGACATACACCCAAATTCAGTGTGTATGCCAAGGCCACAGCTATTAACAGCATGGGATTACAGGGGAGATTGCCATGCCATCAAGATAGTCACAGCAATGGGGGTGTATGTGTGACTACCTTTAAAAAGTACCATGTTTGAACTGGATTGACGTGATTAAAGCACCACCCTGATGACTGAAAGTGGAGGTACATAATGCATACACCTAAGCATCTAAAGTGCTATTTTTATGATAAATACATTGATTTTTTTTTATACCAGGTTAGTGATGCACAATGCATGATCTAAAAAACATTGGGGGCTGTTTAAAAAAAGAAAAAAAAAACACATGGCAGGATCCATTTAAAGTAGTTATCTGAGACGTTAAAGGGAACCTGTCACCTAGAATTTAAGGCCCTACACTATCACTACCTGTCCCTACACCTTCCCAGCTGCTCCCTATGTATCCCTATCTGAGCTAAAAAGGCCCTATAAAAGATCAGAAAAATAACTTATAACTTACAGAAGTCCCTGAGGCTGGGAACTGAAAAGGCGGCGCCAGGCTCCATGCAGCACTCCTCAATCCGGCTGCGCACGCCCCGCTGGGCGGCATTATTCTTTCTTCATCTCCGCCCTCTATTTGGAATCTCCCGCCCTCTAGACACCTATCATGCACCGGCCGCTATGTCACATCCGGCGCAGTGCATTATGGGGCCGATCACGTGATCAGCCCCAGTGCATTATGGGCCTGATCACGTGATCGGCCCGGCTCTGCGCATGCACAATGCGCTTATTGAAGCCAGGCCGATCACGTGATCAAGCCCATAATGCACTGGGGCTGATCACATGATCGGCCCCATAATGCACCGCGCCGGATGTGACGTAGCGGCCAGTGAATGATAGGTGTCCAGAGGGCGGGAGATTCCAAATAGAGGGGCGGAGATGAAGAAAGAATAATGCCGCCCAGTGGGGTGTGCGCAGCCGAATCGAGGAGTGCTGCATGGAGCCTGGCGCCGCCTTTTCAGTTCCCAGCCTCAGGGACTTCTGTAAGTTAGGAGTTATTTTTCTGATCTTTTATAGGGCCACTTTAGCTCAGATAGGGATACATAGGGAGCAGCTAGGAAGGTTTAGGGACAGGTAGTGATAGTGTAGGGCCTTAAATCTAGGTGATAGGTTCCCTTAACATTGATGACCTATCCTTAGGAAAGGCCATCTATGTCTGATTAGTGGAAGCAGTGGCGCACCCAAGGGGGGGACCTACGTGTCTGGACACCCCCCTTGGACGGCCCTGAGAAGCCGCAGCCGCACTACAGTTAAAAAAAAAAAAATATGCTCACCTTCCCCCGAGCCCCCGCCTTCTCCCGCCGTCTTCCTGCAGGCTCCGGTGGCTCCCGCAGGCTCCCGATGTCTGCAGAGGTCTTCTACTACAGTACAGGACCTGTGGTGATGTCACAGTCACGTGACACCAGGTTACTCCATGGTAACCTGCGGTCACGTGACTGTGACATCACCGCAGGTCCTATACTGCAGTAGAAGACCTCTGCAGACATCGGGAGCCTGCGGGAGCCACCAGGAGCCTGCAGGAAGACGGCGGGCCCTCCACCACACAGAGCCGCTTATTCCTCACCCTCCACCACACAGAAGCTTATCTCCTCACCCTCCACCACAGAGCCGCTTATCTCCTCACCCCTCCACCACAAGAGCGTTATCTCCTCACCCCTCCACCACACAGAGCGCTTATCTCCTCACCCCTCCACCACCTACCCACAGCATGCTTATCCCACTCCACCCCTCCACCACACAGAGCGCTTATCTCCTCACCCCTCCACCACAGAGCCCTTATTACTCCTCACCCCTCCACCACACACGAGCCACTTATCTCCTCACCCCTCCACCACAGAGCCCTTATTTCCTCACCCCTCCACCACACAGAGCTGCTTATCTCCTCACCCCTCCACCACACAGACGCTTATCTCCTCACCCCTCCACCCACAGAGCCGCTTATCTCCTCACCCCTCCACCACAGAGCCCCTTATCTCCTCACCCTCCACCACACAGAGCCGCTTATCTCCTCACCCCTCCACCACACAGAGCCCTTATCTCCTCACCCCTCCACCACACAGAGCCGCTTATCTCCTCACCCTCACCACACAGAGCCGCTTATCTCCTCACCCCTCCACCACACAGACGCTTATCTCCTCACCCCTCCACCACACGAGCCCTTATCTCCTCACCCTCCACCACAAGCCTTATCTCCTCACCCCTCCACCCACAACGCTTACTCCTCACCCTCCACCACAAGCCATATCTCCTCACCCCTCCACCACACAGAGCGCTTATCTCCTCACCCCTCCACCACACAGAGCTTATCTCCTCACCCTCCACCACACAGAGCCTTATCTCCTCACCCCTCCACCACACAGAGCCTTATCTCCTCACCCCTCACCACACAGAGCCCCTTATCTCCTCACCCTCCACCACACAGAGCGCTTATCTCCTCACCCTCACCACAGAGCCCTTATCTCCTCACCCTCCACCACACAGACGCTTATCTCCTACCCCTCACTCCTCACCCCTCCACCACACAGAGCCGCTTATCTCCTCACCCTCCACCACACAGACGCTTATCTCCTCACCCTCCACCACACAGAGCCGCTTATCTCCTCACCCCTCCACCACACAGAGCCCTTATCTCTCACCTCACACCCCATCACCCACACACAGAGCTTATCTCCTCACCCTCCACCACACAGAGCCGCTTATCTCCTCACCCCTCCACCACACAGAGCCGCTTATCTCCTCACCCCTCCACCACACAGAGCCGCTTATCTCCTCACCCTCCACCACACAGCGCTTATCTCCTCACCCTCCACCACACAGAGCGCTTATCTCCTCACCCCTCCACCACACAGAGCCGCTTATCTCCTCACCCCTCCACCACACAGAGCCCTTATCTCCTCACCCCTCCACCACACAGAGCCGCTTATCTCCTCACCCCTCCACCACAGAGCCCTTATCTCCTCACCCCTCCACCACACAGAGCCGCTTATCTCCTCACCCCTCCACCACACAGAGCGCTTATCTCCTCACCCCTCCACCACACAGACGCTTATCTCCTCACCCCTCCACCACACAGAGCCGCTTATCTCCTCACCCCTCCACCACACAGAGCCCTTATTCTCCTCACACCCTCCCACCACACAGAGCCGCTTATCTCCTCACCCCTCCACCACCAGAGCCCTTATCTCCTCACCCCTCCACCACACAGAGCCGCTTATCTCCTCACCCCTCCACCACACAGAGCCCTTATCTCCTCACCCCTCCACCACACCCTTCTCACCTCACACAGAGCGCTTATCTCCTCACCCTCCACCACACAGAGCGCTTATCTCCTCACCCCTCCACCACACAGAGCCCTTATCTCCTCACCCCTCCACCACCAGAGCCGCTTATCTCCCCTCACACCCCTATCCTCACCTACACAGAGCCGCTTATCTCCTCACCCCTCCACCACACAGAGCCGCTTATCTCCTCACCCCTCCACCACACAGAGCGCTTATCTCCTCACCCCTCCACACACAGAGACGCTTATCTCCTCACCCCTCCACCACACAGAGCCGCTTATCTCCTCACCCTCCACACACAGAGCCGCTTATCTCCTCACCCTCACCACAGACCTTATCTCTCACCCTCCACACACAGAGCCGCTTATCTCCTCACCCCTCCACCACACAGAGCCCTTATCTCCTCACCCCTCCACCACACAGACGCTTATCTCCTCACCCCTCCACCACCAGAGCCGCTTATCTCCTCACCCCTCACCACACAGCACTTATCTCCTCACCCTCCACCACACAGAGCCGCTTATCTCCTCACCCCTCCACCACACAGAGCGCTTATCTCCTCACCCCTCCACCACACAGAGCCGCTTATCTCCTCACCCCACCTCCACCACACAGAGCCGCTTATCTCCTCACCCCTCACCACACAGAGCCGCTTATCTCCTCACCCCTCCACCACACAGAGCGCTTATCTCCTCACCCCTCCACCACACAGAGCCGCTTATCTCCTCACCCCTCCACCACACAGACGCTTATCTCCTCACCCCTCCACCACACAGAGCCGCTTATCTCCTCACCCCTCCACCACACAGACGCTTATCTCCTCACCCCTCCACCACACAGAGCCCTTATCTCCTCACCCCTCCACCACACAGAGCCCTTATCTCCTCACCCCTCCACCACACAGAGCCCTTATCTCCTCACCCCTCCACCACACAGAGCCGCTTATCTCCTCACCCCTCCACCACACAGAGCCGTTATCTCCTCACCCCTCCACCACACAGAGCCGCTTATTCTCCTCACCCCTTCCACCACACAGAGCCGCTTATCTCCTCACCCCTCCACCACACAGAACGCTTATCTCCTCACCCCTCCACCACACAGAGCCGCTTATCTCCCTCCCCTACTCCTCACTCACACAGAGCCCTTATCTCCTCACCCCTCCCCACACAGAGCCGCTTATCTCCTCACCCCTCCACCACAGAGCCGCTTATCTCCTCACCCCTCACCACACGAGCGCTTATCTCCTCACTCCACCACACAGAGCCGCTTATCTCCTCACCCCTCCACCACACAGACCGCTTTTTCCTCCCCCCACCCCCTTCCACCACACCAGCGCTTATCTCCTCACCCCTCCACCACACAGAAGCCGCTTATCTCCTCACCCTCCACCACACAGAGACGCTTATCTCCTCACCCCTCCACCACACAGAGCGCTTATCTCCTCACCCCTCCACACACAGAGCCGCTTATCTCCTCACCCCTCCACCACACAGAGCCGCTTATCTCCTCACCCCTCCACACACAGCCGCTTATCCTCCCCTCACCCCTACCTACCTCACACAGAGCGCTTATCTCCTCACCCACTCCACCACACAGAGCGCTTATCTCCTCACCCCTCCACCACACAGAGCCCTTATTCCTCACCCTCCACCACACAGCCTATTCCTCACACCCCCCCACACAGACGCTTATCTCCTCGCCCCTCCACCACACAGAGCCCCTTATCTCCCTCACCCCTCACACCACACAACCGCTTATCTCCTCCCCCTCCACCACAGAGCCCCTTATCTCCTCACACCACCTTCTCCACACACAGAGCCGCTTATCTCCTCACCCCTCCACCACACAGAGCCACTTATTCTCCATTCCCCCTCCACCACACAGACGCTTATCTCCTCACCCCTCCACCACACAGAGCAGCTTATGTCCTCACCCCTCCACCACACAGACGCTTATCTCCTCACCCCTCCACCACACAGAGCCGCTTATCTCCTCACCCCTCCACCACACAGACGCTTATCTCCTCACCCCTCCACCACACAAAGCCGCTTATCTCCTCACCCCTCCACCACAGAGTCCCTTATCTCCTCACCCCTCCACCACACAGAGCCGCTTATCTCCTCACCCCTCCACCACAGAGCCCCTTATCTCCTCACCCCTCCACCACACAGAGCCGCTTATCTCCTCACCCCTCCACCACACAGAGCCGCTTCTCTCCTCACCCCTCCACCACAGACCCGCTTATCTCCTCACCCCTCCACCACACAGACGCTTATCTCCTCACCCCTCCACCACACAGAGCCTCTTCTCTCCTCACCCCTCCACCACACAGAGCCCCATCTCTCCTCACCCTTCCACCGCAGAGCCGCCTCTATGCTCTGCTACCCACAGAGCCGCATCTATGCTCTGCTACCCACAGAGCCGCCTCTATGCTCTGCTACCCACAGAGCCGCCTCTATGCTCTGCTACCCACAGAGCCGCCTCTATGCTCTGCTACCCACAGAGCCGCCTCTATGCTCTGCTACTCACAGAGCCGCCTCTATGCTCTGCTACCCACAGAGCCGCCTCTATGCTCTGTACCCACAGAGCCGCCTCTATACTCTGCTACCCACAGAGCCGCCTCTATACTCTGCTACCCACAGAGTCGCCTCTATACTCTGCTACCCACAGAGCCGCCTCTATACTCTGCTACCCACAGAGCCGCCTCTACACTCGGCTACCCACAGAGCCGCCTCTACACTCGGCTACCCACAGAGCCGCCTCTACACTCTGCTACCCACAGAGCCGCCTCTACACTCGGCTACCCACAGAGCCGCCTCTACACTCGGCTACCCACAGAGCCGCCTCTATACTCGGCTACCCACAGACCCGCCTCTATCTCTGCTACCCACAGAGCCGCCTGTATACTCTCCTACCCACAGAGCCACCTCTATACTCGCTACCCACAGAGCCGCCTGTATACTCGGCTACCCACAGAGCCCCTGTATACTCGGCTACCCACAGAGCCGCCTCTATACTCTGCTACCCACAGAGCCGCCTCTATACTCTGCTACCCACAGAGCCGCCTCTATACTCTGCTACCCACTGAGCCGCCTCTATTCTCTGCTACCCACAGAGCCGCCTCTATACTCTGCTACCCACAGAGCCGCCTCTATACTCTGCTACCCACAGAGCCGCCTCTATACTCTGCTACCCACAGAGCCGCCTGTATACTCTGCTACCCACAGAGCCGCCTGTATACTCTGCTACCCACAGAGCCGCCTGTATACTCTGCTACCCACAGAGCCGCCTGTATACTCTGCTACCCACAGAGCCGCCTGTATACTCTGCTACCCACAGAGCCGCCTCTATGCTCTGCTACCAGCAGCCGCCTCTATACTCTGATACCCACTGACCCGCCTGTATACACACAATTCATTTCACCGCGCTCCCGATGCAATTGCATCGGGCCTTTTTACTAGTCTCTATACATAATCGGCAGTTTAGAGCTTCCAGCCACTGTGCCGCTATGGAGCAAGGGCGCCTGCGCTAAACTGCAGATTATGCCCGCCTACCCCGGAAGCGCAGCCATATTGCGACACCCATGCCGTTGCCTGCCGGCGGCTCCCTGCATGCTCCCATCACTGCACAACCCCGCAGGCGGCTGCCTCCACCACCGCCGCACTCTCTTTACAGCCTCCACGCCTGCCAGGTAAGCCACATTACACAAGGTCACACCGCAGCCCGGGGGAGCCCTATTACTGAAGGGGCCGCCGGCACCAGGTAAGTTCTGTGACTGACTGTCTCAATGTTGTTCTTACTGCTTCTACGTCTTTTGCGTATTTTAATCTACAGAGTGTACAGCATAAGCTGTCTAACAATTTCAGGTTTTTGATTATTTGTTTGCAACTGAACGCTCATCGTGGTGTTTAAATGCTTTTTTAAACTATTTCTGAGCTCCTATTTTTCACCTCTATTTTCTTCGACGTGGGTCCCTAAACTAAAATTAAAAGCAAAGTCGCAGGAAAAAGAATTCATACTCCTCCAAAAAAATCTAAATATAACAAATCAAAGACAACAAGAGTATTTACCTGCCCGGGTCACAAAAAAAAGATAAAGATAGAGGCAACAAAAGAGCAATTCTTAATTTTGGACTAAAAAAGTATATGTCACTTGCCATAAGGCTGCTTTCACATTCAGACCTTTTTTTCTGCAAGTGCCGTAAATACTCGTGTATAAGCCGACCCGTGTATAAGCCGACCCCCTACTTTTGCCCCCAAAACCTGGGAAAACCTATTGACTCGTGTATAAGCCGAGGGTGGACCCCAGCACAGGTATACAGTCC
Source organism: Allobates femoralis (assembly GCA_033576535.1). NCBI lineage: Eukaryota > Metazoa > Chordata > Amphibia > Anura > Aromobatidae > Allobates > Allobates femoralis. Next base: position 366,204,360 of record JARQOC010000003.1, read on the forward strand.
CCCCCAGTGGTATACAGCAGCCCCTCCCCAGTGGTAGTATACAGCAGCCACAGAGGTATATACAGCAGCCCCAGTGGTAGTATACAGCAGCCTCCCCAGTGGTAGTATACAGCAGCCTCCCCAGTGGTAGTATACAGCAGTCTCCCCCTGTGGTAGTATACAGCAGTCTCCCCCTGTGGTAGTATACAGCAATCTCCCCCTGTGGTAGTATACAGCAGTCTCCCCCTGTGGTAGTATAGCAGCAGTCTCCCCCTGTGGTGGTATACAGCAGCCTCCCCCTGTGGTAGTATACAGCAGTCTCCCCCTGTGGTAGTATACAGCAGCCACAGAGGTATATACAGCAGCCCCAGTGGTAGTATACAGCAGCCTCCCCAGTGGTAGTATACAGCAGTCTCCCCCTGTGGTAGTATACAGCAGCCACGAGAAGAGGTATATACAGCAGCCCCAGTGGTAGTATACAGCAGCCTCCCCAGTGGTAGTATACAGCAGTCTCCCCCTGTGGTAGTATACAGCAGACTCCCCCTGTGGTAGTATACAGCAGCCACAGAGGTATATACAGCAGCCCCTCCCCTGTGGTAGTATACAGCAGCCACAGAGGTATATACAGCAGCCCCAGTGGTAGTATACAGCAGCCTCCCCAGTGGTAGTATACAGCAGCCTCCCCAGTGGTAGTATACAGCAGTCTCCCCCTGTGGTAGTATACAGCAGTCTCCTCCTGTGGTAGTATACAGCAGTGCCTCCCCCTGTGGTATATACAGCAGCCCCTCCCCCGTTGCTGCCGCACACCTGTAAAAAGAAGATCTTTCATACTTATCCTTCCTGCTGTCACCGCGCGCATCCTCCGCTCTCCTTCTTGCTTGCACCCGGCGTCCATCCATATGACCGCGCACAAATAATGACGTCATTATTTGTGCGCTGTCACGTGGATGGACGCCGGGTGCAAGCAAGAAGGAGAGTGGAGGATGCGCGCGGTGACAGCAGGAGGATAAGTATGAAAGATCTTCTTTTTACAGGTGTGCGGCAGCAACGGGGGGAGGGGGCTGTATATACCACAGGGGGGGCACTGCTGTATACTACCACAGGGGGGCGGAGGAGCGCTGACAGTGCAATGTAATATGCACGGCTCCCCCTGCCGCTGATGGACAGGGGGATGCAGTGCATATTGCATTGCACTAATGAGAGGCCCCACGTGACCGGCCGCTCACTATACAGCCTCCCCCACCTCCTCCAGCCCCCGGACCCCCACACACTCAGCCGTATAGTGACTCGTGTATAAGCCGAAGGGGGCACTTTTCAGCACAATTTTTGTGCTGAAAAACTCGGCTTATACACGAGTATATACGGTAACTAGTGTTTTAGAAAAAAAATTAATTATTACGCAATGTAATTCCTACCATAGAGGCACAACAAATAAGATCGTTTTCGTGCAGTATTAAGCATTAATTAGGTATTCAAATTTACAAAATTGCTTGGCTTTTAGGGGGGCTTCGTCTCCCCCAAACCCCCCCACCGGGGGCTTTGCCCCTCGGAACCCCGCTGGGGGGTGACACCCCCCTTTCAGGGCCGGTGTGTGTTTCTTGGACCCCTACCTTGGGAAATTTCTGGGTGCGCCACTGAGTGGAAGTGCACCTTCACTAATTAGCTGCTCCCATGCTGCCAGTGGCTGGTACCAATCAGTTGTGGAGTTGCACAGTACAGGTCCATCAACAGCATAGTGGCTGCGGTGAGTACTGCACACTCCCTATTCATTTAATTGGGGGCAGATCCACGAAGAGGTGCATGCCTCTTTCATGAATCACCAGCATCTGAGTGAGCCTTTTGTTACAAATCGCCCTAATGACGAGCTTAGCCCAGCTCTGCCAATTTTATGTAGCTGGGAGAACCTAGTATGAAGTGACTTAATTTTAGGACTTCTGCTATCAACTAAATTTTGCAGCTTTTCAAAACTTTTAGGCCAGATTTCAGGGGTTTAAAGCTTTTTTGAATTAGGCCCATAGTTTTGCCTCTATACAAGTCACTAGTGCAGCCACACATAGAATACAGTGCTGGACTCCAGTATATAAGAAACTTTTCCTTAGGGGCCAGTTCAGTTCTCAATTGCATTGGAGGTGCATTTTTAATTCCCCACCACGCACATATTAATTAAACTATTAAAAAAATGTAGTCCCTATAATATACAAAGTTATGTTTAGTAAATGTGTTAAACCATTGGGTGTTTAACATCTGATGCAAGGTGGAATTAATAAATTAAGAACTATTTTTCCCCCATTATAATGCAGTTTTACCCCACATCGTTTTATTTGTTTTTTCAATTATTATATATTAAAGACTGTCTTAAAAAAATTAAAACATTTTAATATTACCATATTCTGGGAAACATAACTTGTTTATTTTTAGGTTGACGAAGCAGTATGAGGGGTTATTTTTGCAGTATGATGTGTAGCTTTTAAAGTAATAACTGTATTTTTCGCTTTATAAGATGCACCAGATTATAAGACGAACCCCAAATTGGGTGGAGGAAAAGAGAAAAAAATAATTTTTAATGGTAAATGGGGTCTGTCTTAAAATGGCAGTGTCCGTCTTACAATTAGTATATCTTTCCCCCATCCTTGTATATATAGCCCTCCAAGGCCTGCCACATAGCCCCCAAGCCTGCCACATAACCCCCACAGTTGCCACATAGCCCGTACGGTTTCCACATAGTACCTAAGTCTGCCAATTAGCACCCACCGCTGCTACACAGTTAAAAATTAACTAGCATACTCACCTCTCTCCATTGATCCCTGCAGCTGGCACTATCCTTTGGTCCGTCTGTCCCAGCATCCAGTCATGTGAGCAGCACCCAGTGATCCCGTCACTGTGCTGTACCGCTCACATGACCGGATACAGGCACAGCACAGACAGCAGGGATGGTGACAGCTGCAAGGAGCGATGGAGAGAGGTGAGTTTGTACCTCCATTGCTGAGATAGTCAGTGCTTTCCATGCAATGAAAGATGTGTGGAAAGCACTGACTATTCACACAGGTTGCAGCTCTGATCTGTGCCCCCGCTCGTGTAATATGCCCTGCTCCCCACGCCGGTGATAGATAGGGGGATGCAATGCATATTACATTAGCCAAATGAGTGGAGGCACATGACCACAGACCACAGCTGCAGCCCGTGCCTGCATCCTCCTGCCCCTGGACACTGCTCCAGAGTCGCCACCTTCCTCTACCAGTAGATTCGAAGTATAAAATGCACCTCCACTTTCCCCCAAAATTTGGGGAAATAAAAGTGTGTTTTACAATCCGAGAAATATGATATTTCTAACTTTACAATAACTTTTTATTCCGCAAAAAATAGAAATTTAGGTACATTTTTTTTATATTGTTCCCAAGAGCACAATAAATAGGATCATTTTATCATTTAAACATGGCAATATCAAAAAAATTAAATGTTTAGCTCACCTGATGAAAAAAGCTTTTAACTCTTAAGATGAGCCTGAATCCCAGTTGCAAGGATATGTTCATATGTAAAACCGTAATCTTGAACAGCATTTGATCTCCAAATGTCCCAAGAAAAGAAGAGCTTCATTAATCAATCCATTAATAAGATCTGTAAATTACTTAACCTTAAAATAAGACATTAAGAGAAAAAGAACCCTGCTTTGAACCTAGCACTGTAGAAGGTTCTTAGTTCTTGGTTCAATTCATGTGTCTAAACTCAATAACTTCTTCAAAGAAGTCCCGGCCAAACTGGGCGGGCATATATTCAAATGACGAACTGGCTACTATTATATTCAGCCGATTACAGCCTGATGTAAACACACTAAACAGCATTAATGTAGCTACCAGAGGTGAGGTGGGGGATGAGAGGAGCTACTGCCACTGTTAACTATATTAGCACTAGTAGAAATAGGCCCGATGCTATTGCATCGGGAGTGCGTTGAAATGAAGAGGTAGCGTAGAAATAGCCGCTGAATAGTACAGTCCTCTCTCGAGAAACTACGCTGTTGTAGGATTTATATGGTGGCTCACTGGTTAACAGTATATAGTGGCTCAGTGGTTAGCACTGTATATGGTGGGTCAGTGATTAGCACAGTATATGGTGGCTCAGTGGTTAGCACTGTATATGGTGGCTCAGTGGTTAGCACTGTATATGGTGGCTCAGTGGTTAGCACAGTATGGTGGCTCAGTGGTTAGCATTGTATATGGTGGCTCAGTGGTTAGCACTGTATATGGTGGCTCAGTAGTTAGCACTGTATATGGTGGCTCAGTGGTTAGCACTGTATGGTGCCTCAGTGGTTGGCACTGTATATGGTGGCTCAGTGGTTAGCACTGTATGGTGGCTCAGTGGTTAGCACTGTATATGGTGGCTCAGTGGTTAGCACTGTATGGTGCCTCAGTGGTTGGGACTGTATATGGTGGCTTAGTGGTTAGCACTGTATGGTGGCTCAGTAGTTAGCACTGTATATGGTGGCTCAGTGGTTAGCACTGTATATGGTGGCTCAGTGGTTAGCACTGTATATGGTGGCTCAGTGGTTAGCACTGTATATGGTGGCTCAGTGGTTAGCACTATATGGTGGCTCAGTGGTTAGCACTGTATATGGTGGCTTAGTGGTTAGCACTGTATACGGTGGCTCAGTGGTTAGCACTGTATATGGTGGCTTAGTGGTTAGCACTGTATGGTGGCTCAGTAGTTAGCACTGTATATGGTGGCTCAGTGGTTAGCACTGTATATGGTGGCTCAGTGGTTAGCACTGTATATGGTGGGACAGTGGTTAGCACTGTATATGGTGGCTCAGTGGTTAGCACTGTATATGGTGGCTCATGGTTAACAGTATATGGTGGCTCAGTGGTTAGCACTGTATAGGGTGGCTCAGTGGTTAGCACTGTATATGGTGGCTCACTGGTTAACAATATATGGTGGCTCAGTGGTTAGCACTGTATATGGTGGCTCAGTGGTTAGCACTGTATACGGTGGGTCAGTGGTTAGCACTGTATATGGTGACTCAGTGGTTAGCACTGTATATGGTGGCTCAGTGGTTAGCACTGTATATGGTGGCTCAGTGGTTAGCACTGTATATGGTGGCTCAGTAGTTAGCACTGTATATGGTGGCTCAGTGCTTAGCACTGTATATGGTGGCTCACTGGTTAACAGTATATGGTGGCTCAGTAGTTAGCACTGTATATGGGGGCTCAGTGGTTAGCACTGTATATGGTGGCTCAGTGGTTAGCACTGTATATGGTGGCTTAGTGGTTAGCACTGTATGGTGGCTCAGTAGTTAGCACTGTATATGGTGGCTCAGTGGTTAGCACTGTATATGGTGGCTCAGTGGTTAGCACTGTATACGGTGGCTCAGTGGTTAGCACTGTATATGGTGGTCAGTGGTTAGCACTGTATATGGTGGCTCAGTGGTTAGCACTGTATATGGTGGCTCACTGGTTAACAGTATATGGTGGCTCAGTGGTTAGCACTGTATATGGTGGCTCAGTGGTTAGCACTGTATATGGTGGCTCACTGGTTAACAATATATGGTGGCTCAGTGGTTAGCACTGTATATGGTGGCTCAGTGGTTAGCACTGTATACGGTGGGCTCATGGTTAGCACTGTATATGGTGACTCAGTGGTTAGCACTGTATATGGTGGCTCAGTGGTTAGCACTGTATATGGTGGCTCAGTGGTTAGCACTGTATATGGTGGCTCAGTGTTAGCACTGTATATGGTGGCTCAGTGCTTAGCACTGTATATGGTGGCTCATGGTTAACAGTATATGGTGGCTCAGTAGTTAGCACTGTATATGGGGGCTCAGTGTTAGCACTGTATATGGTGGCTCATGTGGTTAGCACTATATGGTGGCTCAGTGTGGTAGCAGTGTAATATGGTGGCTCAGTGGTTAGCACTGTATGGTGGCTCAGTGGTAGCATGTATATGGTGGCTCTAGTTGAGTTAGCACTATAGGGCTGTGGTCACGTGGGTTTAGCACTGTATATGGTGGCTTAGTGGTTAGCACTGTATGGTGGCTCAGTAGTTAGCACTGTATATGGTGGCTCAGTGGTTAGCACTGTATATGGTGGCTTAGTGGTTAGCACTGTATATGGTGGCTTAGTGGTTAGCACTGTATGGTGGCTCAGTAGTTAGCAGTGTATACGGTGGCTCAGTGGTTAGCATAGTATACGGTGGCTAAGTGGTTAGCACAGTATATGATCGGTCAGTTGTTAGGACTGTATATGGTGGGTCAGTGTTTTGCATTGTATATGGTGGCTCAGTGGTTAGGACAGTATATGGTGGGTCAGTGGTTTGCACTGTATGGTGGCTCAGTGGTTAGCACTGTATATGATGGCTCAGTGGTTAGCACTGTATATGGTGGTCAGTGGTTAGCACTGTATATGGTGGCTCAGTGGTTAGCAGAGTATATGGTGGGTCAGTGGTTAGGACTGTATACAGTGACTCAGTGGTTAGCACTGTATATGGTGGCTCAGTGGTTAGCTGTCTTCGCGTGTTTCTCTGCCCCGTCTTCCCCTGTTCTCTGGCCCTGTCCTCTACCAGTGTGTCCCGCCGTCTTCTGCTACTGTCCTGTGTCCCTGTGTACCCCTGACCTGTGCCTGTGTCCCCCTGTCCTCTGCCCATGTCCCCCTGTCCTCTGTCCCTGTGTCCCCCTGTCCTCTGCCCGTGTCCTCCTGTCCTCTGCCTTTGTGTGTTCCTGTCCATGGCCCTGTGTCCCCCTGTCCTGTGCTGTGTGTCCCCCTGTACTCTGCCTGTGTCCTGTGTGCCCCTGTCCTCTGCCTGTGTTCTGTGTCCCCCTGTCCTGTGTGCCCCTGTTCTGTGTCCCCCTATCCTCTGCCCCTGTCCTCTGCCCCTGTCCTGTGTGCCTGAGTCCTCTGCCCCTGTTCTGTGTCCTCCTGTCCTGTGTGCCCTTGTCCAGTGTCCCCCTGTCCTGTGTGCCCCTGTCCGGTGTCCCCCTGTCCTATGTGCCCCTGTCCGATGTCCCCCTGTTCTGTGTGCCCCTGTCCGGTGTCCCCCTGTCCTGTGTGCCCCTGTCCTCTGCCTCTGTTCTGTGTCCCCCTGTCCTGTGTGCCCCTGTTCTGTGTTCCCCTGTCCTCTGCCCCTGTTGTGTCCCCCTGTCCTCTGCCCCTGTCCTGTGTGGCAGAGTCCTCTGCCCCTGTTGTGTGTCCTCCTGTCCTGTGACCCTGTCCGGTGTCCCCCTGTCCTGTGTGCCCCTGTCCGATGTCCCACTGTGCTGTGTGCCCCTGTGCGGTGTCCCCCTGTCCTGTGTGCCTCTGTTCTGTGTCCCCCTGTGCTGTGCGCCCCTGTTCTGTGTGGCCTTGTCCTGTGTCCCCCTGTCCTGTGTGCCCCTGTCCTGTGTGCCCCTATTCTGTGTCCCCCTGTCCTCTGCCCCTGTTGTGTCCCCTGTCCTGTGTGCCCCTGTTCTGTGTCCCCTGTCCTGTGTGCCCCTGTTCTGTGTCCCCCTGTCCTCTGCCCCTGTTGTGTCCCTCTGGCTTGTGTGCCCCTGTCCTGTGTCCCCCTGCCTGTGTGCCCCTGTTCTGTGTCCCCCTGTCCTCTGCCCTGTTGTGTCCCTCTGTCCTGTGTGCCCCTGTCTTCTACCCCTGTTCTGTGTCCCCTTGTCCTCTGCTCCTGTTGTGTCCCCATGTCCTGTGTGCCCCTGTCCTCTGGCACAGTTCTTTATTCCCCAGTCATGTGTGCCCTTGTCCCCCTGTCCTCTGCTCTCTGTATTCCTTCCACCGGCATTGAAGCCGGTCATGTGACAGGGCGGGCTAATGTGACGTCACAGAGGGGCTGTCACATGACCGGCTCCAAAAAGAAAGTATTTCTCAAGGCAGCAGAGCGGGGAGGGGGAAGTGCGGAGCGGCCGGGGGAGAGCGGGCGGCAGCGGCGCTACTGGCCGCCATATGCGGCGGGAGATGAGCGGTGTGTAGTGTCAGGAGATCAGCGGCTGATCTCCCGACGGGCGCTGGCCGGTCACCTCGGCACTATGTAGGTGGGGGCGGACGGGTGGGCGGCGGAGACGGCGGGTGGGCAGCGGGCACTGCGAGCGATGACGCGTTAAGTGCCCGAATCTCCCTGCACTGATGCTCTGTTCTGTTTACCATTTTCCCTGTAAAATGCAATTTAGGTTTGGTTTGGTAAGTGTTCTTTGGAATCCATAAAAGTGGCATAATGCTCTGACAACATTATTCCCAAGATATACAATACAAAATAATATTGTGGTACCGTGCTAGCCAGAAAAATCGATGTAAATACTTATGTTACAAAAAAGGGGGAAAAAGTTTTCAAGGAGTGATACCTTTATTGGCTAACCAGAGAAATTACGGTACATTTGTAAGCTTTCAGAGGTCAAGAGGCCCCTTTATCAGACAATATTACAAGAGAATTACTGAGACAAGATGACACATTACAGCAGGACATGAGGTGATGCTTGCTAGAGATGGGCCAAAGAAATTAAATTAGATTTTTTGTTATACATGCAGATGAGGTGGAAGTGTTCTATTAGTGATCTGAAGACATTGTGGAGGTGTGAACTGTGTCCATGTAATGAGTCACAAATCCAGGTGTCAAATTGAGTCCTTTTGTTAAAGATTGAAATTCCAGATTCTTCTTTATCATTTGAAAGTGACCTTTCAATATTAGGACTTTTAGGTCTGCCATACTGTTTCCAGTTCTAGAGTAGTGTATTCCTACAGGCATGTCCAGATCATTTTTTATTGCATGTCTATGCAGATTCATCCTTGTTTGTAGTTTTTGGTTTGTTTCTCCAAAGTATGTCCCTGCATGGCATCTTGTACATTGTATCCTGTACACCAAATTTGGAAGATGTACATGAAAAAAGTCCATAATCTTATAGTACTGATTTGTGTTGGGTATGGGGACTTTATGTAGGTACAGGTGTTGCAGTTTTTACTGTTACAAGGGACTGTGCCCGTCTCTGATGGTGATGTGAGGACACTTCTGACAAAGATATTCCTTAGGTTGGGAGGCTGTTTGCAGGAGAGCAGTGGTAGTTCTGGGAATATTGTTTTCGGTCTGTGGTCTCTTTAGAATATGGGTTGGAATAAACACAATTTGATATAGAATATGGTTGGAGTCAGCAATTTTCCATAGGGTGTTCATGTGAGGGTTGTATGTGACCATAAGAGGCACTCTGTTGTTGTCTTTCTGTTTGTAATCCAAGAGGCGACTTCTTGGGATCCTTGTAGTTCTGTGGATCTGTTTATCAATTCCAAGTGGATGCTACCCTTGTTGTAAGAATGTTTTCTTCAGTGATAGTAGTGTCACGCGCTTAGATGGCGCTGACATTGCTGGATGCTGCTGTGTATGTTGTTTGTCTTTAAGAGCTGCATGAGGTATTAGTGTGAAGGTCTTTGCCTCCTGTTTTGTGCATTCACTATTATGTTCAGCTGCTGGTTGAGAGGTTGATGTGTGACTCACCTGGAATCTCCTCCTCCTGGCTTTAAATAGTCTTCCTCTCTCTCTGTCACAGGCTACTGGTAGAGATATCTGCTGGCTGGGAACCAGGTGCTGGTGTTAGCTAAACAGGGAGTGTCTGGGCGAGTACCAGTATGGGAGACCGGCTGCTGTTGGTGATGAACTCACACTGGCTGGGACACTGGTTCTGTTGACAGCTACGCAGGTGGTGACTGGGCTCGTGCCAGTGTTGGTGACCAGCTGGGAAACCTGGTTGTGTTGGGTGCCAGACATTTTTGGTCTGTACGCCACATTCACACATAGTAGTCGGTTGTTCCCTTGCTCAAGCGAGACATTATCAGCAGCCAATTACCATTTTTGTCTCTGAGCCATTATGTCTTAGACATCCTCTACAGATGCCTTCTCACAACTGATGCAAACCATCTCAGCTGAGGTCACTGGTCTGCGGACGCAGGTGGTGCAACAGCTGCAGCAGGTTGTGGGGTATCTTGCCTCAGCTCACTCCCAGGCCATACCTGAACCCAAGATATCTCTTCCAGATAGGTTTTCTGGGGGAAGAGATAAATTCTTGGTGTACAAAGAGGCCAGTAAACTTTATTTCAGGCTTCGGCCCCGTTCATCTAGGAGCGAGGAACAGCGGGTAGGGATTAATTATTAATTTCCCTTATTGAGGGAGATTCCCAGACCTGGGCCTTCTCCCTCCTGACCCATTCACCATCGCTGCGGTCGGTGGACGGGTTTTTTGCTGCTCTGGCTCAGGTGTACGGTGAACCAGATAGGGTGACTCTTGCTGAGTCAAGCCTCTGTAAACTCAAGCAGCGGGCACGAGCAGTGGTGAAGAACTGTTTGGAGTGTCGGAGGTAGGCGACTGACACCTTGCAGAATGACCCTGCCATCAGGAGTCAGTTCTGTCTGGGTTTGTCAGCTAGACTGCAAGAAACCCTGGTTCAGTACGCCACACCTGAGTAATTGGAGGCTGCGATGTCCCTAGCCATCAGGGTAGACAGACGTCTGAGGGAGAGACCGCGACCAACTTTGTCCCCTGTGGCTATCCCTGTTGAGGAAGCTCCACGCGACGAACCTATGCAGTTGGGGGCAGTAGGCCCTTGTGTTAAACCCCCTTTAGTTGCAGTTTAGCAAGTGGGCGGAGCTTGTTTTTATTGTGGACGAGCTGATCATTTTATCAAAGTTTGTCCACATCGCTCCGGCACAAATACGCAGTCTCAGACGCAACCTCCCTCGGGTTGTTCGGAAGGAGAAGACCAGAGTGTTTATAACTCCTTTTTTTCTAAGTCTTCGTTCACACTGTCTGCCAAGGTGCTGGTAGATGGGAAAACGGTGACCATACCGGTACTAGTTGATAGCAGAGAGGGAGTCGTTCTTATGGATTCTCGCTTTGCGCAGACTCACAGCATCATCTGTAGCGCCTTAGCAAGACCCATTCCTGTCTCTGCCATTGAATCAGTTCCGCTCAGCCAAAAGCTATTATCCCAAGTAGTGCCTAATGTGAACTTAAGCATAGGAACTCATCACCAGGAGTTCCACTCTTGTTACATTTTGGAGAATTTAGCAACCCTCATTTTCTTGGATCTCCCTTGGCTGAGAAAACACAACCCGATAATTGACTGGCGGGCCCTGGAGGTGGTTCACTGGGGTACTGCCTGTGAGGGTACTTGCTGTGGTACGTCTATCTCTGCCATGCTGGTGACAGTTACACCAACTTCTTTGCTTCAAGGAGGTTAGGAGTTTGCCTGTGGGTGGGGGATGGAGTGCACGCCACACTCCCAACTCCTGCTGCCTCTGGGCATCGTCCTAGGAAGAGAGGCAGCAGGGGAAGAGTGGTCGTTTCTACTGTGCGTCTCAAAGGAGGGAGTTCTGGGATCCAGAGAGATGTGCCTGGTACTTGCCTACCTGGACATATGTCGGATATGTCTGTAGTCGAGTCAGGAGGCCTCTCTTAAAAGAGGGGGTACCGTCACGTGCTTAGATGGCGCTGACATTGCTGGATGCTGCTGTGTATGTTGTTTGTCTTTAAGAGCTGCATGAGGTTTTGGTGTGAAGGTCTTTGCCTCCTGTGTTGTGTTCCAGAGCTGCATTCACTATTATGTTCAGCTGCTGGTTGAGGGGTTGATGTGTGACTCACCTGGAATGCCCTCCCTCTGGATTTAAATAGACTTCCCTCTCCTCTGTCAGAGGCTACTGGTAGAGTTATCTGCTGGCTGGGAATCCAGTGCTGGTGTTAGTTAAGCAGAGAGTGTCTGGGCTATATATCATTATGGGAGACCGTCTGCTGTTGGTGATGAACTCACACTGGCTGGGACACCGGTTCTGTTGACAGCTACGCAGGTGGTGGCTGGGCTCATGCCGGTGTTGGTGACCGGCTGGGAAACCTGGTTCTGTTGGGTGACGGATATTTGTGGTCTGTGCGCCATGCTCACACACAGTGGTCGGTTATTCCCTTGCTCAAGCATGACAAGGTGTAGTTTTCTATTCTCATTGTCTGAACAGATCCGGATGCACCTTAGAGCTTCACTGTAGATTATTGATTTTTTCTGTGTCTTGGATTAAAGCTGTTCCATCTCAGGCATGCCGGACGTCCTGTGGGTTTATGGAAGATAGACGTTTGTACAGTATTGTCTTTGATGTATATGGTCGTGTGTAGAAAATGAATTTGGGACTTTGAAAAGTTGAGGGTTGAGCTTGATGGTTGGGTGGAACTTGTTGACGTTGTTGAAGGTAAGCAGATCCTTCTTTGAGCCTGACCATAAAAGTCTTGCTCTAGTTTTGCCATAAATAGGTTAGCCTACTGTAGTAACATTTTGCTTCCCAAGGCACTGCCCATACACTGTTGGTACAGGGTCGGACTGACCCGCTGGAGGATCGGGAGAATCCCCGGGGGGCCCCGACACTTCTTGGCCACGCCCCCCAAGCCCCCCCCCTGGGCCCTGTATGGGGAGAGGTGAGGCCCCCCACCCGGTAATATTGCTAATCATATCGGCGCACTGCCGATATGATTAGTGTTTATCCCTCTTTGCAGCGGCAAAGCAGGGAAAGCGATCTCCCTGCTTTGCTTGCTGGCGGTGCCGCTCTGACTCCTCTGCGCAGCGCGATAAACGCCGGCGCGTGCGCAGGAAGTCAGACAGTCTCAGGGCGATGACGTCACGCCCTGAGACTGCTTCCTTCCTGAGCATGTGCCGGCGCTTATCGCGCTGCGGAGGTCGCCCCAGGCCAGGCTGCAGCCCATGTGAGTATGGAAGGCAGCCAGTTAGGGGGGGATGAGCAGGGGGAAGATGAACAGGGGGGAAGATGAGCAGGGGGGAAGATGAGCAGGGGGAGGATGAGCAGGGGGGAATGATGAGCAGGGGGGGGAAGGATGAGCAGGGGGGAACATGTGATCTCTGTGTGCGATCCTTGAGTGGGCCCCTGTGATCTCTGTGTGCGATCCCTGAGTGGGCCCCTGTGATCTCTGTGTGCGATCCCTGAGTGAGCCCTGTGATCTCTGTGTGCAATCCTTGAGTGGGCCCCTGTGATCTCTGTGTGCGATCCCTGAGTGGGCCCCTGTGATCTCTGTGTGCAATCCCTGAGTGGACCCCTGTGATCTCTGTGTGCGATCCCTGAGTGGGTGCTGCCGGGCCCCTGGGTGCCGGGTGCGACCGGGCCCTGGATGCCTAGTGGTGCCTGGTGCTGCCGGGCCCCTGGGTGCCTATTGTTGCCGGGCCCCTGGTGGTGCCTGGTGCCGATAGATGCCAGGTGCTGCCAGGTGCCTGAGACTGGGAGCCGCAGAGGAAGAAGCTGCTGGGTGCCAGATGCCTGGTGCTGGGGATCGGAAGCCACAGAGGAAGAAGCTGCCCGTTGCCTGGTGCCAGAGATTGGGAGCCGCAGAGGAAGAAACTGCCAGGTGCTTGGTGCCGGACACTGGGAGCTGCAGAAGAAGAAGGTTCCGGGTATCTGGTGCTGGAGACCGGGAGCTGCAGAGGACAAAGTTGCCTGGTGCCAGGTGCGGGTGAGCGGGAGACTTGGAGCCGCAGAGGAAGAAGCTGCCTGGTGCCCGCAAGCAGGAGACCAGGAGCCGCAGAAGAAGAAGCTGCCGGGATCAGGAGTGTGGAGTCAGGTAAGGCGCTGTTACAGCCGAAGATAGCAGCCTGGGGGAGACAGAGTGGGATGATGAATGGATAGATGGATGGATGGGGCGGCCTGGAAGAGCAGGCAGAATAGGATGGATGGATGGATGGGGGCGGCATGGAAAAGGGGGGAGAAGATGAATGGATGGGGGGATAGAGGGAGAAGGTACATGGATGGATGTGAGGAGAAGCTACATGGAACATGGGGGGAGAAGCTACATGTATTACATATACACACACATTGACACTATATACAGAGTTCCTGTGTATAATATCAATGGTGATCATTGCATTACCTGTACACCGACACTATATACAGAGCTTCTGTGTATAATGTCACTGGTGATAACTGAATAGCTTGTACACTATATACAGACCTCGTGTGTATAATGTCACTGGTGATCACTGTATTACCTGTACACTGAAACTATATGTAGAACTCCTGTGTATAATGTCACTGGTAATAACTGTATTACCTGTACTCTAACCCAATATACAGAGCTTTTTTACATTTTTATTAATTTAGTGTTATTTGTCACTGTGGTGGCATTATGTGCTTTGGTCATGACATGACGGTATTTGTCCCTTGTATATGGTATTATTCGGTCACTATGTGGTAGTCATATGTGGTCTCATGGTGTGGCAGTATTTATACCATGTATGTGGTAGTATTTTATCACTATGTGGTGGTATTATGTGCTTTCATCATGGTGTGGCGGTATTTGTCTGGTATATGGCATTGTTTGGGCACTATGTCGTGGTAGTATGTGATCTGGTCACGGTGTTGTGGTATTTCTGACTTCTATCTGATAATATTGACCTTGGTAGAGTGGATTTTGGTCAGTCATTTGTTTTATCTGATATCAATAAGTGGAAACTATTTTATTTCCAATAGTTATTATTAAATACTTGGATGTTTAACTTTTCCCTGTCCTGTGACACAGCAGCAGAGATGCAGAGGTTTGCCAGAGAAAGCAAGTTGAGCATTTGGTGACCTCGTATTTATGAGACAAAACCAGGAGTGAGTGAGAAATGCATAAAATATTAGCTCTGATTGCTTCACTCCTGGTTTTGTCTTAGGCCGGCTTCACACCACGCTTTTTCCCCTGTCAGGCTGTGTCCGAAGCTTTGCAGGAGGCACCGGACACAGCCTGACAGGTCCGGACAAATAGAAGCGGAGGGTTAATATGCCCTCCAGTCCTGTTTGTAGCCAAATTCTGCAGAGCGCAGCTTTAGGAGCTGTCCCCTACTGAAATGGTGCTGAACCTCTTCACAGGGGACAGCTCATGGGGCTGAAGTTGAGTGGAGCTCACGCTGAACTGCAGCAGCCGGCGTCCGGGAACCTGACAGACTCTGTCAGGTCCGGCACGATCCGTCGCCCCATAGACTCTCATGTTAGGGGGTGCCGGATCGTGCTGGAACTGGGAGAATCTGGTGGAGGAATCTGGTTTGCTTACATTTTTTGCCCCGGACACAAAAATGATGTAAGCTCCGTTTTTGTGTCCAGGGCAAAAATCATTTGCAGCCCGATGCTGCCGGACAGGGACAAAACCGGATGCAAATAGCTGCCATCTGGCCCTGTCCAGCACCATAGGGCTGCATTATGTCAAAATCGGGTCCGGGGCTGTCTGATTCACATCGGACAGCCCCAGACCTGATCACAACGTGGTGTGAAGTCGGCCTTACAAATACTGAGGTACAAAAGTCACCAAATACTCAAATCTCCACATTCTTCTGATGGTGCGGATTCCACCAATAAATAATGATCCTTCCTAACCTGTGCATCGCTGAGAACTTGTTTTCACCAAAAAATCCCTTTAATGCAAACTCCAGCAATTGTACATCGCAGTAATGGTGAGCGCACAGTGATGTGCAGGAGCCGCCTGTGTTTTACAGTCAATGCTACACTATGATGGGTATAACGGATAACAGGAATTTGCATTTAGCTGAAGAATGGTTGGGCCCGGGTGGGTGGGCCCCTGGAGTCAATTTTCCTGGTGGGCCCCAGACACCCCAGTCCGCCGCTGTGTTGGTATATATTATTCCCAAAAGAAAATTAGTTGTGGTGGAGTACAAATCTGATGAATTGCAGAGCTGGTCCCGTGGTCAGATTGTTTTCTTGGAATAAATATTTGCATGCAGCAACCCATCTTTGTGAGGAATGTTGGAGTAAAAGGACTTTATCTCCATAGTGGCCAATATTGTATCCTCTGGAAGTGGACCCAGAGCTGACAATTTGCAAAAAATGCCTGTGGTGTCCTGGATGTAGCTGTGAGTTTGCCTCACCAAGGGTTTTAGAATGTTCTCCACCCAGCAAGAGATATTCTCAGTTAATTCTCAGTAATTCATTTGTAATATTGTCTGATGAAGGGGTTTTTTGAGCTCTGAAAGCTTACAAATGTAATTTCTCTAGTTAGCCAATAAGGCTATGTTCACACATTTGCGTATTTTGTTGTTTTTTTTGCCATGATTTTTGGCAGAGCAAAAAAGCGTAACAAAATACGCAGGGGCTTTCACACACTGCGTTTTCTTCACCCCACAAAGCGCAGGTGATGTCACAGAGGGGAGGAAGAATCCAGGTTCCTCCTCCCCTGTGTGACATCTGTGACAGCCCCTATTAGATTTCGCAGTGCATTAATATACACTGCAAAATCTAAATTAAATAAAGTCAAATGTATGAAAAATAATAAAGAATCAAATACTTACCCTCCAACGCCTTTTCTCCGGTCTATGGTGCAGAGATATCGTCCTGCCAAGGCCTGCCGTGATGTCAGAGTGACGTCTCGGGCGCTGATTGGCCACTCGCGGTCATGTGATACATATCACATGACCGTGACATCACTCTGACATCACCACAGGTCCTAGCAGATCAATTCCTGCGGCAGCTCCTGGCTCCCGAACACCAAAACACCCGTCAGAGGGCTAGTATTTCATTCTTTATTATTTTTAATGCATTTGTCTTTATTTAACCTTGATTTTTCAGTGTATATTAATACACTGCGAACTCAAATGGGGGCGGTGACAGATGTCACATAGGAGAGGAGGAAGCAGGATTCTTCCTCCCCTCTGTGACATCAGATGCAGCAGCACCACCCCCTATAGGAAAAAGTGCCAGCGCTGCTGCGTAAAGAATTGACAATTCTTTTTACACAGGCGCTTTTTCCTATAAAAGCGCAGCATATTTTTATGCACTATCTGCACGGCAAAGTGAATTTCCCATTCACTTTGCTGGCAGCCAAAAAGCAATTGCGTATTTTGAAAAGAGTGCACAAAAATACACAATGTGTGAACGCAGCCTTAAGCTACAGTGTTGGCCAAAAGTATTGACACCCCTGCAATTCTGTCAGATAATACTCAGTTTCTTCCTGAAAATGATTGCAATCACACAATCTTTGGTATTATTATCTTCATTTAATTTGTCTTCAATGAAAAAAAAAAAAAAAAAAAAAAAAAGAATTGTCCTAAAGCCAAATTGGTTTATAGTTCCACACCAAACATAAAAGCTTCTCTAATATGTGTAATTAACAGCACCTGTAACTTACCTTGGCACCAACAGGTGTTGGCAATAACTAAAAAAAATGGTGTTGCAGCCAGTTGACATGGATTAAAGTTGATTCAACCTCTGTCCTGTGTCCTTGTGTGTACTACATTGAGCATGGGGAAAAGAAAGAAGACCAAAGAACTGTCTGAGGACTTGAGAAAGCAAATTGTGAGGAAGCATGAGCAATCTCAAGGCTACAAGTCCATCTCCAAAGACCTGAATGTTCCTGTGTCTACCGTGCGCAGTGTCATCAAGAAGTTTAAAGCCCATGGCACTGTGGCTAATCTCCCTAGATGTGGACGGAAAAGAAAAATTGACAAGAGATTTCAACGCAAGATTGTGCGGATGGTGGATAAAGAACCTTGACTAACATCCAAACAAGTTCAAGCTGCCCTGCAGTCCGAGGGTACAAGTGTCAACCCATACTATGCGTCTGAATTAAAAGGGACTGTATAGTAGGATACCCAGGAAGACCCCACTTCTTACCCAGAGACATAAAAAAGCCAGGCTGGAGTTTGCCAAAACTTACCTGAGAAACCTAAAATGTTTTGGAAGAATGTTCTCTCTTTTTGGGCAAAGGCATCAACATAGAGTTTACAGGAGAAAAAAAAGAGGCATTCAAAGAAAAGAACACGGTCCCTACATCAAACATGGCGGAGGTTCCCTGATGTTTTGGGGTTGCTTTGCTGCCTCTGGCACTGGACTGCTTGACCGTGTGCATGGCATTATGAAGTCTGAAGACTACCAACAAATTTTGCAGCATAATGTAGGGCCCAGTGTGAGAAAGCTGGGTCTCCCTCAGAGGTCATGGGTCTTCCAGCAGGACAATGACCCAAAACACACTTCAAAAAGCACTAGAAAATGGTTTGAGAGAAAGCACTGGAGACTTCTAAGGTGGCCAGCAATGAGTACAGACCTGCATCTCATAGATTACCTGTGGAGAGATCTAAAAAGTTTGGAGAAGGCACCCTTCAAATATCAGGGACCTGGAGCAGTTTGCCAAAGAAGAATGGTCTAAAATTCCAGCAGAGCATTGTAAGAAACTCATTGATGGTTACCGGAAGCGGTTGATCGCAGTTATTTTGGCTAAAAGTTGTGCAACCAAGTATTAGGCTGAGGGTGCCAATACTTTTGTCTGGCCCATTTTTGGAGTTGTGTGTGAAATGATCAACGTTTTGCTCATTCTCTTTTGTGTTTTTTCATTGAAGACAAATTAAATGAAGATAATAATACCAAAGAATTTGTGATTGCAATCATTTTCAGGACGAAACTGAGTATTATGTGACAGAATTGCAGGGGTGTCAATACTTTTGGCCAACACTGTATCACTCCTTGAATACTTTCTTCCCTTTTTTTGGAACATAAGTATTTACATTAACACTATTCCCAGAAACCATATTCAAATTAGAAATGAATGCATATATTCTCCAGACTGTTCGCATTGTGTTTCATCACTTTCACATCGATTTCAGCCTTTTTCTCAGGCCCCCAGACCTCTTTACTGGGTCCAGCAGAAAATTACTTTTTTTCCCATTGACTTGCATTTTACTCGATATTCAGTACAAACACATGAGTATTAAAAAATAAGATTCTCCCAAATCCGAGTGGTTTACTATTCGCTAATCATCAGTTGGGAGCCATACCTATTTTCCAGTGCATTTGTGCTACCAGTAACGTGGAAGCCTCTATATTTCTTTTACCAGATGACAGACCTTTGTGAGGACTTTTTATTTGTTAGTTGAATGCTAGTGGTGGCAGTTTGCGTTACAGAACATTTTGGATCAGTTCACATTTATCATGTGCTCTATGCTGAGCACTTACTTTCGGCTTTCCACCTGTATCTCCAAAATACATAATTCAGGTGAAACCCCGATGGATCCATTCACTAATGAGGCAGTAGATTCTTTTGGACTCTGTTCAGCGGTGTCCTCCTTTCCAAAGGTGCACAAAACTGTGGTTGACCACACTTTTGTGCACGCCTAAAAATATGCATAAAAAGATGGACATTGCTGGTTCACAGACAGGTAGGAGTTCAAAGTGACTCCCTCTGCCTCATTACACGGAATTTTCCATTGGAAATTTTGTCTGAATCACATTTTTCAGAGATATACACATAATCGCCAATTTAAGAGCTCAACGTAGAGTGCAGGATAACTGTGAAGTGCTTAAGGGTGCTTTTACACGCTGCGCATTTGCTGTATTTTTTTATGCACATGCTCATCACGAACTAGGAGTGGAACAATCAGAGGAAAAGTATAATAGAAACAAGTGCTCCACTCCTTTAATCGTCCACTTCTAGTTTGTGATGAGCACGCGCGTAAAAAATGCAACAAAGACACAGCAAATACGCAGCGTGTGAACGCACCTGACTCGCCCACCCCGGGTCCGTGGGGCACTCTGAAACGGGCTCCAGTTGCTGCAGGGGAGTCACAGGGGTCGAGACCCGGCTTCCGTTAACCAGGGGAGTCAGTACTGGGATAATGGGAATTAGGAATTGGATGAGGGGAATAGTTTGTTGGAATTAGGTTCGTGATGCCACCTACGGTTTTTGATAAGCAGGGACCGACGCTGCGGGTCAGACCTCCTGGGTTGTTGGTATGGAAGCCTGATATCTTTGCTCCTCGTAGGTGGAACAGTACCCAGGAGCAGATGTGTTAAACTGCCATGAATGTGAAAGGCCGTGTTCACGCTGGGCCTCCATGTCTCGTCTGCTTTTGCAGTCAGCGGCTCAGAAGGCGGGGGAATAAAACGTCTCACACAGCATTGGAATTCGGCACCCGGTTTACTCACTGAGGTTGCAACTGATCGCCGGGCGCTTCTCTCTGCCAGGTTCCAGTCTGGTCTGTCCCCACGGGACCGGGATAGCTTGCCCAAGACCCATTTTGTGTGCCTTTCAGTTCTCTAGTCTCTCTCTCCCAGTGCTCCCTCTTTGCCTCTCCTATCAGTTCCTCCGCACGCAGTGCCCTGATCTAGCAGCCACGGGCCTTCTCAGACCACTGGTACCTGTCTCCTGACCCTAGTTCGGTTGCCTTCTCAGCGGGTGCATCAGGCTGTCGCCACCACTCCTTTAGACTGCGTGGCCTCCTCTTCAGTAGTTCGGGCATACAGCGTCTGTGCCACGTTCAGGGCCGGTCCCCTGGTTCTCAACCAACCCTTCTGTCCTACTATCTTAGTCCTGGATCTGGGCGCCCAGGTCTTTTCACTCCACCTGTGGCCTTCTCTGTTCCCCTTACCCACAACTGCACTTTTCCTTCTTCCTCCTCACTCCTCCACTCACTCACTCACTAACTTCCACCCCCCACCTGCTCTTCCCTTTTCCCCTTTGACTGGGCCCTTCCCTCGGGTCCGCCCATGGTCCCCTGGGTTCTAGGGTGTTGGGTGTCCAGGTTCACCATCTCGTTCCTTTAAGGACAGGACACTACACCCGTTCACTGTGTGCAATATCCCTTTGTGGTGACCAGACTGGTGGGCGCCATACACCCTTACTGCAATATTTGGGAGGCAGAACAAACTGATCATCAGCAGTTTCAGAATTGACATTATTACTATTTTTACACTGGTCACTTTGTGGTACAAGTGATTAGGTGGCTTTGTTCCTCAGGTCAGCATGATCAGAGCGATACCAAATTCATACAGGTTTTTTTTTTTTAGATTTGGCTACCATCACACTAAATACCTTATTTATTTTGTTAAAAAAAAAAAAAGTTTTTTTTTGCTTCACTGAATTGTGAAGGCTATAGTTTTTTATATGCTTCTGCTGACAGAATAATATTAGAACTTGTTCTTGTGGGATGCGTTAAGAGTTTTTATTGGTATCATTTTGGGTCACATAATATTATTTTATCGCTTTCTATCCTGTTCTTTGTGAGGCACAAAGCAAGAAGAAACATCAGTTGAGGAATTGTTTTTTTTCCTTTTCTATTTTTGTCATAAGACAGCTTTACTCTTGGGGCAGTATGCTTGTAGTTATACCATATTATATAGTTTTTTTCTCGGATTTTCAGCTTTTACACCACAAATACTATTTTATAGAAAATAAACGTTTTAGCATTGCTGTATTATGAGAGCTATAGCTTTTTTATTTCTCTGCTGCCAGAGCTGAATGGCGGCTATTCCACTTTTTTGGCGGTATGATGAAAAAGTAGATTTTTGTGTACTCACCGTAAAATCCTTTTCTCTTAGTCTCTAAATGGGGGACACAGAACCATGGGTGTTCTGCTGCTGTCCACTAGGAGGCGACACT
The DNA here is from genome assembly GCA_033576535.1 of Allobates femoralis. Taxonomy (NCBI): domain Eukaryota; kingdom Metazoa; phylum Chordata; class Amphibia; order Anura; family Aromobatidae; genus Allobates; species Allobates femoralis. The sequence continues at coordinate 366,225,688 of JARQOC010000003.1, forward strand.
AGGCAGAATCTGCAAAAGAGTTAAGTGGCTCCTCCTTTGCAGTATACACCCCTGGAGCAGGCATTGCCTCTTCAGTTTTGTGCTAAAGCAGTAGGAGAGTTCACCGAGTAGTTATAGTAATAACAGAACAAGGCCTGTAACCAAACAGGCAAACCTGTATAGACAGGTAATCGTTAACATGGTAATAACAGTGTAACAAGGCCTGTAACCAAACTGGTATATGACAAACAGTTAAGAGTTAACAGTAATAATAGTATAACACAGCCTGTAGTCAAACAGGCAAACATGTGTAAACAGTTACCCCTGTAACAGTTAAGAAGCAACATGAGAACTGTAGTAAAGGCCCCAAAAGGGCAACAGGGTGCGTGCTGTGTCCCCCAATTAGAGGCTAAGAGAAAAGGATTTTACGGTGAGTACACAAAAATCTCCTTTTCTCCTTCGCCTCATTGGGGGACACAGAACCATGGGACGTCCCAAAGCAGTCCCTGTGTGGGAAAGCGATGGAATCAGTAATGCTGAACATAGTCAGCAAAAAAACCATGTACCTACAGGAGGGCTGTTGCCTCCTGGAGGACACGTCTACCCAGACCTGCGTCTGCCGAGGCCTGAGTGTGAGCACCTTAGTGACTTGTAGATGTGTGTAGGCTGAGCCATCTGGTTGCCTATGACACTAATTGTGCTGATGCCTGGGGCCGGACGGCCTAGGAGGCCCCCATGGCCGTAGTAGAATGTGCCCCTACACCATCAGGAAGGGGCGGGTTTTTGAAGGTATAAGCGTCTTGGATGGTTGGTGGAATCCATCTAGCTAGAGTAGCATTAGAGGCTGACCTGAGACTAGAGGAAGATCTGGCAAGTCCTGTGTTGAGACTCCTAAACGAGGCTCCACATACTCTATTTGCATATTCTAAATTCCCAGGGGGCAATGGGCCTAGGAATTCACTGTGTTGAGCGCTTTAGCCGGCTGCCCGCAGTGTTTTTTTGAACTGGTCTCCCTGAGATCAGTGAATACTTTGTTTTGTTGGTCTACTAGGCATTGCTCCCACCTAGCCAGAATCCTACTCCACACTAATGAGGGGCAACACCCCGAAACAGCTGTCTGTGGATGGATACCTGGCCTTGGTATTCCCTTGTCATATCTTTAAGCTTGTAAAGAGCTGGATATTGACTCATAGGGCCACTTAATATGGTGGTTATCATGGCTAGGTCCTTCTCTAGAGGACGATCTGGCTAGTCCTGTGTTGAGACTCCTAAACGAGGCTCCACAGACTCTACTTGCATATTCTTAGAGGCTGACATGTCTTTATATCGGACCTCTGGAAGAAGGAAGAGAGAATCCAACTTCCTAAAAAGGTGCTGTCCTGGATACATAGATGCGTAGGGCCCTGACGTGGTCCTACATATGGAAAGCCTTCACGACCCAATGGACTAGAACCAGGCACAGAGATGGCAGAGAGAGGTCTTCATTTAGGCAGAAGAAGTACCCCGCCAGTGGAAGAAAGGATGGGACCGGCCGAAGGGCAACATTGTCTTGGTGTAAGACCAGATAAGGAGGTTTACCTGAGAGTGCTGTAAGTTCTGATACTCTGCAGAAAAAAAAGTAATTGCCACCAAAAACCACCACTGTTAGTATGAGAATGGTAAGGGGAGTGACCCGTAGAGGCTTAAAGGATGGTTCTTGTAGAGCCGTGAGGACAAGGTTTAGGACCCACGGGTGTAGTGGCTTGTTGAATGGGGAAATGAAATGGCAGACCCCTTGAAGGAAGTATTTCCTTGAGGTCTGGGAGCAAAGAGTTTGTGGAAGAAGGTGTAAGGAGCTGAAAACTGCCCCTTGAGAGAACCAAAGGACAGGCCTGATGTGACGAAATGGACCCTTTAATATATAATGTAGGAGGATTTCTTATTCATCCAGACATATCATATTGTATATAGGTTTGTAAACTTGTAATGGTCAAAGAGAATTTCTTACAGTATTGTCATAGATTTCTGTGGTTAAAGTTTAGCCTGGTAATGTAATTATCTAACCTGTTTGTCATTGAAGGCCAGAGAACTTAATTATGCTAATCGTCCATTGTCTATTACCCTGTGAATGTGGATTGAGGCCCCAGCCACTATTGTGTTAATGTCATGGTTTGCAGACTGATTGTCTCGAACTAACATACCATTGTATCACTGCTAGCAATTGGATCAGCATTTGGATTGCAATAGGACTAAAATATGTTAAATGAGGATTGGAGTTCAGCCAATGAAAAGACTGTGTTATTGCACCAATCCTGACGTCCCCAATATCCTACAATGAGGGCTGAGGGTATATAAGGAGGACTGTTCACTTTGACCAGTAGATTGCAGATTGGAGATTGAAGATTGGAGTTAGATTCTGTCTAGTGGCCTCAGTCTAGGGATTTTCGGTCCCGGCTAGAGGTCACTGGATTGGATACAGGCAGCTAATCTAGGGTCTTCGGATCCGGTTAGCGAGCCATAACCCTAGGCCTAGGCACTTCGGTGCCGACCAAGGGGATCAGAACACGGACTAAAGAACCACAAGGACTTCAGTATCGGATTATCGGATTCGGCTGTGATGAGATAGACTGCTTAAGGACAAGGAAGCAACCCAGGTTGGGACGATACAGTCACCTGGCTACAGACTTTGCCGTGCTACATTCTAAACCCTGGTGAGCCAGCGGAAGGGTGAGACTCTGTTGCCTGTTACATGTTGTGTTTTGCTTGGTTATGCGTTATATGCTGTTAACTGTTTGGGGATCCAATAAAGCCTTGATATTGTGATTCCCTGACCCTGTGTTGTCTGAGTAGTGTTCCGCCCACGGTTAAGGAGCTCGGGCGTTCAGTTGGGGATGAGCCCTGGTCCACGCTGTCTTTGTAAAGGCGGCTGGGCCTGCGGACGAGAGCACCCGCTGACCCCCGGGTCTCCACACCTGAGTCTAGGCCTGAATTGAGGAAACTGAGGATGTTTGGTAGGGATAGGGCCAAAGTGAATGGCCTCTAGAGGTGCACCAAGCAACCAAAAACAAATATTCATGTGCGATGGTAAATGTTTGAGGAGGCTGGTTTCCTCGCTCTGATAATGTGCGCCACAATACCCTAAGAAAACCCAGCTTGGGTTAAGACCCAGGTCTCAAGAGATATGCCATCAATACAGAGTTGAGGAATTCTGACGGTATAACCTGTCTTGAGAGAGAGAGTCTGGACTGTCTGGTTGGACATTTTTTTTATATATAAGGACTGGCATCACCTTAAATGTGCAGGTGCAAGCAAAAAATATGTGTATGCACTTTATATAAAGAAGTTGCTGCAACACTGAACACAATGTGCTAGGGAATGAGCTAAATGGCTGATACATGAAATGCAGGATTGTCTGTGCAGCTACGAAATGCATACGTGATGAATGAACACAGTAAATACTGTACTGGAATCAATGAATTGAGAGACTTCGCTTCATCACCGACGTCACTTTGAAGAGCCCGGTAACTACGCCAAAGTGCTCTCAAACTTACTGGGTTTGTCTGGTTGGACAGTCTAGCAAGCGCCATGGTACGGCTGCTATGAGTGAGAGATGGAAACGGATCCATCCCTGGACTGGTGTGTGTGGTCCCAATGACTGTGGGTCATAAGACCTGGTTATGAAGGCTGGAGTCATGGGTTCCTCATCCGGGGTTCCCTAGCACCAGTAGATTCGTGGGACAATGTGAGGGAGTGGGAAACACTCCCATGAGGTAATCCCCTTGCGGGTGAAGAAATCCACTTCCCGGTCGTCTACAGCCGGTATGTGACCTGCTGATAGTACTGAGTTTGTGGATTCCACCCAGTGAAGTACGTGATGAACTTCATCCGTTGCCTGGAGACTTTGGGTTCCGCCCTAGTGACTGACATATGTCACAGCCGTGGCATTGGCTAAAGGACTTCAGTGCTAGGACTATTTCCAGAATCTTCCGTACATTCATGGGCATTTTTGACTCCGGGCGGGATCATTTGCCTTGGGTTTTGTGATGGGGGACACTGCACCCCCTCGCGTCACTCTCGTGATAGTGGTTAAACTGTTCAGCGTGGTGGAACGAAAGGCCTTCCCTGCGTGGAAGATAGAGTGGCTGGAGCCACCAGGGCTGGGGGGTAGACCGCCTGCTTTCAGACGACAGGTGAAAAACTCCTGCCGAGTAATTGAGGTTCTTATTCCATGAATTAAGAATGGAGAGTGTGAAGGCGGTCTGAGATGCAGCTGTGAAATATTAAACTGTTGGAACAGGAGTAGAATTGTGGAGGTTGTTATAGTGTCTACAGTGCTGAAGACACTATATTCGCCGTCCGCGAGGATCGGAGTTTTGGATAGGCAGAACATCCAATTACGGAAGGATGATGACACCCCTGGAGTGAGGGGTAGTCATGACGTCTGCCCTGACCCTTGTGAGAACTTAAGGAGCTGTAGATAAGTCGAAACGGGAATGCCACTAAATAATAGTGTTCCTGTTTGAATGCAAATCTGATGGAACTTTCGGTCAGTAGCTGCATAAGAATATACAGGTAGGCGTCCTGTATATCTATGGGCGCAAGGAATATTTATTGTTCCTTGGAAGCAACTTGGAGTGGAGATACCATGCGGGAATGAGTTATCCGGACATGTTAGTTTAGTTGTTTTAGGTCCAGTATGGATCGTACTGTACCTTTCTGATTGGACCACAGATAGGTTGGAAAACGGTCTTCGCGTGATACGGGTACAGCGACTCCTGAAATGAGGAGAGACTTTACTGCGTGGAAAAATACTTGAGCCTTTAGGCAGTGGAGACGATTTGGTCTCGGATTGGTGAGACTGACTCTGTCAGGATGAGCTACCCTTCTGGGTATCCTGGGACAGGTAGCTGCGTGGCGACCGAGTACTCGTCAGTGTCGGTCTAAGTCTTGACCGACCTTAATGAATTCTGAAAAGAACGGTCGTCCTGGTTTGCAGTGAGGGAGGGAAGTGCCCTTGTCTCTCTTAGCATCTGAAGTTAACTTGTCCAGCTGTTCTTCGAACAGGTGTCCTCTGAGGAATGGAAAAAAAAACGTGAGTGGCTTCTTGGAGACCACGTCCATTCTTCCCTTCATGTACCCAGAGGGCACTTCTAAGGGAATGGCATTGTGAGCTGCTATTGCTGAGCAATTGGCAGCGTGCAGGGCTGCGTGCATTAGGTAGCCAGCTGAGGTGGCGACTCGAGTTGTCTGGGTCGGCAGAGTAGGTCGGTGGACGAGGCATTCCATTGGTTGACCTGCTAATGCTGTGATGGCTGTCGCTGCCCTGACTGAAGCGAATGTTGTCTGTATCAGTCTAGACGTGAACTGGCCGAATGAATTCCGATTGGAATGCAGTTTGCTGACGGCGCTTGAAGGACCGCCTGGCTGTGCACTGAGGGAGGGAAATGCTTTTGTCTCCCATGGCATCTGAAAGCAATGTGACCAGTTGTCTTCTGGACAGACGTCCCTGGGATATGGGAGACCTGTGAGAGACTGAGGCTACAGATATATCTTAAGGGGGTGTCACACGCGTCAATGTCGTCAGCGATCTGATCGCTGACGACATTGACGGCTGATCGCTGGTGAGCTGTCACACAGACAGACTCACCAGCGATCAATTGACCAGTGACATCATGGAAACGATTTAAATATCGTTTCCACGATGTCCTGCTCCCGCTGCCAGCCTGCTGGAAGCAGGAGCAGCCTGGTCTCCAAGGTACACTGCGGGTAACTAAGGTACACGTATTGATCAGGAGGCTGGTAACTAAGGTACACGTCGGGTAACTAGGCAGCGCGCGCTGCCTAGATACCCGACGTGTACCTTAGTTACCAGCCTCCTCCGCTCACCCAGTGAGCGGAGGAGGCTGGTAACTAAGGTACACGTCGGGTGTCTAGGCAGCGCGCGCTGCCTAGTTACCCGCAGTGTACCTTGGAGACCAGCTCCCAGCGCTTGTGACAGGCGCTGGGAGCTGGAATATCGCTAGTCCCGGTGTCACACGCAGCGATGCTGCGTGTCCACTGGGCGACAATCGCCAGGTTTCAGAGCTGGTTCTGAAACCTGGCGATCATCAACCAGCGATTTATCGCTGGTTGATGCAGTATGTCACACGCGTCAATATCGCTGCAACGTCACGTGCAGCCGATATCGTGCAGGCGATATTGACGCGTGTGACACCCCCTTTAGATCTTCCAATAGAGCGTCAGTCTGGCAGCTCTAGGACTAAGGAGATCCTGGTCTGAGTCGTGGTCAGATTGGTCTTCTGAGGGCAGGACTGGGCTGCTGCCTGTAACGCCTTTACTCTGGCATTATTGCCCACATCACATGCTTTCTTATGTCCTGTGTGGAGCCCTCGTTTTGTGCGAAACCGGCGTTGGGAGGAAGTATGCGGAGCCTCTGGTCATAATGTAATATTTATAATAATATTTATTCATTTATATAGCGCTATTAATTCCATAGCACTTTACATACATCCCAGAAATACATATATATGTATCTATATATATAATATATACACACACAGGTGTAGGGGATTTGAACTTGCCAACCCGCAGGTGCAAGGTCCAGGTCACTATCCTCTAGACTACAATGCTTTGTGTCGCAAGGGAAAAACATGCAGAGCGGCAGCAGGGAGGGAGCTCTGCTTGGCGTCGTTGCAGAGAGTGTGCAGTGTGAGATCCTGCGCCGCCAACACTGCTGGACAACATGGCTGGAGGATTCGGGGATGACTCCTCAACCTAGTATACCCAGGGAAATCTGGGGAAGGGGGGCGGCATATGACATGGAGTCTCAACCTCAACCGTGCCACCCTACAGTGGGAGTCGAGGATGAAGCATGTCGGCTCCCGTGACATGGATGAGGGCACTGCGGACATCGCGGACCGATACCCCACGGGCAGGCTACTGTACAGCCCCCTTTCCCCTGTGTGCCTTCATGCTGCGGCAGGGAAGAGGTCCTGTGGGGCTCCCAGTGCATACGGGCCCCAAGAATAGTGGGGCTCCGAGCATCATGAGGGGCTGTACGGTGTACCCTGCACTTGTATCTGAAGTGCAGGGATCTGTGCATTCATTACTAGATGCAGGGATTACTAGATCCTCCAATATTGCTTTATTATATGGCTTTGCCATGATACTATCAGATGCCCATTATGGCCGCAGGAGAGGGCTGTGGAAGACACCAGGAGGGGGGCGGAGCGTGCTGATCGCGTCATCCGGGGGCGGGCCAGGAAAAAGGCAGCGGCTTCACTCTAGGCCGAAGACACGGCCTCTAGTAATATTCCCCTCCCGCAGATGGTGCTCGGCCAGCGCAGAGACCCGCGGAGGGACCAGAACGGACCCGGATCCCCGCGGACCATAGGTATAGTGCGGCGCCGTCCCTCACAAGAGAAACCAGGGACTGGGTCTCCTGGTTTTCGGCCATACATACAGTTGCCGGCATACAGAGGCAGCTGCTGGACCCCCGGGCATTGTGGCGCCATTGTGGTGTCGGCTCCCGCCGGAGAACCCTAGGTCTGGGTCTCCTGGGATATGGCCGTAGATGTAGGTGCCGGCTTCCAGGGATAGGTGCTGGCCTGCAAGGACATAGGGAGTCTGTACTCCGTGGTAATAGGTTCTTGCACTGCCGGCATGATGTCCTCCAGCCCCACCAGGAGCACACAGCAGGGCTGGGGTTCCTGGGATGTGCAGCCTTGGGATGTGAGCCCATCAGAAGCACTTAGCCTGGCTGAGGCTTCTGGATTACGCTGCAGCCAACCTGTAGCCTGTGACCAGTGGTGTCTCAAACCAATTGGCCCTGGAGGGGTGATTAGGGAGAGATGCTGGCTGCCCCGCTGCTGGTCCCTTGGCACCATCAGGAGTACACAGCGACGCTGTGAGTCCTGGGTGTGCTGCGGCGAAAACGCTGCCGCTGAAGTCCATGGAGTGGCTCAGCAGGGCTGAGGACTCCTGGGGTATTCCGAGCGCTGCACCTGCTGGTTCTACCTGTGGTGTCTCAACCTAAATGAACCCCAAAGGGGTATTTAGGGAGGGATGCTGCTCCACCATCAGAGGCCTTGTCCGTCACCTCAACCTCAACCCAATGACACCAACAGTGGGGAAATGGGGAAGAAGGACCGTTGTCTCAACCTCAACCCAGCGCCCCCAACATTGGGGGGCCGAGGAAGGAGCGGCATGTGAGGGGAAAAATGTCGACCTCAACCAGGCGCCCCAACAGTGGGTGGCCAAGGAGGGACCATGCCGGGGGTCTCGTTAGAGACCCACTTTTCTTCTTCTTGAAGTAAAAATTTCAAAAAGTGAAGAATTTTAGGAGCAATACAATTTGTGTGTGCCTCCTAACGACACTAAGCAAAGACTGAAGAGGCAATGCCTGCTCCACGGGTGTATACAGCAGAGGAGGAGCCACTTAACTCTTTTTGCAGATTCTGCCTAGTGTTGCCTCCTAGTGGACAGCAGCATAACACCCATGGTTCTGTGTCCCCCACTGAGGTGAAGGAGAAAGTACTTTTGCTGTGTCTCTTTTTTTATGGTGTTCACTGAAAGAGTTAATATGGTTAATGTGTACTTTCACATAAATATATGTATATAAAATTTTTATTAATTTATTTTGTGATTTTTAAAAAACATTTTTACATTTTTTTTAATAAGGTCACTATATGGGACATTAACTTTAATCACTCTGATTGCTGGTATAATCCATTGCAATGGATTATACCTGGCAGTTCTATACTGACAGCAGCCTCTAATACCATGCTCCTGGCTTTGTATAAGAGGCTTGCTGTATCTTGCCGACCTGGGGACAGTCATTACTACCTCGGGTTGCCATGGCAATAATCGGGGCCCTGTGTTTATGTCATGGAGGTCCCAATCACTTGAGAGATTGTGCTCTCTCCCTGCCTCCTGCTGCGATTGCTACTGATTACAGTATTTTGAGGGTTCAACAGCCTGAACCCTGGCTAGGAGAGCCGGGTCTTGGCTTTCACATAAACTGAAGTCCAGGTGGCGATCACGCAGGCACAACTTCCATGTTGACAAAAATCACAATGACGTTCCCTGTGCATTATTGGTCGGGAACCTCTTCCCAATCATGATTTACAGAGTACGTCGTGTTGTGTAGGGGTTAATGTTTTGACGTATTGAAAAATCAATAAAAAATGCTTTTTAAATAAAAAAAAAATTAAAGTAGCATCCTGTTACCAGTAGCAGTCATGCAGCCTAACATAACTATGGTGTTCACTGTAGGAACCAAGTATTTTTCTAAATACATAGTGCACAGTCAAACATAGTGGTGACCATGTCCTTATGTGGTGCTGTAATAGTACTGCTGGTGTCAGGGAGGTCCATTTCATTGATGGTATCATGAATTCGCAGATGTACTGCTTTATATTGAAAGAAAAGATGCTACCAGCACTCCATGATCTCAGTAGACATTCCAAAACACAATTTCTTGCATCTCTGAAGAAAAGGTGTGAAAGTAATTCAGTGGTCAAATAGGTCTCCTTTTTTGAGCCCAACTGACACACATGGGAAATTCTGAAGATGCAAGTTGTCATCACTCTCCTCCAGCATCCAAGCTCTAAAATAGGCCGTTCTTGAACTTGTTCATCCCATTACTAGTAAACTTAGTGCTGTCCTTAAAAATTATGTAGGTCATCCAAAATACTAGATGTAGTGGTTTTTGATGTGGGGTGTATTTATTCTTGCTTCATTTTTCTAAAACTGACGATTTTGTAATGAAAGTTATATTATCAACCTTACTTTTATGTTATGGGTTAAAAAGAAGAGATTTTGGGTATTCACTGTAAAATCGCTTTCTCTGATCCTTCATTTGGGGACACATGAAACCATGGGTGTATGCTGTAGGCCAGTAGCATACATTTCCCGATCGGAGGGAAGTTTGTCAGTTAGTATAAATGCAGAAGGAGAAGCAACCTGGAATAAATACAGGCTGGCCCAACAGAGCATGCGTAATAAGAGCTGGTGCCGTGTTCTCAAATGGAAGATCAGAGAAACATTTTACGGTGCGTACCCAAAATCATCTTTTCTCAATCACTTCCGCCTGCGCACAGATCACATATGGGAGTGAATGGGTGCGCATGGTCATGCGCGGTCAAGCGCAGCACCGTGCGCTCCCATTATAAAGATAGGAGCTCGCGGCCGCTGCGGTCACATTACGGATCCCCTCCGCAGAACGCTGCGGAGGGGTCCGCAAATGTGAACCCAGCCTTAGTATGTGTATGCTAAATATCATGACTTCTGCCACATAAAAAATGCTGGTATACATGGCAGAGTAATGAAAATGAAAACGATACAATGATAATGTCTGGACTCCAGAGATTCATCATTATGGTACTGGTGATTAAAAGTTGCATCCAGTGGCAGTGCGCTAGATCTGTACTCCATAGATTCATTATTACCACATTTTTATGTTTTGTTTTGCGGATTTTTCCACCGATATAAAAGAATCTTGTAGAAAAAAAATATATTTTTGCATCTCTGTATTCTGAGAGCTGTAACTTTATTTTTTTACTGTAGAAGCTGTGTGGCCGCTTGTTTTTTGCAGAACAAGAGGCTGTTTCCAGGGATACCATTTGTATTACATTCAACTTTTTGATAATGTTTAAGGCTGGCTTCACACCACGGTAAGGTCCGGTCTGGGGCTGTCTGGTGTAAACCAGACAGCCCCGGACCAGTTTTTGGCGCCATAGTAGCCTATGGGGCCGGATGGCAGCTATCTGCCATCCGGTTTCATCTCTGCGGTGGAATCCGGGAGAATTCGGATTATTCTCACTGGACACAAAAATGTTGCTTGCAACGTTTTTGTGTCCGGGGAGAAAAATCACCCCAAAAAGCCGGATCCCGGGTTTGCCCGGATTGTGACGAATCCGGGGCAATCCGATTCTCCCTAACATGGGAGCCTATGGGGCCGGATCGCCCCGGTCCGGGCGAATCTGGGAACCAGATACCGGCGGCTGCACACCGCTGTTGTTTCAAGACCGCGGCTAGCTCCATGCTACCCACGATCTTGAAAAAACAGCAGCTACGGCTGCAATTACAGCCATCCGGCTGCACACAGGACCGGAGGGCACATTTGGCCCTCCGGTTCTGGGTGCCGATTCGGTCCGGGGCTGTCAGGTTCATGCCTGACAGTCCCGGACCGGACCTTGCCGTGGTGTGAAGCCAGCCTTATTCTACTTTTTTTGGCAGCATGATGAAAAAAAACTGTTTTTGCAACGTTTTTTTTATTTGTTTTACAGTGTTCAATGTACACTGTAGACTTAATAGGTCTACTTTTTTTTTTTTTTTTACATAAATATCCATATTTATTGGTATTATTTTCAGTTTTATATATATTTTTACTTTTTTTCACTTATGTACTTAGCCTAAAAGGTGATATCCTATAAAGCGACTATGTGCCGACGTGGAATGTGTGCTGTGGATTTTTGACGTAAAAAATCCGCACCATGTTTCAAAGATTTGCACAGATAACTTGGTGGTCTATTGGTGTGTTCTTTCATGCGGATTTTAAAAGGAGAAAAAAAACGGAATTAGACTTACCAGTAATTCTCTTTCAGAAAATCCTCCACGACAACACAACAGGAGGTGGTCTCTTGGCCCTAATACGAGCAGGAAACACAAAGAGGTTAAATAGCCTCTCTCACCTCCTATCACCAGTGTATATCAAGGACCTACGGCAAATGTAGTTCCAAGATTTCCTTACATAAGGAGTAAAAAATGTAAAAACAAAATCTGTAAAAAAAAAAAAAAAAAAAAATAGGGAGGGAATTACTTGTGGTTTCATGGAGGTATCCCCGAAAGAGAATTACCGGTAAGTCTAATTTCGTTTTCTCCTCCCATCCTCCACGACAGCACATAGGACGAATACCAAAAGAGAAATCTTGGAAGGACTTTTCTTCCAAAGCCTAGATCCACATGTTTAAGGACATCTAGTCTGTAATGCTTTTTGAAGGTATGAATTGAAGACCAAGTGGCAACTTTGCAGATCTGCTCGATGGTAGCATCTGCCTTCTCGGCCCAGGAAAAAGGTACTGCTCGGGCTGAATGTGACCGTAGGGAGAGAGATCTTGACAAGAATAGGCCTCTGAGATGGCATGCTTGATCCATGTAGCAATTGTGCTCCTGGAAGCTTTCTTCCCTTTGTTGTGACCACAAAACTGGACAAACAAATTGTTATCCAATCTCCAGGATTACATTTGTTGGAGATAGAACAAAACAGTTCTAGGTACATCCAATGTATGAAAGTCTCTTTACTTTTCATCTTTTGGATTCTGACAAAATGATGGGATGAGCCCCACGTGACCACAGCCCGCAGCTTCAGCCTACTCCTGGCCCCCTCCTGCCCCTGGACACTGCTCCACAGCTCCCCCCCCACCGCACAGCACACAGCAGTTTTGCATTATAAGCACCCCTCACTTTCCTCTAAAATTTGGGGGAACAAAAGTGCGTCCTATAATGCGAAATATACGGTAATTTGTTCTGCTGCCTTCCTTGTGTCAAGGATGGCAAACCAACTTCTTTTTGGCCAGTAGGATGCAATAAATATTGTGGTGTCCCTCTCTGTCCTGATCTTTTGGATTATTTTGTTGAAAGGTGTACACGAGACTGAGGTCTCAAGGGTGAGCCAGGGCATTGACTGCAAGACACCGGTTGTCCTGATGAAGGGAAAAATATCGAGCAGCCTTTGCATTAAAGTGATTTGTCAAAAGATCCACCTTCCGATATCCCAATGTCCTAGTCAGCATCTGGAACACTTCCTGATTGAAACACCATTCGCATGGAAGTATATCCTGTCTGCTGAGGTAATTTGTTTGTACATTCTTTGGGCCCTTTAGATGACAGGCTAAGGGGCCTTTCACACTTACGTTTTTTTCCTGATTTGGAAGATCAGGAAAAAACCTTATTCTTACAGGATTCATTCTTTTTGGCCATTCTCTTTAATGATTTCAGAAGAAAACATGAAGCAACAAGATTCTACCTGACAAAATTAAAGTGAATGGGCAAAATACTGTAAGAATCGAGTTTTTCCTGATCTTCTTAATCAGGAAAGAACCGCAAGTGTGAAAGGCCCCTAAAATGGATAGAAGGTTTTTCTCTGCCCAAGAGAATATTCTGGATGATGCATCCTGCAGGCTTCTGTAACGTGTACACCCTTGGTGCCGTAGATGAGCCACCGTAGTCATGTTGTCAGAAAATATTTTCACATGCTTTCCCTGGGTTAGCGATTTTGATATTTTGAAAGCTTTCTCTAACACTAGTAGTTCTCTGAAATTTGAGGACCAGTCTCTTGTTTGGCGAGACTAGTGGCCATGAAAGGAAAACTTGGAGACCATCACCCCCCAGCCACTTTTGCTGGCATCCGTGTAAATAGTCACTAACGGGGACTGTACCGACTCAATCCCTTTCCATAGGTTTTTGTGATTCATTCACCATTGTAGAGAGAGTCTGACTCCCGAGGGAAGTGGAATCTTCTTGTTCAGACCTGAAGGTAGACTGTTCCACTGAGAGAGAATGTGGGATTGCAAGGTTCTTGTGTGAACCCGGGCCCACGGTATCATCAGAATACACAAAGTCATTGAGTCTAGAGCCGACATTGCCGTACGGATGGAGATGGAATGATGGTTTCGGAATGAACTGAAGCTTGGCTTTCAGCAGAACCAGCTTTTCTGGCAGGAGAAAACAGGATTGTTCGTGTGAATCTAGAAGACAACCCAGAAATGTTTTCCGCCGAGATGGGTCCGACTCGATTTTGGGAAGCTGACTTTCCACCCCAAGGATGTCAGGGTCTGAATCAGCACCTGGTGTGAGACTGCAGAAGCTTGTTAGGGGCAGTGATCAGGAAGTCATCTGGGTATGGTATTACCACTATGCCCCGCTTCCTGATGAACTCCATCACTTTTGTGAACATGCGAGGTACTAAGGACAGACTGAATGGCAAGACCCGGAACTAAAAATGATGTACTTGGTCCTAAAAAAGGATTGCAGATCTCAGGAATTTTTGATCTGCAGGATGTATTGGAATATAGTAATATGCATCCTGCAGATCTAACATTGCCATTACGAAGTCCTTCCCAATGAGGGGAATCGTTGACCGTATGGACTCCATCTTGAATCTGGAGTAGGAGATATACCTGTTCAGAGGTTATAGGTTTATGATAGTCCTGTATGAGCCCCCTGTTTTGTTTTGTTTGTTTTTTTACCAGTAAGAGACGAGAATAGTGTCCCCTCACACTCTTTTCATCCGGAACTGGAATGACTGCTCCCATGAGGAGATATTGAACCTATTTCCAGAGAAATTACTGGAGATTTTGAGAAGCGAGTGAGGTCACTCTTAAAGGGATCCTGTCACCCCCAAAACACCTCTGAAGCTATTAGCTTTAGAGGTGTTTTGGGGGTGACAGGATCCCTTTAAATGCTGAAGAGGGGAGGAAACCAATATTCTCATCCCATCTCTGATGAGCTGGTGAATGGGGCAGCTTGATGTCAAATTCCACCACTGGGGAAGGAAGTTGGAGATTTTTTCCCCTACAGGACTGGTGTCACTTCCTCTCCCGGGGGTGTTAGGAAAATATACCTTTCCCCTTACACCCTTTTGGTTAACTCCAGTGACCCACTTTTCTCTTGTCTTTCTGCAGGTGGGAATGGGTCTGGGTCCTAAAAGTATATTGGGGACGAAATGACTTATTTTTTGATTTGGTCTCTGGGAGACCTTTGCTGTCTGACGCTTTTTCCAGAAGCTGGTCTAGGACCTAGCCAAAGACATATTCCACCTGTAATAGAACACAATTTGATTTTGGAAGCCGTATCACCGCTCCATGTTCTCAACCATACAGCGCGACTAGCCGTGTTGGAAAGGACCATAGTTCTAACTGCGGCCCTAATAGACTCTGCTGAAGCATCAGACAGGAAACTAGCAGCTTTCTGCAATAATGGAACAGAGGCTAATAGATCGTCTCTGGCTGTACCCTCTGTTATGTGCGAAACAAGTAGATCTAACCATCTAGACATGGATCTGGCTACGCAGGTAGAGGCGGTTAGATGTCAGCAAAAAGAGGATTCCCAGGACCTCTTCAGCAGACTGTCTCCCTTCCAATCCATGGGGTCCTTCAATTGGGAGGAGTCTTCAAAGGGCAAGGTAGTTTTCTTAGCTACTTTTGCAATCTGTACTTCTGTCTTCGATATTTCAGACCAGATCTTAGATACTGAGACATCCAGAGGAAATCGCCCTTTCATCCCTCCAGGGATCACATGGTGCTTTTCTGGAAACTTCCACTCATCCAACACCATTTCTTTTAGATTATCATGGACCAGAAAAATAATTTTTTCTTGGACTGTAATCCACCAAACATCACATTTGAACAGATTGGGCCGATTCCTCTTCTTCCACCCAGATTGTGGTTCTTACTGCAGACACCAATTCCGCAATGTCCTCGGAGCAAAAATAATATCTCCTCATCTCCTTGGGGCATCACAACTCTGGGGTGTATCCGAGTCTTTCACTAAACCCTCATCTGATGCAGAAGCATCTGAACCTTCTGCTGCTGAATCAACTAGGTGTGACCTTCCTTTTCTTAGGTGCCGGAGGGGACACTGAAGGGGGTAGGGAGACAGAAGTCATGGAGGATCGAATCTCCTGTTTAAATGAGATTTTTTAGCTCATCCATCAAGGACTGTTTCTCTTCACCCACCACCTCTGTGCATGTTAGGCCGGGTTCACACCACGGTGCGATCCAGTCCGGGGCTTTCCGATATGAATCAGACAGCCCCGGACCAGATTTGCCAACATAACCGGAGGCCAAATATGCCCTCCGGTCTTCAGCCGGATGCTTCTGATCGCAACCGCTGAAATTTCAAGATCGCAGCCAGCAGGGAGCTAGCCGCGGTCCTGAAAGCTCAGCAGGGGACAGCTGGTGGTGCTGTACTTTATCAGCGCTCACAGCTAAACTTGAGCAGCTGGCCTGATGTTTGTCGGACCGAGGCGATCTGGCGCCATGGACACCCATGTTAGGGAGCGCCGGTTGGGCCCGGATCCTTTCCTTCCTGCAAAGACACAACAGGGAGAGAAGGAACGATAATGCAGACCTAAAGGGGGAACTGAACATACCTCCTACCCAGTAACTCACTGGGCCTGAGGTAGCGTTGGGCTCTGCATCTGCAGTGCCTTGGTAGACACCTTCCATTTGGGCAGCACGAGACATCATGTGACAATAAGTGTCCCACCTGAAAGCTGTGTATCCTGCCAGGGGTCCTTATATGGGGGATCTGTGGCTACAGCGCAAGTAGCACATGGAGCTCCCCTTCCTCTGGTCCCCTGGAGCAGCTGCCATTTACCAAAGGTCGTCGTGCAGGCAAAACCCGGAAGTGTATGCGTTCCAACCTGGAACGCAACAAGGAAGCGACACACTCCGACGTCACTTCAGGGCGCAAAAAACCCGCAGCCACACTTGCCAGGAGCAAGGGAGGAAGGTCGAGGAGCTGCAGGACCCCTGCCTCGTAGAACTGCTCAACACTGTCATCAGGAGTCGGAGAGCCGTGCAGTCCCGCTCCTCCTGGAGCAGGAGCATCTGGGAGGAAGGAGCAAGGGCCCGATCGACCCGCCGACTGGCTTACAGTAAGAGGCTGCTTCGCCAACAGACAGCCCCAGGAGAAACACACAGAGATAGGAAACACTGGTGATAGGAATTGGGAGGGGCTATTTAACCTCTTTGTGGTTCCTGCCCCTATTAGGGCCAAGAGGCAACCTCCTGTTGTGGAGGATGGGAGGTGAAAGGGTTTCAAGATGTCATACTGTGAGTAGGAGCTCCACTGTATTTTTGATCACCAGCCCAAGTACAGCAGGCAGCTACAGGCTGCCCCACCCCCCTGCTTCCTAGTTTTACCTGACTGGTAATCAAAAATACAGGGGAACCTTTTTTTATTTCTAGAAATAATAATAATTAAAAAAAAGATGTTTGGTTGCCAGTTAGGTAGAACTAGGCAGCTAAAGGGCTGGAATCTTCAGTGTGGTGAGGCCCAAGCGTCCTACCTCTCAACCCCCAAATTCCACTGCCATGAAATTCAGCCAGCAGATGGACCAGAAAATGTCACATTCATAGAGGAGTAATTTCCTTGTGCTGTGCCTGACTCTTCCAGCTGCCCTATGGGGTCAGCAAACTGAGTAATAAGGGGTTGATACCACTATGTATTGCTAGCTGGCACCAAAGACAAGGGTTCATATGTTGGGCCAATGTTAGATCCAGCCATTATGAATCTCTAAGTAAATAATGCACCACACGATGAAAAACAATGTATTTGTAAAAAGAACACAAAACATATCCCTCATTCCCATCTTTATTACTTGCAAAAAACAATACAAAACCTCCACAAACCTCGGCAACATCCAATTACTCATAGTCCACTACAGTGCTGATGCAGTGTGGGTGGATTATGTGTACCAGAGATGCGAACAGCTCTGACACTGCATTGCTCCTCATGCATCTAGCATTGAACGAGAGGCTTTCCATAGTCAGGTGATCCATAGATCGTCATGGCAATGACCTGGCTGCCATGGCAGCAATCATGTCCTCGTAATTATATCACAGGGGCCTGATCGCTCGGGAGAGGAGCGCAATACCTCTCCTGCCTCCGAAACGCTGCAATCGCTATTGATCACAGCATTTAGGGAGGTTAAACTGCCAGGTGCAGGGTGGCTCCACTCCTGGCACTAAGAGCTGGGTTTCAGCTGTAGACCATACAGCGTCCACAAATTCAGCTCACATACTGGGTACATCCAATGTTGGAAACGTAAAGGTTTCCAGAAAATTCCCAGAACATCCAATGTCGTAAACAGGTTGATAGCAAGAAGTCCTCACAAACTCTCACTAATAGATTAGCTTCAGACAGGCGCCTAATGGTTACAGCACTCACAGGTAACTTGAGACCCTGGAGCTGATCATTTGCTGAGCCTTTGCCATTTTGCCTATTCTTCCATCCATTCGAATGGTAGTCTTCTGTTATCTTCCACGTCGCTCTAGTTTTGCTTTCCATTATAAAGTATGGGAGACCAGTTTTAGCTGAACAGCCTATCATTGTCTGCACTTCTTTAAAAAGTCAATTGGAGAGGGTAAAACGTCTAATCAAAGTACGCTGTTCTTCTGAACAATGTCTCCAACAGCCCATAGTCCCCAGGCTTTCAAGGAGAAATGCATGTACAACATGTCCTGGCATCATCTTTAACCCATTATCTACCAATGTCCTTTTTCTTTTCTTCCCACTCTGAGTTCTCCTGCAAACTGACCACAATCTTCTCTCAATGTCCTTTTTTTGGGACACCTAATCTTTTGCTTCTAGCAACTAAGATATTATAAGTAGGTCCAGATTTTTTGTGTTGTGTTTGTAAAATGAATGTTTTCAAAACAGGAAATCATGTCATTGTCATTTTTAATTGAATATTCTCCCACCCAGAGAGCTTTCATACACCAATTTTCAAAAAAGGAAAATTGCTAATTTGGCAAGTAATGGGTTAAATAAGGGCCACCTGATTCACAGCTGTTTCTTAACAGAATGATTGATTTCACTAATTGAACTCCACACTGCTGTTATTTAGAACACACCCTTTTTTAAATTACCCGAATGAACATACTCAAAAACATGCAGATCCTGAATGCTGAGTCTGTTGGTTTTGCAACTGCACATACTGGTAAACTGTTTGACATATGGTAATATAATTTGTACCAAAAACAGCGAATAATCTGGTTAGGCATACTGGACTACTTATTTTGGACACTACTGTATATCAGCCAAGACTTGCCAATGCCAGTCTGTGTGTGAGGAAAAAAAAAAAAAACACAGAAAAAAAAAACAACAGATGGCACATGGACCACAAGTATGAGGTCTGATTAACAGGGCTACTTTACCATTCTCTAGCACATATTTGTAGAATAAGAGATAGTGAGAAAGAACTGCATTGCATAAGGATGCTAGGCAAGAGAACAACATTTGCACACTCATCTAACTTCTCTGGATGAGAATGGGACTGAAATATTTTATAAGCAAGTGGGAGGGAGCCCTTACACATCTGGCAGGTTAAACCAAAATGTGGACTTGCACTCATAAGAATTCTGGTAGCAAAAACCTGCTATGTAAATTGAGGACAGCATGTTGCAAGGGTTATGCAAAAAAAAAAAAAAAAAGCGCACAGGCCTCACGCCCCCTCCTGTGATTGACAATTTCAATTGAGACCCTGATGTGGGGAGATGTGGTGAGCAACCATCAGCTCTGCTGTGTCTCAAACTAAATTCTTTGGCAAGATTACTGGGCGTTGCCATTCTGACACTAAAGGATATATTATTGGATTCAGGGTTTCTTTGGATGCATTATGTTGCTGTCAGATGAGACAAAACTTGCTGACCAATCCCCTTAAAGGGTGGCATATCTGGAGCCGGCTACAGATCTCAAACTCTGGGAGCATGCAAGCCAATTAGGTCATCACACCCACCGGGGATTGTTAACTACAGAGCAAAGGGAGACATGGAGCCGGACAGAATGCCCACACATCTAGACGATGCCTCATAACTGTGGGGGGAATGAAAGTTATAGAAAGCGTTTTTTTCGACCATTATACTACACATTAAGGTTAGACAAGGATGATTAGGGATGTAGGAGGAAGCTGCAGGGACAGGTAATGATGGGTTTGGAGGCGTAAATCACCGGACAGGTTCCCTTTGAAGAAGTTTTTAGTAAAAAGAAGTTTCCTGGGTAATTAATGCAACAAAAAAAAAAGAAGAAAAAAATTAAAAAAAAGATTTTTGTGTGCTCACCGTAAAATCCTTTTCTCTTAGCCTCTAATTGGGGGACACAGGACCATGGGTGTTATGCTGCTGTCCACTAGGAGTCGACACGAAGCAGAATCTGCAAAAGAGTTACAGTGGCTCCTCCTCTGTAGTATACACCCCTGGAGCAGGCACTGCCTCACCAGTTTTGTGCTTAAAGCAGTTGAAGAAAATAAAATCAACAAGAAAACAAAATCTGTAAGAAGACAACTATGCAATAGCTCAAGAGCAACAGGACAAACCAATAAAGGCCCGAAAAAACGGGCAACAGGGTGGGTGCCGTGTCCCCCAATTAGAGTCTAAGAGAAAAGGATTTTATGGTGAGTACACAAAAATCTCCTTTTCTCCTTCGCGTCATTGGGGGACATAGGACTGTGGGACGTCCCAAAACAGTCCCTGGGTGGGAGGAACAATGGAACAAGCCACATAAAAGTTACAGAAAAAACACCGACACCTACAGGTGGACTACTGCCACCTGAGGGACCTCCTTCCCAGACTCACATCTGGGGCCAATTTGTCTGAAAGGCTGGACTGAGCAGTTGCCTTACACACTTGTTGTGCCAAATGGCCCAGGATTTCTCAACTGCACCAGTGGAGTGCGGTGTTATACCTGCTCGAATCGGCAGTCTATACAGCTTGTAAGTTGCCTGAATAATGAATCCACCTGGCCAGAGTGGCGTTCGATAATGGCATACCCTTGCGGCTGCCGTCCAGAAGGAGGAACAGGAAATCAACCTTTGGGCAGGGCGCCGTTCTGGACACGCATACACTGAGTGCCCGCACTGGATCCAGAGTACGTAGGAGCTACTGTATATGATGTACCAGTGCCGGGCAAAGGGATGGTGAAGATACCTCCTAAGTAAGAGGAAACTTTGGGACCCCTTTCGTAAGAAATGACTGTACTGGACAGAGCACTACCTTGTTTTGGCGAGACGCCAGGGATGGCTCCATGCAAGAAAGCGTTGCGAGCTCCGAGACTATTCGAATGGAGGTAATTGCCATAAGAAGAGTTACTTCCCAATAAATAGGAGGAGGGAAAGATCCTTGAGGGGCTGAAACTGAGGGTTTGCAATGCATTCAGTACCAGGTTGAGGTCCTTGCGTCCAACGGCCTCTAATAGGGGCGACTCGACGGCCAACCCCTTGGGTAACTGCATTCACTTTAGGTCCAGTGGCCCGACAGCACTGGAAATGCGCTGAAAATGCTGAGACTTGGTCTTTGAGAGGATCCAGAGGAGGGACCCGCATCCAGACCCTCCTGAAAAAAATCCTTAAAAGGTATTAGGCAGCAAACAGAGTAGAGGTGAACGGGCTCAAGTGTTCTATGCGTTGTAATAAATTTGAGTGGAAGCAGGTGTCCTCGCCCTGATGATGGATTCAATCACCAGTGGGGAAAAGACCAGCTTGAGTTAAAAGGCCAGGTCTCAAGGGACACGCTGTTAAAGTCTTGGCCCTCGAAGTCTGATGGTAAAATGTGCCTGAAAAGGAGGTCCGGACATTCTGGAAATCGTCAAGGGACATCAGCGGCGAGTTCAACTAGGTCGACATACTAGGCGCCCATGAGTCACTATAGAGCTACTAGAATGACTGGTATGTCATGCAGGGAGATCTTCCGCACAGCTCTGGCATGAGAGGCAGAGGGGGGAGATATAGGGGAGGCGAAACTGCATCCTGGATTGGACTAGGGCATCTGTTCCTAGTGATTGCGGGTCATGAGACCGAGCACTGAAGTTGGGGACTTTGGCATTGAGGCGTGACATCCTGAGGCGTACCTTTGGAGTTCACAACCATTCCGGATGTAGGGACCATTTCCCTGAATCTATGTGCTTGATGGCTGAGGAAGTCCACCGTCCAATTGTCCCCTCCCGGATGTGCACCACTTATAGTGCTGATCCGGTTGACTTTGCCAAAAGAAGAATGAATTCTACTTCTGGCATGGCTTGTTTCTTGCTAGTCTCTCCTGCTGAAAGTCATATGCCACTGCTGAGGCATTGTCCAACTGTATTCTGATGTGATCCCCTAAGAGAAGTCGATGGAATGGTCTAGGTGCATGAAGAATGGCCCAAACTTCTAGAAAGGTGATTGGCATGGTGACCATTTTGTCTGAGCCATGTGGCGAAGATACACTGCACTCCAGCTTGTTAGGCATGCATCGATGGCCAGAACTCGCTTATGAGTTGGAAGGATCTCCCCCTGTAAGGGGAAGGACGATCGGAGCCACCAGCGAAGAGATTGTTTGGTTGAGAAGAATAGACGGAACATCGTGGCCGAGGAGAAGAAGCTCTTGTCTCAAGATGAGAGCAGGGCCAATTGGAGAGGCCTGAATGTATGTAGGGCAGCATAAAGTAAATTTGTGCTGCTAGGTCTATGCGGCCTAGGTCAGCACCTCTATCGCATAGGGAAGTATGCAGACTACTTGCCCCAGATCTGAGGCCTTAGTTGTCTAGACGGAAGCGAAGGAGGGGGCCAAGGACGAACCCGTCGGTTCAAAAAAACTGATCATACTATTTGCTCTACCTGGGTGTGTTGCATCCTTAATGGGAAAACTATCAGGTAGGGGATGTTTGCAGAGGATCAGCCCAGTCCTGGGTTACCGCGGTTAAAAAGGGGGGGGTGGGGGAGGGGTAATCCGTAAAATAACTGTACAGACGTTTTAGCTTCTTTGAGATAGATCTGGGGCTCCACTAAAGATGTATCAAGGTCCGGGTCTGAGATTGTGATATCCATCAAACATAGGTGCCATTGTCCTGCTGCGTGTCATTTTTCTATAGACCAGTGTTTCTCAACTCCAGTCCTCAGGACCTACCAACATTGCAGGTTTTCAGGATTTCCTTAGTATTGCACAGGCGATCATTTAATTATCTGCATACGTGATGATTCCAATACCTGTCCAATACTGAGGAAATCCTGAAAACATAACCTGAGAAACACTGCTATAGACTGTGACATAGATGCATACATAATGACTTGTAGTATTAGGTGCACTGACAGGTACTGGCATCTGACATGGTGGTAGGAAAAAAACAATACGTGCTGTATTGGTGTGGCACATGCACTAAGCAGAGAGACTGCATGCTGTGTGAGAGGGATAAGAGTTAAGGTACCGTCACACGTGGCAATTTGCTGGTTGCAGTGAAATCACGGACACATTGTTCCATTTGTACACGGCAACAAAATAGAACAATGTGTCCATGATTTCACTGCAGCCAGCAAATTGCTAGCAAAATTACTGCGTGTGACGGTACCTTTAAAGGCCTCAGTAGTGAAATGGTTAAGATCATAAGGAAGCTGCGTTGCTGTGAGGCCACAAACCAGTCACATTACTATCCTTTGGGTTTTCAGCAGAGTTCTTCTCCCATCTGACAGCAGACTGTGCCTAATGATTAGTAATTTTCACACCTAATCACTTCATTAACATCATGTACACCTCCAGAAATCAGGTATGTTATTACTACTGGAGAAGCCAGTGCTGGACAACTTAACGCGTTTGTACTGCCCCTTGTAGTATTACATTGCTCCTTGTATGGTGTACAGTGGGAGGAGGAAAAGCTGCAGCAGGGAATATATCACTGCTGGCTGTCCTGTATTTGCCATCGGAGACTGCCACACAGCGAATGATTTGCTCATTGTACCTTCTGTATTCATGTAATGGTGCCTAGACTGCTTTTTAGCGCCGCCAGGAGGGAAAGGGGGGCGGGGGGGGGGAGTGGGACCGCTGATTGAAACCTCCCGCCCCTCTCTGTGATCCGGCTCGGCGTCATTTGATGTCCTCCGGTTGTGAGAGAGGAGGATGATGGAGGAGGCGGAGCAGGAGAGAAAAGGTGCACCTCAGGTCCGCCCCCTGCAATGACGCTGTCCGCATCATCCGGGGGGCCGACCGGGGCCAGGAAAAAAGGCGGCGGATTCGCGCTAGGGCCTAAAACCGCGGCCTCCAGTAATAATAATAGCCGGGAATGATGGCAGGCCGGCGCGGAGGTCCAGTCAGGGACCAGAACAGACCCGGAACCCACTGGACCCCTGGGGCTGAGACCAACATAAAACGTTCCCACAATAGCGGTCCCCATCAGAAGAACACAGTAAAACTGATTCTCCTGGATTCAACAGCAGGCACAAATATCGGCCCCCTCAGAAAGCACAGCAGAAACTGATGCTCCTGGTGTCCTGTGTCCCAAATCTGCACACAAATACCGGCCCCCAGCCCCATCAGGAGAGCACAGCAAAAGCTGGTGTTCCTGGAGTGCTGCAGCAGTGTCCAATGTGGAAATGCTGCATATGCAGGCAGTACCTGTGGTACATCAACCTAAATACCCCAGAGAGGGGAATAGGGAGGATTTATGCTGCTGTTCTCTATGTCGCCCTAGAAGGCTGCTGCTGACTTGGAAACGCTGTGAAGCCTCGACTTCTACCCAGGTTCCCATCAGTGGGGAGATGAGAAAGGAGGAAGATATGCTGGTCCGTCTCAACTTCAACCCAGCACCCCAACAGTGGGATGCCGAGGAAGGAGGATGAGCATATGTATGGATATCTCGACTTAGACGTATCGCCCCCCAACAGTGGGGGGCCAAGGAAGGAGCATGCCGGGAGTCTCACCAGGAACCCACTTTTCTTCTTTTCAAGAAAAAATTAAAAAGTGAAAAATTAAGAGAAAAATAAAAGTTTAGATGTAACTCCTAACGACACTAAGTAAAAACTGGTGAGGCAGTGCCTGCTCCAGGGGTGTATACTGCAGAGGAGGAGCCACTGTAACTCTTTTGCAGATTCTGGTTAGTGTCGCCTCCTAGTGGACAGCAGCATAACACCCACGGTCCTGTGCCTCCCAATCAGGCGAAGGAGAAAAAAAAATGTTGAGGGTCATTTTAAGTCATAACTGGAAAAAGCAGACATAGAAGTTGGTGAGTGAGGAATTGAAACACAACATATTAAAAATTGTGTAACTTTAATAAACACTTTCATTTTTATAACACCGAAAACACCCTTCAAAATGAAATGTATCACCCATTTCTGGTGACCAATTAAAACCAAACATTGACAGATTTCTGTTCATGATTACAGGGAGAAACCATCTTGGCTCAGCTGTTTCAGCATTTAAACATATGCTGACCAGCAACTAAATAAACGCAAAGGGCGGCTTCACACTGCGGTCAGGTCCGGTCCAGGGCTGTCCGGGATGAACCTGGCAGCCCCGGACTGGATCAGCACACAGAACTGGAGGGCTAATTTGCCCTTTGGTCCGGTGTGCTGCCGCACGCAGCTGCCACCGCTGATGGGTCAGGACTGCTGCTCGCGAGCTAGCCGCGATCCTGACCCATCAGCGGTGGCAGCTGCGTGCGGCAGCACACCGGACCAAAGGGCAAATTAGCCCTCCAGTTCTGTGTGCTGATCCAGTCCGGGGCTGCCAGGTTCATCCCTGACAGCCCTGGACCGGACCTGACCGCAGTGTGAAATCGGCTTAACTGAAGAGATTGATTGAATCCTGTAGGAGTTTTCTAAGCATCATTTGTGACCTGTGCAAAGGACAATATGCAGGAAGGAGGAGAAGGTGAGCTGTTACCATAAAGAACTGTGGGGTGCTCCTGGGTTATCCATTTAGAAGTATCTCAATAATATGACAGGAAAGATTACAAGAAAATGTGACTACTAAAAATCATCTTTACACAGAAGTAGTATAAAAATCAAAATATGACCAGACTGACAAGTAGAGGATTTTTTTTTTTTTTAAATATGTAACCGGACAGGAATTAAAGTAACCAACAATTCTTTAAAGCAAGTTTTTATGTTAAAAATATTTTAACAATAGTTTATCTGATAGCACATTTTCTTTGAGGAAAAGGTGAAAAATTATGTACTCCATATCAACGTTTTAAAATTTATACATATTCGTCTTTATAAAAACTCATATCAAACAATAGCCCAGACAGACAGGAATAGGTTTACAGACCAACATACACATGATGTATGTAGGAATATATTGAAATGTTTGATTAGGCATTTTTTTTAACCAACAAAATAGATTACAATAAACACCTAAAAAATACTCATATACAGTACGTTATTTATATATATATATATTAAAAAAAAAAAAAAAAAAACACATTTATGTCCATATCAATTTATAGAAGCTCAGTCGCAAAAAATATCTAAGCAAAAAAAGTATCTACGCAAAAACAAAACAAAACAAAAAAAAAAAATCAGACACAAGCTCCAAGGTACAACTTCTGCATTTCAAGGGTCGTTTACAACATAAACAAGGATAATTCATAGTGTTGGCTTCTCAGCTTCTTGGGGACTCTGATTGTTGAAATGCAGGGGCTTAGTCTTCAAACATGGGGGAAAAAAAGAAAGGAGACAGTTAAAATTATATCAATTCATGAAAATAAAAATTTGTAAGTTCTGTTTAAAAACCTCAAATCCAAAAGAATTGAGAATCTGTGAAAAGAAAACAACAAAGCAATCATTTGGAAGGCTCAAGTTCTCATAATGAGTACAAAATCTTGCAATTAAAGGAAAACGGTCAGGTCAAAAATCTACATGTAACTGATATTTTCCAATTTCTCACTCTAAGCTCTCTCTATTTATGCATTTCTTATATTTATATTTCTCCATCTTCTGTAAACTTAAAATAAAGAGATTGATTCCATCTGTCACTCACAGTGAATGATCTACTTAGTACTCTGCTGTCCCCTCCCCATAGGATGAATATTCATGTCACACCACAGCACAGGAGATCACTGGGGGGGGGGGGATGGGAAGGGACTGTACTCTCCTCTCTGTGTGCAGCATCACAAGAGGTGAACTAAAACACAGAAACTGTCACAGCACAGCAGGATATCTGCTTACAGAAACAAATGGAGTCTAGATCAGTCAGACCTGCAGTAGCTCTCTCCCTCAATGGTGATATCAACTGAACAGACCTGTAAGTGAAACCTGACACTGCACTGTTAGCAAAGGGAGGAGAGAGCTGCAGAGAAGGTGTGCATAATTACATGACAGTCTATACAGCAAAGGACTAATAGTCTCTGCTTATAATGGGACAGGACTAATGCAGCAGCTCTCTGAAGGGTCTGACAATGGTGATAACATGGAAACTACAAATGGTACAATAAATTATTTTACATGTTTTTAAAAGGTCTTCCCAGGCATTATTCAAGGGTCATATTAGTATCATACTAAAAAATGACCTGACAGTGTCCCTTTAAGTGGAAGGAATTTATAGAAATAGTCCATATGTATAAAGAAAGGAGGCACTCATCCATATGTAAAGTTGGTCTCAGGCTTTTTTATTCAGCCTTCCGGCATGAAGCAGGGTGTAGGTTGCAGGGGAGGGGGTGGGTTTGGAGGTGCAGACAACAGTGACTGTTTCGGATGTAATCACCCTTCAACTGGTCTTTGGAGCAAAGACCAGTTGAAGGGTGATTACATCTGAAACAGTCGCTGTTGTCTGCACCTCCAACACCCCCTCCCCTGCAACCTACACCCTGCTTCATGCGGAAGGCTGAATAAAAAAGCCTGAGACCAACTTTACATATGGATGAGTGCCTCCTTTCTTTATACATTTGGACTATTATCTAGTGCTGACACAGGCGAGCACCCCCATTTAATGACGACTGTCTGCTGCTACATTGGTACAAGGTGTCCAGTGCCCAGATTCATTCTTTGTGGAATTTATAGAAATCTCGTGCCCATTGTTTTCCCCTCTATACTGCGTACACTAACCTGCAATGGGTGCGAGTTTTCAATGCAGATTTTCTCCTTCGAATTGAACAAAATGCAGAAAACTTGCAGATAAAAAAAACGGAGTAAAACACCCTAAAAATTAATATAATCCTCACGACTATCAAAGTATTGTCAGTTCAAGACTACAAACTATCAAAAACAAAGCGGCATTATTAAAATGACAAGCCAAAAAAGCTAACACCGCAATGTAAAGAACACATGTAAAGTAAAAAAAAAAAAAAAAAAAAAAAAAATATGCGGGGACTGTAGCCTTAGTCATTTTATTCATCATAGGACACACATCAGAAGTTTACAGCTAGACATTTTCTATTTCACGTAAAAGTAAAAAAGGTTTCATTGAGAATTCAGGGGAAGCAACTTAACACAAAAAAGTGGCGCTAGGGCCAACGAAGGCTGGAAAAGTATGAGGTACCAAGAGTAAAACTGGACCTCGGCTGCTTTCCAAAAGTCACATAACTGGGTAAAAAGTACCAAGATATTAGAAGTTCACCAATCTGTTCCACAATTTTTTGACAATTTCAGAAAAACAGTCCTCAATGTAAAATGGCGAAGTCTTTGAACATTTACATTATATAATAGCTAAAGATTCAGAGATTCTGAGGAAATCCACAAGCACAAGGGGGAAACATGACAGGCAACATTGGAAGCTCACGATCTACGAGTCTTCAGGCAGCAAGGTGTGATTGGGTCGTGCAAATCACTGCCTGGGCTCAGGAATACGTCCAGAAATTGTGCTTATTTTTCACAGCACTTAAGAAGACAAGAGCTGGTCGCTTACAATATAGGGTTGTGTGACACACAACCAGTAGAACTTGCAAAAGCTATATATCGCACGATCCTTGAGCTTCTAAGGCCAAAGGAGAAGCACAGGAACTTGGGAGAAAAATGTGGAGAAAACTGCACTGCTGGAGATGGATAAAAGGGCCAAAACTAAAGAAAAGAAAGTTGTTTATTTCTATAGGTTTCGAAGCGAGATGTCACTTCTTCAGGAAGCCAACAAAATATTTTAGCAAAATAATCAATCAAACCACATACTGCAACCATCAAAACAGTATGGGTTCACAGTGGACTTTTCTAAACTAGTTTTCTTTTTTATAGAATGGAAAAACAGGGATTTCTGTACTCATCGTAAAATCCTTTTCTCCTAGCTCATCATTGGGGGACAAAGGACCATGGGTGTATGCTTTTCTGCCACTAGGAGGCGACACTAAGTAGAGATTAAAATTGAGCCCTCCTTCCTGCAGTATACACACCCGAGTGTGGGCGTAGATATTCAGTTTAGTACTAAAGCAGTAGGAGAGCTGGTAATTATTATTATTATTAATTTATTTATTTATATAGCGCCATTATATTCCATGGCGCTTTACATGCTAAAAGGGCAGACTAGGACAACTAACACAGTAACAATAAATGTTGACAATTCGGTTGTACAGATACAAGAGGGGAGAAATTCTGTCCACGAGGGCTCACAGTCTACGAGGGGCGGGTGGGGATACAGTAGGAGGGGGAAATTCCAGTCGTGAGGCGGTGTGGTGGACCGGGTCTTATTGCAGGTGGTAGGCTTGGCGGAAGAGGTGGGTCTTCAAGCTTCTTTTGAAGGTTCCCAGGGTAGGAGAATGTCTGATGTGTTGGGGCAGAGAGTTCCAGAGTATGGGTGAAGCATGGGAGAAATCCTGTATGCGGTTGTGCGAAGAGGAGATGAGGGGGAAGTAGAGGAGAAGCTCTTGGGAGGATCGCAGGTTGCGTGAGGGTAGGTATCGGGAGACCATGTCAGAGATGTATGGAGGGGACAAGTTGTGAATGGCTTTGTATGTCATGGTTAATGTTTTAAACCGGGATCTCTGGGAAGTAGGGAGCCAGTGAAGGGCTTGGCAGAGGGGGGAAACAGGGGAGTAGCGGGGAGACAGATGGATTAGGCGGGCAGCGGAGTTCAAGATAGATTGGAGAGGTGCAAGGGAGGTATTGGGGAGGCCGGTGAGCAGGAGGTTGCAGTAATCGAGGCGGGAGATGATGAGAGCGTGGATAAGGGTTTTAGCAGTGCTGTGGTCAAGGAAAGTGCGAATCCTATAGATGTTTTTGAGCTAGAGTCGGCAGGAGGTGGCGAGGGCCTGGATGTGGGGCTTGAAGGAGAGGGAAGAGTCAAGGATAACCCCGAGGCACTTGGCATGGGGGACTGGAGAGAGAGAGCAGTAATAAGGTACGAATGGTGTAAGGTACGAAGTTGTGCTCGTTAGGTACACTTTGCATACAGCGGTGTGCTGTGAATGCGGATGCGTTAAAGGGTGGGTGCTGTGTCCCCCAATGATGAGCTAGGAGAAAAGGATTTTACGGTAAGTACACAAAAATCCCTGTTTCTCCTTCGCATCATTGGGGGACACAGGACCATGGGACGTCCTAAAGCAGTCCCTGGGTGGGAATTTAGCAGTGGTGGTCGGGCATCATGCACTAGCTGCTTACCGATGCGCGACCGCTGCCTGTAAGATCTTCCTACCTAGGCTTGCATCTGCAGAGGCCTGGGTGTGGATGTTGTAGTGTTTGGTGAATGTATGTAGGCTGGCCCAGGTTGCAGCTTTGCAGACCTGAGCCGCCGAAGCTTGGTGGCGAATGGCCCATGAGGCGCCTACTGATAGAGTTGGAGTGTGCCTTGATTCCTCCTGGGATTGGCATTCCCTTGATGCGGTAGGCTTCCTGGATCGCGGAACAGATCCATCGTGCCAATGTGGATTTGAATGCAGCCATTCCCTTTCTAGGACCCTTGGGTATGACTAACAGCGTTTATGTTTTGCGGAATGGTGCTGTTCGGAAGATGTAAAGTCTGAGGGCCCTTACCAGGTCCAGGGTATGGAGCTGCCCTTCGATCCGATGTACTGGAATTGGGCAGAAGGACGGGAGGACAATGTCCTCGTTAAGATGGAATTGAGATACCACCTTGGGTAAGAAAGAGGGAGAGGGGCGTAGGACGACCGTATCCTTATGGAAGGATAGGTAGGGGGGCCGACCGGATAGGGCGGCCAGCTCGGACACGCGCCTAATGGATGTAATAGAGACGAGGAAGGCGACTTTGTACGAGAGATGGGCTAGAGGAACCTCTTTCAGGGGTTTGAACGGCATGTCTTGAAGCACGTGGAGAACTAGGTTTAGGTCCCTGACGGCTACGGGCATCATGTATGGGGGTCGTGTGTGGGAGACACCTTGAATGAATGTTTTGACTTGTGATTTTGACGCAATCCTGCGTTGGAGAACAACGCTTAAGGCTGAAATTTGGCCTTTGATGGAGTTCAGTGCTAGGCCTGCGTCGAGGCCATTCTGGAGGAACTCCAGGATCGAGGGGATGGAGAAAAGGAGTGGGTTACGGTTGCGATCTTCACACCACTTGAAATAAGCTCTCCAGGTGCGGTAGTGGATGCGCGAGGATGATGTTTTTCGGGCGTTGATCATGGTGGTTATGACTTTAGGTGTAAGCCCTGCCTGGGTCAGGATCCAATCGCCATGCTATTAAAGACAGGGCTCCCGAGTTCTGGTGGTAGAAGGCACCCTGGGACAGGAGGTCTGGCCTGTTTAGGAGTGGCCAGGGCGCGTCGGTGAGTAGCTGTACGAGCTCTGCGTACCATGGCTGCCGTGGCCAGTCTGGGGCGATGAGGATTACTTGCGCCCTTTGCTGCCTTGACCTTCCTGATCACTCGAGGGATGATAGGGAGCGGGGGGGGGGGGAGGGGGAGCAGGGGGCGAAGATGTACGGAAGCTGGAATTGGCGCCAGTGGAGGACTAGGGAGTCCACTCCTAGGGCCAGTGGGTCCCGGGATCTGGCAACGAATGCCGGGACTTTTGCATTCATTCTTGATGCCATGAAGTCCAGGTCGGGCGTTCCCCAGTGTTGGCAGATTTGTTGGAAAACTTCCGGGTGCAGGAACCATTCTCCTGAGGCCAGTCCTTGGCGGCTTAGGAAGTCTGTTTCCCAGTTGTCCACTCCCGGGATGTGGACCGCTGATATGATTGACCGGGTTCTTTCGGTCCATTGTAGGAGGTGTTCTACCTCGTGCATTGCTGATTTGCTGCGCGTGCCGCCCTGGTGTTTTATATAGGCTACAGCCGTGGCGTTGTCTGATTGAATGCAGATGGGGCGTCCGGCTAGGAAGTAATAAAAGTGTTGGAGTGCTAGTCGAATGGCTCGCAGTTCTAAGATGTTGATTGGAAGGCGTGACTCTTGGGGTGTCCAGCGACCGTGAGCCATATGCTGAAGGTAAACGGCCCCCCAGCCTAGTAGGCTGGCGTCGGGTGTTACGATCAGCCACTGGAGTGGGAGGAAGGATTTTTCCTTCAAGAGAGATGATGGCTGTGTTCACCATTTGAGCATTCTTTTGACTCTGGCAGATAGGCGGTGTTTGCGGTTGAGGGTGAAGGGGCTTTTGTTCCAGGCCGAGAGGAGGGAGAGCTGTAGGGCTCGGAGACGTAGCTGGGCAAAGGGGACAGCCTCCATTGCGGCCACCATTTTTCCTAGGACACTCATGCCGAAGCGGATGGACTGGGGGTAGTGGCTGCGAAGAACCTGCAAGCCTTTTTGGATTGCTGTGGCCTTGCCCTGAGGAAGTATGACCAGCCCTCTTGCAGTGTCTAGGGTCATACCGAGGAAGTTGATTGTTTGGGCCAGCTTTGGGGATGATTTTCTAGGTTTATGAGCCATCCTAGGCTGGAGAGAGTGTCCGTTGTGATTCTGACGCTGTCGAGGCATGCCTGGAAGGATGGGCCTTTGATCAGCAGATCGTCTAAGTACGGTAAGACGACGACTGCTCGTGCGTGCAAGATGGGCATGACGGCCGCCATGACCTTTGTGAAGACCCTGGGTGCGGTTGCCAAGCCGAAAGGCAGGGCGACGAATTGGAAGTGGCGTTTTTGTACCGCAGCAGTATCTTTGGTGGGGTGGGAAGATGGGATGTGGAGATATGCGTCTTGTATGTTGATGGTTGCTAGGAATTCTCCTTTCCCTAAGGACGCGATTACCGAGCGTAGGGATTCCATTCTGAACTGCCGAACCTTTACAAACTTGTTGAGAAGTTTGAGGTCCAGGATGGGACGCACTGACCCGTCCTTTTTTGGGACGACAAACAGGTTTGAGTAGTAGCCCTTGAACTGTTCGTCTACTGGTACCGGTTTTATGACGCCGGTTTTCAGCAGTGAGTTGATGGCCTCGAGGAACGGTCGGGCGTTTCCCTTTGGGGGGGCGGGATAGAAAGAAGCGATTTGGGGGCCTGGATGTGAATTCTATCTTGTAGCCGGACGACACCAGTTCTCTGACCCAATTGTCGTGTACGATGTTGAGCCATGAGTGGCGGAAGAGCTGAAGGCGGCCGCCTCTTATGCTGGTGTCGGGCGGTTGCGGAGGGGAGTCATGTGTTAAGCTTTTGTGGCTTCCGCCTTTAAAGTGAGTTTGTTTAGGGCGGGTCTTCCATGTTTGGTTGGTCTTAAAGGAGTGGGTAGCTGTTAGGGTCTTGCAGCGTCTGCTGAATGTCGTGGATCCAGGATTCCGCTGCTTTGGCCACCCATGCTATGGCGAACAAGGGCGAGAGAGCCGCCCCTGAGGCCTCAAAGACTGAGCGCATTAGACTGTCAAGCTGGCGGTCATTGGGGTCTTTGATAGACGAGTTATCTGAGATGGCAAGTAGGGTTTTGTTAGGCAGACGCGACACTGGGGAAGGGGGGGGGGGGTGGGGAAGTCTACAGCTGGTGATTCAGCCCATTTTTTGTGTTAGTCTGGGGCAAATGGATATTTTGCTTCAATGGCCTTGCGACCTGCGAAGCGTTTGTCGGGCTGGTCCCAGTGTCATTGTACTAAACCGATGATCTCCTCAGGGTTAGAGAAGACCAGGCGAGGGCGTTTAGTCTTGGAGAACAAGAAGTTGCGCTCTGGCGTGGTGACACACTCGTCTTTGATATCCAGTGTCATGTTAACAGCTTCGATGAGGCTGTCAACCAGTGTCTGGATGTCTGTGGTCTCACTCTCGTAGGGTGTGTCTTTGTCCGATAGTTCGCCCTCGGAACGTGACTCAGACTGGTGACAAGTGAATGGGAGCGAGACCTGTCACTTGATGACACATTGGGAGATTGTTCCCGGGACGGCCTGGTATCAGTCCGTTTTTTAGTGGTTAGAGAGTCTGTGGGCTGTTCCCTGCTGGAGTGGGAGCGGTGACGCTTATGGGTACTGGTTGTGTGGGACTCAGACCGGGCCTGCAGCATTTGGACTATGGAGTCCATCCGTTGCAACAGTATTATACCCCATGGAGGGATGTCGGGCACACTGGGACCTGCGTCAGAGGTAGCCTCTATGGACTTTCAGGTTCACAGTCCTTACAAAATTGTGACGTATGCTTGCGCGGGAGCATTGCCTGGCAGCTGGTGCATGACACCTTGTTCCCTGCGCTGCTTTTGCTTTTGTCCTTGGACGGTTTTGGATCTGCCATTAAGTACCAGATTACTGTCAGCAATGGCACTGCGGTGTCCTAACTGGTTTGCAATGAGGGCAGGGGTGGATATCTGCAGGAAAGAGGGTCTCTTACGGAGCTTAGCAGGGGGACACAGGATCTGGGTATGTCGTCCGTGAGGTGCTGAGGTCTTTCCCTTGAAGAGGCACCAGAACAAAAGGACTGTGACCTGAATGTGTCCCTGGGTAGTATGTGGGCTTTGTGTGGCCCCCCCTGTGAGGGGGCTAAGCCTACCCTACTTTAGCAGGTCTCCATGAGGGGTAGGCAGGTATCAGCCTCAGGTTTATTACCTGAGGACTCTACCTCTGTGCAGCTGTAGCATGGAAGCTGCTTTGTTTGATTTTCGTGCCGGTTTTGGGGCGTGTTTGAGGGTTGTGGCACTGTATGTGTTGTCTAGGAGTCTTTCCCATTTATTGTGCTGTGGGGCTGCGCCTTTGGCTATGAGTGACATGCCCACTGGCCAATTGAGCCGTTATGGGCGTGGGCTTGTCCCTGCGCCTATTCTTACTGGCTGGAGCGGTGGCGCGGCGCTCAGCCAATGACTGTGGGCCTGGCCATGAGTGAAACGCTCAGTGGCCAATAGGAGCGCGGCTGGCCACGTCATTGCGCCCGCCACCGGTGACACGCGCGGCCAATGAGCTCGATTAACTGCGGCCCCGGGAGCAGCCTGGCTGGCCGCGATGGCGGCCGCCCTGTGATTGGTGCGGCTCTTGGGCTGTGCGTGCACCCCAACTTACCAGCGGTGCACGGCCCGGCGCCGCCGCGTTGGGGACATCTGGCAGGTCCAAGAATTGCTGTGGGTGCCGGGGTGATTGAGGGTCCTGCAGCCCCTGCTACACCAGAGCCCTTAGGGATGGCTTGGTGAGCAGCATGTGGTGGCTGCTGTACTTCCTCACCTGCCTCCTTTGCTGGAGGAGATTAGAGTTGTCCTGTAACCGTGTGCTACCCTTGGTGCCCTGTGCATCCCCCTGTCCTGCAGGGGTGATGGCCTGGTGCCCTATGTGTGCCGGTGGCCTATGCATCCCCCTGTCCTGCAGGGGAGTGCAGGTATGTGTGATGGCTACTGGTGACCCTGTCCCAGGAGAGTGGGGTCCTTTTATGAGGATCCGTCCTCGGCTTCTGTGGAAATTAGGCGTAAAAAAGTGAAAGTATATGTGGTCTGAGCTACAGACAGCATGTGCCTCCTGCGACACTAAGCTAAAACTGAATATCTACGCCCACACTCGGGTGTATACTGCAGGAAGGAGGGCTCAATTTTAATCTCTACTTAGTGTCGCCTCCTAGTGGCAGAAAAGCATACACCCATGGTCCTGTGTCCCCCAATGATGCGAAGGTGAAATGCTTAATTTTTAATTTCTAATGTGTTAATTTCTGTTGTGAATATGATCTAGTTAAGATATTTCCACATCAATGCATTTTTCTTTTCTGTATTGTATTTTACAGTGTCACAACCTTTTTTAGACTAAGGGTTATAAGTTTGTAATGTCCTGACTATAACAAATAAAGGAAGAGTTGATAACCAAGTTTTCAATAAGGCCACACGCAGAGGACTTCAAATTAACCTCTTTCTTTCAGCTAAGCCCTTTTTGTACTTAATGATACAATAAGGCTATGTGAAGACACAACCTTAAAGAAAAATAGTCCAGGACTAACAACAATAAAGCACATTTATTGATGGCAAAATAATGGTTAGCCAGACATAGTAGCTGCCAATCCAAGCTATAATTGTGCAAACTATGACTTACCCTACTGGTCTAAAAACACATTTGACATTTCATGTACCATTAAATAGGACCTATTATCCCTGTGGCTGGAGGGAGCTTGATTGTGACATTCCATCCCCCACTGCCTCTCTGTGCTGCTTCTGCTGTGCAGGCTCTGCCCTCCTCCTCTCTAGCATTCACAGCTAGAATCAGCTCCAGATTCTTGCCCTGGTGTCTGAACAAAGCATAAACAACACAGCAGGAGGCAGCACGCAGAGGGGGATGGAATGGCCACAGTCAATCAAGCTCCCTCCAGCCACAGTGACTACCTCCATGGCTTCTAACTAAGTATTACAAAGCCTATATCTCGGGATACACAGCACACAGACACATGGGGGACCCCTTCCCTGAATGCAGCAGACATGCTGCATTCAGAGCTGCATTTAGATTGCCATGCAGCAGGGGGGTGACAGGTCCTCCAAGTACCATTAAAATGAGAATCTCCCACCCAATTGTTGGTATCCACTAGTAACTTCACAGATTTTGTACTCATTCTGATAAAATTAAAAGTAAAAACCTCTACATAACTGAAAGTAATCCGATGTCAAGGCAACAGGAGCAACAAAATAAAAAAAAACAAAAAAAAAAACAAATCGTCATGGAATCCACTTTACTGAAATTATGCATTTAACATATAACAGACAATGAGTTTAATAGGGGGTTGACAAAAACAAAAAAAAAAAAACAAAAAACAAAAAAAAAAATAAAATATCCCTTCATACACTTGAGAAAACAAACATTTGGACTTTAAAGGGTTATGTGCCAACGATCAGGATTGGCAGTGTATTGGACCCAGCGTATTTTCGCTGCATTCAAAAAGCTGTATTGTACGTTACAAGCACAGTGGATGGAATTATCTTATGCCAACTGTGCTTCTTTTCTCAGGAGCATAAACGGAAATGTGGCATTACTTCCCGAGCTGCAGCATGTCAATTCATACTTAGAGACACGAGTGTTCTCGGAGGGAGAAAAGAGAGAAAATACACTGCACACAGAATGTGGATCATGTGCATGGAGGCTGCATTCTCCCGCATAGGATGCTGGCGTCTCCGTAAGAGGAACGATGCTGCATCTAGAACACAAGCATTCCTGATTGAGCACTTACCCTAAGGGTATGTTCACATGTGGCATTTTTGAGATTTTACGCTGTACATTAGGGGGGTGAAGTACCTGAAAACTCAATGAGACTTGTAAAATCTCATATGAAGGAAACCTGCTGCGTTTTGCTAAACTGCAGCATGTCCATTGTTGCGTTATCTATGTATTCATTTACATGGGTAAAAATGCTGCATCTAAAAACACACACAAATATATAAAAAAAAAAAAAAAAAAAAAAAAAAAAAAAAAAAAAAAAGCATGAAAAACAAATTTAATGTATGCAGCATTTTTCCTCGCCATAAGAAAAACAAAGCTGCAAAAACACCATGTGTTAACATACCTTCATAGTGTTGTTCAGCAGTGTTCTATGTTGGTCATATTTGGGAGAAATCCTAAAACTTAAGTCTTTTGGCTTTTCAGGGAATAAAAAAAAATAGACCCCGATTCAACAAAGTGTTTAAGCCAAATTTCTGGAGTAAACACTTTGAAATGTCGTAAAGATTATGTAAAACACGTGGTTGTACAAAAATGTTGAAACTTTTTGATATTATACACGGATTTCAGTCAGTTCCAACAACCTAGGTGGAGTGGAGATTAAACGAGAGTTTAATCCCCATGTTGTGTTTTATTAATGACTAGCTGTGAGCCCGATGCAAATGCATCGGGATTCTAGAACGTGCATTAATTTGATTATAGTAGTTATAGCTGTTAGCCTGATGCAAATGCATCGGGTATCTAAAATATGTTTATTGTTTTTTTAAAGAATTTTTAAATAATAATCGCATCATCAATAGCAATAATATAAGCCATAGCATTATTATTAGCAGTAATAGCAGTATTAATAGCATTATTAGCAGTATTATGAGCATTAATAACAGTATTAATAGCATTAATAGCATTATTATTAGCATTAATAGCATTATTAATAGCATTATTAGCATTAATAATAGCATTAATAACATTATTAATAGCATTCATAGCATTATTATTAGCATTAATAGCATTAATAATAGCATTATTAGCATTAATAATAGCATTAATAACATTATGAATAGCATTAATAGCATTATTATTAGCATTAATAGCATTATTAATAGCATTATTAGCATTAATAATAGCATTAATAACAGTATTAATAGCATTAATAGCATTATTATTAGCATTAATAGCATTATTAATAGCATTATTAGCATTAATAATAGCATTAATAACATTATTAATAGCATTCATAGCATTATTATTAGCATTAATAATAGCATTATTAGCATTAATAATAGCATTAATAACATTATGAATAGCATTAATAGCATTATTATTAGCATTAATAGCATGAATAATAGCATTATTAGCATTAATAATAGCATTAATAACATTATTAATAGCATTAATAGCATTATTATTAGCATTAATAGCATTATTAATAGCATTAATAGGATAAATATTAGCATTAATAGCATTAATAGCATAATTAATAGCATTAATAGCATTATTATTAGCATTAATAGCATTAATAATGGCATTATTAGCATTAATAATAGCATTAATAACATTATTAATAGCATTAATAGCATTATTATTAGCATTAATAGCATTATTATTAGCATTAATAGCATTATTAATAGCATTAATAGGATAAATATTAGCATTAATAGCATTAATAGGATAAATATTAGCATTAATAGCAGAATTAATAGCATTAATAGCATTATTAATAGCATTAATAGCATTATTATTAGCATTAATAATAGCATTATTAGCATTAATAATAGCATTATTAGCATTATTAATAGCATTATTATTAGCATTAATAGAATTAATAGCATTATTATTAGCATTAATAGCATTAATAATACCATGAATAGGATAAATATTAGCATTAATAGCATTAATAGCATAATTAATAGCATTAATAGCATTATTATTAGCATTAATAGCATTAATAATAGCATTAATAACATTATTAATAGCATTAATAGCATTATTATTAGCATTAATAGCATTATTATTAGCATTATTATTAGCATTAATAGCATTAATAATACCATGAATAGGATAAATATTAGCATTAATAGCATTAATAGCATAATTAATAGCATTAATAGCATTATTAATAGCATTAATAGCATTATTATTAGCATTAATAGCATTAATAATAGCATTAATAACATTATTAATAGCATTAATAACATTATTAATAGCATTAATAGCATTATTATTAGCATTATTTTTTTTAATTATTATTTTTATTTAATTATTTATTATTTTTTAATTATTTTTT
The DNA here is from genome assembly GCA_033576535.1 of Allobates femoralis. NCBI lineage: Eukaryota > Metazoa > Chordata > Amphibia > Anura > Aromobatidae > Allobates > Allobates femoralis. The sequence continues at coordinate 366,264,853 of JARQOC010000003.1, forward strand.
AATTTTTTTTTTTATTATTAAATTTATTATTTTTTAGGCTGAGACCCAGTTCTCTTTCAGGTCCGCTGAAAGGGCTGATATAATTAGCATATATTTAATTTTTTTATTATTATTTTTATTTAATTATTTAATATTTTTTATTTTTTTATTATTTAATTATTTTTAAATTATTTTTTTTATTATTTAATTTATTTATTTTTTTAAGTGAGAGTGAGACAGTTCTCATTCAGGTCCGCATTTTTTTTTTTTTTTATTATTATTTTTATTGAATTATTTAATATTTTTTATTTATTTTTTTATTATTTTTTTTATTATTTTTAAATTATTTTTTTTATTATTTAATTTAATTTTTTTAAGTGAGTGAGACACAGTTCTCATTCAGGTCCGCATTTTTTTTTCCCCATTGACATACATTACCGGTGTGTCGGCGATTTTATGGCCGCCCACCTGGTTCTATTTGTCGGCCCTAAAATCGCGGACACACCGCTAATGCATCTCTATGGGCAGTCAGGCCGATTTCGGATTGAACGCCGACCAATCAGAATTCGAGCTGACTGCCCATAGACATGCATTAGCGGTGTGTCCGCGATTTTAGGGCCGACAAATAGAACCAGGTGGGCGGCCATAAAATCGCCGACACACCGGTAATGTATGTCAATGGGAAAAAAAAAGGCGGACCTGAATGAGAACTGCGTCTCAGTCTGAGTTAAAAAAATAAATAAATTTAATAATAAAAAAAATAATTAAAAAATAATTTAAAAAATAAAAAAATGAGGGGCTCTTCTGATTGGCTGAGGGCAGTATACAGCGACCAATCAGAAGAGGGCCTCAGATCTCATTGAGGTAGAATGGGGGATTTTTCGTCCATTCTATCTTAATGAGAAGGAAGAGGACGTCGGAGGTGGAAGTTTGCGAAAAGAAGACAGAAGATCCCCGGGGCCGGACGAAGAGGCGGAGATGGCGGAGAGAAGAGAGAAGACTCCCGGGGCCGGAGGAAGAGGACGCCTGGCCGGACGGAGGACTTGTGGATCGGACGGACGATCAGATGACTTGAAGGCATGTAAGTGATCGACGGGGACGTTAGGTTAGGGGACGGCGGGGGCTTGGGGTGTAGGGCTTTAGGTGTTAGCGGTGTGAGCTTAGGAGGCGGCGGGGCTTAGGGGATAGGGGCTTAGGTGCGGCGGGGCTTAGGGGCATGGGGGGGGGTAGGGGTTTAGGTGCGGAATCGGGGGTAGGGGGTTAGGTGCGGCTTAGGGGGTAGGGGCTTGCGGCAGAGGGTAGTGGCTGCGGCGGGGTAGTGGATTAGGGCGGCAGGGGGTAGGGGCTTCGGCGGCGGGGTAGTGGGTTAGGGGTTAGGGCGGCAGGGGGTAGGGGCTTGCGGCGGGGAAGTGGGTTAGGGCGGCAGGGGGTAGGGGCTTCGGCGGCGGGGTAGTGGCTTAGGGGTTAGGTGCGGCAGAGTGTAGTGGGAGCGGCGGGGTAGTGGGTTAGGGCGGCAGGGGGTAGGGGCTTGCGGCAGAGGGTAGTGGCTGCGGTGGGGTAGTGGGTTAGGGCGGCAGGGGGTAGGGGCTTCGGCGGCGGGGTAGTGGGTTAGGGGTTAGGGCGGCTTAGGGTGTAGGGGTGCGGCGGACTTAGGGGGTAGGGGTTTAGGTGCGGCGGGTGGGGGCTTGGCGGCGGGAGCTTAGGTGGCTGCGGGGCTTAGGGGGTAGGGGCTTAGGTGCGGCGGGGCTTAGAGGGTAGGGGGTTAGGTGCGGCGGGGCTTACGGGGTAGGGTCATAGGTGCGGCGGGTCGGGGCTTAGGGTGTAGGGGTGCGGCGGCAGGGGGCTGTAGTGTACAGCGCGTAGTGGCTTAGAGCGGCAGGGGTCTGTAGTGTACAGCGCGATGGTATACTACAGTCCCATGGCGCTTACGGGCATGGGAATGTAGTATACTATAGCGGTGTACACTACAGTAGTATGGCAGCGGCAGGGGCTTGCGGCAGAGGGTGCCTGCGGCGGGGTAGTGGCTAGTGGCTTGCGGGCAGAGGGTGCCAGCGGCGGGGTAATGGCGGCTAGTGGCTTGCGGGCAGAGGGTGCCAGCGGCGGGGTAATGGCACCGTACAGCGCGTAGTGGCTTAGAGCGGCAGGGGTCTGTAGTGTACAGCGCGATGGTATACTACAGTCCCATGGCGCTTACGGGCATGGGACTGTAGTATACTATAGCGGTGTACACTACAGTAGTATGTCAGCGGCAGGGGCTTGCGGCAGAGGGTGCCTGCGGCGGGGTAGTGGCTAGGGGCTTGCGGGCAGAGAGTGCCAGCGGCGGGGTAATGGCAGGGTGCCAGCGGCGGGTAATGGCTTCTGTGGCTTGGTGGGGTAGTGGCTAGGGGCTTGCGCGGCAGGGGTCTGTAGTGTACAGCGCGATGGTATACTACAGTCCCATGGCGCTTACGGGCATGGGACTGTAGTATACTATAGCGGTGTACACTACAGTAGTATGGCAGCGGCAGGGGCTTGCGGCAGAGGGTGCCTGCGTCGGGGTAGTGGCTAGGGGCTTGCGGGCAGAGGGTGCCAGCGGCGGGGTAATGGCAGGGTGCCAGCGGCGGGTAATGGCTTCTGTGGCTTGGTGGGGTAGTGGCTAGGGGCTTGCGGGCAGAGGGTGCCAGCGGCGGGGTAATGGCAGGGTGCCAGCGGCGGGGTAATGGCAGGGTGCCAGCGGCGGGTAATGGCTTCTGTGGCTTGGTTAGCGGTGGCTTCGCGGGCATTGCTTCGCGACGCTGCAACGACTCGCAATGCCCGCTTTGCGGGCATTGCTTCGCGACGCTGCAACGACTCGCAATGCCCGCTTTGCGGGCATTGCTTCGCGACGCTGCAACGACTCGCAATGCCCGCTTTGCGGGCATTGCTTCGCGAGGCTGCAACGACTCGCAATGCCCGCTTTGCGGGCATTGCTTCGGGAGTCGCCGTGGCCGTTACGCGGCCACGGACATAGTCCAGGAGAAAGAAACAGCTCGCTAACCAAGCCACCGGAAGTTGCGCCGCTCCGACGGAAGTCAGCTACGGCAATTATATAATAGATGAGCTAAGTAACATTTGTGTGATGCACACGCCAATTCTAAGACAGCCCTTATGTGGTAAGGATTTAAGTGCTTTTGATGCCCACATGCCACCTCATCTTAACTGATGTGAACAAGGTCAATCCTGATAAAAATTGGGGTTCTTGTTGAAAACCGTCAAAGTGATTAAAGAAAAATATATAAAATTGAAGTGAAAAATGTATTGTTATCTATGAACTCCTACTCCCAGCTATCAATTAGAATTGGTATGCCACTGAAATGCTGTTCTCCAAGTAAGAACTCCACCGCACGCTATACTTTTTTTAGTCAAAAGAAATGAAAACTGCATCAGAGGTTAGGAGTGGTGTGAAGTCTTAATATGTGAACTGGGACAGAATTTTAAAGAATGTGTAACCTGATTCAAACAAACGTTAGTGGATATTATCACATTATAGGAGTTGTCCACTGCGCAGACGACCTATCTGATCACCATGTTTCCCCTCCAAGTATAAAAAAAAAAAAAACAACACACACTTCTACTCTCCTTCGGTTTCAGGACTACTCCAGCAATGACAGCACTAGGTCTCCAGGGGCATCTGCAACTCTCCCTTCCTCGAGAGGTCAGTTGTGTCTGAAGAAGGGCACAGTGAAGTGACCACATGGCATAAGATCACGCGATCCTTACAGCAAATCAGCAGGAGGACCAGTGCAGACAATGGAGGATATTTTTCAGTGTTATTTTACTTAGGGGAAATAATGATTAAGAAGCTGGTTGTCCCGATCAGCGGACAACAACAATAATAAAGGAATCATGAAATATATATTGCTGGAAAAAATACTAACTGCATTCATCCACAGTATCGTTCTGTACAGGCGTGGGATTCTGTTGATCATCTTTCTTCTCCTCGCTCTCAAGAGACACAGAATCTCCATTTAATGGAAAAGCTAAGAGGAAGAAAAGGAGACGGGGGTAAAAATCACATTATTAGAAGTAGAAATTATCAAAAATTATATAAAATATTACACAGGAAAAACATTTATTATAAAGTGGACAGTACCTACAATTTAGACATATATGAATAAAATTAGAATTACAAATAAAAAAGATTTTTGTGTACTCACAATAAAATCTTTCTCCGAGCCATTATTGGGGGACACAGGATATCATGGGTGTATACTTTGCTGCCACTAGAAGGCATACTAGGCTAATGAAGAAAGTTAAAAAGATAGCTCCTCCTCAACAGCATACACCCCCGGGCTAGGGTGTGCCTGATCAGTTTGTGCAAAAAGCAGTAGGCAAAGAAATCTGAGCCCTTGATATACTGGCTCAAAAGAAAATGTGAAATAAGGGCAGGAGCTGTGTTCCCCAATGATGGCTCAGAAAGATTTTAGGACAAGTACACAAAAATCTTTTATCCATCGCCTCATTGGGGTACACAGGATACCATGGGACATCCCAAAGCAGTCCCCAAGGGTGGGAAGAAAGAGACCAGAGAATAAGATCAGGGGTCAATCTTCGGGAATGAAGTGGCCACTGATGTTGTAAAGAAATGTTAACCTGGGTCAGAATGAAAGAATACTGCAAACCGCAGGACCTAGAATACACCTCAATGTAATTAAGGTAAAAAAAGAACAAAGAGGGAAAAAAATAAATAATCTCAGGTAGGATTGCTCCTAAACGTATAACCAGCATCTGGAGTTGAGAAAACATACTGACTTCTTGGTCCTTAAGAAGGACTCTCCATATGGTCACAACATAAAAACAGAACTGTACCCAACAGGGGGACAAAAGGAGATCGTTTAGGACCAGAAGGTGCTACACATTCATAGGGCTGCATGTGAAATTCACAGAGGTCCTGTTATCAGAGAATAAACTAGGAGACACAACCTGCTGAGAATGAATGTTCTGAAGGTAAAAGCTCAACATGTAGAGCTCTACCAGATATAGAGCAGAGAAGTCAGCTCAGCAAATCTAAAAACATACTTGTTGTAGAAAAGAAAGAAGCAGGGCACCCGTGGAGTCCTGAGCGATGGGTATATTGGAGAAAATAGACCGAGGGAACTGGGGGGGATGGGGGGGAAACAAAAAACAGAACACACACAAAAACTCTTGGATCCAGCCTAACCGAGCAGGTTAGCCCATCGGAACTGAACTAGACCAAGTTTGTAGACAAAAAAAGGCAGGCTGTCTCAAGACCAGGTGAGCCTGCCGCTTCAACATCACTCTTCTAGAAAAACCTGAATAAGGAAGGTACTCATTAGTCATGCCAATAAAACGTAGAAACGTGTCTTAGTCCTGGCCCGACAGAGGGCAGTTCCCCATGCCTCCAGAATCGCAATAGGAAAAGGGTAATTGAGTCCGTACAGTAATCTGTCAAGGACAAAGGGCTACGATGGTGGTATAGCAGAGAAACCTAGGGACAAAAGGTGCCATCTGACAAAGAAACAACTGGGGAATTCCAGGAGAATCGAATGATCCTATTGAGGTCTGAAACTATTAGTAACCGTAGAACCAACGGGAACAATAGACAACCAAGTGTTAGAATCGTGCTAAACCTTGCTGCAAATTGCTAGAGTTAATATATGCGCTACCCGAGGCAAGCACAAGTGTAGAGGCGAGAGAAGAAAAAAAAATTAAAAATACCCCAGCTGCACAGGCCCTTTGTAGGATGGTAGGGTAACCCACAAGGAAAAGATGACAGCAGTGTTAAAAACCTCAGCGTGACCGACTGTCACAGGGAAGAATGGCCAGGGAGTGCTGCAAGATTCAGAACATAGGATTGACATACATAACTGAGGGTTAGTTTGTGTGAGGTTTCCTTTTGTGAGAAAGCCTAGATCTTTGATCAATGACACTGAAGTGGTGCCACCAACCGAAACGCCCAGTATCAGGGATGAGCCTATGCAATATAGGAATCTGTTAGAGAGGGAAGGTAAATCACCGACCACAATCAGTAGCTTATGCCCTGACAAAATCCCAGTCGGATGAAGACAAGCGCCTAGGATATGTAGTTGGGGATCTAGCTCATAGGTCTGTGCCTGGGCTGGTGTTGATAGCCATAGAGCTGTCTTGTCTGATGCCAGGCAGGGGGTTCCGTCATCTCCGAAGAGTGAGAGAAGAGAATAAGGAGGTCTGACGTACCACATGGCAGGGAAAGACCTGGAACCGGCTCAACCAGAGGAAGAAACTCTATTACCTCATGTGTGCGTGCAACGGGGCTGTTGGTGACATTGCCATCTATATCTCTGTTGCAAACTTGAAGGGAGAAAAACGCATGAAGAGACTTCGCATCTGGCAGTAGGTGATCCACTCTCCAATTGAGGGGGTCGGACCACATGACGATACTTCTAAAGGGAGGGTAAAAAGGCAACAGACAACTTAAGAATGCCGGTACTGATACTTCGTAGACTACCCTAAGGTACCAATATTCCTGTGACTTTAAGCACTGGATAGAGGTTGAACGTCTGAACCACCCATGTGAAGGTAAAAGGAGATGTGTACTCACCGTAAAATCCTTTTCTCTTAGCCTCTAATTGGGGGGACAAAGGACCATGGGTGTTATGCTGCTGTCCACCAGGAGGCGACACCAAGTATAGTCTGAAAAAGAACACAGTTCGGCTCCTCCCCTGCAGTATATACACCCTGGCTGGCCTCAGCCACACCAGTTTTGTGACTAAAGCAGTAGGAGAGCCAAAGGAACACATAGGCCTGTATTTAGGCAACCATACAAGAACTCTAAGAACCTAGGAACGAGTAATAAACAGCCCCAACAGCCCCCGGGGGAGGGGGCAACAGGGAGGGTGCCCTGTCCCCCAATTAGAGGCTTAGAGAAAAGGATTTTACGGTGAGTACACAAAAATCTCCTTTCTCCTTCACCTCATTGGTGGACACAGGACCATCGGACATCCCAAAGCAATCCCTGTAATACATACGTCCTACAGGTGGGCTACCGCCGCCTGCAGAACACGTCTACCCAGACTCACATCTGCCGAAGACTGAGTATGCACGTTGTAATGTTTTGCAAACGTATGAAGGCTGGACCATGTGGCAACCTTGCACACCTGTTCAACCGAAGTTTGGTGCCGAACGGCCCAGGATTCCCCTACCGCAAGGGTAGAATGTGCTCGCAGACCAGCCGGAATATGCAAGTTTCGAAGCTGATAAGCTTCATGAATAGTTCTTCTGAACCATCTGGCTAAGGTAGCCTTAGATGCGGCCAAGCCCTTACGGTGGCCCTCCGGAAGGATAAACAGGGAGTCAGACTTCCTGAAGGCCGCAGTATGGGAAAGTATAGGCGGAGAGCCCGAACTACACGGTGCACCGGCGCTGGGAAAAATGATGGGAGAGACATTTCCTCATTCAGGTTAAATGAAGAGACCACCTTTGGGAGGAAAGATAGCACCGGGCGGAGTACCACCTTGTCCTGATGAAAAATGAGGAAGGGGGCTTTGCAGGAAAGTGCTGTGAGCTCAGACACGACGTATGGACGTGATGGCAACGAGAAACACCACCTTTTGGGATAGAAGGCGGAGAGGCATTTCCTTGAGAGGCTCAAAGGGGGGCCTCTGAAGAGCATCTAGGAATAGGTTTAGATCTCATGCTTCCAGGGGTTTCCTGTAAGGGGGGGACCAGGTGGGATACACCTTGAATGAAGGTTCTCCCTTGATGTTTCCACGCCAACCGGCATTGGAACAGCACCGACAAGGCCGATACATGGCCCTTGAGGGATCCGAGAGAGAGGCCGGCGTCTGGACCGGACTGAAGAAAGCCTAAAATAGCGGGGAGGGAAAAGAAAAGGGGTGGACAGTTTTGGAACCTGCACCAGGTGAAGAAAGTTTTCCAGGTGCGGTAGTAAATGCGGGCTGAAGCCAGCTTCCTCGCACTGATCATGGTATTGATCATGCCGGGTGAAAAACCGGCCTGGGTTAAAACCCAGGTCTCAATGGCCACACCATCAAATTCAGGGTCGATGAGCTCTGGTGGTGAATTGGATCCTGGGTGAGAAGGTCTGGGCGATCTGGGACACGCCAGGGAATGTCGTCAAGGAGCCGGACTAGGTCTGCGTACCAGGCGCGTCTTGGCCAGTCTGGTGCAATGAGGATGACCGGAACGTCCTCAGACTTGATCTTCCTCACCACTCTGAGTATTAGAGGCAGAGGGAGGAAAATTAGGGGAGGCGAAATGGAGTCCAGGGTTGGACCAGCGCATCCGCCCCCTCAGATTGCGGGTCATTACACCGAGCCATGAACCTGGGTACTTTGGTGTTTAACCGCGAGGCCTTAGGTCCATATCCGGCGTTCCCCTGCAATGGCATATCTGTTGGAATACTTTCGGATGCAGGGCTCACTCTCCTGTGGCGATGACTTGACAGCTGAGGAAATCCCCCGCACAGTTGTCCACGCCCGGGATGTGTGCTGCAGACAGCACTGACCAGGTGGATTCTGCCCAGTGGAAGATTGGTTGTACCTCGTACATTGCCAGCCCGCTGCAGGTTCCTCCCTAGTGATTGACATATGCCACCGTTGTGGCATTGTCTTACTGGACTAGGAAGTGGCGACCTGCCAGTAGGTGATGAAACTCTTGTAGAGCCAGAAAAATGTCTACAATTTCCAGGAGGTTGATGGGAAGAGTGGACTCCCCGGGAGAACACCTGCCCTGTGCCGTATGGTGGCGATAGACAGCTCCCCAGCCTATGGAGGCCGTCGGTGGCGAGCACGTCCAGTGAACCGGCAGAAAAGGACCTCCCTTGTTGAAGGGAGGCCAGGCGGAGCCACCAAAGAAGAGATTGCTTGACTGAGGGGGGACAGTCGCAAAATTCTGTCCAGAGTAAAAGGACTCCTGTCCCAGGCTGACAGAAGGGCTAGCTGTAGAGGGCTGAGGTGAAGCTGAGCAAAAGGAACTGCCTCCATCACCGCGAACATTCTGCCCAGGACTCATCTCGAAGCAAAGAGAGTGGGGGCTGGGGGCTAAGGACGGTCCAGACTCCCTGCCGCAAGGAGAGAACCTTGTCTCGTGGGAGGAGTACCAACCCGCGGGAGGTGTTAAAAACCATTCTCAGGAAGGTGAGGGTCTGGTTCGGCACTGGGGAGGATTTGGGCAAGTTGACTAGTCATCCCAGGAGAACGAGGGTGTCCACAGTAAAGTGAACACACTTTGCAGTCCCTGAAAGATGGACCCTTGATGACAAGGTAGGGCAGGACCACTACACCCCGTGAATGGAGTATTGTCATGACCGCGGCCATGACCTTGGTGTACACTCTGGGGGCAGTGGCGAGCCCGAAGGGGAGGGCGACAAACTGATAGTGGTCTTTGTGGATTGCGAACCGCAGGAAGCGTTGGTGGGCCTGGGATACCGGGATGTGCAGGTACGCGTCTCCGATATCTATTGAGGCAAGGAAGTCCCCTTCGTCCATGGATGAAATGTTGTACGTAGAGATTCTATGCGAACATAACGTAGTCGGACGAATTTGTTGAGGTGCTCTAAAATCTAGGATGGGATGGACAGAGCCCTCCTTTTTGGGTGCCATGAAAAGGTTTGAATAAAACCCTGCAAAACATTCGTCTGGTTGTACTGGAATAATGAACTCCCACCTGCAGGAGATAGTCGATGGCTTGGAAGAAGGTGCAAGACTTTGCTGGGGGGCATAGACGGGGAAGAAGGGAAAAACCGGTTTGGAGGGCGGGCGAGGAACTATGTTGTATCCGGAAGAAACAAATTCTCTGATCCATCTGTCCTCTGTTATGGCGAGCCAGACGTGTTGAAAATGGAAAAGTCGGCCATCTACCGGGAGGAATCTTCCGGGGGAGGGAGGAGTCAGGAGGAAGAAAATCTGTGGGATCTGGATCCCTTAGGTTTGGACTGCCTGGAGCGAGACTGCCAGGTTGAGGATGACTTGAGACGCCTGGGAGTTCCTATCCCTGCGTGGGGATCGGCTATTGAGCTGTGCCGGTGGAGAGGTTGACCAGTCAAAGGAGTTTCAAAAGGAACGGAAGTGGGTCTGTTGACGTCGGGCAAACAGACGTTTAGGTTTATGTTGGGGAAAAGAGGTGCCCTTTCCACCCGTGGCTTCAGAGATCAGCTTATCTAGCTTCTCGCCGAAAAGTCGGCCGCTAAGGTAAGGAAGACTGGTAAGAGATTTGGAGGCCAAGTCCGCCCTCCTTTCATGGAGCCAGAGCACTCTGCGTATAGTGATGGTACTTGCAGCCGTGATGGCGGTGTCTAGTGCCACGTGGAGAAGATATTCTGCAGCCACAGAAATCTGGGCCGCTAGGTCCGACATATATGGGGATTGTTCAAGGGAACCAAATACCAAAAAATCCCTATCTAACCTATAAATATCTGCCCCTGGAGCCTTAAATTACTATTCTAACCATCCCGGACTGACTAAATGTAAGTACACCCACAATAAATCACTTTTTACACTTACCAAATTCTTGTCGGATGGGTGTTCCTCTAGGCTCTTTGTCAGCGAGGCGGGTCTCCTCGCCGCGCTCGCACCCGCCTCGCTGCTGTCCATCTTCTTCCAGGATTCAAATTACGCGCCCATCGCGTCCTCGCAATGAGCAGGTCACGTGCTGTAGGCCTCGCGTCACTTCCGCCCGCCGAGTCACTGGTACACCCAGGCCGGCTTCCGAGCATGCGCAGATGGCATGCTGAAGCCGGCCGGGGCGCGTCATAGACCCAGCGACGCGGAAGTGACGCGGGGCCTACAGCACGTGACCCGCCCATTGCGAGGACGCGATGGGCGGGTAATTTGAATCCTGGAAGAAGATGGACAGCAGTGAGGCGGGTGCAGTGAGGAGACCCGTCTCGCTGACAAAGAGCCTGGAGGAACGCCCATCCGACAAGAATTTGGTAAGTATAAAAAGGGATTTATTGTGTGTAGTTAGATTTAGTCAGTCAGGGATGGTTAGAATTTTAATTTAAGGCTCCAGGGACAGATATGTATAGGTTAGATAGTGATTTTTTTTGGTGGCTCGTTCCCTTTCAGGCTCATGTATGGATGAAGAGAATTGGCCCAGGTCATAATGGCTTTGGCCACCCACACTGAGACGAAGAAAGGAGACAGGGCCGTGCCGGTTGCCTCTAAGACCGAGCGTGCCAATTGTTCAACCTGCCGATCCGTTGGGTCCTTGCTAGAGGAACCGACCGGCAGGGAAAGAATGGAACGTGCGGCTAGGCGGGAGACCGGGGGAGGGGGGGGGGGAAGCGTGGTTGACCTGTGGAGAATCCGCCCAGTCCTGGCATAGAGCCGAAGGGAAAGGGTAGTGGGTTTCAATGGCCTTACGGTTGCCAAACCTCATCAGGAAGGGTCCTTTGTTTGGTTAAGATTTCATGGAATTAAGGGTGATCAGCAAAGAATTTGTATGGACGTTTTGCCCGCTTGAAAGACAACGTATGTTCTGGGGCGTTGCATGGGGGGAGCCATCAACGTTAAGCGTCTGAGAGCCGTAATTAGGTCCTCAACCATGGCCAGAGTGTCAGGACCATCTAAATCAAGGAAGGCGTCAGGCTCAGGATCTGAGTCATAGAATATTTGGGATGAGAGAGAACCCAGCTCCTGAAGGGGGAGTCATGAGAGCTCCACAAGGGTGAGGGAGAAATGCTCCTTTGGAGTCTTTTACGTCTTGTGTCAGTCACTGAGGACGACGACTCCCGTGCATTGCCCCTGGACAGGGTACTCTGCAACTCGGTATAGTCTCCCTGTGGCCCTGGCTGCATGGAGGTGCAGGGTGTGGGACGGTTCTGCAGAGCCTGGATGAGGGTTAAGGAGAGCTTCTCCATAGATTGTGACATTCATCGAGTCAAAAACACAGCCCTTTCCGGTGGCTCCGGAGCAGGATTTTGCTCACAAGTCTGGCAGCGCAGGGTAGTATGACCGCTGGGCAGGTGAGCCTTAAAACGAAATACATGAGGCATAGTAGGTTGCCAGCCTGAAGGTTTTCCTGCTGGGTCTAGAGCTCTGCATGGTTGTGTAAGGGTGCTGATATAGCAGAATAAAAACGGTGTGCTGCACCAGGGCAGAATGTTAGAGAGAAGGCTGCACTGCAGGGAGAGTGTAGAGGAGGGGAGAAGAGCTACAGCAGAGACATCTGCTGTGCTCCTTACCGCGACCTAGGAACACCAAGAAGCTGCAGCTGAGACTGGGTCCTGTGTCCCCCTGAAATGCCGGCAGCTGGAGTGAGGAGAAGGGCAGTATCTCCAAAAAGCGTGCTGGCAGCTCTCGCGAGGAGCGAGAGGCGCCAAGAGTAGCCGATCTGCCCACTGACGATGCGGCCGGAGCGGGATTCTCAGCCGCGTGACGTCAGCGGGGGACGGGCTTAGTGGGCGGAGCTGAGCGTATAGGCCGAAGCCGGGGCCTAAAATTGATTTCTATGGCCGGAAAAAGTGCGCGGGCCGGCGCGGAAGTGCGCATCTGAGGTTGTGAGCGTCCCCTGGGGAAGGCTGTGTGTAGGGCCGCTGTGATGGGAGCTGGGGATGCCAGGGAGCCCCCTCACCGAGGAATAGTACTGCGGAGCAGTACAAGAGAGCAGTACAAGAGAGGGAAAAGGAATGATGTCATCAGGGTCCTTTAAAATGAAGGAGCCCTGGGATTACATGCATGTTGGCTCCTCTACCCAAAATCCCTGTGAGGGGAGAATGGGGAGGGCATTCGGTCCTGTCCATGCATCAACCCAAATCCCTAGGTTGGGGAAGCAGAAGAGAGGCGTCCAGTGAGGCATCCATGTCACTACAACCCAGAGTCCCAACTGTGGGATCTGGGGAGAGAGCTTTACCGGAGTGGGTATCTGGAACCATCGCCATGCACATTGTCCCTTGTAGCAGAAGGGGGTACATGGAAGCAAGACCACGTGTTCCAGTCTGTTGCTGTTTGCAGGAAACCGGTACAGTGTCACCGTCCCACTGTCTGATCTTCACTGATCGTGAAGAAAAAAGGGGGGAAAAAAAAAAATATGGAAAAAAAAATCGAAACTAAGGATGTGGTCTATGGATCGCATCTACCTCCTAATGACACTAAGCAAAAACTGGTGTGGCTGAGGCCAGCCAGGGTGTGTATACACTGCAGGCGAGGAGCCGCACTGTATTCTTTTATTATACTTTTTGTCGCCTCCTGGTGGACAGCAGCATAACACCCATGGTCCTCTGTCCCCCAATGAGGTGAAGGAGAAAATAACTCGTGACTGAAGACTTAGGGCGCCAAGTAGTGACTGATGAGTGCGAATTACTGCCAGGTTAGATATAATGGGGCGTAGATCAGAGTTGTAGACCTCCAAGTGGTTAGGCAAGATATAAATAAATGGTGGGGTTCTGATTCAGTGTAGAGTTCACAGATCCCACCTGCCACGGGAGGACCCACAAAGGGGATAGGTCCAGTAAAAGGAGAATTTTGTGTACTCACCGTAAATTCCTTTTCTCTTAGCCTCTAATTGGGGGACACAGGACCGTGGGTGTTATGCTGCTGTCCACTAGGAGGCGACACTAAGCAGAAACTGCAAAAGAGTTACAGTGGCTCCTCCTCTGTAGCATACACCCCTGGGGCAGACACTGCCTCACCAGTTTTGTGCTAAAGCAGTAGGAGCAAGTAACAGATTAACGATATAATAAGGCCTGTAAAAAACCAGGCACCTATAGAACAAGTAACAGAATATTAAAATAACCGGGCCTGAAAAAACAGGCACGCATGCAATATCTCAGAAGCCACTGAGAGACCAGAAACTTGAAAAACCAGTAAGAAGGCCCGAACGGGCAACAGGGTGGGTGCTGTGTCCCCCAATTAGAGGCTAAGAGAAAAGGAATTTACGGCGAGTACACAAAATTCTCCTTTTCTCCTTCGCCTCATTGGGGGACACAGGACCGTGGGACGTCCCAAAGCAGTCCCTGGGCAGGAAAAGAATACATTAGAGACTCTTATACAAACTGCACCCTACCGGTGAGCTGCTGTCACCAGGGAGACGCATCAACTAGATCTGCATCTACTAAGGTAAGAAAATGAACACTGTGATGTTGCACAACAGCGTAAGCGTACAAACACTGTGTTGTACCACAACAGTGTAAAATCTGAACCAGGTGACAGCCTCGGCCACCTACAGCGGAGAGGCCTGGGCCCAAAGGAGGTAGGATGGCCTCAGTTGTACGAGTGCATGCGCGACCTTATACCCGATGTAAACGGTAATATCTGCAACTGCTAAACTTCCTGCATAGGGAGTCTGTTCGTGTAACCAGTTTGGCTGAGGATGTCGGCATGCGCAGTCAGCGGCCCACCGAGAGGATGAAGAACAATTTGTCAGAGTTTCTTCGAAGGACGGAAGGAATTTCTGGAAGCTGCCGTACTAGCCTCATAGACACGTAGAGTTCAGGCGAATCTAACGTGTGCTGAGCCATGTTGATATGGTGCATCAGTGCTGAACGACTGAAAAAAGTAGCCGGAACGGTGTGGTCTTTTGTTTAGATGGAATGACCCTGCCATCTTATGAAGAAAGCTGGTACAGGTCGCATCCCACCTATCTTGGCGACCACCGAAAAAAAAGGGGGGCTTCGAGGAGAGCGCTAGGGTGAGAGACTCAACGGATAGAGGTAATTTTTTTTTTTTGTTTGTTGTTTTTGGTTGTTTGTTAACAGCACCTCTGGTAACAAGGGTGAAAGAAAAATTTTTGTGAAGGTCTGAAGGAAAAATCCTGCAGCACATAGTAGACCGGAATGAAGCCCCATGTTACCAGTAGTTGTTGTAGGGAAGAAGGGGACAATGCGTGAAAATGTCCCGGATGGAAGGTGCTAACCTGAGCCTACAGCCACGCAATGGAGGCGGAATCGAGAAGGTAGCATGGGGATGTGCCCTCTGAGGAACTCGAGAGAGAGAGAGGGAGAGAATCGATGTGAACGGAAACAGGTGTTTACCCCCTGAGTCAAGGTTGTAGCACCTGTTCGCGAAAGGAGGACTAGGTATCAGAGCTACAACCAGGTGTCAGGGCCACACTAAGAAGATTAGAGTTCCCGATTTTGTGAGAAAGGACCCTGGAAAGAGGGCCTGTGCGGACTGGAGGAAGCCAGGGAAAACCAGTGGTGAGTGAAAATAGGCCGGCATACTAAGTGCGCCTGGACCAAAGCGGGGTCCTATAGAGGACTGTAATGCCATTGGACCTGAACCTTGCCATGGTCATTTGGATGATTGCAAGGCCGTGAGATTAAATCCTCACCTCAGACTAAGAGAGGCAGAGGGATATCCGCTCTCATAAGTTGTGAATTGTGAGCTACAGCCCGAACACAGGAACCTGCTGTGTATTAGCAACAGAGCTGAAGAAGAAGAAAGCCGGAGTGATCTGACTCGCTGTATACTGGGTCCTAATATGGACATTACATGAGTGGTGCGGATTACACCTGCGAGGTACCAATGATAAGATACAAATCCCTTGGAGAATGATAGGCAGGGGCGACCCGAGGGTCGTCCGCTGCCCCGAGCCATGTGATAACAGGACGTCACTATCCTTCATATAGGTGTGCGTCAGTACGGCTTGTGAGAGGAAGAACAGGTGCGGTCACCACTGAAGGAGAAACGGTTGAAAACCTGAGTCAGACTGAATAACCTGACTAGAAAAAAAGGAACCTGTCCCGGAACTTGAGGAGAATCGTGTGGAGAGTCCAGAGGAATGGTTGGACAAGAGGTAACCAACCCGTATGCCCTAACTTCTTGGAGAGAGAAGTGATGGACTGAAGAGGGTCTGCATCTGTGACGAGGTCACCCGGATTGGAACTGGAGAAAAATTTCTCGGTATGGAATAACTAGGTAAGAGGACTTAGGGAGTTCACTGTAGTGTAAACACCGCTGCGCAGTCCCAAAAGAAGGAGTCTTGATGAGAGTAGCCTTGTTGAGCAACCAGGTTAAATGAGCTGGGAGGTCCACTGTAGTGTGCAAACGCATCTGCGCAGCCTCCAAGTGAAAGAGCCTTGATAAGGAGACCCTCTAGGTAAGGGAGGACAACTTGTCCTCGTGATTGAGAAATGGATATGATCGCTGGTATCACACGGAGCCACCGAAGGGCTAGGTAGAGAGAACAACCCATGGAGCACCCGGGAATATGTAGACAAATGTGTCGACATTCATGAAGGCCAGGAATCTTTGTACTTCCATGGATGAAAGAAGTTCAGGGAGGTCGCATATCGTTTCCCTGTTTGGGGACTACAAGAGGACCTGATGACAATCAGTGAAGATATTCATCCGCTGTAGCTGCGATCTCAATGCCATGAGGAAACGGATGGAAGCCTGAGGATTACTAAGGAAAGGCGTTGTTGCAACTCTGCATCCAGTTGTGGGAGCTGAGGAAGATGATTATCCGAAGTTGCTTGTAAAACGGTCCCATATTGGAGACGGTACCGTGCACGTGCTGCAACCCAATGTCCAGAAGAGGCGGATGGGGAGACTAAGGAGTACCAAATAGTGGTGCCATCCATTGCAAAGCAGACACCCAGCTGTGGGAGCTGGAGAGGATATTCAGATCCGCGTGATAAGGAGTCTCATATTGAAGACGGTAATATAAAAGTGCTACAACCCAAGTGCCCTGAGGAAGGCTAATGGGGAGACAGAGCTACTAAATCATAGCGCCATGTACTGCAAACCCAGCTCCAGCAGTGGGAACTGGGGAGGATGATTGTCCGGATCCACGTATCAAGCTGTTCTGTATTGAAGAGGAACCTTGGGGGGCCGATTGTCCGGATCTGCGGGCCAAGCAGTTCTGTATTGGAGATCGGAACACTTAGGAACCGTCGCCATAAATGATGTTTCTCAAATCAGGAGGGGGAACGTGGAGGTAACACCCCGCGTTGCCGCCTGTTGGTGTTGGGAGATCGGTACACACAGGTACCGTCGCCCTCCATCTTGCCGTACTCGTTCCACACGTGGCTAGATTGCTTGTCTAGTCTTAATGACGCTTGAAGCCACTACGGCTGCTCCATCGGTTGTCATCTGCATTGTATGCTTAACTGACGGTCTGATGCGTCCTCGCGAAGACTCTCTCCTGCAGAGGAGGGAAAGTATCAGATGATTGTCTGAATCAGCCTTTAAAACAGGTCTTAGTTGAGGATCGGAAAGCTGAGAAACCGTCGTCATAATGATGTCCCTCAGAGCAGGAGGGGGTACGTGGAGGTAACACTCCGCGTTCCCGCCTGTTGTTGGTTTTGGGAAATCGGTACGCATAGGTACCGTCGCCCTTTATCTCCCGTGGGTGGTGAAGGTGGACTTCAGTCGGCACTGGGAGGAATTCGGTGTGAATGGGACATGTATATCTGCCGGACCGCCTGTATTGCGCGATGACTTGTCAAACTGTAGTATGCCCGTCTTCTTTCTGTGATTGAGTCTGTGAGACATGGGACTGAACAAGGAGGATCAGGTACAAATTTTTTTTTTTTTTTTAATTTTTTTTCCCCTTCTTCTTCACCGCCTGAGTAGGGTAACAACCCCCGCCAAATGTGCGACACGTCCAGCAGGGCGAGCGTGGAAAAAATCAGGGCCCTAGTCTATGTAGATTTGACGGGCAATGTCTAAGCCAGTCGGCTTTTCCTGCGTCCCTTGTCTTAATATGCAAATAGAGTCTGTGGAGTCTCGGTTAGGAGTCTCAAACACAGGACTAGCCAGATATCCCTCCAGGGAAGGACCCAGCCAAGGGGTAGCTCCTGCGGAGAACACCATAACCACCATGTTCAGTGGCCCGTTAGTTAATATCTAGCCTTTTTTAGAAGCTTAGAGGTATGATAAGGGAATACCAAGACCAGGTATCCATCCACAGACAGCTGTCGTAACATTTGCATTCCGCTGCAGGCCGATAGTAGAGACGCCTGAGGAGGTGCGTCTGTTCCGTGGTTCCCCACGTTGCGATTCGGACCTGGTGCGAGTCGCGCCTTGGGCGACCCTGTAGGACCAGAGGTCTTGTCCCTGTACTGTGATGTAGAATGGACCCAAACTGCCCAGTAGGAGGGGGGAGAAATGGTAATCTTGTACTGGTAGGAGTACGATTCTGGCAGTGAGGCTAGAACCTGCCGGGGGCAGAAAAGATCTTCATAATGATGAATATCCTGCATTGTCTCTACCTTGTGAAGTACAGGGAAGAAGGGGATCAGTCTAAATGAAAAGGCTTGATATCCCTATACATGACGCTTCCCTGAGACCTGTGGCCCTTGGAGGAGGTGTCCGAGCACCCAGCTAGAAACGCCAGGCTGGCACTGTCCTTGGGGCCATTAGGGGCTACTGATATTGAACCACAGCTGCCCCCTAAGCTATATCTGCCGCTATGACAGACTACTATAGACATGGCAAGCAGGGCTGTGCAAGCGGAAAAGCACTTACACTGCTCGACACAAGAAGTGCTCCACCGGGGTCCGGGTAAGCAGCGGCGCCAGCTAGCCACAAGACGTACTCCACCGAGGGCCGGGTATGTAGCGGTGGCAGCTCACCACCAGCTGTTGCCCTTCCAGGGTCCGGTATGCAGCGGCGCCCATGATGTATTCCGGGCGGAAGTGGCGACCCCTGACCTGGATGGAAGGGGCGGGCCAGGAGATGGGGCGCGCTGGAAACTCTCGCGATGCGCGAGAAGCGCGAAGAGAAGGCCGTTCCGCCCCCCGTCTGACGCGGCCTGGGCGGGCTCCGCCTGTTTCGCGTCACGTAAGGGGCGGAGGGAGGCGGGGACCATCGCGGCTAGGCCAAAGCCGGGACTTGGATTAGGACGCGGCCCCGGAAAAGAAGGGGGGGCCGGCGCGGAGGGCCCGCCGGACCCGGACCAAATTAATGTCAGATTGCTGCTGCGGGGCGGGGAGAGTCCCCGGGCGCAGAGAACTGTCAGTGTCCGGGTCCTGTCGGTCTGGAGACCGGAGGCATGCGGCCGCTAATGGCAACGCAGTGTCCGGGTCCTTGGAGGTGGAAGGGAGGGAGATCAGACTACCTTTCGTTGGCTCCTCTACCCGGAGTCCCCGTCAGGGGAGAATGGGGAGGGCAAGAGTCCGTCTTGCGTCTCTACCCGGAGAAGTGACCGCCCTGCAAGCTGCCATAATGGGATCCTGGAGACAGAGACTACACCTCCGTTCCTCCACCCAGGGCTCAGCTGCGAGGCCTGGGGAGGGTAGGATTCTGTCTGAACCTCGGCTCGGGTTCTAAGACGAAGCTGGGAAAAAATTAGGTTTCTTAAACTCAGAGCCCATGTGGGGAGCTGAGAAGAACTCTTCTTTTTCTTCAGAGTTGTAGAAAAAAAGGAGAAAAAGAAAAACTCTAAAAAATCTATCTTAAAAAGGAAAAGAATAAAAGAGGTCTGCCTCCTGAGCGACACTAAGCAAAACTGGTGAGGCAGTGTCTGCCCCAGGGGTGTATGCTACAGAGGAGGAGCCACTTTAACTCTTTTGCAGTTTCTGCTTAGTGTCGCCTCCTAGTGGACAGCAGCATAACACCCACGGTCCTGTGTCCCCCAATGAGGCGAAGGAGAAAATGGTAGTGAAGGGAGCCTGGTGATCGCAGTGATTGGCTCAGCTGACCGATGGGCCCAGTTGGCCGGACGTATGTGGTATGTGAATCACCTGCTGCAGGAAATGGGGAAGAAACGGTAAGGCAGTCAAGTCAAAACCAGGTTTTGACCCCAGAGCTGTCCCAGTGTAGATAGAAGCAGAACTACTCTACCATTCAGTTAAGCAGTTGAAAACAACTATAAAGAGACATAGCAACTGGGTGACTTGAACACTGGAAAAGTGATAAATCGCACAGACAAAAAAAGCAGCAGGTGGATTAGATCGATTCTGCGGACGGATATATGCACTGGACGGATGAATCCCATAACCTTATAAAGGAGATAGGCACAGGAAAGAATATAGACCGGGGATTCCCTGCTCATTATTAAAAAAGGACAGATTCTGTAGACCATCCTGATGGTGGCACAGAAAGGCAGACTGGTATATGCACCAGATAGTGGTGAGGATTCCGTAATATGCTGAAATACGAGCAGATAGGATGCTTGACAGGCAGATTTCCGCTCACTTCCAGGGTGGTGGAACCTATAGGGTAAGCACACAGAAGGTACGCAGTGCCCAGTTATGAGTACTGGGTATCGGACCAGACCCATTTATGCGCTGTACTAGATAGATAGCGACTGCACAACAGTCGGGTAAGCCAACAGGTACCGCGAATCCTCATGCAGACAGCCATGGCAAAAAAAAGGTGCATTGAGTAGAACTCCAAAAGATATGTAGAAGTGTACAGGGCACTAGTGGCTGTTTAACATGGAGGGCTCTGACCAGCATAAGAACAACGGGGTGTTGCTCAAGTCATGAGAACAATTGTATAATCAATTTATGTAAAGAAATGACGGCACCCATTGAGGCGTGATCCACACGAAACGGTGCACCTGTCGTCCTCCTCTGCACTCCCCTCCCTCCCTGGATACTTGTAACCCTCATTTCAAACTGGAATAAAAGACTTGCACTTGGAAGATATCCCAGGGTGAGTGCCGTCATTTCTTTACATAAACTGAGTAGAACTGCAAACTTTGAAAGCTGCGGTAACCAAGGTATAAGATGCAGGGCATCAGAGTTCTAAACAGGTACGTGCATGTAGGTAACGTTGATGCTGGGAGTTACATGCACTATATATAGAGGGTAAACCCTGTAACCTGCTACGAGAAAACAGAAGAGATGCGTGGTCTCTAGATCTCTGCTGAGTGATAGGGTGACAGATACCCAGATTTATTTTCGGGAGTAGCTATGCCTAATGGATAGTGTGGATTGCGTAACCTGCCATAAGCAGACAGGCATGGCTCCTGGGTTTCTGCTTACTGTTAGGGCAGACCTCAAGATGCATTCTTGCGATGATTGTGTGAACCGGGCAGTGGTGCGCATCCTGTAGCCTGCTGAACAGACGGGTATAGGATGCACAGACGCTGGATGTCCGCTCACTGTTAAGGGGGACAAACCCATAATACAATCCTGCAGGCTTCTCTGTGTACCAAATATTGGTGTGGATCCTGTAACCTGCTGATGCAGACAGGATGCACATTCGCTAGATATCTGCTCACTGTAAAGGTCACGTCACACCTGTAGACATCGCCGCCAATTACATAGGCGACGTAGGGGCGAGGCCTATAGGTAGTGACATCACCCCTGCGTCGCCTAATGTAAAGGGGCGATGTCGGCGCTTCTGATTGGTCGCCTGGTTTCACATCAGTGATGTAAAACCAGGCGGCCGATCTGGGGCGATGTGTCCACATCGCCCCATGTAAACGGCCGCCGGCAACCTGACAAGCGATGGGAGCCATAGGCTCCCATTGTACTGCATTGGAGCTAGGGTTTTGAGAGACCCCGGCGGCGATGCCACCTGTCTGATCGCCGACACGTCGCTGGAGGTGTCGCCCCATGCAAATGGGGGACGGCGACGCTGGCGGGGCGCCAAAAACGTGAGTGTTCCTGCCCGTCGTTATCTCCGGGCCAGTCGCACCATGTGACGGTACCCTTAGGGTGGCAGGATTCATGCCCGCAGGCACTCAATGGTGCGGATCCTGAAACCTGTTGAGGAAGACAGGCATAGAATGCACGGCCGCTGGATTTCTGCTCACTGATAGGGTGGCAGGTCCCATGATTAAACTTGAGGGTCATTGTGTGCACTGAACAGTGGTGTGGATCCTGAAACCTGTTGAGGAAGACAGGAATAGGATGCACAGCCACTGGAATACTGCTCACGGGGTGCAGGTTCCATGGAGCAATCTTGTGGGTCGTGTGCACAGGACAGTGGTGCAGATCCCCTAACCTGCTAAAGAAGAGAGATATAGGATGCACACTGCTCCCTATTAGAGGTGATGATTAAATCTTTCGGACCCTTGTGTGCGCTGGATAGTGGTGCAGATCCTGTAACCTGCTGTAAACAGACAAGTACAAGATGCATGGCCTCTGGATTTCTGCTCACAGTTAGAATGGCAGGCCCCATGATTCAGTCTTGTAGTCAGTTATGTTGCTGCGAACTGTAACCGGCTGTAGGTATAGGATGTCTGGCAGTCGGGATTGGTTGCAATGGCCCATGCCAGAGACCGACATCAACAGGCAGTTGGGTGCTGTCCTGAGAGGGCAAGGCACACATATATAGGCCGTAACCACTGGGTCGGTTATCGGTGGAGGGTTCCGAGTAAAGTTGGGGTCAGAGGCCTGGGAAGGAAATTGAGGTGTCCACGCGGCTGGTATGATTAACAGAGGGCCAGAGGTATAAGACACGTATGTGTCTTGAGGAAAAATGTGCAGGGGACGTGCAATGTGCTGGTGCAGCCTATGTATAAGGGCTGTCTAGGCCAGCATGCTTACTGGGCAGCTTGAGTATATGTGCCGTCTAACACAGCACACACACTGTAGGAGAGCTCAAAGGAAGTGGGTTACAGGATGCATGGATGCATAGTGGATATGCCAAAATACCCAAATGTGGCACCCCAGGGGTTAATGTGCCACAGTAACACCACAAAGGGTTAAATCCCCACAAACCCACAACACTACACTAGCGCCTCCAGGCCATAAGGGGGAGCTAAAGCTGCTTCCCTATATATTCTGGTGTGGAGAGGAAGTGTGGAAGAGCAGATTGGTGGAAGGAGCGAATGTTGTTTACCTCAGAGTGGCAGTGACAGTCAGTTGGAGTTAGTTCAGTTCCTGGGAGGACTGAGGAAGAAAGACTGGTGGTGTAAAGGGGCTACCTTTGGCCTCTCCACAGCCTGCTACCCACTTCTATGCCTAGCCAGGGTCTGAGCGAAGGAGTAAGAAACAGGAGAACACATCTGGGAGACTGAGTTACCTCATAACTCGCCCCGGAGGAGCGCACAGACCGGATACCGGATCCGAAACTGTGACTGACACATGCAGCACAGTAAACACTGGGATAGTGGAAGTTATATATCTACACTGTACCTCAGCGAAGCAACACGGCGTGGTCAGAAATACAGAGGAAAGACTTAAGTTGCCTAGCAAAAGGGGGTACCTGTGAGGAGAGAGACAGGCCAGCAGCCTAGCTGAACCGGCAGCAGGGCCACATACATAGCGCAGGAGAGGGAAGCCGAGGACCTGGACAGGGTGGGAGCAACCCAGCCCCGGTACAGACTCCGTGGACAGTACTCTGCTAACATCATCTGCAGTAAAGACTTGGAAAACCTCAAAACCGTGAGTTTGTGTGATCCTTGTGCTCAAATCCTGTGTTCCCTCACAAGCAGCTATCATCTCTACTACTACCCCTATCTTGCAATACCATAGCACCATCTATAGGCTGTTACCATCTCTGTCCCGGGGAACAAAGCTCTACCTGCGGAGAGCCATTACATCCCCAGCTGCCAAACATCATCCCCGGAGGTTCTGCAGCAGCGGTGGTCACCCAGACCACAACCCTTGGGTGGCGTCACGACGAACTCCCCTGTAAATATTTCCCCAATTACTTGAGGAACCTGGGCCACGGTATGTACCAAGACCGTGATATCCCACAGCATATACCCCGGTCCGGTACAGAGTACCCCGTCCCACTGGGCTCCACACATGTACCTGCCTGGTCCAGATGTCCCCCTGTGATATACCGAGTGGGGGGGGGGGGGGGTTAGGTCGGTTCCGTAGCTGCCCTTAGAGGACCAGCCCCCCCGATGCCAACATGGGGAAGGGGCAGTCCGAGTGAGGAGAAGTGTGCATGAAATCTCGTTGGAGACGTGTGTCGTTGAAATTGAGGGGCGTGGCTGGGGATCAGCATCAACCAGAGGACGGGGACCGGCAGAGCAGCTGACCGACTAGGCCAAAGCCGGGGACTAAAGTTTAGCAGTAGGCCAGGAGTTGATGGGACCGGGGGCCATATTAGAGCTGGGAAAGCAGGGGAGCCCTCCGCAATGGACGCAGCACTCCACGTAGGAGCGAACTCACCCAGTTGTGCGTCCCGGCTGGTGCCACCGCAATTCCTCCGAGTAGGGCGTTCCAGGGTTCCCTGCTGTATCGATCAGTGTATTGGGCCTCAATCCAAACTATCAGTAGTTAGAAAGAAGTTAAAAAAAAAAGTTAAATGCCTGGTTGCAGAGTATCACTCCCTTTCAGCAGGTGTGATGCCTGGGAGCCAGGCACAGACTTAGATATGCAGTCATCCGGACATCTAAAGAGGCGACACCCAGAGGACGGTGCTGTGTGGTGGGTCCAGCACATCACCTACGCCAGGTGTAGCAGGGGGTACGTGGAGGTAACACACCGCGTTCCCATCTGTTGATGGCTTGGAGAGAGCAGAGCCCTTGAGGGAACCGTAGCCCTTCTAAGTCCCATCAGAGTAAGAGGCGTGGTGTGGAGGATAATATCTAAGCAGAAGGGGGCGCGTGGAGGTAACACTCCATGTTTCAGTCCATGTTGATTGTTTGGGGAAACCGGCCCCCTTAAGGGAACCGTCGCCCCTGTAAAAGTCTTGTCTGTAGTACAAAAATGGAGGTAAAGATGAAAAAAGTTGAAAAATCTGGCTATAGATGTAGACTACATCTGCCTCCTATGACACCAAGCTAAAAACTGATCAGGCACACCCTAGCCTGGGGGTGTATGCTATTGAGGAGGAGCTAACATCTTAACTTTTTTCATTAGCCTAGGGTGCCTCCTCCTAGTGGCAGCAAAGCATACACTCATGGTATCCTGTCTCCTCCAACAAGGTGATTGAGAAATACAAATCTCTCTATATAATATTACCGTATATACACACACACACACACACGATATATTAGGCCATCAAGTGTAGTCTGCAACGTTTCAGGCGCAGTCGCCTTTCTTCTAACAACCAGTCATAGCTAGGCTAGTCCTTATATACATACTCTTTTGCATAATCAATTAAATTCTCATTATCTTATATCCTCATTATGAGAATTTAGTTGATTATACAAATAAGTATGTATATAAGGACTAACCTAGCTATAACTAGTTGTTAGAAGTAAGGCGACTGGGCCTGAAACGTTGCACACTGCACCTGATGGCCTAATAAAGGCAGATTTTTGACACTTGATTTGGAGTGCTGCATTCCTTTTTCGTATTGTATGAATAGCAAACAGAAGTATTTCTTGGAGTGATTTGCACCCACTACTTGCGTACTAAAGCCTCTAGTGAGGGGGTGACAAGTTCGATATGAAGAGATGAGCAGGGTCGGCTGTGACATCACCAATAGTGAATGGAGGATCCAGTTTTAGAGGGGAACTGAGGTGTTCACTATCATTATAATTAACCTTTGATAGCAAGCCTGCTAAAACCTTCTCATTGTCACAAAACACTTACCTCATATAGGAAATGTGGAAATAGGAAAGGTTCACACACTGGCCACTTTCGATTATTTTTAATAAAGATAGTGATATGGGGGGGGGGGGGGGGGAAGCACATTACTTAATTAACAGCTCCCCTCTAAAGGGTCACCAGAGTTTCACCAAAGTCGGCATGTTACAGAGGAGTCCGTTTTAATTGGTGGGGGTACAGGAGATAGGACCCTGCATTGATTGCCAAAACACAGAAGCAGAGGCGTGCGCTGGTAATGAACACTGCCTCCATCAATAAGATACAGATGTAATATACACTTACCTTCTTCCTGGTTTTTGGTAGTTTCTAATAGCGGTTGACTACTGTTATCTCCTTCATTCACTTCATTCACTTTTTGCTGGCCTCCCATCTTTGAGCCGAGAATACTAGCTTTTATTCTGCTGTAAACTTCAGATGCTTTATCCATAACAGCTGGATTAGCTTTGTATCTACGGATCTGTTGAGATGGGTAACGTTTGTCAGATTTACAGCTGCTTAACCCTTCACCAGTTTTCACCTTTCTGACCAAGCCATTTTTTGCATTTCTGACCAGTGTCTGTTCATAAGGCAATAACTCTGGAACGCTTCAATATATTCCAGTGATATTTTCTTTTTGTTGCACATTGGACTTCATGTAAGTGGCAAATTTCGGACAATATTTTTACAAAAAAACCGCAAAAAATATGGAAACTTGGTGAACATTTTGAAGATTTCACAATTTTCAAACTTTGAATTTTTATTCTGTTAAACCACAAAGTTCTATGACACAAAAAAGTTAATGAATAACATTCTCACATGTCTACTTTACATAATCATTTTTGAAAAACAAAAAGCACACAATTTTTTGGGGAAGTTAGAATAGTTCTGTTTATCATCAATTTCTCATTTTTGCAGCAAATTTTTTTTTAGGGATCACATCACAATAAAGTGACTTGGTGAGGCCTATAACGAAGAAAATACTAAAAAAGGGACACCATTCTAAAAACTGCACCCCTCAATCTGATCAAACCCACATACAAGTTTGTTAACCCTTCAGGTGCATCACAGGAACTAAAGCAAGGTGGAAGGGGAAAAAAACAAACACACTTTCTCCCCACAAAGATGTTATTTTAGCCCCAAATTTTGCATTTTCACAACAGTAAACATGAGAAAATGCACCATACATTTTGAGTACATACGTGGAGAAAATATACTGTTCGGGCACATGGCAGGGCTCTCTAGGGAAGGAATGCCATGGACTTTTGGAATGCAAAAATGGCTGGAATCATTAGTGCACACCATGTCATGTTGGCAGAGCCCTTGATGTGCCTCAATAGAGGAAACCCCCATAAGCGAGACCATTTTGGAAACTAGATCTCCTCAACGAATTTCCGATGTGGTGTGGTAACTGGTGAGCATTCTGAACCCCCAGGTGCTTAACCCCTTCACCAGCCAGCAATTTTTCTTTTGTTTTTTCCTTCCCTTCTTCCAAGAAGAGCTATAACTATTTTTCCATCAATATAGATAAATGAAGGCTTGTTTTTTGCGGGATGAGTTGTACTTTCTTATGAAATAATTTGTTTTACCATATACGTAAAATAAATAGAATTTTGGGGTTCAGCGCACCGAATATAAAAACCGCGTATGAAAATGAATCTATATTCATTGAAAATTAAAACAATATTTTATTGATTTCTCGTGCTGCCATGTACTATATAAAAACATATCAAACATTAAAAGTGATAAATATGTATCAAAGAGGGTCCATTCAGGGAATATGTCCTATCAGAATTTTCTGTAGGTCTTTTCCTATAGTCCTGGCGTATGTGCTATGGATTACTTCGTTTGTTTTCTTTTATTATTCTTTTGATAATCCTTTCTATATGGATAGGGGTTATTTGTCAGCTGTCGTATTGCTTTCTACGGTTCTCCCAGTATGCGATAGGTTTATACTTAAAATCTGTATACAAAAGGGATGTAACCTTCTAATATTCTCCTAGGATCGAGGATGCAGTTCTTAATTCAGGGGGATCTTAATTAGAAGATCTTTAGTGAAGTGATCCTCCCATGTGTATAGTTCTTTAGAAGGATGCCATATTCATAGTAAAAGCAAAAGGTAGAAAGATTGTTGAAACGTCCTGTGTGGTGCTTTCACCTGAAACCAGTGCATCCCCAGGTCTTGTACGTGCGGCTGGCTCCAAATCAGAAGGGAGAGAGCAGGAGCCAGACACGCTGGCCCGCGCTGTGTAGCGGTGTGGCGTCTTTTGGGTTGCGGTCTCGGGTCTGGCTACGTCACACTGTCAGCTGAGAAAGAAGGGCGTTCCCTTTGAAACCGGTCGATCTCCAGACCTGTCAGTTCAGAGACCGCACTTCTGTGCAACCTCTCCAGCATTACAGCACTTTTCAGACGCAGTCCAGCCCCTAGGCACCGACCCTAGAGGACGCAGACGATCAGCTGACAGTGTGACGTAGCCAGACCCAAGACCGCAACCCGGAAGATGCCACACCGCTACACAGCGCGGGCCAGCGTGTCTGGCTCCTGCTCTCTCCCTTCTGATTTGGAGCCAGCCGCACGTACAAGACCTGGGGATGCACTGGTTTCAGGTGAAAGCACCACACAGGATGTTTGAACAATCTTTCTACCTTTTG
Organism: Allobates femoralis; assembly: GCA_033576535.1. Lineage (NCBI taxonomy): Eukaryota > Metazoa > Chordata > Amphibia > Anura > Aromobatidae > Allobates > Allobates femoralis. The sequence goes on from JARQOC010000003.1 coordinate 366,292,790, forward strand.
CGTTTACTATGAATATGGCATTCTTCTAAAGAACTATACACATGGGAGGATTACTTCACTAAAGATCTTCTAATTAAGATCCCCCTGAATTAAGAACTGCATCCTCGATCCTAGGAGAATATTAGAAGGTTGCATCCCTTTGTATACAGATTTTAAGTATAAATCTATCGCATACTGGGAGAACCGTAGAAAGCAATACGACAGCTGACAAATAACCCCTATCCATCAGAAAGGATTATCAAAAGAATAATAAAAGAAAACAAACGAAGTAATCCATAGCACATACGCCAGGACTATAGGAAAAGACCTACAGAAAATTCTGATGGGACATATTCCCTGAATGGACCCTCTTTGATACATATTTATCGCTTTTAATGTTTGATATGTTTTTATATAGTACATGGCAGCACGAGAAATCAATAAAATATTGTTTTAAATTTAATGAATATAGATTAATTTTTATACGCGGTTTTTATATTCAGTGCGCTGAACCCCAAAATTCTATTTATTTTATGTGTGAGGGCGAGTGTCTCAGCCATTGAGGTATTCCTACACGGAGGTCCTCAGGGGTTTCCTAGCAGCACACGGACACTCAGTGGTGTAGGAGCACACTACTTCGTGTCCATCAATACCTTTACGGCCAGCTCCAGTGTCATCCTGTACATAATTGTTTTACCATATAGTGTACAGGAAAATCGGAAAAAAATCCAAGTGCAGTGAAACTGCAGAAAAAAGTGCAACTGTTTTTGTTTTGTATTCAGCATGTTCAATATATGGTAAAACGGACGTGACGGTGTGATGCATCAGGTCGGTACGAGTTCGTAGATGCCATCAAAAAGTATACGTTTGGTATCTAAGTGAATTTTTTTTTTAGAAGTTTGGAAAAGAAGAAAAATAAATTTGTGCCATGTTCTGCGACCCGCAGTGTTCTCATTTTTCGGGATATGGGGCTGTGTGACGGCTTACTTTTTTGCATCTTCAGCTGACATTTCTAATGAGACCAGGTTTGGGTGGATGCGCTGTTTTGATTGGCCGTTGTATTTTGCGGCGACAACAAAAACGTAATCTTGGCGTTTGGACCTTTTTTTTTCTGTTACGGAGTTTACTGCTGATTAATTGATTCTATATCTTGATAGATTGCGCGTTTCTAAACATGGTGATACCAAATGTGTATTTTTTTTTTTTTTTTAAGTACTTCTGGTTTGAATGCAACAAAAGGGGAGTGATTTGAACTCAATGCTGGAGCTCACATCAAAGTGAGGGAGCCGACCAATGATGTACATGCATGTTATGAGTCGTAAAGAAGTTAAACACCCTGCTCCCTGCTCACCGGCAGGCTCAACCTAAGCTCCCTAACCGGTAATAAACAAATGAACAAGTAGGAGAACAGCAGCTAGTTTTAGAGTCCATCAAGGTTAATAGACATGAAAGGGTACCAAAGCATCCTCTTAGTCAAGATAAAACGTGGAATATCTTCTGTTCCAAAGAACCAATAACGTATATCAACCCATTAAGTTTTTGGAGTCCGTAATTGCTGTTGTAACTTAACTGAATAAGTTCTTCTTCCCCACAGTAATCACTTCCTTAAAATCACCATCTCAACATGCATCTCCATTGTAATGAGGTTCCTCAGGAGGCACAATGAAGACATAGAAGTTTTAGACATCCATAGGTTTAATGCCCATTAGATTGCCCATGAATGTCAAAAGGCTATGCGGCATATGTGCGGCATAACCCTTGGTCCCACAGGTTCACAGTCTACAACACGGTAATGTCAAATTTATCCACAGCGCCATCCTCCACCATTGGGTATCTGTTACAAACACAGGATGTGCACACTGCTAGCATCACTTGTTCATATGGGGGAAAATCAAGGACATCCAGGAGGTGAAAAAGTCCTCTGATGATGAAACCTCATGTGGTCCTGTGACCCCCAGGATGGACTTAGTCCACACATACCTATGTTGACCGGAAGCAATTAGTCACCAGTAGAATGGGTGAACACAAACCATTTGGGATAGTCTGTATGATTATGTCGGTGTTTGGAAGCTTTTGATAGGTTTATTGGCAACATCTGAGATAACTGGACACACACCTGCAAACATATTTTAATGCACACCTGAAATACACTGCTTCTTTGTGTAGCATCATGGGGTAGTCTAAAGAAATCAGCCAAGATATCAGTAATGGCCACTTTACACATCCCGATATCGGCGTCCAACTCCGATAAAAAGTCATGTGGTTCTAGCGTTGGCGTCGATATCGTTCGTGCGTTGTGTGGTGTAAATGTCCAATTCAATGTAAGCACGATGCCAAAACGATATCGGGGAAGAAATAAGCAGGCTCTCCAACGGCCCGATATTGGATGGACGATCTGGCAGGATCGTGCTGTGTGACAGCCCAACACTGACTTGGAGCACAACTTCCCCTATTCTCTCCCATTGTTAAATGGTTGTTCCTGGGTCGCCCGTACAAGGAGGCGTACACATCGCAGTTGTGTTGCCTGCCGATATCACGCTGTGTAACATCTCCTATTGGATCTTGGAATTCTGCCCAAAAAATGCGTGCTCCCGCGCCGTTGTATCCAACATCGGAACGATGTTGGGACGTGTAAAGTGGCCATAAGAGTATTGTGGACTTGCACAAGTGTGGTTCATCCTTGGGTGTAATTTTCAGATACCTGAAGGTGCCTCATTCATCTGTACAATCAATTATACGCAGGTACACAGAAGATGGGAATGTCCATCCATCATACTGCTCAGGAATGAGACAGGTTCTGTATTCCAGAGATGAACATGCTTTGGTCTGACATGTGCACATCAACCAAAGAACAAAACCAAAAGACTTTGTGAAGATGATGGTGGAAGCTGGTAAGATTGTTTAATTATCCACAGTGAAAGGAGTACTGTATCAACTTGGGCTGAAAAGCTACTTTGCCAGGAAGAAGCCATTACTCCAAAAGAAAACATAAAAAATAAAATTAATTTTTGCAAATGCACACAGGAACAAAGACCTACATTTTTTTTTAAAGATGTCCTGTGGTCTGACGAAACTAAAATTGAACTATTTGGCCATAATGACAATTACGTTTGGAGGAAAAAGAGAGAAGCTTGGAAGCCTAAGAACACCATCCCAACTGTGAAACATGGAAGTGTCAGAATCAGGTTGTTTTGGAGCAGGAGGACTGGTGTCTCTTCAATAAATAGAGGACATCATGAGGAAAGAAGATTATGTGGCAATACTGAAGAAACATCTCAAGACATCAGCCAGGAAGTAAAGGCTTGGGTGGAAATGGGTGTTCCAAATGGACAATGGCCCAAAGCATACTGCCACACTGGTTACAAACCAGACTTTGGCACCATAGTATCCCATCTGCCATCCGGTTTCCATCTCGCTGGAAGAATCCGGGAGACGTGGGATTTTTCTCCTGGATACAAAAACGTTGCTTGCAACGTTTTTGTGTCCGGGGAGACCAACCTCCCCATAATTGGCGTCTCCCGGATTCATCCGGATTCCCCCGAATCCTTCTGGGGAAATCTGGAGCTCCCTTAACATGGGAGCCTATTGGGCCGGATTGCCCCGATCTGGAAGGATCTGGGAACCGGACACCTGCGGCTGCACGCCGCTGTCATAATTCAGGACTGTGGCTAGCTTTCTGCGAGCCGCGGTCCTGAATAATCAGCCGCAGCAGCTGCGGCAGGCTGCACACCAGACCGGAGGGAAAATTAGGCCTCCGGTTGTGTGTGCTGATCCAGTCTGGGGCTGTCAGGTTCACCCCTGACAGCCCCGAACTGGATCGGACTGCAGTGTGAAGCCACCCTTAAGGATAACAAAGACAATGTTTATGAGTGGCCATCACAAAGACCTGATCTCAAGCCTATTGAAAATGTATGAGCAAAGTTGAAAAGGCTGAGAGCAAGGTGACCTATAAACATGGCTCAGTTACACCAGTTCTATCAGGAGGGCCCAAATTCTCAACAAACTACTGGGAGAAGCTTGTGCAAGGAGATGAAAAACGTTTGACCCAAGTCATACAGCTTAAGAGCAATGGTACCAAATACTAATGAAATGTATGTAAACTTGTAACTTTGCAGAACGTAATAACAATGCCTTAAAATATCATCACTATCATTATTCTGGCATTTGGCAAAGATAAATTATTATGGTAATCCTTATTCATCTAAAACTGAAAATGTCATGTCCGAGAAAATTATGCATGCGCCTCTTTTTATAAAGTGTCTGTAAACGTCTGGTTTCAAATGTACCTGGAAGGAGCCCAGAATGTAGAGTATTATTACAGAATTCGGTGACATTACCCCCATAACAGTGTCAAGCAGTAGATCCCCCATAACAGTGTGTCACGACCACATTTCTTTTTTTTTTTTTTGCTTCAAGTTTTTTTTCCCTGTAGTTCTCCTTTAAAACATCGGTACGTGTTATGGTCTGGTGTATCATATAGTCTGCAAACATACTGTACTTATTAACTCATAGTTGCCCAATTTAAAAAAAAAAAAAAAAAGGAGGACTAAAAAGGCCTGCAGCTTCTCACCTTCTTAAGTGTAGCCACTAGATCAGTGTTCTTCTGTAGTATGCAGGACGTCACTTGAAGACTTCCCAGCTTTTCAAGAGCTTCTAAACATTTCTGTATATCCTGTATGGCAGAAGAATAAAAGCAAGTAGGCATGAAAAGTATGAAAGGTTGCATAAAAAAAATTTGAATTAAAAAAAACAAAACAAAAAAAAAATGGTCAGGTCCCTTCAGCTCTTCAACCCAACAGCATTCACATGTGTATGCCAAAATTCCCTTCCTACCCAGCACTGTCTGGTTTTATAAATCCTTTTAAACAATGATTTAGAAATGGAGCTGTTCCTATGCTAATTAGGCTTTGACTAGTCAATGTGACATTGTTTCCCCAGACTAGTCAGCCTCATTCCATGTTATCACGCTCCTGTGGGCATAATTTGATTTCCAGGAGTTAGTTTCATTGCAGCTCCTGGAAATTTTGAACATTCGTGCGGCTCATTTCAGCAGAGTCAGTGCGCCTCTGAAGCCGGGTGTACGTGTCCCAGCTTCAGAGCGGTGCACTGCACATAAGTGCAGGAACTGTTTTCCCAATCGTGCACAGTGCGTCTCTTTGGAGCCAGGACACATACACTAGGCTACAGTGGTGCACTGAGTCTGCCAAAATGAACCATGAGCATGCATGAGATGTCCAGTAGCTGGCGTGTGCCGGCTTGTGGAAATAGTGTTATTATGCCCATAAGAGCATGGAAAGAGGGCTGACTAGTCTGAGAAAATAAGGTCCCATCGACTAGTAAAGCTCTAATTACCATAGGAACAGCGCAGTTTATGAAGCCTTTTATTAAACATTTATTGTAGTAAATAACATTATACAGGGCTGGTTAGGCAGGGAATTCTGTCTTACTCATGTGAAAGCTGCTGGGTTGAAGGGCTGAAGGGATCGGACAGGTTCCCTTTAAACAATGAATGTGTGTTCCTAGTAACTCACCGGACTGTCCACCTTTAGGGCATATTTGATCTCGCTATGCAGCTTCTGGAGTTCCTCCTCAACACCAGGCTCTATAAAGGGAATAAAATCAATGTGTAATACATCACTGGCACACTGCACTCGCATCACTTTCATTGATGCAGATAGGTCATCATATTTTACAAAAACTGTATTCATTAGTCCTAATGAAGTTTGTGTACTTTGGAAATTCACATTAGAATAGCTTAAAAAAAAAAAAAAAAAAAAAAAAAAAAAAAAGCGAGGCAATGAGTCCCAATTAAATTCAGTGTCCACACACTCAGACAGCTGCAGTTTGTACTGACAAGAGAGATCTCAGCAGCAGGAGGGATACCGAGCATCCGATCAGGCCGTGTGGACAGAGATTACACTTCTATGGCCAATTCTATGGCCGTTCTGCTCTGGATTTTCAAAGCGAACACCTGCTTCATCACATCCAATAATGTAGTGCATCATGAAATGTAGTAAGGGACCAAACTCAGTCTCACCTTTCTTTTCAACTTTTCTATCACTTATAACCACAGGTTTCTTTGCAGCTTTTTCCCTCTTTGCTGGCCTATGGATTTATTGGGGTGAAGAAGATAAATGATTCAAACAATTGCATTGTAAAACATAAGCCAGGTTTTTGCGCAGATGGTCCTCTAACCTTCCCACTGGTCTGTCTCCACGTTTTTCGGTCTTATTTGGCTTCCTCCCAGGAGTTGAGGCTTTCGCCTTTTTAGTAGTTTTGACCTTGGAAGAGAAAGACATATCACATGACAAGCCCCAGAATAACATACATTTAGACTAACACTAACTACATGGAATATTTGTTCACCATGTTATTAATTCAAACAAATAACAATCTTAACCTTTTTCTCACTGTCAGAATCAGACATCCTTTGCCGCCTCACTTTCTTGGCATTTCCAGAAGAAAGGTTGTTTTTTTTCCTTGGCTTCTCCTTTTCTTTTTCAGAATCAGAAGGGGAATGGATTCTCTTGACAGGTTTAGAAAGCGTTTCGTCATCACTACTGTCGCTTTTATGGTCATTATCCGCCTTCTCTCTTTCGTTCTTTTCCAACTTTTTTTTAGCCTCCTCCTCTTTTTCCTCCTCTCTTAACCGACGCAATTGATCTTCCTGTTCCTTCCGTCGCCGTTCTTCCAGAGCCTTTTGTCTTTCCTCATCCCTCTTTTTCCACTCACTGATCCGATCTGGTGAGCTATCACTAAGCAAAGACAAACAGACAAGGGTGAACAACTAATTATTCAGGCACAGGAACACATGAGAGAAGTTAGCAACTGTGCTGTTGGGATGCAATTGGTGCCGAGAACCTCCCTTCTGTTGGACCTCCAGCACCTGTTGTAGGCACTATCCAGGGCCATCGTGCAGATGTATGCAATTTTGATTTTACTAGTGGGAAACTGAAGAGCAGTTTTGTTAGTTATTAAACCCTAAGGGTATGTACCCACACAACATTTTTCAAGCAGTCCTCAACGCAGCAAAACCGATACTGGTTTCAAGGATCCTAGAGTCCTTGCCTATTACAGGGTATTTTTGTTACCTGTGGAGTGGTACTTGAAATATGAGCCCCCCTGCCCTCCTGTCTAATGCTTACCCTTCGCCATTTTCATTCTTTTTTAACTGGTTAGAAGTTACATCACAAGCACTCAATACATTTCTATGGGCCCGAGTGAGGTCAAAACAACGCTCTCCTAGAATTGTAATAAAGTGATATCATGCGCTTTGTATGAAACACTGTACCTGCTGGCACAGACTGAGTGGAGCACCACTGGAAAAGTAAGATGGCAGAAAGGGAGTATAATTCAGGGGCGGGCATATATATTTAAAGCACCACTCCAGCAGAGAAATAAAAAAATATATAAAAACAGAAAGAAAAAAAAAAAAAAAAAAAACCACGGAATTAGACTTACCGGTAATTCTCTTTCGAGGAATACTGCACAACAGGAGGTTGCCTCTTGGTCCTAATAAGGGTAGGCACACAGAGGTTAAATAGCCAATCTCACCTCCTAGTGTTTATCAAGGACCAACGGCAAAAGAAGTTCCTGGATTTGCTTACACGGAGGAAAACAAAAAAAAAAATTATTCAAAAACAGGGTGGGGGTGGGGAGGAAATTAGTCATGCTGTTGTGGAGGATTCCCCAAAAGAGAATTACCGATTACCGGTAAGTCTAATTCAGTTGTCTGCTCCCATCCTCCACGACAGCACAACAGGAGTAGTACCAAAGAAAAAAAATTCTTAGGGAGGGACCACAGCTTGAAGGACTTTCCATCCGAAGGCTAGATCCATACACTTAAGGACATCTAGCCTGTAATGCTTGGTGAATGTATGAACTGACGACCAGGTGGCAGCTTTGCAGATCTGCTTGATAGTAGCATCCGCCTTCTCGGCCCAGGAAACAGACACTGCTCAGGTTGAATGTGCTTTGATGTTAACAGGAGGAGGAAGATTTTGAAAAGAATAGGCCTCCGCAATGGCATGCTTGAGCCATGTAGCAATTGTGCTGCTTGACGCCGTCTTTCCTTTGTTGCATCCACCAAACTGGATAAACAAGTTGTTATCCAATCTCCAGGATTGGGTCTGTTGAAGATAGAATAAAACAGTTCTATGTACATCTAATGTTTGAAATGCGCTCTCTTTTTCAATTTTCTGATTTTGACAAAATGACCGTAGGGTGATCTCCCGAGATCTATGAAAATCTGATGAGACCTTTGGAAGAAAAGACGGATCTAGTCGTGAAATAAGTCTATCTTCCAACACTTTGAGGTAAGGCTTGGTGATGGAAAGAGCCTGAAGTTCACGGACCCTACTGGCGGATGTTATGGCGACCAGAAATGCAGTTTTCCAAGAGAGTCTACTTAGAGATACAGAAGATAAGGATTCAAAGGATGATTTGAAAAGTCCATTTAGAACATTGAGATCCCATGGTGGACAGGAATTGAATTTTGTTGGGCGTGAAGCTGACCTCATGAATCTTCTGATCCATGGATAATCTGCTAAACTTTGATCAAAGTAACAGCTGAGAGCGGATACGTATACCTTGAGGGTACTAAGTTTTAAGCCCTTGTCAAGGCCATCTTGTAGGAAGTCTAGGATCTTGGCAATATTAGGGTGAAATGGATCCGGAGGGGGAAGTGCCACACCAGCTGTTAAAGACCTTCCATACCTATGTGTCTCGTTTCCTACTACTCTTAAGGGTCGTGATCACTATCTGACAGGCCTCTCATCTTTAAAATGTCGGCGTCAGAAGCCAGGCCGTAAGATGTAGATACTCTGGGTTGGAGTGAAGGATCAGACCCTGATGTAGAAGGTCATGAATCAAAGATGTAGAATGGCGAACCAACTTCTTTTTGGCCAGTAGGGTGTGATAAGTATTGTGGGCACCCTCTCTGTCCTGATCTTTTGGATTGTTCTTGGTAACAGAGGTATCGAGGGAAACGTGTATGCTAGATTGTAGTCCCACGGGTGAGCCAGCGCATCAGAGTGCGAGACATCGGTTGTCCTGATGAAGGGAGAAATATCGATCGGCCTTCGCGTTGAGGTAATTTGCAAAGAGTTACCGGAGATCCCCAAATTCTGGCCAGCTACTGGAATACATACTGGTTGAGACACCATTCGCCTGCAAGTAGATCCTTCCTGCTGAGGTAATCTGCTTGAATATTCTTTGGGCCCTTCATATGAAAAGCTGAAATGGAGAGCAGGTTTCTTCCACCCAAGAGAATATTCTGGATGACATGTCTTGAAGACTTCTGTACGGTGTCACAGATGAGCCACCGTGGTCACATTGCCTGAAATAGGTTTTCTTTAAGTTATTGGACTTCGAAATTTTGAGGGCTTCCATACTTCTTCTACCCGTAGTTCCTGAAATTTGAAGATTGGTCTCTCATTTGACAAGACCACTGGCCCTGAACAGAAAACTGGAAGACCATTGCTCCCCAGCCTCTTTTGCTGGCGTCTGTGTAAATAGTCATAAGCAGAGACTGAACCCACTGAATCCCTTTCCGCATGTTTTCGTGATCTATCCACCAGATTAGAGAGTCTGACCCCCGAGGGAGGCGGAATCTTCTTGTTTAGACCTGAAGGTAGACCGTTCCACAGAGAGAATGTAGAATTGTAGGATTCTTGTGTGAGCCTGAGCTTGCGGTATCATCAGGATGCATGCAGTCATTGAGCCAAGAATCGACATGGCTGTCCGGACAGAGACAGGATGGAGCTTCTGGATGGACTGAAGCTGGGCTCTCAATAGCACCCTCTTCTCTGACAGGCCTGCTTGTGAGAGTCTAGAATACTACCCAGGAAGATTTTTCGTTGAGATGGGGCTAGACTATTTTGTGTTGGAAAATTGGCTATCCCAACTCCCCCACCCTTTCAAGTATTGTCAGGATCTGAATCAGCTCCTGTGTGTGGGACTGCAGGAGGGCCTACTTAGGGGCAGTGATCAGGAAGTCGTCTAGGTACGGTATAACCAGTATGCCCTGCTTCCTGACGAACGTCATCACCTCCGCCATCACTTTTATGTGAACATGCAAGGTGCAGAGGACAGACTGAAAGGTAGAACCCGGAAGTGGAAATGATGTGTTTGGCCTTTGTAGAGAATCACAAATCTCAGAAATCTTTGATCTGCAGGATGTATTGGGATGTGATGGTATGCATCCTGCAGATCCATTGTTGCCATCACAAAGTCTTTCCCAATGAGGGGAATCGTCGACCTTATGGATTCCATCTTGAACCAGGAGTATGCGACATGTCTGTCCAGGGGCTTTAGATTCATAATGGTCCTGAATGAGCCTCCTGGTTTCACCACCAGAAAAAGAAGGGGATAGTGTCCCCTCCCGATCTCGCCCGCTGGAACAGGGATGACAGCTCCCATGAGTAGGAGTTTTTGGACCTCCTTCCAAAGAGAATACTGTAGTTTCTGAGAGTAGTTAGAAAGGAAAACAATATTCTCATCCCGCTTCTGAGGAGTTGAAGAATAGGGCGGCTTGATGTTACATTCCGCCACTGGGGAAGAAAGTTGAAAAGTCTTTCCTCTACAGGAACAGCGTCACTTCCTCTCCTGGGGAGGGGACATGAGGAAAATATTTTTTTCCATGTACCCCCTTTTGGGTAGCTTCAGTGGCCCTCTTTACCCTGGTCTTTCTGCTGTTGGGAATGGGTCTGGGTCCTAAAACTATGTTGGGGACGAAAGGATTTGTTCTTTGCTTTCGCCTCAGGAAGACTCTTTTTGTCTGCAGCTTTTTCCAGGAGCTGGTCCAGGACTTGTTCCAAAAACATATGTTCCCTACCATTCCAGGGGAATAACTTGCTTTTAGAAGCTAAATCACTGCTCCAGGTTCTTAACCATACCGAGCGTCTGGTTGTTTTGGAGAGGACCAGAGTTCTGGCTGCAAACCTAATTTACTGCGCAGAGGCATCAGCTAGAAAACCAGCAGCTTTCTGCAATAGGGGGTTAGGGGTTATAGATCTTCTCTAGGTGTACCCTCTGCTATGTGCGAATCAAGTTGATCCAATCATCTGGACATGGATCTGGCTATCGCAGGTAGAGCGATTGTAGATGTCAGCAAAAACGATGACGTAGAATGTCTGCCTTCCGATCCATTGAATCTTTTAATTGCGAGGAGTCCTCAGAAGGGCAAGGTAATTTTATTAGCTACTTTTGCAATTTGGACGTCTATTTTGGGTGTCTCGGACCAGATCTTAATGTACCGTCACACCTGGCCACGGCGCTGTAGATGTCGGCGGCAACTGGCGGGAGCGCGCATGTTTTTGTGTCTCAAAACCCCAGCGGCGATGCAGGACAATGGGAGCATAGGCTCCCATCGCCTTTCAGGTCGCCAGCGCCCGGTTACAAGGGGCGATCTGTGCACAGAAACCAGGCGACCTCCCGGTGGCGCCGACATCGCCTCTTTACATGAGGCGACGTAGGGGCGATGTCGCCGCCGATAGGCCACGCCCATACGTCGCCTATGTTATCGGTGGCAATGTGGCCTGGTGTGACGGGGCCTTTAAGGTACTGTCACACGCGGGAATATTGCTTGCAATTTCACTGGCAATTTGCTGGTTGCAGTGAAATCATGGACACATTGTTTTGTTTTGTTGCCCTGTACAAATGGAACAATGTGTGCATGATTTCACTGCAACTAGCAAATTGGCAGTGAAATTGCAAGCAATATTGCCGCGTGTGATGGTACCTTTAGATAAGGCCCCGTTACACGGCACGACGTTGGAATGATGTCGGCAACGATCTCGTGGGGTGGGCGCGCAGTCATTGCAGACACTGTGGGTGAGAGGTCACACGTCTAGATATCGTGGATAACTCACCAACGATGTTGTGAGCAGGTATTGCTGGCACAACCCAGCGAACTATCCCTGCTCATTGCGGTCAATGGGCGAAGTCGTAAACCACATCGTTATTGCAGTGTCACACACAGCGATCTACCAGGTTGGCTGATCATTGATTGTGTGGTTTGAGAACATGTTCTCAAATCTGTGATCAGTGATCCAACGATTTATCGTCACAACTTGGCAGTCACACGCAATGATGTTGTAACGATGGCGCTGGATCACCTCCAAATCCGTGACATATCAGCGATGTCGTGCCATGTAACGGGGCCTATACAGAGACATCTAGGGGAAAACGCCCCTTCATTCATCCTGGGGTTACATAGCGTTTCTCTGAAAACTTTCATGCCTCTACCACCATTTCTTTAAGGCTATCGTGGACCGAGAAAACTGACATTTTGTTGGACTGTAGCCCTCCAAACATGGCGTCTTGAATTGATTGAGCCGATTCCTCTTCCGCTTCCCCCATAGTGGTTCTTACTGCGGACATCAGCTCAGCAAAGTTCTCAGAGGAAAAGTAATATCTCCTGGGGGCAGGGCAGCTCTGGGGTGAATTAGAATCTTCTACCAAACATTCTTCTGAACCAGAGGAGTCTGAAGGCTCTGTTGCCGAGTCTATCAGTGAGATGTTCCTTTTCATAGGAGCCTGAGGGGGTCACTGGAGGGGGCTGAGAGACAGAAGCCATGGAGTACAAATATCCTGTTTAATGAGATCCTTTAGCTCATCCATTAAGAACGGTTTCTCTTCACCCATCATTCTTTCCATGCATGCTAAAGCACAAGATTTTCTTGTGAGTTAGTGACAGCTTTTTATTACAGACACCACATCTACGAGAGGGGTCTTCTGCTTCTTTTCTCCCTGTAAAACATAACAGGGAGGGAAGGATGACAATCCAGCCCTAATGAGAGGGACTGTATGTACCTCCTACCAAGTAACTTACTGGGCCTGAGGTAGCGTTGGGCTCTGCAGGTGGGGGAACACTTTCCACCTGGGTACACATCATACTAACATACAGCTTGTCCTACCTGCGGTGTGTGTTCTGCCATGGGTCCTTATGTAGAGGTTCCGTGGCTGTAGCGCTTGTAGCATGTGGTGCTTAACTCCCTCTGGTCCCCTGCAGCGGCCGCCATTCGCCAGAGGTCGGTGTGCAGGGAGAACCTGGAAGTACCCTGTGTTCCACCCTGGAACGCTCCCCAGAAGTGACCGTGCGGTCAGCGTCTGATGTCACTTCTGGCTGCGAGGTCTGCACAGCCTGAAAGGAGATGCCGAGGAGCTGCATGAGGATCCCCGGCCTTGTGGCACCGCACAATGTTGCCATCAGGCGTCGGAGAGCGGTGTGGCACTAGAGAGGAAGGAGCCAGGCCCGACCAACCCGGCGCCTGGCTGGGTAAGAGGACTGCTTCACAGGCCCCACAGCCTCTGGAGAACCTCTTTGTGCCCCTCAGGGACAGGAAACACTGGTGAAAGGAAGTGGGAGGGGCTATTTAACCTCTTGGGTTTCCTGCCCTTATTAGGGCCAAGAGGCAACCTCCTATGTGCGGTCATGGAGGATGGGAGGAGAAAATGAATATGCTGTAGGTAGTGGTTTAAAAGGAGATTTTATTGTGCAAAAGGGAGGATATTTATTTATGTGTATACAAATTGCACCAGAAGTATAAATGGCAGAATTGATGTCTCTCACCTCTTCCCACACCATAAATATGTATAATATTCATAATATATTTATCTAGCAAGAGTTTAGAGAGCAAAGGTAAGAAAAAGGACTTTCCTGAAGCATTTCTCAAAGCAGTGAGACACCCGTAATTGTTGGGATGGTCTAGCCGAGGGGGCAATTGTTACAGAGGAGATTAGAAATTGCACACGGCTCTTTGTAACTGGAGTAGAAATAGATTTGACTAAATCCAGGAGACAACATTTTATATTTTCGCATGGCCTTTGAGTAAAGGCATGGGATGGGGACGTCTGTGGTCAATCTGAGAAAGGCTCAGTAGAAATTGTGAAGATATTTCCATTTTGTTTCTGTTGAACACATACAATTACAATATACACACAAAATACAATGCTTTTCTGAAGATTAGACAAAGTATTAGGGGATTCTTGACATCACGTACTAAAATGTATTTTTGTATTTCTTTCCACCTTGCCATTTTTGGAACTTGTTTTTAGTCTCACATCAATAAATGAATCCTGCTTCTGGCAGGACAAATGACTTTCTATAGTCACCATTTTTTGGGAACAAATATACCTACAGTTATTGTATGCATTTAGGCCCCTTTCACACTGGCATGAAATGCATCTGCCACCTTGCAGCACACTTGCGGCAAGCCCCATACATTGTCTATGGGGCTTGCGGCAGGTGAAGCAAGTGTGGTATAGCCGCTGGGCCGGCAGTGGAAAAAAAAAAAACGAGGTTGGCGGCGCTTTTCTTTTTGTGGCCGCAACTACTGGAACCACGGCTATACCGCACTTGCTGCACCTGCCGCAATCAGCGAAAAAAACACACAACGGTTTTTTATTCGTGGCCGCAACTGCCGAAACCGCGGCTTTACCGCACGCCCCATAGACAATGCATGGGGTTTGCCTCAAGTGTGCCAGTTAGGTGGCACATGCGGCAAATGCAGTTTTTTGTCCGGATCAATCAGATCCGGACAAAAATGCTAGTGTGAAAGGGCCCTATGATTACATATTGTGAAATTATAGAGAAACTAAATGTTTTATGTATTTTAATAAAGAAAAAAAAATAAGATAAAACACACATCCTTGCCTGGTCCTTATTGTAAGGACGGCTGGAATACACACTGCTCATGTTAGCACAGTGCGAGGGGGCGATCTTTTTGGTTTTAGTTACATTCTACTTACCTATCACTACTAGAGCTTTCAGGAGACACAGCTTTAGGCTTTACGGTTTGTGGTTTAGTACGTTTTCCTGCTGTAAAAAAGAAAAAAATATATTAAATTACAATTTATCTTGAATCTGGCAGCTCGGTTTGCTTCTTTTAGCGGGATTACTAACATGCCCTTGGGGTCCTCACAACCTTCTTTACGGGGACCTTCTTAACGGGTTTTTCTGGTGCAGGTGATGAGGAGGAGGATGATGAGGAGGAGGATGAGGAGGACGAGCGTTTAACAACATCACTTTCAGAGCCAGATTTTGCATCAGAATCTGATTTTACCTGAAAGGGGAAAAAAGAAACATGGCTGCATTTGTACAGAAGATAGACAAATTAATAAACGATGCAGTCACACTGAATAATTGGTAGTTCTGACCTTGGATTCTCTTCTTGAGCTGGCTGTAATCTTTTGCTTGGCCCGGGGTAGATTTTTCTCTGGAGTGAAATCCTGAGGTGTGGAGTTAAAAAAAAAAAAAAAAATAAAAAATATAATAATGTTCATGAATACAAAATGACCACCGTCCATGTGCACAGGTAGGCTCAGTTTACAGAGTCCACAGAATATAGGCGACCCATGTAAATAAAGAACCACAGTCTGTTCCAGCTGGTGGCTGTGCCAAATCCAGGTGGAGCATGAATGGGAGGTGGCCAAGGTTATAAACCTACCAACACCTTCCATATGATATTTCACAACCTGCTGATTTTAAATCATTAGCAGGACATAAAATGGTCCCATTTTACTTCAGTCATACTGAATCTTTCAGCATACTACCATCACTTTATGTGGAGACAAGGCCAACAAGATGACAAGCAGATTTGTGCCTAGAAACTTCCATAATACAGGTGTGGCTTAGCCGGGCATGTGAGCGGACGTGCCAGGGAGAGCTCCCGCCGAGCCTTTACTATTATCCTTATCGGTGCTATTCCTTCTTGCACCGGAGAGACCCCATCAGTGAGGGGAACCTGCCCTGCACCCGGAGCCGCCGCTGAGGCCTCATGACCCGTAGACGCCAGCAGGACGCGGGAGCTGGTGGAGGGAGTGGGACGCAAGATGGCGCCGCCGCGCGCATGGAGGCCGAGAAGGAGAACGCGGCCTGCCGGAGGCGCATGGCGGCGGCGAAGCTGCAGCGATTCGCCCACGGTGGTGATGCAGCAGAGGTGGGTGAGGAGGAACATGATGGCCGGGAAGAGGAGGATGGAGGTGGATCTGAGGGTGGCATGGAGGTGAGCGGAGAGGCTGCAGCAAGGGAGGATGGATGGTGGAACAGCAGCAGGGACAGGAAATACCAGAGGAGCCCACAATGAAGACTTATTTTCCCTAATAACATCCATGAAGTCCACCCTGAACACTGTGGCCACTAATGTACAGGGCCTGCAAGGAGAATTGCTGCTATTAAGGGACATTAAAGAAGTCTGATATCAGGATGACTGAAATGGAGGGCAGAGTTAGTGCTACAGAGGACAGAGTGCAGCAGCTGCAAAGATCTGATTCCAGAAAGGATAAACTGCTGGCTGAAACTATAGCAAAAAATGATGATCTGGAAAACAGATCTAGAAGGAACAATTTAAGGATAGTGGGGTTCCCTGAAAAGGCAGAGGGAAGGGACCCCACAGCCTTCATAGAACAATGGCTGAAAGATAAGATTGGTGAATCATCACTGACCAAGGTGTATGATGTTGAACGGGCTCATAGGGTTCCAATCCAGCCCCGACCACCAGGATCAGAGCCACGCACTATCCTAGCCCGGATTCTAAATTATAGGGACAGAGACATTATACTGAGGAAGGCACGAGACGCAGAGGATATGTCATATAACGGTAGGTCATTGCAATATACCCGGATTATTCGCCCACAGAGCAGAGACAGAGGAAGCAATTTACTACTGTGAAGAAGAGATTGAGAGACATGGGATTACAGTATGCTATGTTCTTCCCAGCCAAACTGCGGGTGGAGGCCATGGGGAAGGTGCAGTTTTTTCTTTTACCGGAGGATGCGAATAATTGGTTGGACACAAATTCTAAGCGTCTAAGAGCACACGACGGATGAGAGACACACTACCGAGTTATGAGTCATGACTGAACTCTCTGCTCGAGACGAGTGAGCTGGTTTATCTGTTGGAAACTGCTTGTGATGCCTCAGGGAGATCTACGTGTCTTTGTGGCTATATTCTATATGTGACTTTATTTCTTTACATATAACCCCTTTCTTTTTTTTCCTTTTTCTTTTTATTATTAATATATTGCACTTATTTTTTCCCCTCTTTGGGTGAACTTTATACTGATGTAGGATCCTTAAGGGGATGGGCCGTCTAATATGCTTGCATATTTGTCATAGGCGTGCAATGTGGCCCAAATGTTTAGTCCTGTTTGTTGTTTTTCTCTCCTTCTAGGTGACCTACGAGATTTTTGTTATGTTGATATGTACTGTATTTTATAGATGTGGAGAGGTGGGAATCCATCTAGGGGTGATTATTGTTAATGGGGAGGGAGGATATGTTCAGAATTACCGATGTTACTTTAAAATAATTTATATAAGGTTCATTAAGGCGGGAGAATGCGACAGGGAGTGGTACAGATGCTTCCGGCTGAGATCTGGAGACCCGCGTTACAAGGGAGTGACGCTTGTTTTTGATTACTAGGGGGTTGGCAGAGGGGGTGGGGGGGTGGGGGGGATGGGTACAGGGAGTTGGGAAAGGGAAGGGGCCAAGCGGTGGAGAAATTACAATAGACTATTGTACTGGTTTGACTTTAGACTAACTGATGGCATTAGTTAAAGTGCTAAGCTTGAATGTGAGAGGGTTATCTGACGCTACCAAGAGGGCCGCAGTGTTTCAATATATCCAGGATCAGAAGCCCGCAATTATCTGCCTACTAGAAACTCATATGGTAGAAGATAAACTAGACCTCCTGCGTAAAAGGTGGCTACAGGAATCTTATCATTCCACATACTCTAGTACTCCAGAGGAGTCTCTGTGCTGATACCTAGAACGACTAAATACGAGGAGGTGAAGACGCGCATTGATGGGGATGGGCAATATGTCATTGTGATCTGTAGAGTTCAAGGGTGCTTGATAGCTGTGGTGGCGTTGTATATTCCGCCGCCGTATTCCAGTGGAAAGATTAAAGAAATTATGGAGTGGCTGGGACACATGGGAGATATACCGGTGCTTCTGGTGGGAGATCTGAATAATGTACAGGATGAGTATTGGGACAGGTTCCGAAGTAGTAATCACAGAACTAGTGGACGTAGTACACCCTTTGGGTTACTCCTTGGAGAATTGGGACTCAGGGATGTTTGGAGGGTACGGAATCCTGAGGTGAGATGCTATTCTTGCTATTCGACTACCTATAATACTCTCACGTATTGACATGGCTTTAGGGAACGACCGCATGGATGAACTGATCTTGACTGTGGAATATCTTCCCAGGGTCCTCTCTGACCATAAACCGATATGTGTGTCAGTAAGAATGGGGGAACAATTGACGGGGAACAGATTACACTGGAAGCTACATCCAATATGGCTACAATCTATTGATATGGAGCAAATAGAACGACTGACTAGGGAATTTTTTGAGTTTAATGCTGGGTCCGCTGCGCCATCCGTAGTTTGGGATACTATGAAAGCCTATTTGAGGGGAATACTGTCTAAAGAGATAAAAGTGAAAAAGGTGAAGGAGGCAGAAGAGGCCTTACTAATGGGAGGGGACAGCAGCCTTACGTCCGGATTGCGTGATGCCCAGGCGGATTTAGATGTATTTCTGCTTGATAAATCACTTAAGCGGAATGAGTTTAGACGTATGGCATTTTTTGCTGAGGGAGAGGCGGTTGGACATCTATTGTCCCTGGTGGCTTCGGCACAGAGGAAAACCCCATTTGTCTACTCACTAACTGACTGATGGAGTCAAAATAACGAACTCTGCTGGCATTGGGGAAGTGTTTCGGGAATTCTATGAATCGCTATATTCCTCTGGGGCGGAGGTTGACACGGACGGGATGGAGGACTACTTGAATGGTCTGAACCTGCCGAGGTTATCTGAAGGAGACAGGGCTATGCTGGAAGCATCAATAACGAGCGAGGAACTTAGCGTAGCATTGTCATCCATGGCTAATGATAAGGCACCAGGGGCTGATGGGTTGCCGGTTGAACTTTATAAAAGACTTACTGAGGAGGTACTGTTACCCAAGTTGCTGGAAGTACTGGAGTGTTCCAGGGAGGACGGGATACTACCAAGATCCATGAGGGAGGCGACAATTGTGGTATTGCCAAAGGAGGGCAAAGACCCTGGGTTGCCAGATTCTTACAGGCCGATTTCCCTGCTACCCGTGGATGTTAAAATTCTTGCAAAAGCATTGGCCAATAGATTGACGGGGGTGATAAGCTCCTTAGTGCATCCGGATCAGTCTGGGTTTATGCCTAGTAGATCTACTGCAATAAACCTACGGAGACTGTTTTTGAACCTACAACTGCCAGCTGACAACACGGGTAGGAGAGTAATAGCCTCGTTGGATGCTCAAAAGGCAATTGACTGTGTGAGCTGGCAATTCCTGTGGAAAGTGTTGGATGCCATGGGATTTGGCCCAGGTTTTGTATCATGGATACGATTACTATATACCCAACCGGAGGCCAGAGTAAGAGTTAATGGGGCACTTTTTGGGCCGATCATGCTACAAAGGGGTACACCGACAGGGATGCCCGCTTTCCCCACTGCTGTTTGCTCTCGTTGTGGAACCACTTGCGGAAAAAATTGAGAAGGGATACGGAAGTGGTTGGCTTCCGATATGGTAGGGTGGAGGAACGAATAGCAATGTATGCAGATGATATTCTATTATTTCTGCAGGACTCGGGTGCTTCCATGACGAGAGCCATGTGGCTGATTGAACAATATGGTTATATGTCCGGGCTTAAGATCAACTGGAACAAATCTACCCTGTTTCCGGTGGATGAAGGGGATTTGGCAGTGGTGGAAGGCGGGGGCCTCAAAGTGGTGGATAGGTTCAAATATCTGGGAATATGGGTGTCAATTCCCATTACAAAGTATTTGGATTTAAATCTGGGACCGGTACTAGAGGTTATTAAAGATAAGATGAAGGCGTGGAACAGGCTACACCTGTCTGTGGTGGGAAGGGTAAACTTAATAAACATGGTGCTGATGCCTAAGTTACTGTATGTTTTCCATAATGCCCCAATCCCTATTCCATAGTCTAGGTTTAAACATATCAATTCGTTGTTCTGTGGGTTGATTTGGGGGTAAGAGGTTGGCGAGGCCGAGATTGGAACTCCTGCAACGACCTAAAGACGAGGGTGGACTGGCCCTACCAAATCCCTATCTATACTATGTAGCGGCGCAGTCTCAACATATGAGAGGATGGACGCAAAAAGCGGCTCAGCCTTCTATTCAAAAGGTTATGGAGGAGGTGACTAATAGGTGCCCGTTAATATTTGGGGTGGAAGATGGGACATTTCAAACACTGGGGAAACAATGCCCAACTATTCGGCTAATACATGTCATCTGGGATAAATTGAAGAAGCTCAGAGGAGTGGAAGGATTGACGGACTATTCCCCGCTATGGCATAATTCCAACCTTCCGGAGATAGAAAAGCTGGGATGCCTGGGGGAGTGGAAAGACCGGGGCATAGTCTTAGCAAAACAAGTCCTGGATGGACAGACGCTTAAACCATTCTCGAGACTACGGGAAGAATTTGGGCTGAGAGAGACAGGGATATTTCAGTACTCGCAAATGAGGCACGCTGTAAGAGCACAAACAAAACAGAGGGTACTGATGATCCAGACGGATCTTGTACTGGACTATGTGTGTGAAGGAGGTCCCACGAGAGGAGTAATTGCAACCACATATCGGGACATTATGCACACCTTCTTGCTACAACATCCGTCTAATGCTAAGCTGAGATGGGAACAGGAAGTTGGGACAATAGAAGATGATCAATGGGATTCTATTTTAGAGTGGGTACCAAAACAATCAATATGTGAACCAGGCAGGCTATCTCAACTTTATGTCTTATACAGGGTGTACCGTACCCCAGAATTCTTACATAAGATACATTTAAAATCTAATGCGGAGTGTCCCAGGTGTCGGGGGGAGCCGGCGGACCTGCTCCACATGTTGTGGTACTGCCCAAAACTGAGTGGTTATTGGATAAGAGTGTTACACAGAGTGGAGGGGGCGTATAGTTGTGTAGTGCCTAGGGACCCGAAAGTGTGCATATTAGGGTATGTGGATGAAATCCAGACAGAGGAATCTTCAAAGACGGCCATAGCCAGGTTACTTTATATAGCACGAAAGTTGGTCGCTCGGCATTGGATTGATGCAGAACCACCATCGAGACAGGAATTTATGGAACGAGCAAAATATGTTTCTCTTATGGAAAGAGGGTATACCGGAAAAGGGGTAAGCTAGACTGTTATGAGAGAATTTGGTCACCATGGCTCACCTACGGGAGGGAGAGAGTTTCTACTTGGGGGGCAGTGTCTTCTATATAATGGGATAGAGGGGAGTGAGTTGAAGTCTGTATTTGTATCAAATATACGTATAACACGGTATCACCGCTTGGATCAAAGGGGTAGGGGTGGGAGATACTGGGGGGAGGGATTGGGAGTTCACGGGTTTGTACTGTTTATGGAAAATAAAGGGGAACATTATTGAGATAAACGTTAATGAAAGCACTGTGAAATAACATGTTGGAATTTTTGTCAATAAAAATATATTTGATTTAAAAAAAAAAAAAGAAACTTCCATAATAAGATAGGTTATCACCTAGGCTCCCAGAGTCCCATATTGTCTTTATAGCTCCATAGAAAATCTTCAGTTTCCAAGTTTTGGCTGCCAGAGAAGACTTTTAGTGTTGCAAACTAGTCAACTTGTTACATTTTGGTAAAACAAGGATTTTAATGAAACTGGAAAACAGCCTAAGGGTATGTGCGCACTGGCCGGGTTAGGGTCGGATTAGGTGTGTAAACCGCCGGTCGGTTTACATAAATTTCATGTTAATTTATGTTAATCCAAACCGGCGTTTGGATTAACATTGAAACCTATGTAAACCGACACCAGGTGTCCACACACCGGCGGTTTACACATGCTCATCCGTTGCTAACCCGCTGGGTTCCCAGCGGGTTAGCAAAGAATGAGCATGTTCTATAATCCGGCCGGTTCTGCAGCGGCTGCAAGCAGAATCATGTACTGCTTCCAGCCGCCGCAACACCGCCGGCGCTAACCCGCTGGCCACACCCGCCGCACATACCCGCCAGGAAGACGGTGGACGGCTCCGGAGCTTCCTGGCGGGTCCGCCCAGCCGCCGCCGACCAACCCGCCGGCCAGTGCGCACATACCCTAATATGGGACACATCACTAGAATGAGGGTCTTGTGCTCTTTAATATGGTACTCTTAGGCTGGAAACACACTGAGTGACAAGCGAGTTACTCGCATGAGTCTCGGGATCATTCACCTGGGATGGCCTCCCCCTCTCTGGACAGGAGCAGTGGAGCTACATAGAAAACATACCACTGACAGTATCTCGTCCAAAGAGGCAAGGGTCAAGCCGGGTGAATGATATGAGACTCGTGTGAGTAACTCGCATGTCACTTGGACTGTGCGTTTCCAACCTTAGATTAAAGAGCACAACCCTGCTAAAAGATTCTGTTAAGAAAAAAAAAAGAAAAAAGAATATAGATTACCTTGTCACTGTCAGAATTTTCTGCTTCGGATGAAGAAACGCTGTCAGGATCCATTTCGCTTGAGGATTGCGGGGGAGGCTGGAAAAATTCAAGCCAATCAAGAGATTTGGGGGACAGAAAAAAAATAAAAAAAAAATAAATGTTGTGAGAATAATAACAACATGCTCCAACATTGGGATTTTCCTTTTGGAAAGAAATAAGGCACAGAGTTTCTTAGCCTGAATTCTGGTAGCAGACTGGTGTGAAGGGTCACTAGTTCTTGCACTACACCAAGTTGCACAAAAGTTGAGACTATTTTAATGCCTTTCTTTATAACAAGTGGGTGCAGCGCTCCCAGAGAGGTGTGGTTGAGTGTAGCAGACAAATTCTACATTAAGGTCACCAATGTGGCGCATGGTATGACTCCGTGCTGCATGCTAACACATGAGCTCCTGCCTCCTCGGCTGTTGGGAGGAGGTGGTCGAGTGAGTTATCAATGGGAGTCTCAAGAACTAGACCCCACCGATCTACAGGATATTTAACTACCTGCCAAAGATGAAAAGATTGTACAACTTTAGATACGCTTCAAACGTAGGAAAAAACCTCAGGCTCATAGATGGGTTTATCCTGTCAAATGTGAAGGACTCTTAAAATACGTAATGGAAGATTCTGTTATATAGTCTGATGCCCCCACATGAGAAGCCGTACAACAAGCTTGTGGGGACCAATACCGACCTGGTAATACATACCATTGCAGGTTTAGGCTCTTCCTTTTCACTTCCTTCATCTTCACTTGACGATGAACCCTTGACAATGGGCGGTTTTTCCTCCTCACCTTCTTTCTCATTTAGGACTTCACTATCGGAGGAGTTGGTGGACTGAAAAAGACATTTTTTCCAATGACTTCTTTATTGAACTGGACAGAACATAGAGCTTTCCACAGTTTTACAGGAATGTCACTTGTATAACAAAAATACAGGCATCACAGTTTTAGATTTTTATTCTACATGAGTATGTCAATTAACCGTTTCCAAAAGGTCACATCTCGTACATCTACAGAAAAACACATAGGGCAACCACATGCCATTAGAGGCTTAAACCTTTGTGCACTTTGCCGCACATTTATTCATGAAGTGTCCTTTACTGTATCAGGTTATGTATGTATGGTACAAGGATAGAGCAAGAACTGCACCTTTGCCTTCCACAGTCAGCTGTTTCCTATATTTGGGCTCCCACTACAACGGCTAGGATTGCACCTATGTGCAATTCCAGGCAATAACTGTTTACATCCTGCGGTCCCATTGAGTGCACATGTAAGACATTTAAACAGAGGGAAATGGCTCATTAGTGCATCAGCACCCTGTAGTTCATTGGCCACCAAGGCAGCCAGAGGCCTAACAGTGGCTTCCATGTGTGTGTCCGACACCTCTGCCTTCCAAAAGGCTTTCCAAAGCGATGCTGGCAGGCTGTCAGCCACGTCAGATAATGCACGGTCATTAGTTTATACCCACCTTAAATTGTCTGTCATCCACTTCCGTCTGGACGTCCCCAAATCCCACAATCCACTGCACCGAAATAGGCCAACTGCTATATTGGAACATCAAAGTGATGGATGTTCCAATGTGGCACCAGCTGGTGGTACCAGCCCCTTGTGCAGTACCACCAGCGGGACACCGCTGACTGGACACCCCTGCCAGACCCCAAGCACAGAGACAACCCTGCCAGGACCCGCCACCGCCAGACATCCCTCGCCGGATCCACCCTGCCGGACATTGCCGCGGCGCTGCCTGCACACCCACCTTCATGCAACCATAGCAGCCAGGAGAGTCTGCGGCTTGTGGCCTGTGATGAATGATTGGGTGCGGCACTCTCTAGCCACCAGAGGGCGCCCACACCCCATCTCCACCAAAGGCTTCAAGCCGCAGACTTTCCTGGTGGCTATGGTTGCACGGAGGTGGGTGTGCAGGCAGCGCCGCGGCAATGTCCGGTGAGGGAGACACACACACACACACACACACACACACACACACACACACACACACACACACACACACACACCTTCTGAAAGTATTTGGCCCCCTTCAACTTTTTGCCATATTTCAGGCTTCAAACAAAGATGTATATTCAAATTTTTTTTGTAAAGAATCAACAAGTGGCACACAATCGTGAAGTGGAGCGAAATTTATTGGATGTTTTGAACTCTTAAATAAAAAAACTGAAAAGTGGGGCATGCAATATTATTTGGCCCCCTTGAGCTAATAATTTGTAGCGCCACCGTTTGCGCTATTACAGCTGCAAGTCTCTTGGGGAATGTCTATCAGTTTTGCACCTCGAGAACTGAAATTCTTGCCCATTCTTCCTTGCGTTTGTGAACAGCAGTTTTCAGCTCTTTCCACAGATTCTCGAATGGATTCAGGTCTGGACTGTGACTTGGCCATTCTAACACCTGGATACGTTTATTTTTGAACCATTCCATTGCAGATTTTGCTTTATGTTTGGGATCATTGTCTTGTTGGAATATAAATCTCGTCCCAGTCTCAGATCTTTTGCAGACTCCAACAGGTTTTCTTCCAGAATGGTCCTGTATTTGGCCCCATCCATCTTCCCATCAATTTTAACCATCTTCCCTGTCCCTGCTGTAGAAAAGCAGGCCCAAACCATGATGCTGCCACCACCATGTTTGACATGGGATGGTGTTTTGAGGGTGATGAGCTGTGTTGCTTTTACGCCAAACATATTGTTTTGCACTGTGGCCAAAAAGTTTGATTTTGGTTTCATGTGACCAGAGCACCTTATTCCACATGTTTGGGTGTGTCTCCCAGGTGGCTGTGGCAAACTTCAAACGAGACTTTTTATGGATATCTTTGAGAAATGGATTTCTTCTTGCCACTCTTCCATAAAGGCCAGATTTGTGCAGTGTACGACTGATTGTTGTCCTATGGACAGACTCTGCCACCTCAGCTGTAGATCTCTGCAGTTCATCCAGAGTGATTCATGGGCCTTTTGGCTGCATCTCTGATCAGTCTTCTCCTTGTTCAAGATGATGATCTCCAAAGTAAAAGACAGGGATTTTTTCGTGCGCTGCCTCCAGACAATAGGCGATTCAAATATTATCCAAACTGTTCTTTATTACTCTACGTGTTTCGTGAGAACCTTTCACGTCCTCAGGAGTTATACAAAGTCACCTTGTTCAAGATGAAAGTTTAGAGGGACAGGGCCGGGTCTTAGTACATTTGCAGTGGTGTGATTATCCTTCCATTTCAATATGATGCTTGCACAGTGCTCCTTGAGTTGTTTAAAACTTGGGAAATCTTTTGGTATCCAAATCCGGCTTTAAACTTCACCACAACGGTATCTCAGACCTGCCTGGTGTGTTCCTTGGTCTTCATGATGCTCTCTGCACTTGAAACAGAACCCTGAGACTATCACAGAGCAGGTGCATTTATACAGAGACTTGATTACACACAGGTGGATTCTATTTATCATTACCAGTCATTTAGGACATTGGATCATTCAGGCCGGCTTCACACTGCGGCGTGATCCGGTCCGGGTCTGTCCGGAGGACACAGACAGCCGCGGACCAGATCAACACACAGGACTGGGGCCATTATGCCCTCCGGTCCTGTGTGCAGCGTACGCAGTTCCCGCTGCTGATAAGCCAGGACCGCGGCACAGCGGTCCTGACCTGTCAGCGGCTGCAGCTGCGTGCGCTGCACACAGGACCGGAGGGCATAATGGCCCCAGTCCTGTGTGCTGATCTGGTCCGCGGCTGTCTGTGTCCTCCCGGACAGACCCGGACCGGATCACGCCGCAGTGTGAAGCTGGCCTCAGAGATCCTCACTGAACGTTTGGAGTAAAGGCCCAGTTTACACACACAGATAATTGTGCAGAGATTGTTCACAGATCTCTGGTTGCAGTGAAATCATGGACGTATTGTTACATTTGTACACGGCCACAAAATGGAACAATATCTCCATGATTTCACTGCAACCAGAGATCTGTGACCAATCTCTGCACAATTATCTGTGTGTGTAAACTGGCCTTAAAGGGGCCAAATAATATTGCACGCCCCACTTTTCAGGTTTTATTTGTTAAAAAAGTTTAAGATATCCAATAAATTCATTCCACTTCACGATTGTGTCCCACTTGTTGATTCTTCACAAAACAATTATAATTTATATCTTTATGTTTGAAGCCTGAAATGTGGCAAAAGGTTGAAAAGTTCAAGGGGGCCAAATACTTCCACAAAGCGCTGTACATGTACACACAGGCATGCACACACAGACACATACAAACAGTATAATGTCCCCACACACATACAAATACACGCACATACAAGCACGCACATACACACAGTATGTCCCCACATGCACACACATACACACAGTATAATGCCCCCCCCCCCCCACACACACACGCAGATACACATACAAACACATATGCACACAAACACACAGTATAATGTCCCCACACGCATGTACAACGCAAGCACGCACACACAGTATAGTGTCCCCACACATGCACGCCTGTGTATACACATATGCACACACATATGTGGCACCCCAGGGGTTAATGTGCCACAGTAACATCAACCAGGGTTAATTCCCCACACAACCCACTACAGTACACTAGCGCCTCCAGGCCAGAAGGGGGAGCTAAAGCTGCTTTCCTATATATTTTGGTGTGGAGAGAAAGTGAGTAGTTCAGTGCGGTGCAGCACTGAGGAAGAAGGACTGTGGTGTGAAGGAGCTGCCTGAGGCTTCCCTATGGTCCACTACTCAATTCCAGGCCTAGCCAGGGTCTGAGGAGAGGAGTCAAAAGAAACAGAGGAACACGTCTGGAAGACAGTTACCCCATAACTCGCCCCGGTGAAGCGCAAAGACCAGATACCGGATCCGAAACTGTGACCGACATAAGCAGCACAGTAAACACCAGACTATTGGAGGTTATAGATCTGCACTGTACCACAACGAAGCAACACAGCGGGGTCAGAAACACACGGATAAGACTCAAGTTGCCTAGCAAGGGGGTACCTGTGAGGAGAGACAGGGCCAGCAGCCTAGCTAAAGCGGCAGCAGGGCCACACACACAGCACAGGAGCGGGAAGCCAAGGACCTGGTCAGGGTGAGAACAACCCGGCCCCGGTACAGACTCCGTGGACAGTACTCTGCTGAACAACTACAGTAAAAAGACATGGAAAACTACAAAACAGTGAGTCTGTGTGATCCTTGCGCTCAAGCCCTACTTCCCCCTCACAAACTGCCATCATATCCACCACTACCCCATCTCTGCATCAAATCATAGACTATTATCACCACTGCCCCGGAGAACCAGGCTCTGCCCGCGGAGAGCAGTTACATCACCGGCTGCCAAACATCATCCCCGGAGGTTCTGCAGCAGCGGTGTTCATCCTGACCACAACCCCTGGGTGGTGTCACGACAAACTCCCCTGTAAATACCCCCATTACTTGTGGGCTCGGGACATGGTCAGGACAAAGACTGCCTTGATACCCCGGTCTGGTACCGAGTACCCCGTCCCAGTGGGCTCCACACATATGCACGCACAACACACACACACACACACACAAAAGCACATGCATACATACAGTGTAATGTCCCCATGTGCACATACAAATGGATGCACATACACACATGCTCACACAAACACCACACACACACACACACACCACACACACACACACACACACACACACACACACACACACACACACACACACACACACACACACACACAGCATCTTTGGACACATGACACATCTCACCACCCCAATGCAAAATTACAGGATTACGTTGGAGGGAAACTTAGTGGGAGCTAATAAAATGGATAACGAGGCGTGTGTCTGTTTTGTATGTAATATAAGATTTCTTTTTTTTTTTTTTATCAGAAAAATTTTTATTAAACAAATGATCTGACATACAGAAAAATGAACAAAGTATACATTTTGTTATTACATCAATGAAACCCCTTTCCCGCACCCCTCCCTCACCCCTTTCCCCCCCCAGACAACAAGCGCCAGTAACAAACCATATCATCAAATTTTTTATATATCACAATACATTACTCCTCTCTCCATTCCTCCCACCCCCTTCACAACCCTGCTTTGCGCATGGTGTATCCTCCCCTTCTCACGTACCATATTCTAGCCACGGAGACCAAATTTTGGTGTGCACATTTTCCCTCCCGCGTCTACGATATATATCCCTTTCCAACTTGGAGACATAACTCGCCTGTGTCAAAAACGCTCTCCTGGACGGAGGTTCCTCCCTAATCCAGTATCTGGCTATGAGTTTCCTCGCTATAAATAACAGTCTTGCAATTGCTATTTTTGAATTGGAGTCCACCCGAATCTCATCCACGTAACCCAACAGGCACACTACTGGTTCTCTTGGTATATCGCATTTGTATGCCCCCTCTATCCTATTATCAATAGACAATATGTCGACAGTCTCGGCATGTCCACATCATGTGAAATATCCCTGCCTCCTCCGTTTTACATCTAGGACACTCCGAAGTGGGCCTCAAATTCACCCCAAACAAAAAGACAGGAGACCGGTGAACTCTATATATCAGATATAACTGAGACAGTCTACCGGGTTCATTAAGGGACAAATTCGGAACCCACTCCAGAATGGATGACCATTTGTCCTCGTCTATGACTCCCACCTCCACCTCCCATCGTGTTTTTGCCCGTGTCGGGTATTGAAGCAGATATATGTGTAGTAGGTCCCCATACACAGTGGAAATCACCCCTCTCGTAGGTCCGTCACTGCACACGTAATCCAACACTGTCATGTTGTATGGAAATCTCCCCAACCTTCCGTTGTGTCTGGAAAGCATGCTGCATCTGTAGGTATTGGTATGCCCCCGACTCCCTTAAGCCAAATTCCTCCCTCAATTGTGTAAACGACTTTAACCCGTTCCCATCTATTACCTGGTACACATACCCAATGCCCTTATTTTGCCACTCATGTAAACATCCCATCTCTCGTATCTCCTGCAGGTTATGGTTGTTCCACAGTAGAGAATATTTAGTGAACTGTGTTACTCCTCTCGCCTGTTTCAATTTCTCCCATACTTTATGTAAGAATAGAGTAGGGCATGGTTTCCCAGCTACACTCATGGAGCCATCCTCCAAGCAATGCACCAGCGGGCATTTCTCCATTACGTTTTCCAATATCCTTTGGACTACTGGGCCCCCTGCCCACTGCGCCCATCCCCTCACATGTTGGCCCTGAGCTGCCAAAAAATAAAGATAGGGATTCGGCAGTGCCAGACCCCCTCGTCTTTAGGTCTTTGCAAGATCTCCAACCTCAGAAGTGCCTGTTTTTTCCCCCATATTAGGCTCCTAAAGATGGAGTTAATCTGCTTGAATCTCTTCTGTGTGACCCAGATGGGAGCATTGTGTAATACATATAGCAGCTTAGGCATCAAAATCATTTTAATTAAATTTATCCGAGCTACCACAGAAAGGCATAGTTTGCGCCATGCCCTCACCTTTGCCCTGAGAAGGTCCAAAACAGGGGATAGATTAACAGTGAGGTAATCCGTAACTGGGGTTGAGATCCAGACTCCCAAATATTTAAATTTGTCCACAATACGTAGTCCCCCCACTTCCATATCACTAGGCATCTCATCGTCTAAGGTAAGGCAAACAGAGTAGACTTGGTCCAATTAATACGCAAACCGGACACATCTCCAAATCTCTCAAATAGTCTCATGGCACAACCTAGGGACTCCCACGGATCCTCCAAAAACAGCAATATGTCGTCTGCATACAGTGCTACCTTCTCCTCCAGTTTCCCATACCTGAACCCTACTACCCGGTGTGTCTCGTATCGCAGCCGCCAATGGTTCCACCGCCAAGGCAAACAGGAGAGGGGACAAAGGACACCCCTGCCTCGTGCCCCTGCAGAGATCTATGCGTTACGACAATACCCCATTCACTCGAACTCTGGCCACCGGTTGAGAGTACAGCAACCGCACCCACGAGAGAAATTGTGGGCCAATGCCCATCTTTTCTATGATTGCCCATAGGTACCCCCACTCCACACTATCAAATGCCTTATGGGCGTCCAAGGATACCATCACTCTCTGGACGGCATTGCCAACCGGCAACTGCATATTTAAATATAGTCTCCGTATGTTTATTGCCGTCGACCTACTAGGCATAAAGCCTGATTGGTCCGGATGGATCAATTTATTAATAACACCAGTTAGCCGGTTAGACAACACCTTTGCCAGAAGTTTGACAACCGATGTCAAAAGTGAGATTGGCCTATGGGATTCCGGACGTCTCAAATCCTTATCCTCTTTTGGTAACACTATGATAATCGCCTCTCTCATGGATGTGGGCAACACCCCCCCCCCCCTCCCTTGATCTTTCCA
The DNA here is from genome assembly GCA_033576535.1 of Allobates femoralis. Taxonomy (NCBI): domain Eukaryota; kingdom Metazoa; phylum Chordata; class Amphibia; order Anura; family Aromobatidae; genus Allobates; species Allobates femoralis. The sequence continues at coordinate 366,323,631 of JARQOC010000003.1, forward strand.
ATACTTCTCTAAGTTTGGGCACCAGCACCTGCTCCATATTTTTGTATATTTCTATCAGAAGCCCATCTACCCCTGGAGCCCTGTCGTTGGCCATAGAAGCCAGCGCTACACTCAACTCCTCATCGGTCAATGGTCGCTCCAATCCCTCTATATCCATCTCCGACAATTTAGGCAGCTTAACACCTTCCAAATACGATACCACACCCCCGCCGGTAGCGTCCGAGCCAGAGGAGTATAGATCCCTATAGAAGTCCGTGAAGACAGAGCCTATCTCCACACTATCCGCAGTCAGATCACCATCCATCGTCTGAATGGAGTATATAAATGTGGTCCTCCTCTGGGCCGCCGCCACCACCGACAGCGTGTGACCCACCCTTTCCCCCTCCTCATAAAAGGTGGACCTCTGAAATTCCCTCCTCTTCTGTGTTTTTTCCAGTAGAATCTGATTTACACTCTTGCGCCTCCTGCAGCCTGAGTCCAGCTTCCGGTGTACCAACCCTAATCACCTCTGCCTCTGCCTCGCTCAATTTCTCTACCACTTCCTGTTCTCTACGTCTCAAGTCTGTTTCACACAGACTAATTTCTCTAATGAGAAGTCCCCTCAAATATGCTTTCCCAGTGTCCCATATAGGGCTGGGCGATTAATCGAATTAATTCGATTAATTCGCCCCCTGCTGTGGCCACGATTGTAGTTTTGTTAACAATCGTGTAATTCGATTTAAAATGGCCGCCGGAGCGCTGTTTAAATGATCCGGGCGGCTAGTAGTGGCTTCCTAGCGGTATACCCGCGGCCACTGCCGAGGGGAGGGGGTGCTGTCAGAGCCCAGCTCCTGCTACAGCGGCGGGAGATGTCCTGGGGGGAGAAGTGCTGTCAGTGCCCCCCCCCCCCCACCCCTGCTGCAGCCGCTGGTGAGGTGAATTGTCAGCCCGCACAGTGCAGAGCCCCGGCCGGGAGCAAGCGACGGTACACCGGGGCTCATTACCGGGCTGTGGGGGCGGTGCACAGCCGGGGAGAAGCGTGGTCAGCCCGCACAGTGCGGAGCCCCGGCCGGGAGCAAGCGACGGTACACCGGGGCTCATTACCGGGCTGTGGGGGCGGTGCACAGCCGGGGAGAAGCGTGGTCAGCCCGCACAGTGCGGAGCCCCGGCCGGGAGCAAGCGACGGTACACCGGGGCTCATTACCGGGCTGTGGGGGCGGAGCACAGCCGGGGAGAAGCGTGGTCTGAGGGGCGGCTATGGCGAGTCCTGCCGGGCACATCCTGGGGGGACTACTGCTCCCAGCATGGAGCCGGCTGCACGCCCGACATAGCCATCTCTAGTACTGCAGAGCTGCACTCACAGCATTAACCCCTCCTGTACTGCAGAGCTGCACTCACAGCATTAACCCCTCCTGTACTGCAGAGCTGCACTCACAGCATTAACCCCTCCTGTACTGCAGAGCTGCACTCACAGCATTAACCCCTCCTGTACTGCAGAGCTGCACTCACAGCATTAACCCCTCCTGATCCTCAGAGCTGCACTCACAGCATTAACCCCTCCTGTACTGCAGAGCTGCACTCACAGCATTAACCCCTCCTGCTCCTCAGAGCTCCAGCTCACAGCATTAACAACTCCTGATTCTCAGAGCTGCACTCACAGCACTCCTCAGAGCTGCAGCGGAGGGTGCTGCGGAGGGTGCAGGAGGGTGAGCAGCAGGCTGCGGAGGGTGAGCAGCAGGCTGCAGAGGGTGCAGGAGGGTGAGCAGCATGCTGCGGAGGGTGCAGGAGGGTGAGCAGCAGGCTGCGGAGGGTGAGCAGCAGGCTGCGGAGGGTGAGCAGCAGGCTGCGGAGGGTGAGCAGCAGGCTGCGGAGGGTGCAGGAGGGTGAGCAGCAGGCTGCGGAGGGTGCAGGAGGGTGAGCAGCAGGCTGCGGAGGGTGCAGGAGGGTGAGCAGCAGGCTGCGGAGGGTGCAGGAGGGTGAGCAGCAGGCTGCGGAGGGTGCAGGAGGGTGAGCAGCAGGCTGCGGAGGGTGCAGGAGGGTGAGCAGCAGGCTGCGGAGGGTGCAGGAGGGTGAGCAGCAGGCTGTGGCGGGAGGTGTCTATCTGAGGCCGGGGACGAGCCGCCATGTACTAGGCCCCAGCACTATTCTACTGCAGCCTGATACCCGGAAGCCAGAGGCCGTGCAGTGTGTGCGGACCGGCTGCTACATATAATGTTATGTTATAATATGTAGTGTTATGTTCTATATATAGTGTACACTGTGTGCAGGCACTGCCACCTATATTGAGTGTTCTATATATACTGTACACTTAGGGTTAGTGTTAGAGGTTAGTGTTAGGGTTTGTGTTAGGGTTAGTGTTAGGGTTAGTGTTAGGGTTAGTGTTAGGGTTAGTGTTAGGGTTAGTGTTAGGGTTAGTGTTAGGGTTAGTGTTAGGGTTAGTGTTAGGTTGTGTAGGTAGTGTTAGTGGTTAGGGTTAGTGTTAGGGTTAGTGTTAGGGTTAGTGTTAGGGTTAGTGTTAGGGTTAGTGTTAGGGTTAGGTTAGGTTAGGGTTAGTGTTAGGGTTAGTGTTAGGGTTAGTGTTAGGTGTTAGGGTTAGGGTTAGGGTTAGGGTTAGGGTGTTAGGTTAGGGTTAGTGTTAGGGTTAGTGTTAGGGTTAGGTTAGGTTATGTTAGGGTTAGTGTTAGGGTTAGTGTTAGGGTTAGTGTTAGGGTTAGTGTTAGGGTTAGTGTTAGGGTTAGTGTTAGGGTTAGTGTTAGGGTTAGTGTTAGGGTTAGTGTTAGGGTTAGTGTTAGGGTTAGTGTTAGGGTTAGTGTTAGGGTTAGTGTTAGGGTTAGTGTTAGGGTTAGTGTTAGGGTTAGGTTAGGGTTAGTGTTAGGGTTAGGGTTAGGGTTAGTGGTTAGGGTTAGGGTTAGGGTTAGGGTTAGGGTTAGGGTTAGGGTTAGGGTTAGGGTTAGGGTTAGGGTTAGTGTTAGGGTTAGGGTTAGGTTAGGGTTAGGGTTAGGGTTAGGGTTAGGTTAGGGTTAGGTTAGGGTTAGTGTTAGGTTAGTGTTAGGGTTAGTGTTAGGGTTAGTGTTAGGGTTAGTGTTAGGGTTAGTGTTAGGGAGTGTTAGGGTAGTGTAGAGAAGTTAGGTAGTGAGAGCTGGGCTGCAGACAAGGGAGGTGGACACCCAAGGAAGCAGACGCTTCCTCAGTTACCCTCTCCTCTGTCACAGGGTCACGGGGGCCCCACCTTTATTCATCAAAGAAAAGCAAAAAAAAAAAATAGAAAAAAAAAAAATCGAGATTTAAATCGAAAATCGTCCATAGGTTTAAATAAAATCGAGATTTTGATTTTTTCCAAAATCGCCCAGCCCTAGTCCCATATTATCTGTGGCTCCGCACTTCCCTCATTCAAATCAAAGTATTCAGCAATTTCGGTGGCCAACTTGTTCATATCCAAGGAGCGCAGCCATGCCGGGTGGAGTCTCCATCCTCCATACCTCCCCATCCTAGACTCCGCCCGCTGAATACATACACAAATGGGTTTATGGTCTGATATTATCCTTGTCAAGTATTCCACCTTTGCTACCAACACCTCCATTTGTTCATTTCCTAGTGCCATATCTATGCGGGATAAAGTATTGTGAGTTGAAGAATAGCATGAGAAACACCGTATTTCCTCGTTTCTTACTCTCCACAGGTCCCTCAGTCCCAGCTCCCGAATATAAGTACCAAATGGCGTTATATGACTGTTCTGTCTGGATTAGGCTTATGTTTGTCCCAAAAGTCATCTTGGACATTATTAAAGTCTCCAATTAATAGAAGTGGAATATTCCCATGTCGTCCCACCCACTCCATCACCTCTCTAATCTTTTTACTTGAATATGGAGGAGGTATATGGCCACAATAGCTATAAGTAACCCCCACAACCTACATACCAAAATGACATATTGTCCCTCCGTGTCTATGTGATTGTCCACGTGTTCGAACTTCATATTCATAGGGATCAGTACAGACACCCCTCTGGAGTATGTGGAATATGTGGCATGGTACGCGTCTGCAATCCATCTTTTTTGTAGAACCACCTGCGTATCTCTAACCAGATGTGTCTCCATTACGCAAATCGCTGCCGGTTTCTGGTCTCTTATATGTTGTAAAATGGTTGTCCGTCTGGTCACGTCAGATAGGCCTCTTACATTCCAGCCTAATATTCTAATAGAATCTCCCATATTCTCTGGCATGATTAGGTATGTACGATATGTCCCAGGCCACTTGCTGTCTGTCCCTCCCCCCTTTCCCTAAAATAGTCTGCTCCCCCTCCCCCCTTTCCCTTCCCACCTGACTGCTCCCCTCCCTATAACGTCTCGTCTCTCACCGAGAGTGGGTCTTCAATACTTAGTGCCCAGTCGGCTCGGTACCTCATAACTTATGACCGCAATCCTCCTTCCTCCTCCCGCCTTAAAGAAAACCATTGTACAGCTTAATATATATGTGATACATACAATATAAAATTACAGTAGAATACAAAATCGCATACCCCCACACCATCCAGACACCCCCTCAAACTTAAAATGTTTCAGAAGCCGTCCGGATTCACCATTAGTCCCTCCACCCCCACCTTAGGATTTAGCAAAAATGGATAACCAAAAATAGGGCAAACGAACCACCCTTTATGTTAATAACCATAAATGAAAACTCCTGGGTAAAAACCCAACTAGTCCTTTTTACCAAAACATCTCAACCAGTCCCCGTGGAACACCCGGGAACACTGCTACTTGACTGTAATCCCATCGGCTTCCACAGCTCAACTGTCTTTCGCTTTAAGTTTTTTAGCATTAACATCCAGCCAGTGGGTAGCTTCTTCCAGCGTCGTGAAAAATTGAACTTTGTCCAATGCAAACACTCTCAGCCTCGCAGGGAAAAACATTGAGTACTGCACCCCCATGTCTCGCATGCGTCTCTTAACCCCCTTGAATTGCATCCTTTGTTTCTGCACCATAGGGGAATAGTCTGGATATATTGCAATTTGCTGCCCGTCAATTGTCAAATCCTCTGCATCTCTTGCTTTCCTCAGGATAATGTCTCGGTCTCTGTAGTTTAGAATACTGGCTAGCACAGTCCGGGGTTCCACCCCTGGTGGTCTTTGCTGTGTTGGCACCCTGTAGGCTCTCTCTACCGCAAATACTTTAGTCAGGAAATGTTCCCCAATCTTTCCTTTTAGCCAGGCTTCTATGAAAGCAGTGGGGTCTCTCCCCTCTGCCTTTTCCGGTATGCCCACTATACGGATATTATTCCGATTCTCTAGGTCATGATTGTTTGCATCACCTCTGCTAGCTGCTGGCTGTGCCTTTTCTCAGCTTTTTGCATGGTTGCGATAATATCCTCTGCTGTTCCCACTCTCTCCTCCACTTCAGACATGCGTTTATCAGCCTTTTTAAGGGTTATATTTATGTTGGTGATCTCCCCCTGCAATTTATGAACCTGCTCAGCCACAGTGGTTAGTGTCTTTTTGCAGGAGGATACTAGGCAGAATACATCCCTCAGTGTGGGCTCCCCATCCATCTCAGGCTCTCCTGTGCCTCCAGCAGCTTCCTCCAAGTCTGGGTCTGCCTGATCTTTATTTCCAGCATCTCCCTCTGATTGGGAATCCTCCTCCTCCACCACCGGGCCACTAGCACCCTCTCCTCCAGCACCTTTGCCACCTCAGATTTCCTGGAGAACCGCTCCAGCTTGGCAGCCGCCGCCATTCTGTGTCTGCAGGCGGCATTTTCCTTCTCTGCTGCCTCCCGCGCTGCGGCGCCATCTTGGGAGCCTCCTCCTCCAGCAGCCCCACGTCCTGCTGCCTCCGTCTTGTCATTGCTGCTGTGTGCGGGCTCCAAAACACCGGCGGTCGGTTCCAGGCAGCCTCCCCTGTCAGACCAAGCAGTGTGGGGTCTTAGATGGTGGGGTATGCGGCGGTGCAGTATTTCGGTCGGCGGGAGAACTCCACACTGCGTCCGCTCAATTACCCGCGCTAGGCCACACCCCAATACAAGATTTCTTTGCATGTGTTTTTTTCCTCTGTACTGAAAGTATTGCTAATGGACGTCTGACATTAGTAATATGACTTGATATCAACTGCCAAAAAACAGAATTAGACTTACTGGTAATTCTCTTCCGGGAATCCTCCACGACAGCACTACAGGAGGTTGCCTCTTGGCCCTAATAGGGGCAGGAAACACAGAGGTTAAATAGCCTCTCTCACCTCCTATCACCAGTGTATATCAAGGACCAACGGAAAAAGAAGTTACAAGACATACCTAACACCAGTAGAAAGGAGAAAAAAAAACAAAACAAAAAAAAAAAAAAAAAAAAAAAATAGGGAGGGAATTACTCGTGCTGCCATGGAGGATTCCCCGAAAGAGAATTACCGGTAAGTCCAATTCTGTTTTCTCCTCCCATCCTCCACGACAGCGCTACAGGAGTAATACCAAAGAAAACCTACTAGGGTGGGACCACGGCTTGAAGCACTTTCCTTCCGGAGCCCAGATTCGCACGTCTCAGGACATCCAGACGGTAATGCTTGGTAAAAGTATGAATAGATGCCCAGGTGGCGGCTTTGCAGATTTGCTCGATGGAAGCATCTTCCCTCTCGGCCCAGAAGACAGACACTGCCCGCATGGAATGCGCCTTCAGATGGCGGGGAGGAACCAGAGACCGACAGTAACATGCTTCTGCAATAGCACGTTTAAGCCATGTTGCAATGGTACTCCTTGAAGCCTTCTTTCCCTTATTGCTACCCCCGTATTGGATGAACAGGGCATTGTCCAAACGCCAGGGACGCGTCAGCTGAAGAGGGGAACACTGCACGATGAACGTCCAGCATATGAAACTCCCATTCCCGGTCTATCAGGGTTCTGACAGAACGAGGGCAATACACTCTCTTGAGAACAATGTAAATCTGATGAGACTTTTGGAAGGAAGGCACGGTCGAGCCGAGGATCAGGCAATCGTTCAGGACCCGGAGATAAGGTTCAGTAATGGCCAGGGGATGGAGTTCACCAACTCGCGCCTCGCAGGCGTAATGGCTACAAGAAATGTCGTCTTCCAGGACAGTTTGCACAAGGACAGGGAGGATAACGGCTCAAACAAGAACCTGCCAGTCTAGTCAACACCACATTGAGGTCCCACGGATGACAAGAGTTGATACTACGCAGACGAAGACGGGTCGCTGCTCTCATAAGCCTCTGGATCCAGGGATGGTCAGCCAAGGATTGATCAAAAATGGTACTGAGGGCTGACACTTGGACCTTGAGTGTACTAGAGTGCAAACCCTTATCCAGGCCATCCTGCAGGAAATCCAGAATGGAGGCAATTTTAGGCCGGAAGGGATCCGGAGGGGACGTCCCGCACCAGGAATGATAGACTTTCCACATCTTGGCATAGATGGCATTTGTAATGGCTTTCTACCACCCCTCAGGTAGCAAGCACCTTCTCCAATAGACTTTGCCGTCTCAGAAGATCACATTCATAAGCCATGCCGTTAGGCGGAGATGGTCCAATTCCGTTCGGACAATGGGTCCCTGCCGGAGAAGGTCCCACTGGAGGGGAAGCTGAATTGGTGCAGCCGTCGACATTTGTGCAATGCAAACCAGCTAGCCGAGGCCAGTAAGGAGCGAGGAGAATCACAGGAACGTGCTCCGTTCTGATCTTCTGGAGCACTCACTGTAAGAGAGAGACCAGAGGAAAGGCGTAAACAAGGTTGAACTGCCAAGGGTGAGCAAGAGCGTCCACTGCCAAACAGTACCTGTCCTGGTGTAGAGAAAAATACCGCACTACCTGTGCGTTCTGATGACTGGCGAACAGATCCACCTCTGGACATCCCCAGACTTTGGTCAAGTCCCGAAACACGTCTGGATGGAGACTCCATTCGCCCGATAGGATGTCCTGACAACTTAGAAAATCCGCCTCCACATTTCGGGGCCCTTCCAGATGAAATGCCGAGATGGAAAGAAGATGGCGTTCAGTCCAGGAGAAGATGGAGCAGAGACCTCCAGTAGACTGTGAGAACGGGTGCCCCCTTGGTGTCGGAGATGCGCCACCGTTGCAACATTGTCTGAAAAAAAAAAATCTTGATATGCGTCCCCTGAAGCAAGTCCTGACCGGCTTTGAGCACCTCCTCCACTGCACAGAGCTCTCGGAAGTTGGAAGACCGCTTGCTGACCTGAATGGACCATCGACCTTGAAAGGAGGAATGGGAGACCATAGCCCCCCAACCCCTTTGGCTGGTATCAGTATAGACTGTCACCAGGGAATCTGGAGCCACGATATTCCCTTCTGTAGGATTACGGGATCCAACCACCACTGGAGAGACTGAAGGATCACCGGAGGCAACAGGATCTTGGCATCGAGGCCTGACTGAAGACCGTTCCAGCAGGGCGAGGATGTGTGACTGAAGCACCCTCGAGCGTCCTTGAGCCCATGGAACCATGGGAATGCAGGCAGTCATGGACCCCAATGCGGACATTGAAGTGCGATAGAGACCCTGCGACAACGAAGGAGAGAGTGAAGCTTGCCTTGAACGAGAATACGTTTGTCTGAAGGAAGAAAACTCATCTACTTGCCAGAATCCAGCAGACACCCTAGGAACACCTTCCTCCGTGAAGGATACAGACTCGACTTCGGAAGATTCACCAACCAGCCCAGGGAATGAAAGATCTGGAGCAGCTCCTGGATCTGCATCTGTAGAAGACTCTCAGAGGAAGCCGTGATCAGGAAGTAGTCTAAGTAGGGCACTATCATGATGTTCCTCTTCCGTACAAAGGCCGTGACCTCTGCCATAACCTTTGTGAACATTCGAGGGGCCGACGGTAGAACCCGAAATTGGAAGTGGTGGACCTGTCCCTGGAACCAGACTGCAAACCGGAGAAACTGTTGATCCGCAGGATGGATGGGAATGTGATGGACCTACAGAATGCTTACTACCGTTGCCGTCACAAAATCCTTCCCGATCAGTAGAACTGTAGATCTGAGGGATACCATTTTGAAACGGGAATAAACCACTCGAGAGTTCAGGGACCGGAGATTGGTAAGAACCAGCCGGCTCTGGAACCAAAAAGAGGCGTGAATAGTGGCCCTCTCCTACCTTCCCCGCGGGAACCGAAATGACGACACCCGACAGAAGCAGACTCTGTACCTCCATCCAATGAGAAGATTGTAACCTTGGGGAGGACAGAGTGGTCACCGAGTAATGAGTGTGTGGTGTGTGTGTGTGTGTGTGTGGAGGGGGGGGGTCAAAAGTACTGGATTAGCATCCCCTGCCCGATGATCTGGAGGATGATTGGGGCTAGGCGTAATCTGCCACCACTGGGGGAGGAAGTGGGACAGCCTCCCTCCCACCGGAATGGCGTCACTTCAGATCCTGGGGACGAGCGGGAAAGGTGCTCTTTCCCTTCTTTCTTTTTGGATAACTCCAAAGTCCTCTCTTCCCCTTCTCCTTCTGGGGCTGGGAATGCGACAGATATCGGGACCGAAAGGATTGTTAAGGCCGAAAGGACTTAGTCTGTGCCCTAGGTTCCAGCAAGCCTTTCTTCTCCGAGGCCTTCTCCAAAAGCTGGTCAAGGACCTGGCCGAACACGTACTCCCCATGGAAGGGAATAGAGCAGAGCTTACTCTTAGAGGCCATATCACCGGACCAAGACCTCAGCCAGACGGCTCTTCTAGCAGTATTGGAGAGGACCATATTCCGGGCTGCAGCCCTGATGTACTCAGCCGACGCATTTGCGAGGAAGCTAGCGGCCTTCAGCAGGAGGGGTATAGAAGCCAGCAAGTCTTCTCTTGGTGTTCCACCCCCCACATGGGTCTGCAACTGGTCCAGCCACTGGAACATAGACCGAGCCACACAAGTCGAAGCACATTAGCAGTCAACAACAAGGATGAGGCCTCCCAGGATTTCTTTAGTAGGCTATTCACCTTACGATCCATCGGATCTTTTAACTGCGAAGAGTCTTCAAGAGGCAACACGGTTTTGTTGGCGACTTTAGCAATCTGCACATCCACACGCGGTACCTCAGTCCAGAGTTTGGACACTGACAAATCCATCGGGAACAGATTTTTCATCCCTCCTGGGAGCACATATCGCTTCTCCGGAAGCCTCCACTTATCCAAGACCATATCCCTCAAGCTATCAAGTACGGGGAACACGGCTGTTTTTTGAGAGTGCAAGCCCCCGAACAGGACATCCTGAGTAGAGTGACGCTTCATCCTCCACTAATCCCATTGTGGTTTGGACAGCCAAGACCAGCTAGAGATATCCTCCGAGGAAAAATAATATCGATGGAGACAGTCACTGCCCTGGGGTGTATCTGACTCATCCGCCAGGCCTTTCTCAGAAGCAGACATGTCAGACCCTTCTGGAGCAGGATCCATCATCTTCCGCCTCTTAGGCGACGGGGGCAGGAGCCAAGGGCCCAGTCACAGAACCCAAAGATGAGCGAATTTCCCTCTGAATGAGTGATTTAAGCTCCTCTATGAGCGACGGCTTTTCGTCTCCCATGACTTTCTCTGTACAGGCGGGCATAAGAGCTTTGTGCGGGTGGAAGACAGCTTCATGTTACAGACTCCACACCGTCTGGAGGAAGAAGATTTGGTCTTCTGTGCCTGTTCCTTGCCTCCCTGAAATAAACACAGGGAGATAAGGAATGAGGATGAAAACCTCTTATAGGAAAATATACCTCGCACCCAGAGACTACTCACAGGGCCAGAGGGGGCGCAGGGCTCTGCATCCGCAGCCATCGATACACCTTCAGGACCAGCAAGAGACATAGTGTCGCAATAGTCCTACCTAAGAGGTGTTGTCATCAGGGGTCCTCATCACCTAGAAGCTCGATGAATGCGCCCAAAACACCTGTATGTTCCTCCCCCTCCACCTGTGTGCTGACGCAGAGCAGAGAGCGCAACAGGGAGGCCCAGAACACATTGCGGCGTGCGGTTCAGCTGCGTTTCACCGCAGCCACGCCCCTGGAAGTGACGCATCCCTGTCACTCCCGGCCTTCCTGTAAGGCACAGCCACCGGAAGTGATGCACAAAAGGCGCCCGAAGTCACTTCCGGGCACCAAACCCCGCACATCCACTGCGCCTGGAGGGGGAGAGAGCCGGGACCAAGAAAGATGCCAGCCCTGAAGTACCCGCCCAGCTCAGCCTTCCGCCACCGCTGTCTCTCCCCTGCGTTCTCTTTCCCCCTCCTCCCCAAACGTATACTGTGGCACTGTAAATCGGTATTTGGGGAATGTAGATTAGTCTAATTGGGGTATTCTATGAAGGTTATTTGTATTGCTGGTATGATATGGACACTGTACATAAGAATTATTTAGTTCATTTTATTTGGGTACTGTACATTGGTATTTGGTTGCCATAACGTAGGCACAGAATATGGGTAAGTTTTGGTATTTAGTCACTGTATGCTGGCATTTGGTTTGTGTGGAGTACAAATTATCATTATTTAGCTTGTATTTTATGGACACCAAGTCAGTTTTATTTTGTTGGCCATTATTGTGCAAAAATAATGCTATTATTACCAAAATACTTATGTACTGTATGCACATTACAAAATGATGCTGATATTTTTTAGCAAAACCTATGTGAATATGGGATTAGCTGTCCACACATTGGTTTTATTTCATTGCAGAGTCAACTGTTTTTTTGAACGAAAGCAGGTCAATTGTTTTCTGTGTTTATGCAGTGTTCTAATGGCAAAAAGGTGCATCAAACAAATATGCACCAAAAACACAGGAAATCTCTTGCCAAGAAATCGGGAGATAATAGAAACCACTAAAGGTTTTGCTGCATTTTGGTAAAAGCCAGTGTGTGAACATGGACTTAGAGGGGAAGGATCGGCTGCTGCCTGCAGGCTAGGGCGAGTCCTTCCACCCTATGTCAAGAATGCTGGACTTTTAGAAGGCGCTCCTGGTGCAGGATAGTGCTGCCTCAGAGGGCAGATAGTAGAAGTGCCTCTGTCCACACTATTCCATCCAGACTACATCCACATATAGCAGTAGAGTGCAGAATACTGCTCTGTGTGTGTCTCCTCGCTACGCTCCATGTCAGCAGAGCAGCACTGCCTTTAAAGGGAATCTGTCAGAACAGAATTGCTGTTCAAACCAAGTACAGGCACTCATGAATCATGTCAGGCGAATCATTTAAACCCAGAGTCATTTTAGCCCCTTCACCCCCGAGCCTTATTTGACCTTCCTAACCAGGTCAACTTTTTCATTTCTGACCAGTGTGACATTATGTGATAACTGGAACGCTTCAATATATTCCAGCGACTCATTGTTTTTCGTGACATACTGTACTTGATGTTCGTGGTAAAGTGTAGTCAACATGATTTGCATTTAAATATGAAAATATCAAGTATCTCCTCCATCATGCTTCTGCGCACGCACACTTCATTCTGTTCTGCTCAGGGAAGAGCAAAATACTGTAATGTGCAGGTGGAGAGGTCAAAGAGCACATGTGCACTATAATACTTTGCCCTCACCAGAGAAGACAGAAGTACATGTGCACAGAAGCATGATGGAGACAGTGTGGATGATGTAGGACGTGTTATGCACAGAAAACGTAAAGAGGACAGCGACGCCCATCTGATGGAACATACCCTTGATTATTTTTTACATTTTGCAGATCGCCTTGGGGACTTATGTACAGTATTCTAGAATGCTGTGTATAAAGTCTTACTGCCGGTGGCCACATTTTATATGGGAAAAAAGTGGTGACAGGTTCACTTTAACTCTAATGATCTTTTTGAAATCCTTCATACTTACTGGATCTGGAAATTTGTAGTTCCCATCTGGATTATTTTGAATTTCCCAAAGACCTTCATTAAATCCCTTTCTTTTGTTAGGTTTGCCATATTTATCTCTGTATTTATCATATAGAAAAAGATCCTTTGCTCCCAAAAAAGCTCTAGGAAAGAAAACAAAATGAGGACAGTTAATGCATACAGCATACAATTTAGTCCCAAAGATCAAATTTAGGGTGTCTGATGAAAACAAATTACTACACCAAGGTGCTACATATCTCAAATATATTGAATCCTTTCTCAGACATATGTACCCTGTGGTACTTATGGGAGCGGGAGATGGGGATAACTATCAGAAGAACAGTGGAATAAAGTGTGTATGAATAAGTAGAGCGCAGGAAAAAAAAAAAAAAAAAAATACAAAATATTAATTAGTTGGTACAAATGCCCAGCTGATATACATAAAAATGTACCCAACAGTTCCCAGTAATCATTGAAGATTATCGCTCCACATTTAGTGGGACTGTCCCCCAATTCACTGTCTATAGGAAAAGATCTTTGAAATCTATAGGCACATCCACTGACCCTCTCAACCATTCACCCCAGACAGGCCTCCTCTCCATGATCCCAGGTTAAATCTATTAATCAGGGACCACTCAAACACTTTCTAACAGCCACTTCTACTTATATAATCCGCAGTTGGGAATTCGGGCACTGTAGCCGAATCCCAACATGCTTTGCGGGACTGCGAGTGATGACGCGCAGCGTCATCACGAGCCGCAGACCCGCACTACTGTAAAAAAAAAAAAAAAAAAAAAAAAAAAAAAAGTTAATGCTCACCTCTCCCCGAGCCCCGCCGTCTCCTGCCGTCTTCCTGCAGGCTTCCGGTGGCTGCCGCAGGCTCGAGTGTCTGCAGAGCTCTTCTACTGCAGTTCAAGGACCTGTGGTGATGTCACAGTCACGTGGCACCAGGTTACTCCATGGTAACCTGGTGTCACGTGACTGTGACATCACCGCAGGTCCTGAGCTGCACTACAACAGCTCTGCACACACTGGGAGCCTGCGGCAGCCACCGGAAGCCTGCAGGAAGACGGCAGGAGACGGCGGGGGCTCGGGGAGAGGTGAGCATTAACTTTTTTTTTTTTTTTAACCCCTGCCTTCCTGTTTGGAGACCTTTTACTGTACTGAGCATGCTCAGTACAGTAAATGTCTCCTCCAGCCTCACAGCCTCCTCCATCCTCACAGCCTCCTCCAGCCTCACAGCTCCTCCCAGCCTCCTCCAGCCTCCTCCAGCCTCACACCTCCTCCAGCCTCACACCCTCCTCCAGCCTCACACCCTCCTCCAGCCTCACACCCTCCTCCAGCCTCACACCCTCCTCCAGCCTACACCCTCCTCCAGCCTCACACCTCCTCCAGCCTCACACCCTCCTCCAGCCTCACACCCTCCTCCAGCCTCACACCCTCCTCCAGCCTCCACCCTCCTCCAGCCTCACACCTCCTCCAGCCTCACACCCTCCTCCAGCCTCACACCCTCCTCCAGCCTCACACCCTCCTCCAGCCTCACACCCTCCTCCAGCCCACATCCTCCTCCAGCCTCACATCCTCCTCCACCTCACATCCTCCTCCAGCTCCTCCTCCTCCAGCTCACATCCTCCTCCAGCCTCACATCCTCCTCCAGCCTCACATCCTCCTCCAGCCTCACATCCTCCTCCAGCCTCACATCCCCTCACCTCACATCCCCTCCACCTCCATCCTCCTCCAGCCTCACATCCTCCTCCAGCTCAATCCCCTCCAGCCTCACACCTCCCCAGCCTCACATCCTCCTCAGCCTCACTCCTCCTCAGCCTCACCCCTCCACCTCACACCCCTCCAGCCTCAGCCGACTACCTGACACCGCTGCCCCTCCAACCTCGGCCCCTGCACCATCGCCACCCCCTCGCCCTCGCGAGTCCATGCTGCCTGGATGCCACCGGAGCTCCGCCCCTCGCCACTCTCTCACCGCTGGGCTCTCAATGTCGCCATGCTGATGGAGTAGCGGTCTACGGGCTGTGGCCGGGTGCCGGGAGCCAGGGACGTCGTCCTGTGGCCGCCAACAGCCAATGGGAGTGAGCGGACCGTGTCAGCCTGCAAAGCCTGACACGCCCCGCTCACTCCCATTGCCTGCCCCTGCAAGCGGATTGGGCGCTGTGTTGTACACACAGGACCCCATCCCATTGCCCAGGACTTGGCGTCCTAGACCAATCGGATGACCGTCCTGTCTTTACCACACACCGCCCAATCCGCTCCTTCCGCTCAGGTCACGTGTGACCTGAGGGCAAGAACTGATCCCTCTCTGCATCACCCAACCCGCCGCAGAGGACAATGCCGTGTGACTGGGGCTGCGATCAGCCCCAGCAGGCAGCCACGTCCTGCCGCCAAGCGGTGATGTCACCCCTCCAGCCGCATCTCTCCTCACCCCTCCAGCCAGACCTTTCCTCACCCCTCCATCTGGACCTCTCCTCACCACTCCAGCCTCTGCTCTCCTCACCCCTCCAGCCTCTGCTCTCCTCACCCCTCCAGCCTCTGCTCCCCTCACCCCTCCAGCCTCCCGCCACATCATACTCTGCTATCCACAGAGCCCCCTCTATACTCTCCTACCGACACAGCCGCCTGTATACTCTCCTACCCACAGACCCGCCTGTATTCTCTGCTACCCACAGAGCCGTTTCTATATTCTGCTACCC